>OW569419.2:621570-1243140 GCA_937662695.2 Halyzia sedecimguttata | reverse complement strand
ATAATCTCTCCCTGGAGGGGGGGGGGGCCCTAGCAAAATTCTCATATATTTTCATAGGAATAAAAGGATCTATGGGTGGTATGCGAACCATCTGAGCGTGACTCCTCCCTGTCTCAGGAGCTAGATCCGCCACTGGTGTCTGGCTGGGTATCAGGAGCATAATATGAGATCGAGGAGGTATGCGGAATTTATCCGGAGCAGCTGCATACTTCGCGCCAATCTTTTAACCATTTGAGCTTGAGTGATTCTTAGCGCAGGACTGCATTAAGCACTGTGTTCGATGAAGGAGGTATACGAATTTATCAGGAGCAAGCATGAAGGTCAATTCATGCTGCTCCTGATAAAGACCTTCGAAATATGTGAACCAGAGATTAGTGAAAGAAATGTTGATATTGTCGCATCCTCGTCTTGAAAAATTAAGGAAAATGTAATAATAATTCAGGATAAATCAATCTAAAAACTGTAATTTATCGAAATATAAAAATTACTAGAATTGCAAACCTTCTGGTCCCTGAGAAAAATGCAACCATATTATGAAATGTTTGGAAATTTTGATTTTTCTTCGAAATGAGTGACAATAAGAGATTAGAAAGTACTTCGAATATTTTAATTTTACTTTGCAAAATAATATCACAATAGCATAACCTCTCAAAAGAGCACTAAGCAATACTTTTCTCTGTTAGGTATCAGGAGTAACACCATTTTCCCGCCATTTTTGTTGTCTTGAATTGCAACATACTGATAATTAAATTTAATTTTAGCAAGTCAATACGCTACTAGAAATGGAACTCTGAGGGTTTCTGGCATTTTGATAAGGTTCCATCGAATATAAGCCATTTTGGGTAGTGTATGCGCGCCTGGCCGGGTATCAGGAGCATATGAGATCGAGGAGGTATACGGAATTTATCAGGAGCTCCGGATATTTCGCGCCAATTCTCTAAGCCTCGGCCACTCTAGAAATGCATTCGACCTAGAGCAATTTTTAGCCCAGTACTGCACTCAGCCCTATGTTCAGTCAAGGAGGTGTGTGGATTTTATCAGGAGCAACTTCGAAGAAAAAATTATACCACTCCTTATACCTAACAACCTAAAACCATCTCGCTAATATTTTCCTCTTAAAACCAATTTGGCCGCTCCAGAGAAACCGCTGAAAATTTCCACAGTAGGCGAATCAGAGATCTGAGAAAAAATTGTCACATACTCATCATCAAAACTGAAGGAAAAAGTAAAGAAAATTAAATTAAAATCAAATTTCTAACTCATATTTTTCGAAACAGACAATTTAACAGAAAAAAACTCGTGGATTCTGAGGAAAATCTGATGATATTGAAAAAGTACGAGAATTTGAAATTTAGTTCAAAAATCTTCTGGGTGAGACAATAAGGGATTGGGAACTACCTCGAATAAATCTTTTTTCACTACACCAATCGCAACGCCAAATCGGCTTGAAATAACACCAAGCAGGATTGTCCATGGTTAGGTATCAGCAGTATCGTGTATTTTCCCGACATTTTCATTGGGTTAATTTTCATTATTTCGATAACAAACATGCATTTTTGTGAGTGAAAACACTACTAGAAATGGAAATCAAAACGTTTCTGGCCCTTTGAGAGAGTTCCATCGAATATTGGCCATTTTGGGTAGTGTATGCACGCCTGGCCGGGTATCAGGAGAATTTGAGATCGAGGAGGTATACGGAATTCATCAGGAGCTCCGGATATTTCACGCCAATTCTCGCCCACTCTAGAAATGCATTCGACCTTGAGCAATTTTTAGCCCAGTACTACACTCAGCCCTATGTTCAGTCAAATAGATGTGTGGATTATAGCAGGAACAACTTTGAAGGAAAATTTACACCACTCCTTATACCCAACCTAGAACTTTCTCGATATTATTCTCTTAAACCCGATTTGGCCGCACCAGAGGATCAGCTGAAAATTTTCTCTGAGAGAAATCCAACCCTCTCGGAGAAAAATTTCAGCTGATTCTCTGAAATGGCCAAATTGTTCTTAAGAGAATATTAATAGCAAGGTGGTTCTAGGTTAGGTTTCATCAGGAGTGGTGTTAATTTTCTTTCGAAGTTACTCCTGATAAACTCCACACAACTCTTTGACTGAAAATAGGGCTGAGTGCAGTACTGCGTCAAGAATTGCTCGAAAACGAATGCATTCCTAGAGAGAATTGGCGCGAAATGTCCGGAGCTCCTGGTAAATTCCGTATACCTCCTCGATCTCATATGCTCCTGATACCCGGCCAGGCGTGCATACACTACCCAAAATATCCAATATTCGATGGAACTCTCTCAAAATGCCAAAAACCTCTAGATTTCCATTTCTAGTAGTGTTTTCGCTCGCTAAAATGCTATTTTGTTATCGAAATAATGCAACTCAACCCAACGAAAATGATGGGAAAATAAACATTGCTCTTGATACCCAACCCAGAAGCATCATGCTAGCGATAATATTTTGACAAGTGAAAATGAATATTTCAAAGTAATCCCTAATGCCTTATTGTCATTCTCAGAATATTTTTGGAATTTGAGTATTCCCACATTATATGATTTGGTTAAGGTTTCCTCAGATCTCACATGATATTCAATTCTGTTAATTTTTCAGGTTGAGTCCTTTTGAATGTTTCTTTCTTGTACTTTAATATTTCAAGACGAGAATGTGACACTATCAAAAATTTTTCCTCTCATCTCTTATCCAAATATATATTGAATTAGAAGATCTTCAGCTAAGTATCAGGAGTAGTCTAATTGTTTCTGAGAAAATAAGAATTGCGAGGCGGTCCTAGAACACGTATCAGGAGTACCTAGCGTGAATTATCATTCAAAGTTGCACCTTATAGAATTCGTACACCTCCTTCATGGAACACTGGGCTGAATGCAGTCCTGTGCTAAAAATCGCTCGAGGTCAAATGCATTTCTAGAGTGGGCGGGGCTTCGTGAATTGGCGCGAAATATCCGGAGCTCCTGGTAAATTCCGTATACCTCCTCGATCTCATATGCTCCTGATACCCGGCCAGGCGCGCATACACTACCCAAAATGTCCAATATTCGATGGAACTCTGTTAAAATGCCAGAAACCTCTATATTTCCATTTCTAGTAGTGTTTTCGCTCGTTAAAATGCTGTTTTGTTATTGAAAATCCAATGAAAATGGCGGAAAAATGCACGATACGCCTGATACTTCGATATTGATAAATATTTGGAGATTGAAATTTTTCTTTGAACTGCCAAAAATCTGCTCAGAGTGAAAATATCAGATTAGGACTGAGTTTGAATCTTTTCATTTCACTTTTCGAAATATTATCATAATGCCAAAACTACTCAAAGGAGTATTCAACAAGATTGCCCTTGGTTAGGTATCAGGAGTAAAGTGTACCTTCCCGCCATTTCTGTTGGCTTGAATTGCGAAATTCTAATGATTAAAGCTCATTTTAGGAGGCCGAAACACTACTAGAAATGGAAATCTAGAGGTTTCTGACATTTTGAGAGAGTTCCATCGAATATTGGCCATTTTGGGTAGTGTATGCTCGCCTGGCCGGATATCAGGAGCATATGAGATCGAGGAGGTATACGGAATTTACCAGGAGCTCCGGATATTTCGCGCCAATTCTATAAGCCTCAGTCACTCTAGAAATGCATTCGACCTTGAGCGATTCTTTGCACAGGTCAGCATTCAGCCCTGTGACCGAGGAGGTCCTGGGATTCTATCAGCATCAGCAGGATGTTTTCCAATAATTCGTGAAACGAAAGATAACGCGGGAAAAATACGTATGTAATTTGCTGGGGACTATTGTAGTCCCTAACAATTACCATTAGGCGATTAGCAATTGTTCCACTAATTACCGTGAATTTTCCTTCAAAGTTGCTCCTGATAGAATCCACAAAACCTCCTTTATTGAACAAAGGGGCTGAGTGCAGTCCTGTGCTAAGAATCACTCGAGGTCGAATGTATTCCTAGAGTGGGCGTGGCCTATGGAATTGGCGCGAAATATCCGGCTGCTCCGGATAAATTCCGTATACCTCCTCGCTTTCCTATGCTCCTGATACAAAGTCCCAAAAACGTGCATTTTAACGTTTTCAGTAGCGTTTTGGAATGTAAAAATGCGTATTTCTCATAGAAATGCAAATGAACAAGAGTAATTAGGCGGGAAAATCAACGTTGCTCCGGATAGTCAGCATGGGCCTTATATAAAAATATAATGCCAAATATGACCAAAGGGCATAAATTTTGAAATTTATTTCTTCCATCAACCCACTCTATTTCCCGAAAACAAATATGATTGAGTAATTAGCAATTGTTCCACTTGACTAATTAGCATGACTTATCCTTCAAAGTTGCTCCTGATAAAATTCACACACCTCCTTTGATGAACAAAGTGCTGAATACGGTCCTGTGCTAAGAATCGCTCAAGGTCGAGCGCATTCCCAGAGTGGGCGTGGCCTATGGAATTGGCGCGAAATATCCGGCTGCTCCTGATAAATTCCGTATACCTCCTCACTTTCCTATGCTCCTGATATAAGGTCCCAAAAACGTGCATTTTAACGGTTTCAGTAGTGTTTTTGGCTTGCCTAAATGCGTATTTCTCACGGAATTATTGCAAATTATCAGGAGTAATTTGGCGGGAAAAAAACGTTGCTCCTGATTCTCAACATAATTTGAGTATATCTAATAATTATAAATGTATTCATGCTTTATACTTGCTCTGGAAATTTCTAGGAGTCCTTTTTGATTTAAAGTTCAAATGTTTTAAATGAAACCATTTATTTATTCATTTTTGATATTCATACCATATTCAATATATCGAATCACAGATGACAAGATTTCTAGTAATATTATTATAAAAATTTCTAAAGTGTATAAACATTATACTCATTATTGTATTTCGAATCTTTTCTGTATGGCAACTCGTTCTTTTCAGGTCTGTAACCATTGATGTCCCCCAAGAGTCTGTATTCTGTAAGCAAGAAATACAAAGTATTAGAAGTAATAGTAATAATAAGTAAGGTTTAGTGGGTAAATTCACAAAAAGAAGCAGAGTAAGATCATTCTGCTGGTACTTGACGACACGTGTTTCTGCTAGTTGGCTTCTTCAAGATAGGGCAATCAAGAAACCAAGGAAAATATGGAAATGAAACAGAAAATAGGTGACACCACAACAGGAGCGAGCAACGAATTGTGTCTTCTCAGCTCTAGGATCTCCAATTTGGAGGTACGCTATGGCTTCAGCAAGGAGGACGCATAAGCAGCCTGTGCGATGCACCTCAACCCGAGGATATAAAATGTAGAAAGTATATTTCATAATTTACCTCCAAATTGGAGATCCTAGAGTTGAAGGCACAATTGATTGCTCGCTCCTGTTGTTGTGTCACCTATTTCCAGTTTAATTTCCATCTTTTCCTTAGTTTCTTGGTTGCCCTGTCCTGAAGAGGCCAACTAGTAGAAACACGTTTCGGCAGGTGCCTGCAAAATTATTTTTCTCTGCTCCTTTTTGCGAAATTATCCGCTAAACCTTCCCATTAGAAGTAATATTCAAGAATGACAGGAACTTCAACAGAGCAAGGAGGCTGTAACTAATAGAAAAATTGGTTCAAGCCCTGTGGACAGGAGCTTTGGCGCTCTTCTTGAAACTTTGGCAAATTATATCTCCGAAAGTATAGGTTTCTCAGAGTTGGGAATTATATCAATGGATTCTCATGATAGAACTGCATCATAAAATAAAATAAATTAAATAAGAATCCATTGATATCATTCCCAACTATTTTACACTTGATTAGCATCCGATACCGCCCATAATTCTTTTAAAGGCTGTTTAGATTAACACTGTAAACTACAACAAACGTTATCCCAATTGTAGCCGCCATTTCAAACGACAGTGCTGCAACTTCTTGTGGACTGGAGGAATTGGGATAAATGAAAAAACTATTTCATTTATCCCAGTTGTGGAATAACATTTGTTATGCCAATTGTAACCGCCATTTTAAACGACAGTGCTGCCACTTATTGTGAACTAGAGGAATTGGGATAACGTTTCTTATCCCGATTGTAACCGCCATTTAAGTAATTTAAGAATAATAATATACCTCACACAAGGTTTTTTCGCCCCTAAGGCGAAATTACCTTCGAGGAATATTTTCTCTAATGTTTGCTTACGGTTTTGTTTGAAAATTTTGTTGTATGTTGTATCTACCTTGAATTATTGGGATTCTTCTGTCAAAATTTGTAAGTTGCACCAAATAAACATTTTTATTATTATTATTATTGTTATTATTCCAAAAGACAGTGCTGCCACTTCTTGTGAACTAGAGGAATTGGGGTGATTTTCGCTATCCCAATTGTAGTCGCCATTCTGAACGACAGTGCTGCCACTTCTCGTGAACTAGAGGAATTGGGATAATTCCTCATCACAATTGTAACCACTATTTTGAACGACAGTGCTGCCACTTCTTGTGAACTAGAGGAATTGGGGTGATTTTCGCTATCCCAATTGTAGCCGCCATTTTGAACGACAGTGCTGCCACTAGTGCACTTCTTATGAACTAGAGGAATTGGGATAGCGAAAATCACCCCAATTCCTCTAGTTCACAAGAAGTGGCAGCACTGTCGTGCAAAATATCGATACCGATATTTCAAAATATCGGTTTTACAATTGTAAAACCGATATTTTGAACGACAGTGCTGCCACTTCTTGCGAACTAGAGGAATTGGGGTGATTTTCGCTATCCCAATTCCTCTAGTTCATAAGAAGTGCACTAGTGGCAGCACTGTCGTTCAAAATGGCGGCTACCATTTTGAACGACAGTGCTGCCACTAGTGCACTTCTTGTGAACTAGAGGAATTGGGATAGCGAAAATCACCCCAATTCCTCTAGTTCACAAGAAGTGGCAGCACTGTCGTGCAAAATATCGATACCGATATTTCAAAATATCGGTTTTACAATTGTAAAACCGATATTTTGAACGACAGTGCTGCCACTTCTTGTGAACTAGAGGAATTGGGGTGATTTTCGCTATCCCAATTCCTCTAGTTCACAAGAAGTGCACTAGTGGCAGCACTGTCGTTCAAAATGGTAGCCGCCATTTTGAACGACAGTGCTGCCACTAGTGCACTTCTTATGAACTAGAGGAATTGGGATAGCGAAAATCACCCCAATTCCTCTAGTTCACAAGAAGTGGCAGCACTGTCGTGCAAAATATCGATACCGATATTTCAAAATATCGGTTTTACAATTGTAAAACCGATATTTTGAACGACAGTGCTGCCACTTCTTGCGAACTAGAGGAATTGGGGTGATTTTCGCTATCCCAATTCCTCTAGTTCACAAGAAGTGCACTAGTGGCAGCACTGTCGTTCAAAATGGCGGCTACAATTGGGATAGCGAAAATCACCCCAATTCCTCTAGTTCACAAGAAGTGGCAGCACTGTCGTTCAAAATAGCGGTTACAATTGGGATAATGAATTATCCCAATTCCTCTAGTTCACGAGAAATGGCAGCACTGTCGTTTTGAAATAACTGTTACAATTGGGATATATATATATATTCTTTTTAAGAAGAGTTTTATATGTGTTAGCAGAGGTTGGTGTAACGGGGTACCATACAATTCGACGTATGATACAAGAGCTTAGGGAAAAAACCTCAGCAAAAAAACCCTGTCTCCCCGTGAGTGTTGTGATTTGTAACTATTGTTTACAAAATTTGTTGACATTTAAAAATATTGATAGGCATTTATTTCTTCAATATGGATTCCTTCGTCCAAAAATGAAGAGGTTTCTCCAAGGTACCCCAAACTCAACCTGAAAAATGATAAGACAAGAGGAGAAGAACGAACAAATTAAAAATAATACATAACAATAGAGATAACAAATCTTATCTGTAGTTTTTGCATTCATACCAATTCCTCTAGTTTACAATGGCGGTTACAATTGGGATAACAAACGTTATGCCAATTGGGATAAATAATAAACCAAATATTTTTATTACTCGCTTGTTTCACGAATTTCATGTTTGTTTTAGTGATGGAGAGTAAAATGAAGTCGAACAGGTATTACTTGGTACCTAAATGTTCAGCCAGAGCTAAAGAAAACGTTTTCTTTCATGATGTAAAGAAAAATCCGGCTGCGAAACGGAAGATTGCCCCGCATGGAAAGCACGTTTCGAAAATTTTGAATGTGTGCAGCTTGATACTAACCTGTATTTTTTATTAATCATTCAATCATATTTTTGTTATTAAATTCTATGTATTATCTTATGTGTTTTATTACTGATATGCTAGATCTTTGGTTTTACTTTTTTGAAACACGTCATTTAAATATCACTCAAGACAAAAGTCTGCTAGGTTAAATTATTGCAATTTTCTATATTATTGCTTTTTAGTAATTCAATTCAGCTTATGAAATTATTATCAAAAAAATCATACGTCCGAAGGCTAGTGATTTTGAACTCGAAGGTGTCGTAGGTACAAGAAATTTCTATATTGAAATCAAAAACACTGAAAATACTTTTTGGCGCTCTAGTTCCTCGGAACTGAGTGCTTATCAATTTGCCCAAATGTCTGTAATTTTCGAATATTTCGATGAAAATGGTCTTAAACGATTTGGTTCGACTCACTGATCAAGAATCCGTGGTCGAAATTCATTCTGTCCGGCCGGCCGGCCGGCCGGCCGGCCGTAGGCACGATAACTCTCGAACGGAATGAGCTAGAGAGTTGAAATTTTCAGAGTAGGTTTGGGGGATAAATATCTCGGCTAAGTTCGTTATTGGGCAAAATCGGACAAATGGTTTCAGAGTAACAAAAAAAAAATTTTTTTTTTACGAAACAAATTCCAAATTAAATTTTTTTTAATAAAAAGTTTTATCATGAGAATCCAATCATATCATTTTTAACTCTAACAAGCTAATACTTTCGGAGATATGATTTTTCAAAATTTCAATAATAAATCGTATTTCAACGTTGTCACAGAATGATATTATTCTATGTATGAATATGAATTGTCATAATGTCAAATGATCAATCGAAGAATTGTGAGCGAAGTGAGTTAAATCTCAGTTGTTTGCTCCGATATTAGTTTTTCTCAGAAAATTCTTACATTTCGGAACTGAACATGAAGTAAGAGATCTGAGAGTAGTGAGACTGCTTTTCATCCATAGACATAGATATAACTCTCGAACGGAATGAGGTAGGTAGTTGAAATTTTCAGAGTAGTTTAGGGAGATGAATATCTCGGTTAAGTTCGTTATTGGGCAAAATTGGCCAGATTTAATTTGATTTCTTCCATGGTGCTTTTCTCATTCTCATGATTGCTCATTTAATCTTGATAAATAAACTATTATTTGAATTGAATTTCCTTTAGGATGCAGTTCTATTATATGAATACATTGATATAATTCCCAACTCTGAGAAACCAATACTTTCGGAGATATAATTTGTCTGTTTGAACTAGAGCGCCAGAAAGCTCCTGTCCACAGGGCTTGAACCCATTTTGTTTGAAGTTCCCGATAATCATCAACATTTCACAATTTTCTGTTTTTATATTCATCGGATTGATTATTTCTGATGCATTTTGATGACGTCACGTCGATCGTCTTCTCATAGCTGATTCAATCCATCGCAAAAGCTGATTAAAATAAAAACGTACCCTATATCTCCCAAAAAATTGATCAGAAATACATGAAATTGGGAATTGGTAATAAACTTGACCTTCCCTTACGATGTGCCGAATTTAAATCCGGTCCGACAACTTTCGAAATTTTAGTCGAAAAAATCGAAAGGTATCCGAAATTTATCGATTTCTACCGCCATATATCCCAAAAAACTGAACAGAATTTAATGAAATTTGGAAGAGAATTGTCTTGAGATTTTTTCAAATTTTGAAAGTTGGCTTAAATTTGGCACATCGAAAGAGCATGTTGGTTGTATTATATCTGCCAAATTTCATTAAATTCTGTTCAGTATTTCGGGAGATATGGGGAAAAATCGATTTTTTGACCAATTTGTCGATTTCTTTGAACCCCCATATCTACCGAAATACTGAACAGGATTTAATGAAATTTTGAAGAGATAATGAGACCAACCTGCTCTTACGATGTGCTAAATTTGAGCCCAGTCCGATAACTTGAAAAATTAATTAACAATGAGGAAAAGTGGAATATTTGCCCCCTCACTTTAGATGGTGCAGACAACTAGAGATTCAACTGGGTGTATTTTGTGTAGCCTGACCGATTTATTATAAGGCCACGATCACCCTTGGAATGCATTCGATCTTGAGCGATTCTTAGCACAGGACTGTATTTAGCCCTATGGCAGAGAAGGTGTTTGGATTATAACAGGAGTAAGGCCGCTCGTACACCAGCACGACGCGTCCGCAACGCGACCGCGACTTCGTGTCGCTTCGCAGTCGCGGTACGTGGTAATTCATAGAAGCGCCCACACCAAGGATACGGCGACGCGACGCATTTTCCTCGTTAAAAAGTATCGTCGCGGTAGCGTTGCGGTCGCGTCGTGCTGGTGTACGAGCGGCCTAACAGGAAATGTCCCAACAAATTGAGAAATTAAAGATATAACGATGGAAAAATACGTGTGTACTTTCCTGAGAACTATTATAGTCCCTAACAAATATTATGACGGTAATTAGCAAATGTTTCACTGATAACATGAATTTTTCCTTCAACGTTGCTCCTGATAAAATCCACACACCTCCCTTATTAAACTAAGGGCTGAATAAAGTCCTGTCTCTGACAGCCAACTTTATGTATTTTGTGTTGCCTGACCGATCTATTATCAGGCGCTATGTCAAATTACAGTTGACTCTCGATAACTTGAAACTCTAGGGACCAGCAGAAAAGTTCAAATTATCGACAGTTCGAAATAATAAGTGTTCAAATAATGAAGAGATCGATAAAAAAATTGGTTCAAGCACTGACGTGAAGTCAGAAGCTTTTGCGCGTATGTTCTATTGTCCATTCTCCTGTATTGGACACTCTTCTTAATCGAATTTACCATGATGAATTCTATTGTCTATTCTCCTGTATTGGACACTCTTCTCAATCGAATTCACCATGATGATTTTTATTGTCTATTCTCCTGTATTGGAGACTCTTCTTAATCGAATTTGCCATGATGAATTCTATTGTCCAGAATGGACAATAGAATTTGCCATGATGAATTCTATTGTCCAGAATGGACAATAGAATTCATCATGGCAAATTCGATTAAGAAGAGTCTCCAATACAGGAGAATAGACAATAAAAATCATCATGGTGAATTCGATTGAGAAGAGTGTCCAATACAGGAGAATAGACAATAGAATTCATCATGGTAAATTCGATTAAGAAGAGTGTCCAATACAGGAGAATGGACAATAGAACATACGCGCAAAAGCTTCTGACTTCACGTCAGTGCTTGAACCAATTTTTTTTTCGATTAAAAGGGTCCAATCAGGAGAACGGACAATAGAATTCATCATGGTAAATTCGATTAAGAAGAGCAAAAGCTCCTGATTCACGTCAGTGCTTGAACCAATTTTTTTTTCGATTAAGAAGAGTGTCCAATACAGGAGAATGGACAATAGAACATACGCGCAAAAGCTTTCGACTTCACGTCAGTGCTTGAACCAATTTTTTTTTTTGATATTTACTTGGTTAAAATAATTTTTGCGTACATATAATTGTTTTGATATTTACTTTTTTAATGAAACCAATTAATTCTCGATTGAATCTTATTGATTTATATTAATAGTATGATGAAATAATTAATCACAAAATTGGGAGACCATGGGCCAATTGCTGTGTGAAAGAAACTATCAGAGATGTGATGTATTAATCCACTCTAACAGTCAAGCTGCTATTAAAGCTCTGAGCTCATATGTTAACGAATCCAAACTAAAATAAATTCGATTAAGAAGAGTGTCCAATACAGGAGAATGGACAATAGAACATACGCGCAAAAGCTTCTGACTTCACGTCACCAATTTTTTTCAAATCAAATCCAAAAGCTCTCAAAAAATCACCCGTTATTACATAAAGATATATTCTCATTAGTGATAGAAAAACTGGCCTAGAATTCCTTTCTACCCATCACGAGATTTAATATCCACAAATGAGCCTCTCACCTTACAAGATCAGAAGCCTTCTGCAAAATTCAAAGGTCCCCTCTCGCAAATATACTCCTCTGAAGGCACATGGATCTCTTGAAGAAGAATCGCCTCTCTATTCCTCAAAGATATTCACTCTTGTTCATAGAAATCCCTTCAATATTTAGTTGCCTCCTCCTAAGGAGGATCTCTTTCAAAACCAGGTCTGACCACTAATGTAGTGCTATCATCTAATCTCCTATAGATTTGTGATGAAATAACACGATTTTACCATGAATATATATGTATAATAATATGTCATCATGACATTCATATTTTATTTTTGGAGGTTCTCGCAAAAATACGACCATAGACAACATATCATACGACGATTCGCATCCACCTACCGAACTCACAAAAGGCTGCTCGGTTCTCCAACAATATAGATCCGATCGTGTTCAAACTTGGAATTCTGCAGTAGAGTTAGGTTCTGCAGGCTCTCCCAAAATTTCAGCCATGCCGGACGAATAGTTTATGATATATAGAATTTTTTTCAATTATTTTTAATTATTTTTTTTTGAATTTTCTAGTTATACCATCCTCACGAAATTCTGCAAAAATTTTCGCGTTGGCATTCTACAACTAATAACCATGTTTGAATCCAATCGGTTTTGTATTCTTCGAGTTAATGAGGAACAAAAAACATCAAAATTTCAGAAAATTTCAGATGGCTATAACTCTAGAACCTTTTGGACGATTATGCTCATAAGCAAACTCAAATGTCGCATTCAGATGCACAACCTAACCTGAAATTTTCAAGCCGCTATCTCTTTCCGTTCTCAGGTTATCGTGACAACAAAAATATTTTTTAATAATTTCTTAATAATTTTCTAGCGATTCGATGCTCACAAAATTTCATAAACGTGCTTAGGTCTATATTCTACAACTATTCACCATGTTTGAATCCAATCGGTTTTGTATTCTTCGAGTTAATGAGGAACAAAAAACATCCAAATTTCAGAAAATTTCAGATGGCTATAACTCTAAAACCGTTTGGACGATTATGCTCATAAACAAACTCAAATGTCGCATTCAGATGCACAACCTAACCTGAAATTTTCAAGCCGCTATCTCCTTCCGTTCTCAGGTTATCGTGACAACAAAAATATTTTTTAATAATTTTTTAATAATTTTCTAGCAATACGATTCTCACAAAATTTCACGAACGTGCTTAGGTCTATATTCTACAACTATTCACCAAGTTTAAATTCGATCGGATTTATTTTGGTTGAAAACAAAATTATTACTCGGAAACCATTGGGCCGATTATACCCATTAACGAACTTGTCCGTCGTATTGGGATGCGCAACCCACCCTGAAAATTTCAAGTCGCTGGCTCTTTTCGTTCTCAAGTTATCGTGGCAACGGCCGGACGGCACCACAGAATTAAATTTCACATTTGGGCAAAACTATAACGCGTATGTTCCCCAGAACATACGCGCAAAAATGCGTGATTTATGTATTATTTCAAATATTTTTCCTTCCTCCACAGCTTCAATCACACGATTTTTTTTCACTTATGGAAAGACACTTGTTCTTTCTTGAAATCATTTTAATAACACAAATCAAAAATTAACTTTTAAACTTCAAATTATTGAATGTTGGCGGGCAAGATACCATTCCTTCAACTTCAAATTACCGAGGGGACCAATTAGTATTGTTTTTTTTTCAATTTATCGAGTATTTTTCAAGGGACTGGAAAAAAATTTCAAACAAATCAAGAGATTCAAATTATCGAGTGTCAATTTATCGAGGGTCGACTGTAATTGTTCTCTTTAGAGGTATTGACTTTTGTGTGAAGATATTTTAGATAGTGGAATATGATCATTTAGCTATCGAAAATGTTAAAATGTACCAAGATCAGCTGCTTAATACTCGTTCCTTCGGATATTATGCAAATTGATATCATTATACAATGGTTATACTGACCTTACTAGGACTTCCAAGGAGACCCCTAAGCTTCTGCTACAGCAGTATTTTCAATATGAACATCAACCATTGGCGCAGCCAAGGAGGGGCAACTTTGGAGCTGCAGTACTTCACCATAATTCAGGCTAAAAACAGTCACCATACAATTGAAACAATTGTCGAGGAGGTCACGTATAAAATATTGAAACACGCTATATCTCCCGAAATACTGAACAGAATTTAATGAAATTCGGAAGAGATAATACGACCAACCTGCTCTTTCGATATGCCAAATTCAAGCAAACTTTCAAAATTTGAAAAATCCCAAGGGGTTAACCTTACAATTTTTTCGGGAAAAAATTCGATTGGGCTCAAATTTGGCACATCGTAAGAGCAGGTTGGTCGTATTATCTCTTCAAAATTTCATCAAATTCTGTTCAGTATTTCGGGAGATATGGGGATTTAAAGAAATCAATTTTTCGACCAATTTGTTGATTTCTTTAAACCCCCATATCTCCCGAAATACTGAACAGAATTTAATGAAATTTTGAAGAGATATTACGACCAACCTGTTCTTACGATGTTCCAAATTTGAGCCCAATCGAATTTTTTCCCGAAAAAATTGTAAGGTTAACCCCTTGCGATTTTTTCGAATTTTGAAAGTTTGCTTAAATTTGGCATACCGAAAGAGCAAGTTGGTCGTATTATCTCTTCCAAATTTCATTAAATTCTGTTCAGTATTTCGGGAGATATGAGGGTTTAAAGAAATCGATTTTTCGACCAATTTGTCAATTTCTTTAAACCGCCATATCTCCCGAAAGACTGAACAGAATTTGATAAAATTTGGAAAAGATAATATGACCAACCAACTAAAACGATGTGTTAAATGTGAGCCCAGTCCGATAACTATCGAAAAATTAATTGACAAAAGTTAACTGGAATATTTTTTATCCTCACTTTTAGATGGTGCAGGCAACTAAATATTCAACTGGATGTATTTTGTGTAGCCTGACCGATTTATTATAAGGCCCCGCCCACCCTCGGAATGCATTCGACCTTGAGCGATTTTTTAGCACAGGACCGCATTCAGCCCTATGGCCAAGGAGGTTTTTGGATTCTATCAGGAGTAACAGGAAATTTCCCAACAAATTGAGAAATGAAAGATAAAGAGGGTAAAATACGTCTTTCCTGAGAACTATTATAGTCCCAAAAAAATATTATTACGGTAATTAGCAAATGTTCCACTAATAACATGAATTTTCCTTCAAAGTTGCTCGTGATAAAATCTACACACCTCTTTTATTGGACTAAAAATAACAAGGGGACTTAGTTCACATAAAGACTCAGTCCATTGCAACTCTTTAGTATTTATAAGGCATTTAATATCATAGTCGTGAGATAGATTAGTTGAAATATGATTAAATCTATCGATATTTAAATAATTACTTACTGAATACATCATCGACTGTATGTGGCGGCATCTAACGGTATTACTCTAAATCATTTTGAAATTAAGTTTTTCTCCTAGTAGATGTCGCTGAGGTAGACCGCCTCTGTTGGCAGGAAACACATATTACACCTATTGCCTGCGAAACATTACATTCGTTACCAAAAATAAAAAGATGAGAGCTAAGTTGAAAGAATACAGCTGTATATCACATATGAGGGTTGAAATTCAGAAGTAGTAAGAATATATTCAAAATTTTTCCACGGAAAACGTCGAAGAGTCCGGAGTAATATATTTAAAAATTTTCCGTTGAAAAGGTCGATGTTTAATGGAATTTGGTAGAGATAATATAACCAAACAACCCAAACGATGTGCTAAATTTGAGCCCAGTCCGATAACTTTCGATAAACAATGAGGAAAAGTTAACTGGAATATTCTTTATCCTCTCTTTAGATGGTGCTGGCAACTAAAGATTCAACTGGATGTATTTTGTGTTGCCTGACCGATTTATTATAAGGCCCCGCCCACCCTTGGAATGCATTCGACCTTGAGCGATTCTTAGCACAGGACTGCATTCAGCCCTATGGGCGAGGAGGTGTTTAGATTCTATCAGGAGTAGCAAGATATTTCCCAACAATTTGAGAAATGAAAGATGACGAGGAAAAAATACGTCTGTTCTTTCCGGAGAACTATTACAGTCCCTTACAAATATTATTACGGTAATTAGCAAATGTTTCACTAATAACGTGAATTTTCCTTCAAAGTTGCTCCTGATAAAATTCACACACCTCCTTTATTGGGCCAAAAATAACAAGGGGACTTAGTTCACATAAAGACTGAGTCCACTGCAACTCTTTAGTATTTATAATGCATTTACTATCGTAGTCGTGAGATAGATTAGTTGAAATATGATTATGTAATCATTAAAGGATACTGTGGGAGGTATACTCATTATTCAATGGTTTTTTTCTGGGTTTTCTCTCCCAAACTCTGAATTGGAGTAATACAAAGATTCTAATGACAGAACCTGATTTTATGAAAATGAAACTTAAGGAGTCAACTTGTATTTTATTGAACGGAGAATGAAATTTTGCAAATTGCTCAATTGGTATTGACCATATTTGGCTAAATTTATTAAAAATGAGTTGGAACTTGGAAATTTCTATGCGAAATAAAACTATGTTAGCTATGATTTTTAAATACTGTCAATGTGACAATTCTTGAATTTCACAAAATAACTATCAACAAAATAAAAACCATTAGATTATCTAAGACGTTCCATTCTTTTAAAAAAAAATTGAGAATTTATCTTGAAAATTGTTGAATTTACTTTAAGTTTTTACTATGAATATTAATATGAATTTATGTATAAGAAATTTATATCTGTGATAACAACTTATGTTGATTAACAGTATTATCAATAAATAAATAAATAAATAAAGATTTTCATTAAGCGTCTGACGAAGGAGTCTGATATAGACTCCAAAACGTTACGATATAGTTGTTTCTTCGTTGATGTTGTTTCGTTGTTGTTTGTTAGGCAACATTGTTCAATTGATTGCTTCTGACAAATATCCTGTGTTTCTTACGCAGAAGCAAATCACAAAATAATTAATTTTTATTTTATAGATATTTCTCAGAGTTTGGGAGAGAAAACCCAGAAAAAAACCGTTGAAATATGATTATATCTATCAATTTTAAAATACATATTTACCTAATATATCTTCGACTGTATGTGGCGGCATCTAATGGTATCATTCGGACTCATTTTGAAATCACATATTTTTCCCTAGCCTCTGTTGGCAGGCAACACATATTACACCTATACCTAGGCACTCCTGTATTGCTGGTAGCCTGCGAAACATTACATATGTTACAGATAATAAAATTATTAGAGTTACGTTAAAAGAATATAGCTGTTCATCACATATGAATAGTAAGATAGGCTTGAACTTAAGAATAGGTAAAAGGATGGTATTGATCTTCCGGTCTGCTAAAGTGGGAGTCATTCAGAAAACTTCTTCGAAAAATAACGAAGGGGATAACATTATAAGTTTTGTTTATATATTCAAACTGCATTAGTAAATAGATTAGAGATTATAGATTGTAATCTATATACAATGGTTATACTGACCTTACTAGGACTTCCAAGGAGACCCCTAAGCTTCAGCTAAAGCAGTATTTTCAATTTAATCATCAACCATTGGCGCAGCCAAGAAGGGGCAACTTTGGAGCTGCAGTACTTCACCATAATTCAGGCTAAAAACAGTCACCATACAATTGTAACAATTGTCGAAGAGGTCACGTATAAAATAATGAAAGACAAATTAATGAATCTTAAGGAAAAACCACATCCCATTCAACTTCGTGCTACGCTGCACATAAATTATCTTATAAATACGGAATAAACTAACGAAATAATAGAATATTTCTGATATCGAAATGATGATCTAATGCATTCGCCATTGAAAAAACGTTATTCAAATTGTAGAGACCAGGACTGTTTGCTGAAAAATGGTCCATTAATTCTGGCTCTTGAAAACATGGGAAGTTATTTTAGCTTTTTATTCCACTTTCATCCATTGATTCAAGTCTTTTCGTTACATAGAAAATAATATGGTGGATGCGCTTTATAAGGTTGATATTTTCCTTTTCATTATTATGATTAACCCAACGAACTTAAGATATTAATAATTAATATTATCCATGGAAAAAAAATAAAAGCTTCGTTTACCTCTGTGATATTACTCCATATTCCATTTTATCGTGACCATTGAGTTTGTTTCACCACTTTAATACAGAAAACGTTCTTGTTTATTCAAGGATCAAATACAGAACACTTGTCTTCTCCAGAATGGAATCAACATCGATAACCTGCAGAAATAATTAAACATCAGTGGATAGTCATTACACACTTGACAAAACTTAAATTGCAATGATTTCAATAAATTGTTCAATTTAAGCATACATTTATTTTTTTCCACTGAGTGGACAACACGAAATCGCTTTCTGTGTTGTAGCTCTACATTACGTAGACGGATAGATATGTGCGCTACTCGACCAGTCATGCCATTGTGGCGCAACTAAATCTATACTTTGCCCACAAGCTGAAGTCTTGTGATAAGGGAGATGAGCCTAGTTGGTGCCCTCAGTCTCAGCTTGTGGACTCCTAGTTCCATCAGACTTGTCTTTGATAAAATCACTTGATGGTACTAGGAGACTCCATATCAAAATTATTTGTGGTATATGCCTTATTGTGAGGGTAATTGTCTCGAACAGTATTTATTCAACAACATAGTTTCATAGAATATACCAAGTAATATTATGTACAGGAATCACATTAAAGACACTTACGAAGCCGAGGAAGCATGTACATATATTGTATTTGTTTGTTTTCAAAGATACATTGATTATCAGTTTCCATCCTTTGAATATGTTCTAGATAAACAGTTTTACAATAAACTGGAAAAAATTACTGCAACTATCTTTGCCAATGTAAGGAACGCAAATGTTAACTTAGAAAACGTATATCATATCAGAACCAAACTACTTCTGATATTTAATAATTCATCAATCACAAAATTTACATCGCCATTTTTAATCGTTCATCCACAGAAAACAACTCTGTGGTCCACGTCCACGAAGGAATCAGCTGTTGGTGGGCACGCAATCAGCCGTTGAGGGGCACACAATCAGATGTGGAGGGGCAAACAATCAACCATAGAAATTGACATGTAGTTCAAAAGTCGCCTAATAGTAGTTCCAACATAAAGCCTAGCACATTGTATTCTGTGTAGAAAACATAGATATCTGTGGTGTCCAGGTTAGGTGTATTGTTTTCTTTCAGACTTACTAATTGTACCGAATGTCCGACAAATTCAAGATATAAGCAAAATCTTACGAGATGGGTTTCTTAAAAGTGCTTAGAAAGATGAAGCAGAAGGAAAAAGAGATGAGAATACTCATGTTGGGTCTGGACAACGCGGGCAAAACGACAATTCTGAAACGTTTCAATGGCGAGCCCATAGACACAATTTCACCCACCCTTGGTTTCAACATAAAAACCCTGGAACACAGGGACTACAAATTGAATATATGGGATGTAGGAGGGCAAAAATCTCTCAGATCTTACTGGAGGAATTATTTTGAGTGCACAGATGGTCTTATATGGGTTGTCGATAGTGCTGATAGGAGAAGACTGGAAGACTGCAGGTGAGAAATTTGCAACCTCATTGTAGCCCCTTTGAAACTGTAAAATTTTAGAGCTGAACTCTTCACCCTCCTCCAAGAAGAAAGACTATTAGGAGCCACTCTATTGATATATGCAAACAAACAAGATTTACAAGGAGCTTGCACAGCAGAAGAAATCAAACAGATATTGGGACTGGATGAAATAAAAACGCACCATTGGAACATTGTTTGGTGCAGTGCAGTGACTGGAGATAATCTATTGAAAGGGATAGATTGGATGATTGATGATATTGCTTGTAGAATTTTCACTCAAGATTAATGTCATTAATTTAAGTTTGTTCAGGAATAATTTATTTAAACCACTGTGATTCTTTCAAACTTGGGACATTTCGCATTCTCAAAACATCCCTTATATGTTAATCATCGAAATTTTGATATATATTTTATGTTAAAAATCAATCGTTTCATTGAATATACACTTCGAAAATATTAGGTTTTCTTATTGTTTTGATTTGTACTGTTTAAAACGATCATTCATACCAAGAATCAGCCCTTATACAGGGTGAGTCTTTATTTTATATTGTTGTAGGGGGTAACGTTGCACTGAGAACTTAAGGTCTATTGTGCTATTGCATATAAATTATCTATGGCTATTAACGTGGCTTACAGCTTGATTTGGGATTCCAACGCTCATGGACAGATGAGGAAGAATTTAAATATCTAAAATGATTGATTATTCATAAAATGACTCGTTTTCTTTATGCTAACTTCGTTTAGTTTTAAGGATTCACGAGTCTATAACCAGGAAACCAGTGGATGTAGGAAAAACTAATATTTAGAGAATATGCATAATATTTATAGGAAACTTCACACCATAATTCATTTTATCGGGAAAAAGCATGTCAAAGCTGCGAAATAAAAGCTTGATTTTTTTTCGAAATTAAAAAAGGCTGTATCTTTATTTATACTTGTTTGAAATGTTATTTTCCCACTAATTTCTGAACATCTGATCGAGTTAAAAATTGGTATTTAGGTGTAGAACAATTGTAACGTTCATGAGAAGCGAAAACATTTTTTTTAAAGAAACTTCAATATGCCCGAAACTTATTTCCAAAATTCTCTGAAATTTTTGATGTAGCTGTATTAAGGACAACTAAAGGATGAGTTATCTGAAATATCAGTCGCAGTTGTTCTAGGTGAAAATAAATTGAAGATTTCCCGATTCTATATTGAAAGCGAAAACGTCAAGTCTTGATTTTACAGTTTAGAAAATATGCTAGATTTGTTTACTTCCATTAAGGTCCGTATGAAGCTGATATTGTTGACTTTAAGTTTGTTTCCTCGCATAACATATGGATCAAAAAGTTTCCAGACCTAGCAAGAAAAACACAATATTTCGCAAATTTCATGTTTATAGAATGATTCAATTACTTCTTCGTTGGTGTGAAATCTTCCTCCATGGAGCGTCCTCTCAGGTCTGCGGTCAGCTTCTTTCCAATTCGAAAAGAAATGTTTCATTTGAACAAATAAAACATTCATTATCAAATGAAGCAATTTATTAGTATTTGTTAAATAAAATTGGTAATAAACAAAGTGGATTACATTTGAGAAAAGATTAAATGCGAAGGGGACTATTTCGCAACATTCAAAGGATCATAACCTAACCCTTAAGACTGCTCAATCCGGCCCTCATGATCTCATCGACGAGAATTAGATTGGAGGCGATTATCGAACATGAGTTAATGATCTGTTTCTTCACTACGTAGTTGTCCAAGATGCCTGCATCTTTCGGAATGAAAGGCTCGCCTGAGTTTAGGTCGATACCGACAGGTTGAGAGCTCAAACGGCACTCTTCTTGAAGTTTCACAATGGTATCCTGTAATGTAAATGTCATGAAGAAAAAATTTTGGGCAACTTGGGATAACTCAACCGCAATCTTCC
This sequence comes from Halyzia sedecimguttata, assembly GCA_937662695.2. Lineage (NCBI taxonomy): Eukaryota > Metazoa > Arthropoda > Insecta > Coleoptera > Coccinellidae > Halyzia > Halyzia sedecimguttata. Next base: position 1,221,517 of record OW569419.2, on the reverse strand, counting down.
ATATTCAACTGACATTTGTGAGCTAAAGGGGGCTGAAATTTTTGTATTAACATAAGGGCAACAATAACATGACTTGGCTGATATATCAGTCTTATAGCTATTCTAGGCGAACAAAAATGATTCTTTGTTAAAATCAAAACTTGGCGTTTTCATTTTTGATTAGATTTTGATAGTTATCTCCTTTATCAATACGAACATAAACAGAAAAGCTTAATTTATACGGGGTAGTCTTTTTCGATTAAACCATAACTCTCATCAAATGAAACACTTTCATTTACCATTTTTCCAAATTTGGCTCAGATATCCAGTGGATATTCACTGTTTAAATAGTGGAATACTTTCTTTACAAATACTGCATTAAGAACCGAATTATAAGAATTTCAATCACCAGAGGATGCGGTTTTCCGTTAGTCTAATAAAGATTACCATTACAGTAAGAGTTATCTGTGTTGAACAAATAAACTAAGGGCAAGAGTGTATTAGAACATTGTGAAATATTTAGACGCTTGTAACTTTGCACCTGAGTTGAATCTGGAAAAAATGTAAATGAAAAAAGTGTTTTATTTCATGAGAGGAGACTATGGTTCATAGAATATTCATTTCCCACTTGCACGATGCGTATCATTGAACTATATAACCTATGTCCAAAACTCACCTGTGCATCGTATCCAGAATTCGTAGCCAACACCTTGGGAATAACGAGAAGAGCCTCAGCGTAAGCTGCGATACCCAACCTCGCCTTTCCCTTGACCGTATCCTTATACTCGTTCAGAACCTTGTTGGCAGTAACCTCAAAAGCCCCAGCGCCCGGCACCAGACAAGAATCGGCGATCGCATTATTCACTGCCCTCAATCCGTCCCTGATGGCGTCCTTGAGCTGGACTAGGGTGTGTTTGTTGGGGCCCTTGACCAAGAGCGTAACGGAATTCGGATTTTTGCAGTCCTCCACAAAGGTGAACTTGTTCTCTCCCAAGACGTGTTCGTAAACGCTGCCGGCGAAGCCCAATTGGGACTCCTGGAGGTCTTCGAAAGAGTTGAGGGCCAAACCGCCGCATGCAAGGGCCAAACGTTCCATGTTACGCCTTTTGGCACGACGTAGGGCGATGATGCCTGGAAAAAATGGTACTTGAGGTTTTTTCGAACTGTGATGTAAAAAATTGCGAGTATTCACCTTCTTTGGCCAACATATCCAAACTTAGAGGGTCGATACCCTTCTGATTGATCAGCACGAAAGTCTTATTGGTACCATTGCAAAGCTTCCTTTTCAGTTCCACCACTTTCTTGACCCTTTGTTCGATGAATTCTCTCTCGGCCAACACCATCTTTTCCCTGTCTTCAGAAGTCTTGTAGTAGAAACCAGAGTTGACCTCGCTTTTCTCATATTCCATACTGACGTTGCAAGTGAGGATGTAGCAGTTTTCAAGGTGTTTGGGCATGTCGGGGTGTCGGGAACCGTGGTCAAGTACTAGACCTTTCACTAATTTCGATTTGGTCTCGCTTTTGTGCTGCATCTCCATGATTTCAACCATATGTAGATCTACAGGTTTGTCGTCTTTTTTTATTGTGAGGACAGCATCAACGCATTCTTCGGCCAGTAGGTCGGCAATTTTGTGATGAATCTATAAGGGAATTCAACTAATTCAATGAATACATCCAAAACCTCAAATGAAACCTCTACCCAGTATATTAGAATTGATGAAAAACTAAACCCACCTTAGTTCTAAGACTAGTCCTGCACACGTTCAGCAAATTTTCTCTGTTGATTTCAATGGGGATCTTGACTTGCTCCAAAACTTCCAGAGTCTTCTCCCTGGCCTTGTCGAAACCATCGGCTAACACCCTGGGGTGCAGACCTTCGGATATATAGATATCTGCTTGTTTGAGAAGCTCACCGATTACAAGAACGGTGGATGTTGTACCATCTCCAGTCATATCATCCTGAGCCGTTGAAGCTCTGGCGATGAGAGATGCGGTAGGGTGTTGAATTTGCATTTCATGGAGCAGAACATTACCGTCCTTTGTTATTTTAATATCGCCGGAACCAGAAACTAACCTGAAAATTTTAAAGTCACCAGAATAAGACGGAAATCCTAGAAAAAGATGTTGGTTGTGAGCATACTGTTGTATTTCAAACTTGCAGAATGGATTGATATTGAATAGAAACAGTTTGCCAACGCTTTTTAACGAAAAATGTTCATTCAAGTATCATGTGGTGTGCTTACATTTTCATTGTTCCTTTAGGTCCTAAATTACTTTTCATTACATCTTGGATTCCCTTTGCAGCCGAAATATTTACAGCCAAGGCTTGGGCAGCCCTAGCAACTTCAGCTTTTGGATTCAGTAAACTTATAGCCATTTTTTTTGCTGCAAAATTACAAATATTCACTTGTTTTACCGTAAATGGGAAATCAGGATTCAGGATAGGTAATTGGCTTGACACTTGACAGACCAAAGTCACAGACGACAGGAACACAGACTGCTATTTGTGACCAAAGACATGCCACCACAGAATAACAATAAGCCACTCTGTGCTCTGTGACAGAATAAAAATGTTTATCATATTTTTCTATGAATATTTTTCTAACCTAATTCAAAACGTCAAAAAACACATTTTGAAAAATTGAAAATAGCAACGAAGAATAATGTTCTTTTGATGTTTTTGTTCATTTCTAATCGTGTTTTGGAAAGAATATTCTAAACAATGTCCTCGTCTATTGTGCGGAAAGCTCTACAAATTATTGACGAAGATGCTGCACCGAAACCAAGAAGACATAAGAAAGATTTAAAAGCTAAAGACATTCTCGGAGGAGGTAAACTGAAAGAAATGCACAGTAGTACTAAACTGACCATTACTGAACTTCGCAAATCCATGAAGCCAAAAGAAGAAATCTATAAAAAGAATTTGGAGAAATTAGAATTGATTAGGAGTGTAACTAAGGTAAAGTTGAATGAGGACTCTTTAAGTAAAATAATAGAAAGGGGCATTGAAAGAAGACCAATATCAGGAAAACCTAAAATAAAGAAACCTAAGGATGCAGGAACAGTGTTCACCGAGGAAGATTTCAGAAAATTCGAGGAAGAATACACTGGCGAATGAGATGGTTCCTTTTGTCGGATAATCTATTTGAGTAATAATGAATGTATTACAAGAGCAAATCTAATTGTAATCTGTAATAAGTCAAGAGAAACTTGCAATGTGAGAAAATGCTAAAATATGCATCTTGTTGAATATGTCATAGGTTGTAAGATACAATATTTATTTTCAAAATATAAATATAACTTTTACGTCTCGTGTATTTATTTATTCAGGGATCTATAGTTAATAACTATGAGCTAGATGGGTAGAATGTGAAAGTGGTTGCGGGTCAAGGGAATGAAAGAGCTGACGCACTTGCTAGAGTGCTAAAGTGTCAACGGACCTCCTTCGTGAGGTTTGATAGGTTTTCATTCGACCAAGGTGCTTCCTATTCTGAACGAACCTTTGACAGTGGACAACTGGAGTGAAAAGCCTCCATTTATGCCCCACTGACCTGTTTGACTTTTTGTTCCAGATCGTAATTCCGGAGATGGGTTACCACCCATCTCTACTCTCTACTGAACTCGCCAAAAGCGGCTCTATTCCTGGAAAAAGGAAGGAAATGATAATTTCATAATACTATGGATCCAATTGAAGGGTCTTTTTAAATATTTTTGACGCTCTTGTTCCTAGGAGTGCTTATCATTTGTCCAAATGCCTGTAATTTTCGAATTTTTGGCTGAAAATGGTCTTGAACGATTTGGTTCGACTCACTGATCAATAATCCGTGGTCAAACATCTCGGTTACGTTCGTTATCGGGTAAAATCGGCCTGTTGGTTTCGTAGCAACGAAAGGATGCAGTTTCATCATAAGAATCCATTGATATAATTCCCAACTCTAACAAACTAATGCTTTAAGAGATATGATTTTTCAAAATTTTTACATAACATATTTCAAACTCAATTTTTTTTAAGATGCAGTTTCATCATAAGAATCCATTGATATCATTCTCAACTTTAACGAACTAATGCTTTCGGACATATGATATATCAAAATTTTTACTATACAAATTTCAAATTAAATTTTTTTTAAGATGCAGTTTCATCATAAGAATTTATTGATATCATTCTCAACACTAACAAACTAATACTTTCGTAAATATGATTTTTCAACATTTTTACATTACAAATTTCAAATTCCATTTTTTTCAAGATGCAGTTTCATCATAAGAATCCATTGATATCATTCTCAACTCTAACTAGCTAATACTTTCGGAAATTTAATTCTTTAAAATTTCAATAATGAGTACGATTCTATGTTTTCACAGAATGCATAATTATTCTATCTATGAATTATTATATGATCTGTGTTCATACTCGTGCATGTCATTTTATTTTCCTATAAGAGACATCTCAAATTCATCTCAGCTATCGTAGAATTATAAGGATTTTAATATGATATTATACTTTTTGGTGATATTTTAATGCCCGTGGATAATCCATATGATGATGGAAATATATACTTAATATTAATGGTAAGTTAATCAGATTGGGTTCAGAATATCACCAGTAAAAACAAAACTCAAATATTGGCTAAGTTTCAATAGATATAATATAATTTTCAGAGTGGAATTGAGGAATGAATATCTCGGATAAGTTTGGGGTTTCGGATTAAAAATTTTTGGCACTACTACTCGCTGGATCGGAATCTGTTTAACACAAAAAAAAACAAAACAGGTCACTCAGAGGCCTGGCTGTCCGTTATAGTGTAGATAAAGACTTGAGGTTCCTATAATGAGACACTCTTGAGGATAAATGTAGACAGCTAGTGCCTGAAAGAGAGAGGCCTGGTGGACCAGGGGCACAGAGACCCTCAGTTTCAGCCATATACCTCAATACCTGCGCCCCTCTCTGATTTTGATCTATTCATATACCAAATGCATGACTTTTTGCCCAATCTATGGTCCACCACACTCGGATGACCCTTAGGAATGTTGCAAAGGGTGCGTCGAAATCGAATATGGATGGCATGACATCTGAGGGCTTTGAGTCCAGTTGGTCCAATAATCCCATATATTATGTCTTATATCCAGGTAGGATTTTCCATTACGAGAAATTCATACGTGACAATCATACAATACCAGGAAATCGTGCATTAATAGGGGTTATTAATGGACGACGATGACCAGATCAAACGAAAACAGTCCAGTAAAGGTCCCAGTTTTTTGTACCAGGTCCTTGATGGTTACCAATTGCTACGCCTCCGATTCCATTCTTCCGAAATCGACATTGTTGGAGATACGAATATCAGAAGAGAAGATTTCGCTTCTCGCTTTGTTCGAATTAATAACCCAAAAATCCGACAATCAATTAATTACGAGATCCTCGTTAAATGCATCTCGAACAAGAAAGGAAACAAATCCGGGGCACCAAAAGCAGGTTGATCTAACAGTTCAGCGGTCGAAAGTGGGCCAGTTCAATCGGCCGAGCTTTCTAGTCGTCGTTAGGAAAACAAACAGTAGAACTGAGGCGCGAAGAGTTTCGGACCTGCCTGTGAGTGGAGGTCGTTTTTCGATAAGCACCCCGCCTAATGAGACCCGGTCTAAATCTAGCAAAGACCCGCTCTCCGGCAAACCAGTTGATCTGTTTTGTTTTTTTCCGACTACGCTTTTCGACGACGGTCACTTCTATACGAAAAAGTGCCCGAGGTGCGCCATGATCCGTGTTTTCCTCGTCATTTTCGCCGTTTCCATAAGTCTGGTGAGTTTTCCCGCTTTACTCTGTCGTTAACTATTATTACTACTCGTGTCTTTGGGTTTCACGCAGCTTTAATTGCTGTTGAGATCGTATGAATAGAAAATAAAAAAATCCATTGTTCAATGAAATTCTGAATTCTCAGAAAATATCGGTCAGATATCGCTAAAATTCTGGAAAAGCCTTCAAGACCTAATTTTACAACAGAGTTCTAGATTTAAACCCAACGGATCTATATATTGTTGGATATGTGTCTGTGGTCATGTCATTCTTATAAAGGAATAGCAATTTGTCTAAAAGATTATTTTAAATCGATATTTAATAACTATCTAGTGGGTAGAGACGAATTAAATATGGTACTTATGGACTTATTTTAAATATCCAGTAATAATAGGGTACCTAAAATTCGAGGATTTGCCGAAATCGGAAATATTCCATATAATATAAAACAACAAACAATGAAAAAACCTGAAAAAATCATTTTGCATATTCTGAGATGCATTTGTATCGATATTTAAATCCATTCGTTGGTCAAAATTGGTTCAAGTACTGACACGTATGTTCTATTGTCCATGGACAATAGAACATACGCTTAAAAGTTCCTGACTTCACGCCATTACTTGAACCATTTTTTTTCGCAATTTTTTCAAAATTCTCTAGGGCTACGGTTCTCACGAAATTTTACACGTCATGTCTTCATGTCGATATTCTACAACTAGTTACCAAGCTTCAATTCGATCGAGTATATATTTTTGGAGTTATCGAGGAAATAATATTCCAGGTGGGAATAACTCCGAAACCGACGGACCGATTATACCCAAAAACGAACTTGACTCTCCCATTGGGTTGTGCAACCTACCCTGAAAATTGCAAGTGCCTATCTCCTTTCGTTCGAAAGTTATCGAGGCAACGGTCACCCATCCAGCTACTGAACTCACACAAGGCTACTCGGATTCCCAACAATATAGATTCGATCGTGTTCAAACTTGGAATTTGGCAGAAGAGTTAGGTCTTGAAAGCTCTCAAAAAATTTCAGCGAAGTCGGACGAATAGTTTCTGATATATAGAATTTCTTTCAATGATTTTTAAAAAAATTTCTAGTGATACGACCCTCTCGAAATTTCGCAAGAATTTTCGCGTTGGCATTCTACAACTGATAACCATGTTTGAATTGAATCGGCTTTGTATTTTTCGAGTTATTGACGAAATAAAAACCAAATTTCAGATGGTTCTAACTCCAAAACCGTTTGGTCGATTATGCCTATAAACAAACTCAAGTAATCCCACTTAGATACACCACCTTACGCGAAAATTTCAAGTCGCTATCTCTTTCCGTTCTCAAGTTATCGTGGAAACGGACGGCCGGACAGAATTAAATTTGAACACGAATTCTTCATCAGGGGGTCGAACCCAATCGTTTTCAACCATAGTCGGCAAAAAGTTCTAACCGTCTAACGTTACAGACATTCGGGCAAAATGATAACACGATTTTCACCAGAACATACGCGCTAAAAGTCATCTCGAATGTTCTCAAATGAATTTTCTTTGTATTTAGATTTTTTCCTAATATGCTGGGTATTTCAACTACATGATTATCGTACTAATGACGATTTCCAATAGTTAATATGATTATACAATGAACATGAAAGAAATTATAATTAAGATAATAGAAAAAACAATTTCCATTTAATTTTAAGTGCCATGGAGGTCCTCCAAAGGTCGACACTCAGGTCATCCTGCTCGACTCCTACATCCCTGCAGCGATGCAGGTCATAGCCCACTTGACGGAGTCCATGAAGTACGACCTCAAACCTCCTTCGACCACGGCCACCTCGACAGCCACACCTGACGTCAGTTCGACCAAACCCACCTCCACTCACCGGCCCGGCGTCTACGCCCCTGAGACGCCCCCCGACCCGGAAAGCTACGAAAAATTGGGAGAACTCGCAGGATACGGCGAAGACCTGTAAGTTCATCCCACAGAACACATCTTTTCATCCAGGTTCATCCTTTAAATTGCAGTCACTAGGAGGGTGATATATGTTGTATATTGTTGTAGGGGGTGACGTTGCACTGCGACCTTAAGGTCTATTAAGCCCCCCTCCTCCCCCTCGTCAGAGCTGTCGATGTCATTCATCACCATCTACAGCTCACCTTCCAGTTCTAGAGATCTTTCTGCTGAACTCCAGTATCTGGGATGGCTTCAAGGAGGCTACGTCTTCGCTCCTGCAGATTTCTTGCCCAAAGCATTCCTTGCGTTGGTTTGAGATGGCGAGGCATTCCGTTATTAGGTGATCAGAAGTTTCATCCTCCTCCCAACAGAATCTCCACTCGTCAGTTTCTGCTAGCCCTAATCTCATCATATGCTTCCTAAGGCCGAAGTACCCTGTGAGGAAGCCAGTGAGGAGGTGCAGCGTGTTCTTACTGAGGTCCAAGTATTTCTTGGATCTGACAACATCAGTTCCGGAGGAATTTCTTGGAGTGATACATACCGGGGAGAGATCTCCATAAAATACCTCTCTCAGTTTCTTCTTTCATCCGGAATTCACTTTTGTAGGTGTATCTACCAACCCCACAGTAGAACTCAGAGCCAATAAAGAGGGTTTGTGCTACTTTCTTGGCAAGTTGTTAGCCTCCCCATTTACTTTAATTCCCGCGTGACCAGGAACCCAGACCAAGGAGACCCTGTTGTTCTTGCCTACTTCATTGTGTTTCCTTCGGCACTCCCATATTAGCTTGGACTCGATAACATGGGAGCTCAGAGCTTTAATAGCAGCTTGACTGTCAGAGTGGATTGCTATATCACATCTCTGATAGTTTCTTTCTAGGTTCATTTCCACGCATCTTTCTATTCTGCCTGAAAGACGCTCCGATAGGAGCCTAGGCTATTTGGTGCCTGGTCCATATAGGCCAACTTCTGTAGTTGTCTTTTGAACCCGTCTGTGTACCGTTTAATGGCAATTCTTTTAAGAACTTGGGTGGTGGATTCCCTGTCACAGTCTTTTTTCCTACCGAGCATCATAGTGAAGTTTTTTTCGATGCTTACTTTCTTAATCATGTCGTCACTAGGAAGATTGGCTGATGAAATGTATCTGCTGAGAGAGGATCAGGCTTTAAGGAAGTCTTAGAGCCTCGTTTGGCAACAATTTCACTTTGCCCCAGCACCCAAACAAGATGTTACCTTGATTGTGGCCTGCCAGCCTAGAGAGAATATCTCAACAGTGCCACATATGTGCTCCAAACACTCAATTGCTCTCAGACCAGCCTGACTATCAGAGCATAATATATGTAGATTTTCCTACCCATTCCATTCTATTCTCTTCTCAGGATTTCCCTACTGCAACATCAATTGCGTGGATTTCTGCTTGGAACAGATATCTTACAATCTAACTATTTATTTCCTCTTCCAGAGCGTCTTACAAGACCTTCTTCACCCTCCCGAAGCTGCAAGCCTACCTCAGCGTGGACACTGAAGAGCTGCCGGAGAACCTGGAGAACCTCATCGGAGAGGGTCCTGCCGGACTCATAAAACTCGTCAATACGGAAGACGGTCCCACCCTGGAGGACCCCGACGAGCAGGTGCAGCTCTTCTCCAAAAACTTTGACGATTCCGACTTTAGGGTGTATCTGCAGAAGAACAAGAAGGCTCCCCCGACCAGGGCCTACGTCACTTTGCTTTCCCTGTACGATCTGCTGAGCAAAGACGCCAAAAGTCAGGGATATAACAAGTTTCAGGTGAGGAATAGTTATTTATGATTATTCAGTGATTCATTCAACTCCAATTTGCCCAATTTTCCGCAGGGATATCACCAGCACGTTTTGGTCGAACTGGCGAAGACATCTTCAGGCACCGCGGCGGACCAGCTCAAGTTCATCTTGGAGAAGATATTGGCCAACCAAGACACCAAACAACCGAACGTGAAGAGAAAAATTTCCACGCTTTTGGAAGACCTGAATACGGATAACAGTTACATCCAGAAGGCCCTGCTGTACGTTCCTCCCCTCCAGTTCAGTATTTAGTTAGTGAGATATTCAAATAAAAGATATGCAAGAAGTTCGATGTTTTATTCGACCGCCTTCCATCTGTCGGTCTGTCCGAATTCCTCAAGTTCAATTGTACGAACAAGATCGAGGCGTTCTACTGATAGGAAGACCTTCCTTGCGAGACCGCCTCGACGCGACGTTGCCGGAACTTGCGTAAATTCCAAATCTTGGGGGGAATATTGCGTTGTTCGATATTTCTTTCCAAACAAGTTCGAATTATGATAAAATTCGTCAGAATTATACTACGTATAATTAATACGTTGTCAAGGTAAGGTCAACTATGTATATTTTTCTGATATGTATGTTATTCTTAGCATACTTTCCGAAATTTGAATGGAACGAGATCTAAATTAACATTTGGCAAATTTAGCGATTCGTTATTGACCAAATACGTAAAATATTGGTATGAGCTAACAATAAATAATTTCTTGGCTCTGAGGTGTGAACACGCCTCCTGGTTACTGACTATCTATACAGGGTGTTTCTGAATAAGTGCGACAAACTTTAAGGAGTGATTCTGGTTTCTCTTTTTTATTTTCCCTGTATATTAGTCTTCAAGAAAGGTTTAGGAATGAGTGATGAAGAAAATAAAGCAGACCTTGTAAAATATACAAACTATAAACAAATAAATATTAGGCTAGGGAAATTAGCTGGGGAATTAGCCCCTTCGGGGCTTTTTGAAAATGCATTGCATTTTTTTCTCGTAAATGCTTAAGCTTTCGAAATAACTTGTAGGGATAAGAAACTTGGTAAATGAATTGGGCTTTTCAGCCATATTTTTTTAAAAGGAAAATTTTTATCCGTAAAAAAGTTGCAAGAAAAAATATCCTAGGGGTTGACTATTTCAAACCCTTCTAAGAATACTTCAGGGTTGAAAAAATTCCAAAATGTGCATTTTTATTGACAAATAATATTTACCAAGTTTCGTACCTTTGGCTTCAATATACAGGGAAAATGAAAAAGAGAAACATCTTTGGAGGGGTGTAACTTTTCAAGGGGGAGGTTTTTCCAAAAATTTTATACCAGATACCCACCTTAATTTTCATCATTTTCCTATAGATACCCCTTTACGTCCGATAAAAATTTTCCGGGAAATTCCAGGAATTTTCTCGGATAGAACCGGCAACGCGGCACCCGTTCACTCTTAGCCCGGAACCGACTGAACGCACGTTATCCGCAAGCGAGAGAGCAGAATAACATTCAGTTGTTTTTGTGCCGAGGCTTAAGGCAGTCGCACAAGAGTCCTTAGAAAAATCGCGCTAAAGTTAGTGAACGTTAAATACTCGGTCCTGTAAAAATTTACCATTTTTCTCGAAAGGTAAGTAGACGAGACGCCTTCCCGGACGGTTTTCCCGTTCCGGGGGATGAGTTTTTCCCCTAACCAAGTTTTCCGGGTGTTACTAACGTTGAGGTTAGGTTTTTATTGATTGTAATAAAACGTTTCATTCAGAAAGTTCGGTGGTTATTCGGTGGGCCACAAGGGTAATTTTTACGATTTTCAAAGGGGAAATCACGTGGAAAATTTACAAATCTTGACGATAGGTAAATAAGTATTAGTTTTTTTCGGGCCAGAGAAGACTATTCGGGTTTTTTTTGAGGAACTTGATTTTTTATCGTTTTCACATGGCTTAAAAATTTAAGTTCTTCGTCATTTTCTAATTCAACCCATTTTTTCACCTTCGTATGCGATATCCTGCGAAAATCTGCCAAATACGCTCGGAAATATGCCCATTTAAAATGTTTAAAATTGACCGTGATGCGCCGGTTAAGTTCGTTAATGGGCAAAATCTGCCGAATGGTTTCGGAGTTATTGCCATCAGAAATTTTAATTGCCAAAGAACTCGAAAAATACTGATCCGGTTGAATAACAGTTCGGTAGATGGACAAAACATACCGACATGAAGACTTATGCAAAATTTCGTGAGGTTTCTATGACTAGACAATTAAAAAAATAAAGTGGCAAAGGCCTGTGGCAGGAACTTTTTGACAAATCATATCTCCGAAAGCATTGGTTTCTCATAATTGGGAATGATATCAATGGATTCTTATGATACAACTGCATCACGAACGAAATTAAAATTAAAAAAAAATAAGTGTGCCAAAAATTATTAATCCGAAACCCCAAACTTATCCGAGATATTCATTCCTCAATTCCACTCTGAAAATTATATTATATCTATTGAAACTTTGCCAATATTTGAGTTTTGTTTTTACTGGAAATATTCTGAACCCAATCTGATTAATTTACCATTAATATTAAGTATATATTTCCATCATCATATGGATTATCCACGGGCATTAAAATATCACCAAAAAGTATAATATCATATTAAAACCCTTATTATTCTACGATAGCTGAAATGAATTTGAGATGTCTCTTATAGGAAAATAAAATGACAAGCACGAGTATGAACACAGATCATATAATAATTCATAGATAGAATAATTATGCATTCTGTGAAAACATAGAAGTACGATTTATAATTGAAATTTTAAAGAATTAAATTTCCGAAAGTATTAGCTTGTTAGAGTTGAGAATGATATCAATGGATTCTTGTGATGAAACTGCATCTTGAAAAAAATGGAATTTGAAATTTGTAATGTAAAAATGTTGAAAAATCATATTTACGAAAGTATTAGTTTGTTAGAGTTGAGAACGATATCAATGGATTCTTATGATGAAAATGCATCTTAAAAAAAATTGAATTTGAAATTTGTAATGTAAAAACTTCGAAAAATCATATCTCCGAAAGCATTAGTTCGTTAAAGTTGAGAATGATATCAATGCATTCTCATGATGAAACTGCATCTTAAAAAAATTGAGTTTGAAATATGTTATGTAAAAATTTTGAAAAATCATATCTCCTAAAGCGTTAGTTTGTTAGAGTTGAGAATTATATCAATGGATTCTTATGATGAAACTGCATCCTTTCGTTGCTACGATTCCATCAGGCCGATTTTACCCGATAACGAACTTAACCGAGATATTTGACCACGGATTATTGATCAGTGAGGCGAACCAAATCGTCTAAGACCATTTTCATCCAAAAATACGAAAATTACAGGCATTTGGACAAATAATAAGCACTCCCAGGAATAAGAGCGTCAAAAATATTTAAAGATTTCTTTATCAATTGGATCTATATTGTTGGAAGAATTATGAAATTATCATTTCCTTCCTTTTTCCTGGAATAGAGCTGCCTTTGGCGAGTTCAGTAGAGAGTAGAGATTGGTGGTAACCCATCTCTACTCTCTACTCTAGCGTTTTGAAAGGTATGAAAGCTGTAACATTTTAACATAAATCTTGTTCGATTTCTCCAAGGGTACGTCTTTCTATATATCCCACTTTCAACGGGAATTTTCCTCAAGATTTTCCTCTATGGAATCCGATAATTTTCTGTCGATTCCAATAGATTCAAAGACGACAAATTAAGTCGACTTATTGCCGTCAAATATTCCAATAATTGCAATGAATCTGTCCCGTCGGAGATTTATTAATGTCAACGAATCATAATTCATATCTATCCACGATACAAAATGAACTATTAATTCATGGACTTATTCAAACCAAGCCCTTATCTATCAGGGTCCCAATTATGGGAATTCGAGAACTGGCTAATAGAACTGACTCATAACCTTCGATTTTTGATTTAGTTTTCCATGCCGCATAGTTCTGCGGGCAGTAGTACGCGAGTAATTCAAAAATTTTTAGAGCACTCACCCATGACGTCTGAAGTTTTAGCGCTAGGTCATCTAATGATCCACATTAACCATGCCACTGCTGAAAAAAAAGTTCAGGATAATCTCTATTTGTTTTCATCGACAATACGTGAATGAATGAATGAAAAATTGGTTCAAGCCCTGTAGGCAGGAGCTTTCTGGCGCTCTTGTTCAAACAGACAAATTATATCTCCGAAAGTATTAGTTTCTTAGAGTTGAGAATTATATCAAATGTATTCTTATATAGAACTGCATCATAAAGGAAATTCAATTCAAATAATAGTTTATTTATCAAGATTAAATGAGCAATCTGAGAATGAGAACTGCACCATGGAAGAAACCAAATTAAAATAGCTGAAATGAATTTGACTCTCTCTTATAGAACAGGATGACATGTACGAGTATGAACACAGATCATATAATAAAGCTTAGATAGAATAATTATAGCATTCTGTGAAAACATAGAAGTACGATTCATTATTGAAATTTTGAAAACTCATATCTCCGAAAGTATTTGCTTGTTGGAGTTGAAAATGATATCAATGGATTTGAATGGTGAAACTGCATCTTAAATAAAAATTGAATTTGAAATTTGTTACTTAAAAAAAAATTTTTTTTCGTTACTCCGGAACCATCTGGCCTATTTTGCCCAATAACGAACTTAACCGAGATATTCATATCCCTAACCTACTCTGCAAATTTCAACTGCCTAGCTCATACTGTTCGAGAGTTATTTTAGAAATTTTTTTTTTAAATTTTCAAATTTTTTTTTGACATTTTGTGGTAACCTGGTCAATACAAAACTTCACATGCGTATAAAGGTCATGATTCTACAATTTGATGCTAAATTTCAGATAGATCGAATGATCGGTTTGGGAAATATTTATAAAAAATGTTTTTACTAAAATCGGCCATAACTCCGAAACCGCTTGATGAATTTCGCCCATTAACGAAGTCGTCCGAGATATTTACGCTCCAAACTCACCTTGCAAATTTCAATCCTCTAACTCCTTTCGTTCGAGAGTTATCGTGCCTACGGCCGGCCGGACGGAATCGATTTCGACCTCAGATTCTTGATCAGTGAGTCGAACCAAATCGTTTAAGACCATTTTCATCGAAATATTCGAAAATTACAGACATTTGGGCAAATTGATAAGCACTCAGTTCCGAGGAACTAGAGCGCCAAAAATCATACTTCCAATGGGTAAATTTCGGAAGATTTCGTGTTAAGGGTACTTCCCGAAATTTGGTACGTGGGATAGTATTAGCGAATAAACAACGGATAAATTAAGAAATATGTGAATTTCACCCTTGATCCCCTATAAAGGGGTATGCAAATATGTGTATAGAACTAGGATACTTTCCGAAGCTGAGATTTGGTATGTAGCCTAGGAACAGAGTACAAACTTGAGAAATCTGTAATTTTCACCCTCCAACTACCATGAATGGGGGTGCAGATCTGTGTATCAATCTAAGGTACTTCTCGAAGTTCTAGAAGGCTGAGATTTGGTATGCAAATGTGTAAGGTGTAAGGGTCAGTTTCTGCAGCAAAAATTTTTTTTTAAGAGAAAAATAACATTTCGGGGGGTGTTGAACCCCCAACCCCCCCCTCCCTGGCTACGCCCTTGCTTGAACCCATTTTTTCAATGAAGCCTTTCCAACTGATTTGGTCACCCCTACTCCCGGCTATCTGGGGGGATAGATGAGCCCTCTCTAGCAAGTGCGTCAGCTCTTTCATTCCCTTCAACCCCTGTGAACCTCTGCACCCACCTGGCTGGTACTTTCAATCCTGTTGAACAAAAGGTGTTTCTTTCAAAACACCCTCTAAAAGTTTTCACCTTAATTGTCTGTTGATATTTCCTTCGTTATTTCAAGTAAATATTTCAATAGGTTCATTCATGCTAAACTCATATAAAAGTCACAAAACACATCCAAACCCAAATAACCCTAATCAAACCCCTGTAACCCTAGTAAAATGGGCTATTATCACGACATCTTCCAGTCCGCCTTTCCCCATTCAACGACATCTATAGATCCTTTCCCGGCACTAAAACTAAAAGTAACGTCTCTCAGATCAGCTGCGATATGTTCAAGTCGCGTGATTTCAATTCTCAAACGACAACAATAAGGAAATTGGATCTTACGTTACTTAATATCGAGTTCTTTTCGGATATTCCTTGAAAGAACAGGTTCGTAACATTGATATTCGTTTCGGATACGTGTGTAGGAATTCTGCATTTGCATACGCCAGAAATTCAGTTCGCAAACGGGTCTTCTAGATATTTATAGACCATGGAACTTTGAAATGTTACCATAGTTATAGGTACCAGCGAGTCCTCCTCGAAGATCGGCCGAATACTGCGAAGTTTCTTAACCTTCTGTATATCGGAAACTATCATTAATTGCTGACATTTTGCGAGAGTCTTCAAACCCAAATGTTATGGTCAAGTTCTAAATTTGAGCACGATCGGATCTTTATTGTTGGAGATATTGAAGAAATATCGGAAGACGAGCAACCTTGGGCGAGTTCAGTAGCTGGATGGGTGACCGTTGCTACGATAACTTTCGAACGGAAACTGATAGCGACTTATCAATATATATAAAAATCGATGCCACTTTTCGTTGTAATTTTATAACTCAAGAACGGGCTCACCTATCCAAACCAAATGTTTAGGCTTTGTCGGACTATTTAGTAGATGGTTTATGAGAAGTTTGCACAAAATCGGCCGAGCGAATCTATGTTCCAATTTCGCCAATTAGAACAGATCCGTTTTATGGCCGTTCCCTTGAAATCCGATATGGTGGGCGTTTTTTATGTATCAACAAACGCGGAATCAGACCTTGATGTCGACAAATTTTAATGGTGCATAATTTTCATCGTCATAATTGGCCACGCAAGAATTTTCGACGTTGCAGTCACTTAATTTCGACGTAGGACGGTATTAGACAACAAATAAGCAATTTCTGCTTTTAATTTTCTACTTTTTTGTTCCGATTCGCTCGAGATTGAATCGAAAGGAACTCAAGTTTCAATCGAGGCAAAATTTTTAAAATTACATACATTTGGGCGAATTTAAGGCACTCAGTTCAAGGATCAAGCGCGCCAAAAACGAAAAAACCTAGAAACTTGAACGACCTGTAGCTTGGTTAAGAAATGTTTGAGGACTCAGGTTTATAATCAATTTTTGGGTTGAAATTAAACATTTTATGGACTGGAGCCTGTATACAGGGTGATTTAAGAAGACCGTTCGTTAGAATATTTCAAAGAAAGACTAAAACATTTGAAAAATTATAGTTCAGTTTCAGATTCATTCGACTTCTTGGTTCAATGGAAATGATACCAACTTTCGTTTTTTGAACGCGATACCCAGTTTTTTCATTGATAGTTAGATTACCCATTGAATTCTACATTGTTTTAATGTGTAACTTACATATTATTCTCAGAAAATTCGTGTGGAATCTGAAAAAACCCTATAATTTTTCTCAAGTAGGCCTTCATTCCAATGTTAATAACTTGTGGATTTTTCCATGAAAATCCCTAATGTTCTAGCTTCTATCAGAAGACATACCAATGCTTCTCCTTCGTTAATTAAAAATTGAATTGAAGATACAGAGTGTTTCTATTTGAACACACTGCTTAAGCATTTCAGAGCAGTAGTATGTATTATAAAAACTACACTAGTTTTCAGCGTAGATTCCAGCTGAGCAATAATAAAAAAAATGGTTTCTCATTTGAAAAAAATGAGTTTTGAGGTTTTTGTCATGGCTGACATTGAAATAGAAACACCCTGTATGTTCAATTGAATTTTTAATTAACGAAGGAGAAGCATTAGTATGTCTACTGATAGAAGCTAGAAAGTTAGGAAATTTCATGCAAAAATCTACAAGTTATCAACATTGGAATGAAGCTCTATTTTGAGAAAATTTTCACACAAATTTTCTGAGAATAATATGTGAGTGACACATTAAAACAATGTAGAATTCAATGGGTAATCTGATTATCAATGAAAAAACTGAGTATTACATTTAAAAAACGAAAGTTGGTATCGTTTCCGGTCGAACGAATCTGAAATTTTTTCCAAAAATTCATCTTTCCTAACCAAGCTTAACTATGAAATTTCAAGTTTTATCTAGCGCCTTTCTTTGAAATATTCTAACGAACGGTCTTCGTGAATCACCCTGTATACATAGGGATAAATGACCATCATTCAATTATAAACTTTCGAGTAAACGTGACATTTTGATACGAACATATATATTTTTGAACTCATTCTGTGAAAGCAACATCATTTATGGTCATTTCCTAGGAAAAACCGTCATAAGTTTTCTTTATATCCTCATAAATATGAAACAAACAAGATCTACATTCGTTATTGACCCGTAGACCCATAATATTATTCATGGTATGATCGGGGAAATGTTGAATAATCAATCTGTTTACCACTAAATCTTCGAATAAATCGAGGACAGAAATAACACTCAAAAAAAAAAAAATCAGATAATGAGACGTGGTAGAACGATTATCGTAAAACTTCATCAGAGCAGACCAATTAAAGACGAATTACCGTCGAAACAATCAAGGAACTCGTTGCATTCTAGAGGAAACCAGAATCGGAGTTGGCATGCATCTGAATAACATGTTTTTCTCTCTATAACGAAGCTATTTTTACGGAATCATGTTCCAGGGTGTTTCTCCTCCGAGAAAGGGAGCAGGGGTTTCCTTTTTACCCCTTTCGTATGTGGTTGAGGGTGGCCGTCAAGAAAGTCGGATTTATATAACGTAGTTTTTTCATTCGAGTTGGTAATTTCGTCATCCGCACTTATTGGAATCATCAAACAATTCTCAAGAAGCATAAAAGCACCATTTCGGTGTCCAACGTATGAATAGACAAAAGAACCGTAAAAGCTTTGCTTGGCAATTTTGCGAATGATATATGCATGACATGAGCGAATTTGCAGAAGATCCACAAACTAGAATATAACAAGAGAAATTTTAGCTTGAATAATTTTATCTCGAGTGGTGTTCGCTATGACTATTTCACATGAATATATCACTACAAATGGAAGAACGACAAATTTCCAAAAATAAAGCACAAGCAATAAGAAACATTGACCGACTATGAACGTAAGTGAAGTAATATGTTGGTTTGATAAAAATTCAATTTCGATGCTTTCTCGAATTTGTGAAATGTCAAAATTTTATAGCCGAAAAACCACGTTGTTGGTTTCGCCGGGGTCCATATTTTATCGCTGTAAATCGAGCCTTGCTATGGGAACCTCCTACATTATATCGAACTAGTGGAATACTCAACGAAATTCTGTTTCGAATGTTGTTACACTAGAACCACTGTGTCTTTCGAACAAAACGTCAGAAACGAAGGTTAGTGCTTATCAAAGAATACATTGATAACCCAACCTAACCTGACTTAATATCGAACGAGTGAAATAGTCGAAGACATTCTTGTTCAAAAATTGTTAGACTAAAACCACTGTATCTTTCGTACCAAACGTCAAACCGTCTTAAGATTTTGACAGCCACATTTCGAAGTTTAGTGCTTATCAAAGAATACACTTATATCCCAACCTAACTTAACCTAACCTAATTTAATATCGAACGAATGGCATGGTCAACGAAATTTTTGTTAAAAGTTGTTACACTTAAACCACTGTATTTTTTTAACCAAACGTCAAACCGTCTTAAGATTTTGACAGCCACATTTCGAAGTTTAGTGCTTATCAAAGAATACACTGATATCCCAACCTAACTTAACCTAACCTAATTTAATATCGAACGAATGGCATGGTCAACGAAATTTTTGTTAAAAGTTGTTACACTTAAACCACTGTATCTTCCGAACCAAACGTCAGACTGTCATAATTTTGACAGCCACATTTCGAAGGTTAGTGCTTATCAAACAATACATCAATTGTGTATTTGTGATGCCATCTGTGAAAGGATAGATGAATGAAAGATGGAATAAAATTAAACAACAACTGTAAATGGAGGTCCATAACCGAATTCCACAGCATCCCCTCCCTCAACACCGCCAATTTTGCCCCAGAAACGGACGTTTTCTCATTCCGTTCTTCCTGTCCCAATCCGGACCATTCTCCAATCTCGAGATTTCCGCATTCCCGCCAAAGTCCTCGGGTTCCGAAACCCATTCTAATCGCCTTCCCTCCCCCCCGAACGGACGCCTTGATTAGATCGTAAATCACCGACTCGTTAATCTCGGCGTGCCGCGGAATCCGAAGGTGAGAAACGACGCGTCCGCGGGCGGGTGTCTCTCGCCGACGCCGCCGTCGAAATTTACGTTACGGAGAGCGTCCGCGACGGGCGGTTTCGAGAAGGTCGATGCGTTAGACGGGACGGAGATTGGCACCTTGAACGCAGCCGAGAGGTTGTTGCGGCAACCTGTAATTAGCCGGATATCTGCCTACTTTATCGCGTCCTTTTAGAAGGAAGGTGGAGGAGTGGGAGGGCGTTTGAGGCCGCATGCCGAAAATTACGCTTCGAGAATTGCGGTTAGAAGATGCAAATGCTCTTTTTCTTTTCTTTCCTGCATTCTCTCGGCAAGAAGAAGATGATGCTCTGTCTGCCTCGCATGTGGTTCTAGAAGATGCAATGCTCTCTTTCTTCTCCTTCCTGCAGTCTCTCGGCAAGAGGAAGATGATGTTCTGTCTATCCCGCATTAGGTTCTAGAAGATGTTAGTGCTCTTCTTCTTTTCCTTCCTGCACACTCTCGGAAAGAGGAAGATGATGCTCTATCTATCTTGCATGAGGTTCTAGAAGATGAACAATGCTCTTCTTATTTTCCTTCCGGCACTCTCTAAGCAAGAGGAAGATAATGCTCTGTCTATCTCGCATGAGGTTCTAGAAGAAGCAAATGCTCTTTTTCTTTTCCTTCCTGCACTCTCACGGCGAGAGGAAAATGATGCTCTGTTTATCTCACATGAGGTTCTTATGTGTCTGTTTAAACCATCTATCTTCTTTATGGTTTGGTTCATTATGTCCTCGCAAGTTGCTGGAACTAAGTTCAAAGAGTCAAATGAGATCACTATCGAAGAAGCCATGCAGAGCTCGGAAGACAATGATCAGATCACCCCACAACCTCCTTCCACTTGTTCCTAGACGGAACAATCTCAACCTTTCTTCATGCGAAAGTCTGCGAAAACCTTACCGAATTATCGTATCAATCGTTTCTTCAACACTCTCCAGAAGCAGCTCATCCCTCCTTAGGATTGGGCACCAAACAGGACCTCCATACTCCAGTGCTGTGCAAACATACGTTGTAAACAGGAGTTTATTACTGAGCTAGATGGAAATGATCTATTTATAAGGTACAGTGTCTTCTTGGCTTTGGACACGGTATGCAAGATATCCCTAGAGCAGGAAAGATTGTCCGAAATGGTTATGCTAAGGTCATTCTGTTTGGCCACAGAGTCGGTTGGATGGCCATCGGGATAAAAGGTATGACAAGGATTAGTTGTGTCTATGTGAAGAACCCTACACTCACTAGATCAGTTCAATATAGCTGGCAAATGGATTGAGAGTGCATTTGAAAACATCTTGGTATCATCAGTAAGTGATGAAGAGTCACAGGATAGGATTGAACCCAAGACTGAGCCTTGGGGGACTGCACACACTACCTCTCGCACATGCGACGTTCCCTCTTCCACTCTCACCTCAAATCGCCGCTCCCCTAGATACTCCGTGAAACTGTTGAGGGATATTAGTGTTCTCCCATCATCATGATCCAGCGTAAGAACCAGAACTGCATATAGATTTGTCTGCACTGTAGAGCAGTCATTCCCAAAAGACAGATTGATGTGAGGACCAACAATCCCTGCAACGACCTCCGTGGGTATCACAGGGCCATCAGTAAACCAGGTGGAGTCCTCGATCAGGAACAACTACCCTATGAGGTTCGTCAAAGCAGAAGTGGTTGCATCTGATTGATCTCGATACCAACTCAATCTTCAAGGAAGATATTTCCTTACACGTTGGAGACTTATGCTATTCCAGTCATGCCTATTCAGCAGGTTGAAAAACAAGCTAATCACTGTTAATTTGAAAATCGAATGATTCGTTTCTAATAAATCCCCATCCACAAATAAACGCCACACACCCTCTGACTTGCTCTTTGTTGATTTTTCTCTTTCGATCCCGCACGAGGTATTTAACAATTTTCCTCGTCCTACTTTCCCGACTGTACAAACAGGCGATTGATTGACGCTGTGGCGATAACGACATTAATTTGTCGTGCCGCTGTCCGATAATGTGCAATCAGAGGGGGAGGGGGAGGGGACGGAAGGGCGACGTTCATCCCCCTTCCCCCGGATCCTCCCTATCGCAATCCCACTAGGATACGACGCTAATTTCCTGATTGCCCTGACTGCATAGTTGTTAATTCGGTGGTTTCTGAGTCATCAAAGGGGGATGTTATTTCGCTTACATGTCACGATATTAGGCTAGGATTACGTGACGAATTATATAGGACGGTAGGGTCTGCACGTGATCGTCGTCCAGTTTGACCTCCACTTTGGAGATTGGTTTGATTTATATCGTGTGGCCTAGAATATTTTTTGCGAAGTATTGAACACATGCTGTTGGTTGACTAGAGTAAAACACCCCTTAGTAGAGTCTAGATATCAGGCAAGCAACCATCGAATGGAATGCGGACAAACTTGAAAACCAAAGAAGGGAAGCAAGCTGAAGCCTCAATCCCTGGAAGCCAACACAATAATCCATGGGAATTTGCCTGAGCATCTTTTAAGCGGAAAATCAAGGTGATTGGAAGATCTAAAGAACAATAATCTAGGAAGCAGCTGTCAGAGGAATAAATCTAGCAACTCTATCAGTCATTCGGAGATGACAATCTTCGAAAGTTAATGTCTAGCAACCAATGAAAAACCCAAAGAATACGGAGAGGTATGCATTGGCGATAGATGTACGTTTGGACAAAGACCAATAAAATTTGGCAAATGTTCAAAATGAATTGAACCATAGACAATTGGACCATGGTTCACTGGACTACAATCGTTGCAAATGATGTCTAGTATAAGTCCGTTAAAGGGTCAGGTTGAATTACCAAACACCCTGTACATCTCGGCTTTCCAGTTATTTCATCTCGTTGCCAAATGACAGACGAGAGAAAATCATTCGAATGAATTCTCTGCCTATATCTCGAGTGGTTTCAATAATCGAAGGGTTAGATTATTTTCACTGGTGAGATCGCATCTCATTATATAGATGTATCTCATAAGATTTCTCGGCTTGAGGTTGTGTAGATGTTTCCTCAAGGTACAGGGATCAGTAATTAGTTAATCTGCTGTTTGCCATCCCCCAAAACTGTACCTAAATTTGCAAAATACGTCATAGCTTTTGAAACTATTGGGAGGAAACTATAATGGTCACAGATTCAGATTCACAGGACTCTTTGGTATGGCTGTGTGAATAGAAACCTGCCATAGACGTGGATAGTCAAAGAGAAAGTTCCGTCATATAAAATGACGGAAATGAAATTGAGGAAAAATACTCATTGAGTAGGCTGTCTGGAATTTGAGTACGTTAATGGAGTATCAGATGAATCTTGTTGTTGACATTTAAAATGAACATTTAATAACGTTTTCTAATAACTCATACTTCATTTACGTCATCAGGGAAATCATCTGGTGGATAAACATGATGAGCCATCAACATAGTACCAAACGTATACCCGGAACAAACACACGATAACGGCTATAAATTTCGGTTGACATAAACGAGATTGAACCACGTGTTTTTCAGTATTTCCTGTTCGTCTTCACTTGAATTATGTTCTATCAAAACGCTTATATTTAGTTTTTGTGCATATTTTAATCATTTAGTCCTTGCTATACTATCTATATTTTACCAAAAAAAATAAATAAAATTTAAACAGCTCGTTCTGGGTGTTGCAGTTTCTTTGTCAGTATATTATTCAATTTAAATTGATCAACGTGAACGAGCGCGCTAAAGAGTACTGACTCACGTTCCCGTACCAACAAAAATTCTGGCTACGCCAATTAACGTTATTCAGATAGACTACAGTCACAATATCTTCATATAAAAGGGTGCTGAACCCTTAAAATTAAATGATTTTCTATTCCACTCCTTCCCCTATAAAACGGGATATTCTGATTCCACTCGAACAAACTATGGACAAAACACATTCGAGCATTTCCCATGAAACCGGAAAAATCCAAGAATCCACGCGGGAAAACGAATTTTCCGCGCCATCCTCTACGGTCTCGCGATCTACACTTTCGGACGCCGTCGAACCGAAATTGATAATTTCCCGACCGATACCCCTAGGGAATTTTCCGGGAAAACTGCGACGCGTCCGCGCTATCGAGTGTCGAGGTCGGGAAAGTTTATATAGGGCCGGAAAAATAAACGGAGACCGGCGTCGGGGTTCCTTATTACGTCTCGAGAAAAACGAGACGGCTAGCGACCGATGTATGCCACGAGGGAAAATGGAAAAGTTCCTTTGTTCGCGATTATACGGAAAACGTCTAGGGGTATCCAGCGGACCGGAGGGAGGGGGGGGGGTCACAAAGGAGATGTACCCGTCTTTATTAGTTCGCCTCTCCGCGGTATGTTTCGCTACGATATTGGAATTAGGTTTCGAGGGTTCAGGGATGAGGTTATTACTTTCTCTCGGTCGGAAAATTCGGTTTATTCGCATTTCTATGGGGTATGCATAGGTACGGAAAATTCGAGAATGACGTTAGGCTAATCTCGAGGAAAATTAGGTCGCTTCACCCATCTCTTCTCCTTCGATTTATTAGGTTAGTTTGGGTCTCTGTTGTAGAGTCTCTTGATGAAATTGTGCTTTAGGCTCTGATCCCCATGCAGTTTTGAGGAACTTTAGGAGCTGAAATGGTTTGAAGGATCCTAGGTGTTCAGTAGGATTTCATATGCTTCACATCCGTTTGGTTGTCTCAATAAGAAGGCATTCTGATGTGTTTCCTTCTTGCCTCAGCATCTTCATTTATCGTTTTCTCCTATTCACGGATCCAAAAACTGACGCCCGATGAGACAGCTTCCTTGTAAGGGGACATTTCTTGTTTCTGCTAAGGTTTTGGACCTTTCGAGAAACTTCTTCGAATAACCCAAACTTTTGAGAGTCTGCCAGTCACGTTAGGCTAATCTCGAGGAAAATTAGGTACCTTATTACACCCATCTCCTCTCCTTCGATGTATTAGGTTAGTTTGGGTCTCTGTTGTACAGTCTCTTGATGAAATTGTGCTTTAGGCTCAGACCCCCATGCAGTATTGAGGTACTCTAGGAGCTGAAATGGTTTGAAGGATCCTGGGTCTTCAGTAGGATCTCATATGCTTTGCATCCGTTTGGTTGTCTCAATAAGAAGGCATTCTGACGTGTTTCCTTCTTGCCTCAGCATTTTCATTTATCATTTTCTGCTATTCTCGGATCCACAAGCTGAAGCCTATCTCTTTTCACTTTCCCTTTTCGCCTCGGCCTTATATCTAAGCCTGCAAGCGTTCAATGAATTACCCAAGTTCCATCAATCTATTTTCGATAAACTTTTATGGTCGTAGTAGGTGCTTGACTTAAGAAACCGAGTATTATTATCGAAATTCCACATGTTGAAGCTGCTATAGATACGGGAGTTCAGAATCCTCTTCGGAGCATGTAAAAATAGATCTCTCGATAGAATATAAAATACATTTTAGTATCACGTTCTCCTTTCTGATTTTCAGGATAGCTCAGTGTTTCCCTGCACGAAGGAGAGTCACGGAGGATCCAAAAGAAGAAGCCGAGATAGTTGACGTCAGATCTAGAGACGCCAGAGAATCGACGCATAACGTCGATCTACGAGTACGCCGGAGGTCCATCAAGCACAAGATTGATAGATGACCCTCGAATGGACGCCATGGCAACCATACAACACGGTAAGCAATGAGTACGTTCGCGTAATTTTAGGACAATGGCGGAATGGATGACCCGAATCGAAAATATCGGCGTGGGGATGCCCTATTTGATGGGAGGCATCGAATAGTTGCAGTATATTATTCATATTAAAGTTCGATTCGAATATTGACGTCTATGATTGTTTTCAGAACTATGTTCGCAAACTAATTATGAAATCCGCGTATAAAAGCATGTCACTTGACGTTCAGGAGGCGAAGCGGAAGGAGTTTAAGCTGTGAACTGAAGAGGAGTTTGCGAATATGAAGAACCGAAGATAGACGTATAGAAGGGAATGTTGGACGACAAAACAACTTAGCTTTTCTTTTTAGGTGTAATTGCATAAGGCTCAGGTTCGGTTCCTACTGAAGGAGTTGATTTCCGAGTGTACAGGATATCAGAGCAAGGAGACCCAGTATATATTGTATATTGTTGTAGGGGGTAACGTCACACTGCGACCTTAAGGTCTATTGTGCCCCTCATCAGAGCTGTCGATGTTATCACCATCTACAGCTCGCCCTCCAGTTCCAGAGTTCTGATGAACTCCAGTATCTGGGATGGCTTCAAGGAGGCTACGTCGTCGCTCCTGCAGATTTCTTGCCCAAAGCATTCCTTGCGTTGGTTTGAGATGGTGAGGCATTCCGTTATCAGGTGAGCAGGAGTTTCATCCTTCTCCCAACAGAATCTGCACTCGTCAGTTTCTGCTAGCTCTAATCTCATCATATGCTTCCTAAGGCCGCAGTGCCCGGTTAGGAGACCAGTGAGGAGGTGCTGCGTGTTCTTACTGAGGTCCATATATTTCTTGGCTCTGACAGTGTCAAAGTTCCGGAGGAAATTTTTGGAGTGATACATTCCGGGGAGAGATCTCCAGAAAATACCTGATTCAGTTTCTTCTCTCATCCAAAATTCACTTTTGTAGGTGTATCTACCAACCCCACAGTAAGGTTCTGGGTCAATAAAGGGGTTTGTGCTCCTTTCTAGGCAATTTTGTTGGCCTCCTCATTTTCTTTAATTCCCCTGTGACCAGAAGCCCAGACCAAGGAGATCCTGTTGTTCTTGCCTACCTCATTGACTTTCTTCGGCACCACTGCAATATTAGCTTGGACTCGATATCGTGGGAGCTCAGAGCTTCAACAGCATCTTGACTGTCAGAGTGGATTGCTATATCACATCTCTGATAGTTTCTTTCTAGGTTCATTTCCAAATATCTTTCTATTGCAAGTTCTTCTCTCTCTCTCTTCGCTCGGATAGGAGCATAGTGATAGTGAGCATTTAGTGCCTGGCCCATATATTCCAGCGCCAGCTCTTGTAGTGGTTTTTGAACTGTCTGTGTACCATTTAATGGCATTTCTTTTAGGAACTTGGCTGGTGGATTCCCTGTCCCAATCTTTTTTCCTACCAAGCACGCAGTGAAGTTCTTGATCATTTCTTCACTAGGAAGATTGGCTGATGAAATGTACCTGGTAAGAGAGGACCAGGCTTTCTGGGTTTTAATACTGTCTTTACCTGTTCCTTCCTTACATATTCTGAGAATGGCGTCATGGGCCTCTTTGTCTATCACTAGATGAAGTGGTGTGAGATTTGTGATAATCCCAAGTGCCCTGGTAGGACAGGTTCCCATAGCTCCAATGATACACACACAGGCCAGCCTTTGTACTTTGTCGAGGGTTTTCCCTCGTGCTATTCTGGCTTGTTTTTATGTACCAGACTACTACCCCATACGTAATTATGGGTCTCATAATCATGACGTACATCCATCGCAGTATCTTAGGGCTGCAGCCCCAAGTCTTATTGGCTAGATTCCTGCACGTCATTAATACCTTTATTGCTTTGCTAGCAGTTATTTCAACTAGCCAATTCCACAGGAGTTTACTATCTAGTATTACCCCTAGATATTTAACGTCAGACTGGAAGTTTTCTCCCCCGAGTGAATCTGTTTACAAAATCACTGTGGTCTCGTTCCGGTCTATACTCCGCCCCACTGACAAGACGCTCAGCAAAAATTTACAACGGTATCGGCGATATCGGGAGTGAGAAGCGCCACAGCACTCAGTCGTCTGCAATCCGAAATAATTAACTTTCGCGTTTTCCCCCCTTCACCGAAGGAAGACCCTCCATTCTCCACCTCTGCTAAAAAAATAAAGCGAACGAATTAACCAGGTTAGAGAAGTGGCGATGAATCCAATTTAAGAGGACCCGCTCTCTCAGTCTACAAATTAACAAGACTCGCGAACAGGACAATCTAATTTCTTGCGTGAGGAGGGAGAATATGAGTCCCTCGTTCTCCAAAGGATAAGGCTCCGTCGACACTTGGCTTAATCCCTCTCGTTCGAGATGAGGCATCCTTGTGAGAGTAACTCGCTTCGTTTCCGTTCGGATTTCATGGAATTGTGGCTTTTAACTCTATATTCAGCTGTTGTTATAGCGAATGTAATAGCCTGTTCCCGGATACCACAACGATCTCTTCCTTAAATCCTGAAAGCTTTGAGATACGAAAGATTGGGAAGGATTTACAATGGGTTGTTTCACTCATGAATAATTCCTTAAGTTACATCGGTTGATGAGTTCCTGATCTGACACACAGATAGCGAAATGCAGAATTACCGTTTTCTATAATATGAACTAAGCCTCAGAAGGTATAGTTGTCAATTTTATGAATATCGGACGTTTGGTTCAAAAGTTATGGAGGTTTCGCTGGAGCAACGTTTAAAAAAAATTTCATCGATGCATATGAAATTGATGCCACCTCAAATTCTCGATCCCGCATTTTAGGGACAACTGTATCAGATGTCTACAACACCAGGTAGAGGAATCTTGTTCACCTCCTGACCTTGACCAAAATATCCTCACCTCCTCGTTATCATCATAAATAGCAAAAAACGAACACCCATCTCCGATGGTAGATGATCCCTTCAGACGACGTCTTCGAGGAATTCCGAACAAGTTCACATTTCGGCATGCCATGATTGGTATGTTCGTAGATTGGATATCTGTCTTCTTACAAATTGCATCCGTTCTTGATTTGGAATCGGTAATTATATGCTTATCTAACGGATAATGTAGATTTATAAGGCAAGAACACGTTCTTGGTTGTTGGGGAAGGTTCTTCAAGAGATATTGAATGGGAGATATACAGGCTGTACGGTGCTCGAAAGACTGACCAAGTGTATCAGAGGTTTGATACTCGAGTTTTTCCGGTGATTTCAGAACTGACCTCCAATGGGTCTGTTTAAAACTTCCATATATCTTGCGGATAGAAATCTAATGGTATTAAATCCATGGACCATGGTGGCCATCTCCTCAATATGTGTGAATTGAGCTTCACATCGTCATTGACAAGTTTCTATTTATATATTTATTTATTTCTCACCCTTAAACAGCAAAAATTTGCTGGTAACAGAGCTTAAATTTATGCAATAGATTTCAAACAACAATATTCTTGAATGCAATCCACCAAAATTTGCAAAACAAAAATAAAATACTAATTCTAAGTACATAAAGAAATCACTGAAGTTTAAGATACTTTTTGAGGTCATGGCACATTTTTCTAATATTCTTGCTACAGACTATTTCGACAGGGACAGAATTAAAGACCCCCGACAAACCGAAGAATTTTGACAGACACATGTTCTTGCAAATTTTTTGCTTAACACATCTTTACTTCTAATACTGTAGATATGCTTTTCTTAAAATTAGCATAAAATAGTTTGATTCCTCAATAAATTATTCTTTATTATATAAATTGATTTTGTTTGTTCTAGTTTCTTTAATTTATTAATATTCAGTATTGAAGTAACAGAATATAGCGTTGTTAGTGTGTAGAAGTCCAAGTTGTAGATAAATTTGATAGATTTGTTCTGTACTCTCTGAATTTTACCTGTCAAAATTTTTGGAGCATTTCCACAGCAGGGAATTAAGTACCTAAGCTGGGATTCTATAAAGCTATTGGATGAACAATCTAACAAATAAGAACATCTTCTCACAGCTCCTACCATTGGAGAGATCTTTTTCATCAGTTTTTCTATGTGAGGCCTCCAACTCAACTTATTATCAAGTGTTAAACATAAATACGTATATTCCATCACATATTTGATTTTGGCATTATCTATAAATAGCTAAATTTATATCACAGGTTGCTTGGTTACCAAGTATCTCAATGAAATCCAGAAATATTGGTTGTTCTTTTAGGTTCATGAGATCTTTTCATAGTTCGCGCTCTTGAAAAACACTGTTTAAGGTAATTCGATTAAAGAATTGGAAATTACCCATTAACGTTTCTGCGTACTATTCTACAACATTTACAGGAAAATAAATACTTTTAACAAGCATGAGACATGATTTGGTTCATTTTTAAAATCATCACGGACAGTAATATCAAAATGTGCTACAATATACACGGTGTGTCTTGAAACTTCATGCAAAAATCACGTTTTACACCGTTAAATGACACGGCATCACGTGGCAATGCTAAACCTCGTGAGATTGCATCGTTTTTCTCGGCCAACTCGACTGCATTTCTATTTCCAGTTTCCAAGACGATACGAAACGGAAAACACAACAAACGTGCGACGTTTCAGCACCAGAATAAACGTTCCGATGATGACGTAATAGCAGGATGTTATCCGCAACTTACGCGATAAGAAAAAGACAACTACGAAACCCTCGTTCGACGCAAGGCCGCCAGATAACGTTGAAAAAGCCTCTGATGTATAAGAAGGAAAAAAAAATCGATTTTTAAGCGAACGTCATCTCCGTTGGGCAACCGGGACGTAGAGCTGTCACCCGCTGTGATGGATGCATCCTCTGTTACCATATCCGCGTACGAAGTTAATACCATCTACGGCGTAGTTCGTTATTTATTTAGTCTCCTTACGGATTGCAACGGAGAACAAAAATGGTGTGCATACTTGAAAGGAATTGGGATTTATGGTATCTCTATATCTCAGAAAAATAAAAATTAATTAGCGCGAATGGCTTCATTGTTCTTCGAGATTTTCTGCATGAGGATCGAATCCAACAGTTTCGCATGCGCTTGAATTTTTTTCCCTAGGTCTAGAACATGCATTTTGGGGCACCTAAAAACTATACTAAAAATCGACGATTAAAGTGTATTGTTCCACTGTTTTACACTCAAACAACAAAGTTGTCAACTGTTTTTGATTTTTGACCCGAATTCGAACGATTTTCATTGGGATAGAATTAGAAATAAAGGGTTTTCCAATAAGAGGTGTTATTTTGAATAGCCCGCTATTTCGGTAGATGTCACTTTTAAAGCTGTAATTTTTTGACATTTGACAAGTAGAAACTACGCCATTAATAAAAATAGAACATAACACGTTTCAAGAACGCATTGAAATTATTGAAACTCACTATAAAAATGGTGAGAATTTGGCAGAGACGGTTCGTAAAACTCGAACATTTTTGGATCGTCGTGAAGCACCTGGTTGGACCGCAATAAAGAAATTGGTGGAAAAATTCGAGCTGTTGGGACAAGTTAGTTATGTGAAGAATAAAACCCGTGCACGTCGCTCAAGAACAGCCGAGAATATTGTTGCTGTAGCCGAAAGTGTTGAAGAAAACCCAGGTTTGTCCATTCCTCGTCGTTCTTTGGAAATAGGCATTCCACAAACGTCATTACACCGTATTTTGCATAAAGATTTGGGTCTTAAGGTTTATAAAGTTCAGTTAACACAAGAACTCAAGCCGGCCGATCATCAACAACGTCGTGTCTTTGCTGATTGGATCGTTGAAATGCATGGAAATGATCCGGAATTCCATCGAAAAATCATCTTGAGTGATGAGGCTCATTTCCACCTCGGTGGCTTCTTCAACAAGCAAAATTGTCGCATCTGGGGCTCGGAAAACCCAAGAGTTATTGTTGAAAAGCCTCTCTATCCTCAACGTGCTACTGTTTGGTGCGGTTTATGGTCCGGCGGATTCATTGGACCTTACTTTTTCGAAAATGAGGCCGGAGCAACAGTTACGGTGAATGGATTGCGCTATCGAGAGATGATTAATGATTTTTTTATGGCCGGAATTGGATGGTATTGATCTGGACAACGTTCACTTTCAACAAGACGGCGCTACGTGCCACACAAGCAACGAAACCATTGATATTTTGCGGGAAAAGTTTCCGGACCGTGTTATCTCTCGAAGAGGTGATCACAATTGGCCACCGAGATCTTGTGATTTAACACCTTGCGACTTGTTCCTTTGGGGCCACGTGAAAGCGAAGGTCTACGCCAATAGCCCAGCGTCGATTCAAGACCTCAAAGATGGAATTCATGAGGCTATCGAGGACATAGGGCAGCCACTTTGCGATTTGGTTATGGAAAATTTCAGTAAAAGGATATGGTCCTGTAAGCGTGGTCGTGGTGGTCATTTGCCTGATGTTATTTTCCACTATTAACGGCATAGCTTCTTCTTTATAATGAAATAAACATCCGATCATTTATATTAAAAAATAGCATTTTTCTTTGAATATCAAAATAACACCTCTTATTGGAAAACCCTTTAATAGGGTACTCCACATTCGAGGATTAGCCGAATTCGGAAATATTTGAAATAATATAAAACAACAAACAATGCAGAAGCGTAATTAATTTATAATTTCCCAACTTTATTTCCTTCACAATCGAAGTCCATCAGCAAAATTGGTAGACGTGTAAAAAAAGGTACATACTTCGATACTCTACCGGTTTACGTGGGTACTTCCAGTAAGTATATAGCGTATTACGTTTGAAGTGACGTAGTTGAAGCTGGTCACAGTAAAAGTTGAACTACTGGTACTGAGAAAAACAGTCTCGAATGCAGGAATTTTTCCGTGTCCATTTGTCAACGAGTTAATGGAATTGTAATGGAAAATCGATAGCCATGACGCATACATGTTTTCTTGATATATCATTTGGGTATTTACGACCACAAATACGAATGTTAAGTGGAACAAACAGAAATAATTATATAACATAATTAATCAACAATTATTCCTTAAGCAAACAACGAAGATCACCAGTATATTATTGTCATCTTTGTCCATCATGTTGCCACTTCAAGAATAGCCAGTTCGTTTGACCTTTCCACTTAAATTTTATACTTATTTATGCAGTACTGTAATTTTCATTCGAATTTGTATATTATTCAAATCATTCGAATATAGAATGTTTAAAATAAATTAATTACATATACAATTGTACCGGTTGTCCAGCTCCAGCTTAACTGATTTATTTTTCATCTTGGCTTCAACAGAGTGAGCATCACTCACTACAGAGTGTTTTATGTATAATGAGATTTCCTGCAGCATCACAAATAACGTTTGAGAAAAAAATAAAAATGTTCTCAGTCTCCGTCAGTAATAAGTAAACTCCATATATAAGAGACGGCAATTTATCTTGCCCAGACATAATGAGGTAAAATAAAGGATTTATCGGTGAAGAAATTTCATTGAAACAAAAGGAGATATCAGTTTGAGGCAATTTTCAATACCCTATAGCAAGAAGTTACCATTCATGTTAACACAAATCGAAAAAAACACAAATAACTAAGAAAACAAAAAAATAAACAGTTACATTAAGACATTTCAGCAAATTGTACGACTTTCAACAAGAAACATGAATTAACAAAGCTTCGAATTCAATTTAAAATGATTTTCATGGGTGTTCGAAAACAAAGATATAGACCAAAGTTACATGGGTAACACCCTGTATTTGATCTCAAAAATGGAATGGCAAGCTCAAATTATGATTCAGATCACTTTATACCTTAGATGCACCATTTACGAGAAAATGGCAAAAAACTGAAAATATGGAGTTTTTTTAAATAGCAGTTAATGAAGGAATCAGTTATGCCAGTGATACAGACAGTATTTTTTCGAGTGGACATATTGGCTACTCCTATACAGAGAAAAAAATTAACTCTGGAATAAACAGAGTGATCATAATTAATTTTCAAACATCAACTACAAATAATGGTCGAAAATTGGTGAGAAACTATCAGGTTTAGGGGTAGGAAAACCTTATAAAGACACTTTCGAAATCAATTTTTACGTCCAACGAGATATAGAAATACTGGGTGTGCCATTTGAAATGAAAAAGTTGTTGACCATTATTTGTTGTTGATTTTTGTAAATTAATTATAATCCCTCTGTATATTCCAGAGTTCATTTTTTTCCGTATAGGAGTAGCCGAAGAAACTTCACGTTAATTCGAGGGGTAAACCGCTACGAATTCTGGTGTACAAGAAAGTAGAATTCCATTGGAATTCCTATTGAATTCCGTGGAATTCGTATTGAATTCCGAGGAATTCCTATTGGATTACTGGAATTTCTATTGAATTCCGTGGAATTCCTATTGAATTCCATGGAATTCCGCAGAATTCCTATTGAATTATAAAGAATTGCAATTGATGTTAGAGTGCGACACCTATCGGACAATCATGTATACAGCTCCTAATAGTTGTTTTTAACCCAGGGGTAAACCGCTAGGAATTCTGATGTACAAGAAAGTAGAATTCCATGGAATTCCATTGGAATTCCTATTGAATTCCGAGGAATTCCTATTTATTACTAGAATTACTATTGAATTTCGTGGAATTCCTATTGAATTATAAAGGATTCCTATTGATGTTAGAGTGCAACACCTATCGGACAATCATGTATACAGCTCCAAATAGTTGGTTTTAAAGCAGGGGTATACCGCTAGGAATTCTGGTGTACAAGAATATAGAATTCTAATAGAATTTCAAAAGAATTCCTATTGAATTCCTAATGAACTCCTATTGAATTCCAATGAAGTCTGGTTGAGTTGGAATTCTGGTGTACAAATTTTTGTCAGCAGTCACTTCATTAAGAACTTCGCTAAGATATTAATGAATTTCTTCGCCGTGTAAAACTAACTTAAGAAGAATACAGCATGACGCATCTAACAATGGAGAGTACGATCATCATCGTCTTAAAGGTCGTTCCTATCCATCGGCGAAATTCCCATTTAATGACAGAATAGAGACCTTCCTTCCGAATATTCAAATCGACTTCTAATCGAAGACAGAAGGTCGAGAAACGCCAATTATACGACCGTCTATGTAGGAAAAGAAAGGTTCACCTTTGCGATCGAACGATGAGAGTGTTTGGCTCGCTTCGGATCCGGAGGTTGAGCAGGCCATTGTCGAGATTAGGAACTGAAACGTTTAATTGGCGTTTTAGAAAGGTCGGCCGCCTTTGTTTCTTCACGAATATTTTAATTTCCGTTGGCGCGGAGGGAGGAGGTTCCCTTGAGATCCCGAATGACTGGTTCGAGGATAAGTTGATGGAGTCGTTGGGAATGCATCGGATTTTATGGGTTTTATGCGGACGCGGCAAAAACGAGCACGTATCAGTCGAGTTATCTCTCTTCGTTTTGCCTCCCTCCTTGCAGAGCATTCTCTTTTATTTGCCTCAGGTGTTTCCGTGATTTTCATATTTGGGTAATTTTTTCTTCGTAACCTCCTGTTTGTTTGTTTGTTTATGTCAGACCGATTACGATCGAGCGAGTAGCCAGTGCTGCAGCCTAGAGAGGCTTATTGCACCTAGGTCGGTCTCCTGTAAGCTGACAGGGTCTCATGGTTGATTCCCCTCAGCTCGGGTTGCTAGCCTCCATAGGGTCACTTAGTCGATCCCCTGGAGCTCAGGTTTACTTAACCAAGCAAAGTCCTGCACCGCCGACATTACATGGGTCTCATGTAACATCCCCACTGCCTTGTCGGTGTGTTACCTACATAAGGTCCATTTTTCTAGCAAGTAGGATTAAGCCCTTGACTATGTACCTCACAGGGTTCTGTCACTCAGGGTCGTGTCCTCGCCCCCATAGTGAAGTCTTCATTGTGTGAGGGCTGGACAGTTGAATAAGACATGGGAGGCAGTTTCCCCCTACATTTCCTACAAACATGGTTTTCTCAGAGAATCCCCATGTTGTTCAGGTGTTTTCTCAGGGTTCAGTGTCCGATTAGTAGACCAGTTACTGCCATGAGGGTACTCCTACTTAGTAGTGAGACTTCTTTAGTTAGTGAGGGGCAGAGCTGCCCCATCATTAACTTACTATGCCTCTGGCCCGAAGTTTTGTTCCAATGCAGAGTGTGCTGCAAAGATCTATTTTTCAATGACGTCTTTCACAGCTGATTTGGTCACCCATACTCCCGGCTCTGTCCCGAAGAGAGGGATAGCCGAGCCCTCTCTAGCGAGTGCGTCAGCTCTTTGATTCCCTTCAACCCCTGTATACCCCAACAACCAACCGAGCTCAACTCGGTTTCTGGCAGCTAAGATTTCCAGGTGCTGTCGGCATTCCAGCACAAGCCTGGAGTTAATTCTCCAGCTGGCATCACCTTAAGTGCTGCCTGGCCGTCCGAGAGAATTCGTATGTTCCTATAGGAATAGCCCATACGAATATTCTCCACGACACATGTCGTGATGGCTACCACTTCTACCTGGTCTATAGTGGAGCATTGTCCAAGCGACATCTTAATGCTCACATTGGGTGCAACCCCATAAACTCCAGCTCCAGAGCGTCCTCCCATCACTGAACCGTCCGTGAACCATGCTACTTCACCGTGCGGTCTTTTCTCCCCCTTCACGGGGGGCTTTAGCCCCAGCTTGAAGTAAGGATCAAATTTCTGAGTTATTAGACACCAGTCGCTCACCATGTGATCGTTACGTAATCCCAAACCAGCCCCCTTTAATTAGGGTAACTCATCTCATTCCTGCTCACTTCTTCTCGTAGGAAGAAGACACAGTTGTTGAAATTGAAGACTATCAGCATTCGTGGAACCCAACGTGCAAAGAATTTTTCGAGACTTAATTCGTCCAATAAGATTTTTTCAACGCTTCTAACAGACGACCATGTCATGGACGGAATTGACATTTTCTTTGGTCCTCACAGTTTTGGGGGTTCCAGCACCTGGCCCATTTTGATAGGGCTGTCCTCCCAGTCCGAATCTCGCAACCAGTTCTTGATTACCTCAACGAAGACGAGAGGTAACCCAATACTTCGACCATGTCCTTATGAAGTTCTTGCGTACAAACTTCAACCCAAATCGACTTCTGACGCACTCACTGCTAACCGGGATAACCTTCCATCCCTCCCCCCTGAGCTCTTCACCGCTCTCATAGGGTTGTACTCCCAAGGTGGTGTTCAAAGCTGATTCGTGAATCTCCTGGCTAAGACACTCCGCTTAGACCAATGGTGTTCAACTGGAACGATCCGCGTCTTAGACAAATTCCGAGGACTTGGGCCCCCGACGAAATGAGGTAAGAGTAAGTGAACCTAACGGGGTACTATCGCCTCAGAACTGGACGAGAAGCTCTAACCTAAGACAAACCTGTTCATCCCTCAGAAAGGGATAGATCAGAGGTCTTGGTGCCCTCATATCCATCGATAAATAATAAAACCCTCTGGTATCGACACCCAGTAATATCTGAAACCGCTAAGTTATTGTTATAGTTCCTCTGCAAGTCACGAAATCACGTCTTCTTATCTAAATGTTCGTGTCCATCGTGTTTTGACCGATCTAATTGCTTCAGAGATAAGAACGCTTAGTCGAACTGGTAGAAAAACGAGACGCAGACAACTGTATTATCTGAGATCATTGTGCGTCATCTAGTGACCTATGACACCATTGTAATTAGCTCGTGGTCTGCGGTTTGGAGCGGGAAAAGCTCGTTTATTTTGTTGCGAATATACGGAACTGTACACAATAGTATACCGACGTAAACCCTGGAAATTTTCTGACCGCATATGAGCTTTAAAATTTGTTAGATGCAGGGTGATGATCTACCTCCGCTTTTCTTTCTATCCTCAACCATGTACAACAATCGAAAATGAGTCGGTAGTATTTAGGAACTTTGAGGATACAAAATAATTTTTTTTCCGCTCAAGAGGAAAAACCCTTTATAGGACCGCTCTGAGAGGGTCCGCTTCTCTCAGGAGACCCCAGTTGTTGATTGGTTACTCAGTAAAAAACCTCTCGCACGTTCCATGGAGTAGTTCTTCACCCTGCCCTTACAGCGTCCCTTAACAAAAGAGATGAGCTGCAAGCGGCCTTCACAGTTGATTGGACCTGATGACTCGAAGTGATCCGATCAACATCGCCTTCTGCATTCTCTGCTCTAAATCTCCAGGCAGAGATTTGAAGGCCGGAATAATCTTCAGTTCGGTCACGTAGTTCACTCTCATTCCGCCTAGGCATCCAATGATAGTACGACCATCTCAACTTTATGTCTTGCATCACCACATTATTTTCTGCGGGGGAGGAAAATTCGACGACAAACAATTCCTTGAGTGCTTTGTCCAGCAAGAGTATATCTAGCTTTATGGCGTGGATCTGCCGAGTTGTTGGAATCGCATAGTTCCAGTAGATGCGAGCTTTGTCATTTTCAATAACTGCTTCAATCTCCAGAGGCACGTATGGTAGCACTGGTTCGTTGTCTATACCATAAACCTCTCTCAGATGGAAGTATAGAATTCGGAGTGCCGCGTTGTGTTTTCCACATATTCTGATGGAGCATGGACTCTGAAAGCAGACAGAATATGCATAACAGTATCCTGCTGGCTGTGGCATGCTCTGCACTTTGTGGGGGTGTCCATTTTCATGATGTTCTTTTCATACCATATGGTATTTATGACCCCATCTTGACAAGCCATAACAAGTTTCTCCGTTTCCGACTTGAGCCCTTCAAAAAGGCGAAGGATAATTCTTCCGAAAGGCCCTGATCTTTCAAACTCCTGAAATATATGGAGTGCAGGTGTTTACTCATGCGATCTTCGAGTAGTGTCTTCAGTTGTGCCTGTCTCATTTCTCTGCCAACTCTTCTTCGGTCTTTTGGCGTGGCTCGAATCTTGTTTTGGTAGCTAGCTGATGAAGCATCCTTGATTTGGGTTGTCCCCAGTGCACCTTGTTGTTTCATCCCAAGGAATTTGTACGGTTCTTCCTCTTCGAGGTGTCGAATGCTTTATTCCCCCTTCTAGGTCGATGTCTTCTCCTGTTTCTTCAGTTCTTAGAATTATTTTATTATTAACATATCCCAAGAAAGAATTACTCTAATATCGCAAC
The DNA here is from genome assembly GCA_937662695.2 of Halyzia sedecimguttata. Taxonomy (NCBI): domain Eukaryota; kingdom Metazoa; phylum Arthropoda; class Insecta; order Coleoptera; family Coccinellidae; genus Halyzia; species Halyzia sedecimguttata. Next base: position 1,182,956 of record OW569419.2, on the reverse strand, counting down.
AGCAATGTTGAGGTAAATGAAATTCAAGAAAAATAAAAGAAACCCTGAAGTTTTGTTATAACAATATATACGTGGTACATTTTCGTATTGAAATGGACTATTTAATAGAACGTAGAAGTTATTCTACAAAAAAACTGGACCACCGTGACGTAATTTACGTGTCCAATGATTATTTGAAGTACATCATCCTATCCAGATTGACATGAACATATCACCCTTCAGATATCAAATTGGAAGTGCGGAGAAAAACGCGAAAAATCGAAAAACAAACCCTCGACACGACACCTCGTTTTTATTCCCAAACCAGGTAGGCGATTCGACATCATCAGAGTGCCTCGATGACGACCAGAATCGATAAAATGTTTGTTGGACTCTACATATTTAATGGTGGTGGTTATAAATAAACCGGAGAGGTAAAGGTCACTATCAGAAGGACGATATTAAAACGCGATTTTCTTCTGTTTCAGCGGCCAGCATATGGCAAGACAACGGCAGTTGCGGATGTAGGAAGACCAGGACCCCGAAGATCGGAGATATAGCCAGGTGAGTCGAAAAAAAAATTAATGTTAAGCCAACCGCCAGGAAAAATCGTTGATTTGAATTTTTCAAATGCAACACCCTGTATATTAGTGTGTCTTCGCATAATTCAAGGAATTTCCTATCTGAGGGTACCATATTATACAGGGTGATTAACGAAGACCGTTCGTTAGAATATTTCAAAGAAACACTCGAAATTATATAGTTAGGCTTTGTTAGGTGAAATGAATTCTTGGAAAAGACTTCAGATTCGTTCGACTTACCAACTTTCGTTTTTTAAATGTAATACCCAGTTTTTTCATTGATACTCAGATTACCCATTGAATTCTTCCTTGTTTCAATGTGTCACATATTATTCTCAGAAAATTCGTGTAAAATATGAAAACCCTTTTAAATTTTCTCAAATAGGGCTTCATTCCAATGTTAATAACTTGTAGAATTCTTTATGAAAATTCCTAATTTTCTAGCTTCTATCAGAAGACAAACCAATGCTTCTCCTTCGTCAATTAAAAATTCAATTCAACATACAGGGTGTTTTTATTTCCATGTCCTTTATTCAAAACCCCAAAACTTTTTTTCTTTAAATGAGAACCATCTTTTTTCTTGGCAGTAATAACTCGAAAAATACGAATCCGATCGAATTCAAATGTGATATTTAGTTGTAGAATGCCGGCATGAAAATTCTTGCGAAATTTGGTGAGGATCGTATTACTAGAAAATTTTAAAAAAATCATTGAAAATCGGATGAAAATTTTATATACCAGGAAATATTCATCCGAGATCGCTGAAATTTTGCGAGAGTCTTCAAAACCTAACTATACTGCCAAGTTCCAAGTTTTAACACGATCGGATCTATATTGATCCGAGCAGCCTTGTGTGAGTTCAGTAGCTGTCTCGATAACTTTCGATCGTAAAGAGATAGGGACTTGACATTTTCAGGGTAGGTTGCGCATCTAAATGAGAGAGTTAAGTTCGTTGTTGGGCATAATCAGCAAAACAGTTTCGGAGTTAGACCCATCTGGAATATTGTTTTCTCGATAACTCAAATAATACTGACCCGATCGAATTGAAGCTTGGTATCTAATTGAAGAATATCGACATAAAGACGCGTGTGAAAATTTATGAGAATCGTATCACTAGTAAATTTCAAAAAAATTAGGAAAAAAATATTATGTATCTCAGGATAATTTGAGAGCGGAAAGAGATGGCGACTTGCAATTTTCAGGGTAGGTCGCGCATCCGAATGCGACATTTAAGTTCGTTAATTGGCATAATCGGCCAAATGGTTTTGGAACTATACTCATCTGAAATGTTGTTTTTATTTCGTGTATAACTCAAAGTATACAAAGCTGTATATCCCGATTAAAATTAGGTGATAACTCGTATTTCATACATATCAGCATTATGAATGGATATATCGACCAGTTACGCATTGTTGGACACCCGGTATATGTACTCCTCGAAATCGTTACGATAAATGGTGTTTAGGAACGCAATTAAATATTCAATTAGGATATCGATTGGAACCTGCACAAATTACCTATTGATTGTTATTTAGATAAGTGTGGAAGTTGCAAAAAATGTAGTTGCATAACAACATCAATAATAATGGTAATAAGAGAATTTAGGCGGACGGAATTAATCGTGTTGAAGCTCTCGCAAAAACAAGTTGTTCCACACGTACACATTCATGTAAATATTTAGATGCATTTCAAAGCGAATACCAATGAATTCCACTCATACCTATTCACGCCAGAGCTCATCGGGATGCCTTTATACATTTTTGCGCGGTTGTTCCGCTAGGACTTCCGCTTGGAATTATATTTAACTGTTGAAGTTTTAATTCAAAATCCTAAATGCGTGAATTCGTCCTTGCGATGGAATTTTAAAATTCTTTTCGAAATGTGCCTGGAAGTTGAGCGACTGGGGATGGACTGGAAGGCAATATTACCACCTCGTGTCGATTCTGTGGGTGTACAAGTCAGTTTCGAGAAAATAGCGTAGTTTCTGAGAGGAGTGTTCAAACATAGTCCTTGTTTAACTTGTTTAACGCTGCATATATTAAATATTGTTGTAGGGGGTAACATTGCACTGCGACCTTAAGGTCTATAGTGCCCCTCCATTAGAGCTGTCGATGTCATTACCATCTACAGCTCGCCTTCCAGTTCCAGAGTTCTCAGGAATTCCAGTATCTGGGATGGATTCAAGGAGGCTACGTCTTCGCTCCTGCAGATTTCTTGCCCAAAGCATTCCTTGCATTGGTTTGAGATGGCGAGGCATTCCGTAATCAGGTGATCAGGAGTTTCATCCTCCTCCCAACAGAATCTGCACTCATCAGTTTCTGCTAGCCCTAATCGCATCATATGCTTCCTAAGGCCACAGTGCCCTGTGAGGAAACCAGTGAGGATGTGCAGCGTGTTCCTAGGTCCATATATTTCTTGGATCTGACAATATCTAAGTTCCGGAGAAATTTTTTGGTGTGATACATTCCGAGAAGAGATCTCCAGAAAATACCTCTTTCAATTTCTTCTTTCATCCGAAATTCACATTTGCTGTTGTACCAAACCCACAAGGTTGTTTTCGAATATTAACTCCACGGAGTAGAGTAGAGTTTTTGAAGGTTTGACCGATTTACTCTGGAGTTTACTCTGACAGTGACAGAAGGTGCCAATATCGGAATATAGGTTATGTTGGGAAAGAACCTATTTATTATTGTTTTCTTCACATATATGTAAGTGTAATCATAAATATATATTGTGAGCAGTATTGAAACTATTAAATTACCTCACAGAACATTCATAAAACAGTGAGGCAAAGATACGAGATTTTCCGTCCTATGAGATACGTCAATTTTGACAGGAGTAAAATGAACTCCGAGTCGAATACTCCAACTTTTCGAACGACAGTCATAGAGTAACATTTACTCAACTCTTCCGTTTTCGGACGCAATTTGTTAAATATTACTCTACGGAGTTGATATTCGAACGCAACCCTGTAGGGTTCCGGGCCAATAAAGGGAGTTTATGCTCCTTTCTTTGCAAGTGTGTTGGCCTCATTTCCTTTAGTGCCCGCGTGACCAGGAAACCAAACCAAGGAGACCATGTTGTCCTTGCCTACTTCATTAACTTTTCTTCGGCACTCCCATATTAGCTTGGATTCGATAACATGGGAGCTCAGAGTTTTAGTAGCAGCTTGACTGTCAGAGTGGATTGCTATATCACATCTCTGATAGTTTCTTTCTAGGTTCATTTCCACGCATCTTTCTTGTATGCTAGTACTTCTGCCTGAAAGATGCTCGGATATTTATTTACTCGTATGGCATACATGCAATAATACGACAACAATACAATATAATACACAAACAAACAAAGGTAAAGTATCAAATATTAACATCCAAGTTCTCGATCCAGTCCAGCGCAAGTTCATTAGCCTCCATGAAATCACTCCAACTCCCCTGAAATCGACGCAGAGGGCACTCCTCTCTAATGCGTCCGTGGTAGAATACGGCACGTGCACCCTGGGTAATGCTAAATGAGCTAGAGCGATTCGGCAGCCAGACCAAAGAATTTCTTCTTGGATTTCCGGGCTAAAACATGCTAAATACTCAAAACGATGCTCGGATAGGAGCCTAGCGATAGTGAGCATTTGGTACCTGGCCCATATACTCCAGCACCAGCTCCTGTAGTGGTTTTTGAACCGTCTGTGTACCATTTATTGGTATTTCTTTTAAAAACTTGGGTGGTGGATTCTCTGTCCCAGTCTGTTTTCCTACAAAGCATCGTAGTGAAGTTTATTTCGATGCTTACTTTCTTAATCATGTCGTCACTAGGAAGATTGGCTGTTGTAATGTACCTGGTAAGAGAAGACCAGGCTTTCTGGTTTTTAATACTCTCATTACCTGTTCCTTTCCTAGATATTCTGAGAATGGCTTCATGGGCCTCTTTGTCTATCGCTAGATGAAGTGGTGTGAGATTTGTGATAATCTCAAGTGCCCTGGAAGGACAGGTTCCCATAGCTCCAGTGATACACACACTGGCCAGCCTTTGTACTTTGTCGAGGGTTTTCCTCGTCGTATTCTGGCTTGTTTTTGTGTACCCGACTACTGCCCCATACGTAATTATGGATCTCACAATCATGACGTACATCCATCGCAGTATCTCAGGGTTGCAGCCCCAACTCTTACCGGTTATATTCCTATAAGCCGTCAACCTGATGGAAATCTCATCCGTTCAGAATTAATCATCAACAGAATTCCTCTCCGATGGAAATGACGACAATAACAAAGCCGTCTCTCCGGCATAACGACGACGAGAGCTGCATACAGACACGGCGACATTTCCAATTAACCTCGCTGCAGATGTACCGGAACCGGTTACAAATCGAATCCTGACGGGTCCGATACACATCTATCATTTCTCCCGTCGCATCCCGACTCCCGCACGTACCTCCAACGGGACGGGGGAGGGTGGCGCGCATTCGCCCTGTCCGTTTTTCTCCCTTCGGGCGCTCCGTACGATGATTAGATCAACTCTATATCATTCGGCATCCCCATAGATGATCTACATACGTATCCCGGCTAATTCCAAGTACGGCCGCCTTCTTGATTGAGCGGTTGCTTCCGTCGCGACGCCTCTGTTGTTTTTTTTTTTGTTTGAGTTTCCCGATAGGACGTCGAAAAAATCGCGAGGAGGCGAAGCAGTCGATTGGAGAGGGATAAATTGGGAAAATTCAGGTAAACACTTTCTGTTAATTTGTTGAACAATGCCGCGTATTGTATAGAACCGAAACTTTCGAAATTTTCCCGTGGCGGAATTTAGGATATTTTAAAATAAATTGTGGGGAAGCCCTGTGGACCGCAGCTTCAGCGCTCTTGTTCAAACTTTGACAATTCATCTCCGAACATTTTGGTTTCTCAGAGTTGGGAATGATATCAATGGATTCTTATGATAGAACTGCATCGTAAAAGAAGATATTCATTCATCAAATCTCCTCTGAAAATTATATTATAATAATTGAAACCAATATTCCAGTTTTGTTTTCACTGAAGATATTCTGAACCCCATTTGAAAAAACTTACCAAATTATACAGGGTGAGTCTTTGACCACTGCATTAATTTTAACCAAAGATTCCTCTCATCAAATGAAACACTTTTTTCATTTAACATTTTTCCAAATTCAGCTCAGGTAATAAGATACAGGCTGTTGAAATTTTGAAAAAAAATCAGTTTTTATTTTGTAGCTTTGACATCCTTTTTTCGAATAAAATGAATGCTGTAAAGTTTCCTATAACTATGATACATATTTTTCAAATATTAGTTATTTTCTACTTCTACTGGTTTTCTAGTTATGGACTCGTGGATTCATAAAACTAAACGAAATTAGCATAAACAAAGCATATAAAGTTTTTCTTGAGTCATTTCAAGAATATTCCATCGTTTTAGAACATTATATTATTCTTCATCATTTCTCCTTAAACGCACCGTTTTCGAGATATTCTTCATTGAATGTTTTAAAATGGAAAACTCCAGATATTTCACTACTTTTATGGATCCGTCCCTGAGCGTTGGAATCCCGAATCAAGCTGTAAACCACGTTACCATGCCCTATTCTCGTCCGCCAACAATGTCATAGATAATTTATATGCAGGAGTGTATTAGCACATTGTGAAATCTTTAAACGCTTGTAACTTTTTACCTGAGCCGAATCTGGAAAAATGGTAAATGAAAAAAGTGTTTCATTTGATGAGAGGAATCTTTGGTTAAAATTATTGCAGTGGTCAAAGACTCACCCTGTATATCAATGGATTCCTATGAAAGAATTTCATCTTAGCAGAAGTCAAAGTCAAACATCATAGAAGAATTTAAATTCAACAAGAGCGCCAAAAATTATCAATCCAAAACCAATAGACGAATTCTACCCAACAACGAACTCATCCGAGATATTCATTCCTCAATTCTATGATGAACGATAATATATATCTTTCCTCAAATCTACTCCAATACACCAATATTCCAGTTTTTTTGAGCAAAATGGGTCATTTGATACCTTAGAAGTTTTATGCATTTATTCAAACTGCTGTAAATCGGATAAAAATGGTCAGATTGGGTTGGACGCGGGAGAAATTGATGGAATGGTATTGTTTTTGCGATGTGCGAAATTGGGAGTCATTCCAAGAACTTTGATCATTTTCGAGCAAAATGGGTCATTGGAAGTTTTGTTCATTTATTCAAACTGCTGTAAATCGGATAAAAATAGTCAGATTGGGTTGGACATGGGGGAAATTAATGGGATGGTATTGTTTTTCCGATGTGCAAAATTGGGAGTCATTCCAAGAACTTTTATCAGTTGTTTCATAAGAATCCATTGATATCATTCCCAACTCTGAGAAACCAATACTTTCGGAGATTTGTTTGAACAAGAGCGCCAAAGCTGTTGTCAACAGGGCTTTCCCAATTTTGATTTTACAATAATTGCTTCCTAAAATACGAAGCAATGCTGTCACGAACTGCATAAAATATTTTCAGAATCCAGAATATGGAATATGATAACTGCTGGGTTGAATTCCTAGAACAAGATTAACAAGTTTTCTCAGAATTTTCTTGATATTTTTCGACTTATATCACAGTTCAGATATCACTGAGATGCGCAAGAACTTGAAAACCATCTTTCTAAGCAAAGCTCCCTTAGGAAAGTTCAGTAGCTGGATGGGTGACCGCTAGAAATTTGAACACGCGCGCCAAAGCACCCGATTTCAGAGCTTTTCCAAATAGTTTTCATCCAATTGAAATCAAAAGTCCTGATATATCTTAAATTTCGAAATTCTTCTGTAGTTGTGCTAATATGGATATGGATCTGAAAAATTCGTGGTTCTAACAGGACGTCACCACTTTTTATACGAGATATTCTCGATCATCAAACATTGATCCATATGTGAAAAGACTGAACGACGTCCAGGATGTTTCGTATTCTTCGTGACGTAAAGGATTTTCATAACTACGGGTTTTCGTTTTCCGTCGTTACGTCACAACGATTACTTCCTTTCCACACGTGTGAAAATGAATCGAACAATCTGATATCTACCGGAAGCACGACGTTCTATTATAGATTGTCCGCTTATTTTCCGAACGGGCTGTTGAACCGGAAAATCTACTGGGAAAATCGTTTGGTGGCATCGGGAAATGAAGGGTCCACCGATCAAAGGCGACGGCGCTCTTGGGCGAAGATTCATTTGTACCTTGTGTCTTTTAATGTCAAGTTGAAAAAAAAAATCGAGAAAAACAACAACGTGAAGACAGGAGCTGTTGCGGGCATGTTATATTGTCTACTCACCTCTGTTGGACACTCTTTATCGAATGTTGCAATGATATATACCGGTTTCTCCGTTTTTATAATATATGAATATATTTAATACCATTTTAATGACATACTTCAGTAACGAGGGAATCTATGATCACATAATTATCAATTCTTTCATTTATATATTCCATTGAAATTGAAATACGAAAACACTTACGCATCAAGTAACTCCAGTATACGATATTCACGAAATTCCGCGAAAACTAGTGGGTCGGCATTCTACAAGTAATCACCGAGTTTTAATTGGGTCAGATTTGTATACTTTGAGTTATAGAGGGAATAACGACAACATTTCAGATGAGTTTAACTCCAAAACCATTTGACCAACTAAACCAATTAACAAATTTAAATGTCGCTACCTCTTTCCGTTCCCAAGTCATCGTGAGATACATAATATTTTTTCCTAATTTTTTAAGAATTTTCCAGTTATAGGATTCTCACAAAATTTGCCACACGTCTTTATGTCGTTGTTTTACAATTAAATACCAAGTTTCGATTCGATCGGGTCAGTATTTTTGAGTTATCGATAAAATAATATTCCAGATGGTTATAACTCCGAAACCGTTATGCTGATTATGCCCAACGACAAACTTAACTCTCCCATTCGGATGCGCAACCTGCCTGAAAATTTCAAGTCTCTATCTCTTTTCGTTCGAAAGTTATCGAGGCAACGGTCACCCATCCAGCTACTGAACTCACACAAGGCTGCTCGGATCACCAACAATATAGATCTGATCATGTTCAAACTTGGAATTTGGTAGTAGAGTTGGGTTTTTCAGGCTATCGCAACATTTCAGCTATGTCAGACGAATAGTTTCTGATATATAAAATTTCTTTTTTTCGATGATTTTCAATGATTTTTTTTTTAATTTTCCAGTAATACAATCATCACGAAATTTAGCAAGAATTTTCGCGCCGTCATTCTACCATCTCTGATTACCGTGTTTGAATTGGATTCGATTCGTATTTCTCGAGTTATTGAGGAAATAACCAAATATCAGATGGGTATAACTACAAAGCCGTTTTGCCGATTATGCCTATTAACGAAGTCAAATGTCGCATTGCAAGTCGCTATCTCTTTCCGTTCTCAGGTTATCGTGACATGACTTATATTTTTCAAAAATTTTTTTAAAATTTTCTAGTGTTACGATTCTCACAGTCGTCTTTGTGTCAGTATTCTACAACTAGCTACCAAGTTTCAATTCGATCGGATCACAATTTTTTCAAGTTATTGAGGAAATAATATTTCATCTCGAACTACAGGTGCACATACAGTGACTCTATACAATACAGTGGCGACAATAGTGTTCCTATTTTCGAATTTAGCCTAGTCATGGCGGCTGAAACCATGTGAGGCTTACAGCTAATCAAAAATAGGAACACTATTGTCACCACTGTCTTGTATAGAGCCACTGTAGGTGCACATACAGTGACTATATATACCTACTATATACAGTGACATTAGGGTGATTAAAAAAAAAAAGAATATTTTTTTTTTCGTTTGGTACTCTGAAAAATAGGTTCCTAGACACCTCTAAGAAAGCCTCTCCAAGCATGAGTTCTTAATTGTAATGGGAAGGTCCTCCTTCTTACAGTTTTCTATTTTTTCTTATTATCAGATAGAAAAATTTATATCTCGCTTCCAACTATTTGAAAAAATATCTTGTTCCTTAGATTTTTTAGGAAATTGAATGTTCTACAAAAAAGGTCTCTTACGATTTTTTCGTAAACCCAACCGTTTAAAAGATATTAACGGTTAAAGTTTGATTATTTTTGGGAAAATTTTTTATTTCTTATGAATTTTATAACTCAATGAAAAAAAATCATTATGAATGATGAAACTCATAGTTTTGTAGGATTTTTACTGCTCTATAAAAATGGTCTCTTTTTTCTAGTTTTTGATCAATAATTCGAAAATTTTCAATTTATTCTGTGAGTTTCAAGGAAATTTAGACAAATTTGAGTTTTTGAAGATAGTTGAGAGTAAAAAACATAGATGGCGTTAGTTTCAGAAGACAAACAGAAGAAGAAATGGAATTCAAAACAAAAATCCCCTCGAACGAAAATTTTATGTATATTTTGTGAAAAACAATTTAAAAATACGCACTGAACAAATTTCATAATAATAAATGACAACGCCATTAAGATTTTAAATTATTAAAGATAAAATTTAAAAAAAATATTATTAGAATAAAAACTTTCAAATGAATTTTTGAACAGAAAACATCTATAGGAGTTGCTTTTATAATAAAAACTCAAATTTGTCTAAATTTCCTTGAAACTCACAGAATAAATTGAAATTTTTCGAATTATTGATCAAAAACTAGAAAAATTGATATGCATTGATGTTTGACGATGAATATCTCGTAAACGCTCAACTTGATCGAAAAATCATAAGAGACCATTTTTATAGAGCAGTAAAAATCCTACAAAACTATGAGTTTCATCATTCATAATGATTTTTTTTCATTGAGTTATAAAATTCATAAGAAATAAAAAATTTTACCAAAAATAATCAAACTTTAACCGTTAATATCTTTTAAACGGTTGGATTTACGAAAAAATCATAAGAGACCTTTTTTGTAGAACATTCAATTTCCTACGAAATCTAAGGAACAAGATATTTTTTCAAGTAGTTGGAAGCGAGATATAAATTTTTCTATCTGATAATAAGAAAAAATAGAGAACTGTAAGAAGGAGGACCTTCCCATTACAATTAAGAACTCATGCTTAGAGAGGCTTTCTTAGAGGTGTCTAGGAACCTATTTTTCAGAGTACCAAACGAAAAAAAAATATTCTTTTTTTTTGAATCACCCTAAGTGACATATAGTCACTGTAGGTGCACAGTCCTGGTAACGCCATCTGTTGGAAAACGGCGAAAACTAATTCAATTACCATTAAAAACTTCTGGTTCCAGGTATGCCGCTGTCGAAGTCGACCTAAAAACGGACGTCTACGCGCCCAAGCTCAACTATGCCGCCTCCGCCTACCTGACCACGCCAAAAACAAAGTCGCAGAGCACCACCACCGACCAGACAGCCGGAGACATCTCGCGACCGTCGGACAAGACTGGAATACCATGTAAACCTGCTGTGATAAAGAACGATGTGCCTTCCCACAAAGACCAAACCGCGGGCGAAGCCGAAGCGAAGGCTACGTCCAAGAGGCCGCCCTCAGGTCTCAACCACAAGTTCCTGAACCAGTCCAAGAGTTTCCAGGACGCCTCCAGACCCATCTTCCCCAACTGCCCTTTCAGCCCGTACGGGAGTCCCAACGGGAGTCCGAGGTGCAGCAGGAAGAGGGTGCCTCTGAAGGAGTCCAGAAGGGTCTCGATAGAGAAGGCCGGGACCTATCTGCAGCTCAACCAGTACAGATTGTTAGATTCCATTGGACAGGTTGGTGTTTCATGGGGTAGATTTAATAGAAGCCCTTGCGGTAGGTTCCATTTGGAGGTCCTTTCATCACCTCCGGCGATTCCTGGGTTGTTTTGCATCTAGCGAGATGTGGCTCTCTTCAAAGCTGACATGGGAAGCCATTTCTTCCTCCTCATTGCACAGCCTGAAAATCTGAAGATTCCAATAGTGCACATGTGTCTTCTCAGATCTAAGTGACCGGTTATCTGTCTGGTGACAGATCTAATTTGAACTCTGCTGGCTTTGAAGAGATCTTTGGTAGAAGTGAGATTGTCTTCCTCCATTATTTCCTTACTGTGACTCAGACCTGAGGAAAGATTCCAGCACTTGCTTCCTCATCCACTAAGACACGAATCCTCTAGCTTAAGTCTTGGTTATCCCGATCACCGGATCTGGGCTGAAAAAGAAAGTCTCAGAGCTTCGTTCGGTAGGAGCATCTGCCCTCGTTGCTAAGAAATCCAACGTGTCGTGGCACCCACACTGGTGTTACCTTGTTGACTTCTGCTAGAAAGTAGAGGATATCTTGGCTGTCCCAGATTTGTTTCAATATGAGCTGCAGACACGTAATAAATAAACCTGACTATCAGAGCATATGTGAATTTTTCTTGGAGCGGAGACATAGTTCTCTCCAATAAATACCTTGATTTCACATGGTACCATTAACCTTGAGAGAGATGCTTAAGTCCTCAGTATGGTCTCTCCTATTGCTAAACAGTATTATATTTTTTTTACTTTTCTCTTCATTACTTCCTTACATTCTTAGAACCTAAGCATTGCGTGTCTAATGTGGACCAGTGCCTTGCGGCATTTCTAATGCCCACATGTCTAAGACGTAGCAGATTTTTTGTTGTCCATCTTAGGTTCAATATCTAATAACACTGTTCTTCCCCAGGGATCCTACGGAGTCGTCAAGCTGGCCTACAGCGAGGAGGACGACACCCATTATGTAAGTTGAACGTTTCTTCACGGACGAGCATCGTCAGAGTTTTTTCCTATTTTGCTGTACGGCCGGCCGTTGCCACGATTTATTTCGTACGGATCACTATCGTTAGGCTCCTATCCGAGCGTCTTTCAGGCATCAGTACTTGCAATCGAAAGATGCGTGGAAATTAACCTAGAAAGAAACTATCAGAGATGTGATATAGCAATGCACTCTGACAGTCAAGCTGCTATTAAAGCTCTGAGCTGTTATCGAGTGCCGAAGAAAACTCAATGATGTAGGGAAGAACAACAGGGCCTCCTTGGTCTGGGTTCCTGGTCACGCTAGAATAATAGGAAATGAGGAGGCCAACACACTCACCAAGAAAGGAGCACAAACCCCTTTTATTGGCCCGGAACACCTACAAAAGTGAATTTTGGATGAAAGAAGAAACTGAAAGAGGTATTTTCTGGGGATCTCGGAATGTATCACTCCAAGAAATTCCTCTGGAACTCTGATACTGTCAGATAGAAGAAATACTTGGACCTCAGTAAGAACACTCTGCACCTCCTCACTGGATTCCTCACAGAGCACTGCGGCCTTAGGAAGCATATGATGAGATTAGGGCTAGCAGAAACTAACGAGTGCAGATTCTGTTGGACGGAGGAGGAAACTCCTGATCACCTGATTACGGAATGCCTCGCCATCTCAAACCAACGCAAGGAATGCTTTGGGTGCGAAATCTGCAGGATCGAAGACGTAGCCTCCTGGAAGCCATCCCAGACTGGAGTTAATCAGAACTCCGGAACTGGAAGGCGAGCTGTAGATGGTAATGACATCGACAGCTCTGAAGGGGGGGGGGGCACAATAGACCTTAAGGTCGCAGTGCAACGTTACCCCCTACAACAACATACAATATATATATGCCAGCTGCGGGCTGCTCAAAAGGAAACCTTTTCGTTGGGATACTCCGTGTATTATTCATACTTCGGAACGTGGCATTTTCAAGGGGGTGGTACAGTGACTATATTCAGTGAGAATATAGTCACTGCAGGGGCTGGGAAATTTAAGCGCAATCTAAAAAACAAATCGAAATTAAATCGATTACAGAGACGAACACGACGCTGTTTACAAGCCCACCACCCTCGGATCTCCACCCCTCCGTACCCTGTCATCTGCAGGGTTTTCGGAGACACGTCACATTCCACCACCATCGGATATCCCGCTATTTTCAAAGGGTTTTACTGGGACGTTCGAGAATACCGGAGATATCGAAAATATCACGTACTCTAGACCCCGCGTTTTTTTTTTCCCCACGAGGCCGTTACGAAATTTAATATTCCACGGGAACAAACATTCCCCGACCCCGCTCCCCTTCACGAGGGAAGCGACGTACTCCCCCGAGGTCAGATGTGTGGCTGAGGCAAATGAGATCCCGCGGGACGCGAAGGAGGGCGTCCTTGAGTGGAGTCCCGTTAGTGTTCTCCAGATTGCGACCGATTCATCCTCGATATTCGACGACGATGGTTGATTTATTCGAGTCGTTTGGCGATCTAAAAATAGGAGAGCCTCTAGCTATACAGGGTGGTCCAGATCATAACCAAGAAATTTTAACCACGTATTCTACATCAAAAATAAGCCCGAGTTTGTCATATAAACACATGTCGAGAAATGCTTCCTCTCCGAGATACAGGGTGTAAAAATTATTAAAAAAAAAAGTTTTTTTTTTCCTTTACTTCGAACATCTTCTTTGAATTCGTATTTGAGTGTGGCTATTAACGCTTATTTTTTCATAAGTACACATAAGATAGTCTTATTTTTACGAGTATTATTATTATGTACCATATCAAATTTTAGCGATTTGCTCATGCATGAGAGTGGTTAATTTTTTTGCTCGGAAACAGTGCCTCGTACGTCAAAAAGTCAAGAGAATGAATTTGCTTCATATTAAATAAGGGTTTCAAGAATTAATTTTATTGTTGGAAAATCCAGTGGCGTATCAGTTTTTTGTCTGAAAATATACAGTCTCGATGTAGTACGGACACCACTGGTGAAATAAAAAAAAATTATTTTGTTCAAAAAGTGCCTCTTAATCCTTAAAACCTCTGTCCCAAATTTCATAAAAATATTTTAAGAAGTGTAAAAGTTATTAATAAAAAACTTTTTTTTTCTATAATTTTAACACCCTGTATCTCAGAGAGAAAGCATTTCTCGACATATATTTACATGACAAACTAGGGCTTATTTTTGACGTAGAATACGTGGTTAAAGTTTCTTGGTTACGATCTGGACCACCCTGTATGATCTTCATGTTAGTTCGACCCGGATTACCAATGTTAGCTTCTCTGGTGCGAGGCATAGAAGGCAAATAAACGTCTTTCGGAAATTCGAAAATTTTCACAAACCCATCTTGAAATTAAATACATTTTTTAAACTATTGTGCACCACTCCCGCCTTTGAAGACACCCCGTATTTCTGGCACTCTTGTTCCTCGAAAAAGAGTGCTTATCAATTCACCCAAATGTCTCTAATTTTCTAATATTTGGCTTAAAATGGTCTTAGACGATTTGGTTCGACTCACTGATCAAGAATCCGTAGTCAAGATCGATTCTGTCCGGCCAGCTGGCCGTTAACACGATAACTCTAGAACGAGGGGCGTTTGAAGATTGAAATTTGCAGGGTAGGTTTGGGGGTAAATATCTCAGACAAGTTCGTTAACGAGCGAAATCCACCGAGAGGTTTCGGACTTATGACCGTTTTGAGTAAAAACATTTTTTATGAATATTTCCGAAACCGATCACTCGATCTATCTTAAATTTAGCATCAAATTGTAGAATCATGACCTTTATGTGCATGAGAAGTTTTTTATTGATCGGATTGCAGTAGGTACGATAACTCTCGAACGGAGTGAGCTACACAGTTGAAATTATAGGAGAAGGTATGAGAGATGAATATATCGGTTAAATTCGTTATTGCGCTAAATCAGACCAATGGTTTCGGAGTAACGAAAAAAAAAGTTTTTTTCAAATTATAAATTTCAAATTATTTTTTTTTAAGATGCAGTTTTATCATAAGAACCCATTGATGTAATTTTCAACTCTAACTAACCAATACTTTCGGAGATATGATTTTTCAAAATTTCCATAATACATCCTACTTCTATGTTTTCATTTCACATACGCGAGTTCTATCTGTCTGTGTTCTATCTGTGTTGACTGTTCATTCATGTCATCTTATTTGTTTATTTAATTCGTACTTTGATAACATTTTGTGTGGGAAAACAAGGTTCCACATCTTGAATTTGTGAATATATACAAATACAAGCCTGTTTTGATACCAAAAATAATATTGAATAATTTATGTGCAGATATTGGGGATCATGTTTCAGAAGATTTAGAATTGGATAATTTTAATGATGTAGTTTATGGAGGTCCTATTGCCTTCATAAACAACATAACGGAATCATCAAAAGAAATTACTGTTCGTTGACCACCGAGGTCAATATTACCTTTTACTTCCTTGAGTAGTGAGACATGTTCCTATAAACAGTATTTTCATAATGTTTCTAGCAAAAAAATGCTGAAATATTGATCTACATTTGGGTATCAAATATTCTTTCTTGAGTTAAGGTTCATAATACAGAATGAATATGTTAGTGTTAAATATTAAGTTATGAAAAGAGGATTGTATTTTGTTAATATATTTTGAACTATTAAAAATTTGTTCGTCAGCCTATACCTATTCAAATATCAGGAATAAATGGACAATCTGTTATGATTGTCTCCAGCCTTGCTCTAGATATTTCGAAGATACTTTCCTTAGGTATTTCGAGTTGTGAAAACTATGCACCTAGTGTAAGTTGCAACAACCCATTCCACGAGGTCAAATCGTTGCAGATTGCTCATTTAATCTTGATAAATAAACTATTAGGTATTTGAATGTAAGTTCTTTTATAGTGCAGTTCTATCATAAGAATCCTTTGATATCATTCCCAACTCTGAGAAACCAATACTTTCGGAGATATGGTTTGTCAAAAATTGTCACAAACCCATCTTGTAATTAAATTCATTTCGTTAACTATTTTGCACATCTACTGCCTCCGAAGACACCTCGTATTTTTATAAGAACGTTTAAATATTCTGCGTGATATTTCTTAACGAACCTCGGTTCGAGTTGCTCGCCGCAAAAACGTCACAGCTTACGACCGAAAACCGTCGATAACGCCGGTACTATATCGCCATTAAATCTGACAATTATATGGGCGAAAGGAGGCTAAAATTACGCCATTCGAATGGCCGATCGTCCGGCCGGACGGACCGGGACGTGGATAGCCTTCTCCGGTCGACCAATTATCGTAAAATCAGATTTATAGGGCGATAAAATCACGGCGCGGGCGTACGTCGCGAAATCGCCTTTTATGGTTATACCGGGCGCGTTATGGGTGCCGAAGAAAAGGCGGTGAAGGTAAGAAACGCCCTTGACATCCGGGAGTAGTTCTGGGTAAAAGATTTGACGAGTAGTAGAGCACATAGGCTTTCTCGTTCGAAGAAATCGAATCTCACAGTACTTAACGATAAAGAATCATAAGTCCGAATAGGCTGTCGAAGAAGTTGTCTTCGATGGAATATAGCCTCCTTTAATTTAAGCATGCCCTACGAAATGATCAAGAAAGTAAGCATCGGAAAGAACTTCACTTCGATGCTTAGTAGGAAAAAAACTGGGACAGGGAATCCACCGCCCAAGTTCTTGAAAGAAATGCCATTACTTGGTACACAGACGGTTCAAAAACCACTACAGGAGCTGGCGCTGGAGTATATGGGCCAGGCACCAAATGCTTACTATCGCTAGGCTCCTATCCGAGCATATTTCAGGCCGAAGTACTTGCAATAGAAAGATGCGTGGAAAAGAACCTAGAAAGAAACTATCAGACATGTGATATAGCAATCCACTCTGATAGTCAAGCGGCTATTAAAGCTCCCAAATTATCGATTCCAAGCTAATATGGGAGTGCCGAAGAAAACTCAATGAAGTAGGTAAGAACAACAGGGTCTCCTTGGTCTGGGTTCCTGGTCACGCGGGAATCACAGAAAATGAGGAGGAACGAAAGAAGAAACTGAAAGAGGAATTTTCTGGAGATCTCTCCCTGGAATATATCACTCCAAGAAATTCCTCCGGTACTTTGATACTGTCAGATCCAAGAAATACTTGGACCTCAGTAAGAACACGCTACACCTCCTCACTGATTTCCTCACAGGGCACCTCGGCCTTAGGAAGCATATGATGACATTATGGCCAGCAGAAACTGACGAGTGCAGATTCTATTGGGTCCTGATCACCTGATAACGGAATGCCTCACCATCTCAAACCAACGCAAGGAATGCTTTGGGCAAGAAATCTGCAGGAGCGAAGACGTAGCCTCCTTTAAGCCATCCCAGATACTGGAGTTTATCAGAACTCTGGAACTGGAAGGCGGGCAATAGATGGTGATGACATCGGCAGCTCTGACGGGGGGGCACAATAGACCTTAAGGTCGCAGTGCAACGTTACCCTCTACAACAATATACAATATAATACTATGCCCGAGAGATTTGAAAACAATATCAGACAGTCGCGAAACGAAAGAATAATCATAAATCTTCATCAACTCCAGGCGATGAAGATCCTCTCCAAGAAGAAACTGCTGAAGAAGTCCGGCATCTTCGGACGTCTACCTCCCTGCCGGAAAGACAGCAGAGGTGCCATATCCGGTAACGCCATCAACCTTCCCCTGCAAAAGGTCTACAGGGAGATAGCCATACTGAAGAAGCTGGACCATCCGAACGTGGTCAAACTCATCGAGGTGTTGGACGACCCTGCCGAAGATTGTCTCTATTTGGTCTTCGAACTCCTGGAGAGAGGACAGGTGCTCGACCTACCTACCGAAGAGCCTCTTGACGAGGAGACGGCGAGGGTGTACTTCAGGGACGTCGTCTTGGGCCTCGAATATCGTGAGTGTTACTTCTATCCGGGAATATCGTATTCTAACCGTTTATTTTTCAGTGCATTACCAAAGAATCATACATAGAGACATAAAACCAGCGAATCTTCTGTTGAGCAACACGGGGCACGTCCAGATAGCGGATCTTGGAGTTTGCAACGAGTTCGACGGAAACGACGCTTGTCTTTCGAATTCCGCCGGAACACCGGCGTTTGCAGCCCCGGAAGCCCTCACAGAGAAAGCTGAGTTCAGCGGAAAGGTGAGGTAGTCTTCACCTGAACCGAACGAAAGGTTAAATTCTTGTTTTTAGGCCGTGGACATCTGGTCTCTGGGCATAACTCTCTACACCTTCGTGTATGGCAACGTTCCTTTTCACGACGAGAATCTGATGGGTCTGTACACCAAGATACGAAACGACAAAGTGATATTTCCCACGGAACCGGAGATATCCGTGGTCCTGAAGGATCTCATCGTGAGGATGCTGGTCAAGAATCCCAGCCAAAGGATTACGTTGCCGGAGATCAAGGTGGGTGATCCTATTATCACATTAATCTTCTTGATTTACCAACTTTCCGTTTTATTCACAGCTCCACCCATGGGTCACCATGAATGGCGCTTGTCCTTTGCCGTCAGAAGAGGAGAACTGCGATCTGGTAGAGGTCACGGATGAAGATCTGAACAAAGTTGTTACTTCCATACCGAAACTAGACACGTTGATACTTATAAAACATATGCTCAAAAAACATTCCTTCCAAGTGAGTATAGCACACCAAGATGGTAAAGAGAATATACATCGGTTTAGAATAAATTGCAATATTTTTCTTTGGTCTTGATGTTCGATAGATATCCCACCATCTTTCAGGCAGAAGAATAGAATAAAATTTATTCCAGTAAAATGGATTTCCAGTGGCGTCATTTAGTAGGCCGTATTTCCGTAGGGAGGGCCGCTAGAAGAAAAATCGAGGGGAACTTGTCATGTTATTTTTTTATGTTTTATCTGAATCCTAGAGATTTCCCAACTTTTCCCGGACACCCTTTATATCCTCAAACCTGCAGATTGGTTACGATTTATTTCTGGTGCAATTAAGAAAATTCTTGTATTTTTCACAGAACCCGTTTCTGCACAGACGAGAGGTCCACAGATCGTCCAACGCCAGCGAAACAGGTGCGGCGACCGCGCGAACCAGCCGGGGGCTGTACAGCAAATCGGGCCGGTCCAACTCTGCCCCCGATTCCTACGTCTTCAGCCCCGAGATCGCGGCCGATACGGCCCTGGAGGCTGTGAAGGAGATCACGTTGGACCAGACGGGTCAGAAGACCGTGGAGGTCGAAGGTCAACAGCACACGAAGAGTCGGTGATCGGGAAAAACCGCCGAGAAAACCCCGCGGTGAAAACGATTGGGTACAGGGGGGAAAACAGAGTGGAAAATTCTCGAGTTTGCCGGTGCTTTTCCGGGGCCGATCCTCAGGTCGCTCTAGGAGATATTGGGAAATTATGCGCGATATTTCCAGATTATATTTTTGAGTTTCTCGAGGGGAGGATTCGGAGGCAACGTCGAGGAAGTCTGGAAAATCGCATATTTTCCAGAGTTCCGAGAGTTTCCCGGAAATTTCGAGTCTTTTTCGCCTGTTTTCCCTTGGATAGTTTCGTAGTTTTTTTTATTGATTTGTGATAAGGTGAAAATATTTTTGTAATAAATTTTTTTATTGTTTCTTTTCGTTTATTTTTTGTTATGAGATATTTTGAGAGTATTGAGCCTGAGTTGCCAAACCATGAAATATACAGTGCGCGTCAAAATTATAGAACAAATTCATTCTCATTAGAAAAAAATATTTGGCAACAAAATTATGAAACAGGTCAATCTTTGTTTCACTTTCACCAAATTTTTATGCATTTGTTGCACCCTGTGCCATCCCTATCAAACCTATAAATTTTTGTACAGGGAAATCTGTATCTTCTTTACAGGCGTGCAGAAATTTTCAAGAAAACATTTTTCTTTTTGAAAAATAGTTGGTTCAAAGGGGTTTTCAGTATGTGCACTTTGTCATGGCTCATTTACTTTGAGACGATGGTACCCGATGAAATTTGTCACCGAATGAAAGTCGACCATTACAGTTTTGTTCATGCACAACTTTCAACCCTCTCACGCTCCCCCATTTTTTTCTCCATTAAAGGGCTCGTAGGGGTTGAAAATTATGCATGAACAAAATTGTAATGGTAGACTTTCATTCGGTGACAAATTTCATCAGGTACCATCGTCTCAAAGTAAATGAGCCATGACAAAGTGCACATACTGAAAACCTCTTTGAACTAACTATTTTTCAAAAAAGAAAAAAATGTTTTCTTGAAAATTTCTACACGCCTGTAAAGAATATACAAAGACCTTGCCAAAAAAGTACCACGTGACCCACTTTCCCTATTCAAAAAATTTAGTAAAAGTGAAAGATAAATTGACCTGTTTCAGGATTTTGTTGCCAAATATTTTTCTTCTGAGAAAATGAATTTGTTCCATAATTTTGACGCTTACTGTATATTTGAGAAGAGTAGGACTGGGTTCTAACAAAATTGAAGAAAAAAGTCCATGTAATGACACAGAAGTTTCCTTAGTTCGGCAACTCAGGTGACACCTCATTTGAGACATGTTGAATTATATGAAATCCGAGTTGTCTGTTACGTAATTTTAAAACAAATCGAGAGAGATAGCGAGTCTTCGTCCAAATTTCCGAATAAAGGTGCTAACATTCCCAAGCGTGAACTTTGAATTTTCGGGCACGCTATGTTAAAGACTTAGGGAGAATTATTATCGCTATTTTATCCTATAGATATACGTCGGGACCATTTAAAACGTTGTAGAAACGTATCGAACTCCATATCAAACTTAACTCGAACAGACTTGAATTTTGAGAAGAAATTTTGCCTTAAAAGAGCTTATCTAGAAACTTTTCTGCTGATTATACTTGTTTTCTTCTACCTGAGACAACAGGCCGAGTTTCAAGTTGTAAATATGTTTCAACAGTCAATTCTTCAAGCGAGAAGGGATTCTGAATGTCTTTTCGATTTGTCCTGACGAGAACAATCTCACATATCGCATATCAACACCCCCAACCCTTTCAGTCCTGTTTCTGACCTTACTAGACCAGAATAAGTAATAATCCGAAGGTGCCATATCTGGAGAATACGGTGGCTTCGATAGTACATACCATTGTCGAAGATCTTGTTTTGATTCGTTCGAAAAATGGATAATTCGTCTTATGTCTGAGAAATTAAATAGTTAATACGACGGATTGAATTTTATTTGGGTCAGAACTCAGAACAACAAGTTTTTTACGAACAAACCTTGCTGTCAAAATATTCATGGACAATAGATTAACTTTTCTGTTGGGCCAAAGCGAAAGAGAACATTACGAGAAAATTAAACATATTTTTCATGAAAATTCAGCATCTCTACCGATAAAACATAGAAGAAATTTACTGTTGAAATATAACTGATAAATCGGAACATCGCAATGTACAGAGTGATTCACGAAGAAAGTTCGTTAGAGTATTTCAAAGAAAGACTCGAGATATACAACTAAAATTTTATAGTCGAGCTTTGTTAGGAGATATGAATTCTTGGAAAAAATTTCAGATTCGTTCGACTTCCGGTTTCACCGAAAAGTATACCAACGTTTTTTAAATGCAATACCCAGTTTTTTTTCATTGATAATCAGATTACCCATTGAATTCCATATTGTTTTAATCTATCACTTAAATATTATTCTCAGACAATTCGTGTGAAATCTGTAAAAACCCTTAAAATTTTCTCAAATAGGGCTTCATTCCAATGTTAATAATTTGTAAATTTTTGCATGCAAATTCCTAATTTTCAAGCTTCTATCAGAAGACAAACCAATGCTCTTCTTCGTTAATGAATTAAAAATTTCATGCAAAAATCTACAAGTCATCAACATTGGAATGAAGCACTTTTTGAGAAAATTTTAAGGGTTTTATCAGATTTTACATGAATTTTCTGAGAATAATATGTAAGTGACGCACTAAAACAATGTAGAATTCAATGGGTAATCCGATAATCGATGAAAAAACAGGGTAATACGTTTAAAAAAGTATAATTTCCGGTGAAACCGGAAGTCGAACGAATCTGAATTTGTTTCCAACAATTCATCTCTGCTAACAATGCTTAACTATACAATTTCAAGTGTTTATCTCGTGTCTTTCTTTGAAATATTCTAACGAACGATCTTCGTGAATCTCTCTGTATATAAAAAGGTGTTCCACCCATTACCCAACCGATGTAAACACCTAGTATAACGACAAAGATGTGCAAAATGGTTTATAAAATATATTTGAAATACCAAATGCAAAATACGTATTTCCAAAATACTTTTTTCAAATAAAATACTTTTATATTTTTTAACTTTCTATAATTTATTGGTCAGTTGGCAATTGAAGTAAGTAACTGAAGGGAAGGAAGGGTATTGATAAGCTAAGAAAATTATTTACAGGGTGATTCATGAACTCGAAGGCACTATTCTGATGCAAAATTGAATTTTGAACATGAAAAGAAGAGTTATAAATGTTTTGAAACATAAAATTTGAGTATATGTCATAAATTTTAAAGTTGATAGTAATGAGGATTTAAAAAATAGGTTGTCAAATTGCTCTTCTGAAAGAAATATTTAAATATAAATTGGAAATAGGTATTTCGTATTTCAAGTATTAGTAAAGAGAGAAATTTACGCCAAGAAACGGGTGATTAACATTCTATAAAATATGTATTTAATCTTCCAATTTTCGCTCGACGTTGTGAAGAGTTTTCCGGATTCGCCGATAGAGGGTGTCGCAGAGTTCGATTTTTTTTCTACAGTCCTTTTACACTTGATGTTTCGCTTAGAGTAGCCTGTAGATTTTAGGAAAATCTTCGTTACGCGACTTCTCATATAGCTCAAGATAGTTGAATAACGAAGGATGACGTAACAAGAGAGAACGACGAATTGATGACGGTTTCAAGAATTATAGAGTAAATAAAACCCGGAAAAAGCGTAAAACTTCAACGTTCTTTCTTGTTATGTTGTTGATTTTTCCAACCTGTTCAACATTGGATCAATTTTGACCTCTAGCCAATTCTAAATATTATATTATCCAGTTTTCCTCGATAATCACAATACTATATGATATATAATCTATGGATTTTTGAAATTTCTATTATTAATTCTAGGAAATCTAGAGAATAATTCCTATATGAATGAGCTCTTATCCTCTGAATTGTTGAGAGTTTACCAATAAAAGTTTCTATATTGATTTTTGTTTAATTGTTTTCGTGTACACGTTACTACATTGATCAAAAAGTATCCAGACTTGTACATGGATGGCTAAACAAATGCAATCCATTAGAAGTTTATGTGACAAAATTTCATGACAATCGGATCAAGTTTTCTCAAGTTATAGCTGTTTGTGTGAAGCAACTTTGGTGTTTTTGTTGAAATATGGATAAGAAAGAATTTCGTGTGTTGGTGAAGCACTAAAAACAACACACTAAACAACTAAAAGTGTATTTTTTGCTTCGGTATGTAACCATGGATGAAACTTGGATACACCATTACACTCCAGAGTCAAAGCGGTCGTCAGCTTAGTAGGTTGAGGGGGGTTGAAGCATTCCAAAGCGACCAGAGACAAAGCAAAGTTACGGCGTCAGTATTATGTGACGGGTGTGGTATTTTGTTTATTGACTATCTTTAGAAAGGAACAAGGATCATGTTTGAATACTACACAGCGTTGTAGAATCTATTGAGCGAATAAATAATGAAAAAACGGCCCCACATTGCAAAGAAAAACCACTGGTACAGCAAGACAATTCGCCAAGTCACAAGTTAATGGCTACGATGATCAAATTGCATGAATTGTACCCCTAATTGCTGTGTCGCCCTCCGTATTCGCCAGATTTGGCCCCCATCGACTACTGGCTGTTCGTAGACCTGAAAAGAATATTCCAGGGAAAATATCTAGCATCAACAAGGAAGTTATTTTCGAAAATGAGGCCTACTTTGCGAGAATATTGGGATTCCCCGTACCACAGATTGTTCACACATATTTCAAATGTTATATATGGGCTGAATAAAGCGTTATTATTCGAAAATATAAACCAAACGTCACAAATTCAGAATCGTATAGATGCCGCTACGTGAGTTGTAATTTTTTTCCATCAAGTCATACTGGGATCAAACAGTTTACTGAAGAAATTTGCTTAATGTGAAGTATTTAAGAAGCAAGTTTTTGCCCTACTATGCCCCTCCCTAATCCTGCGACCATGGAATTCGCACTTATAATGATATTGATCCAAACCGAGAAAAGTAATCTTCCCCAGACTCTGTAAGGAATCTACAGTTATCCATTGTGTCATACAGATTAATGAGGAGACATCTTGTAGCGTCCAACAGATGGCAGAAGTAGCAAATTTCAGAGTTTATTCAGAATTCAGCAAGGAAACTCTGTCATAAATTGTAGAACCACTTTAATCAAGAAAATTATTTGTAATGGTCAACAAAAAGATGAATCTACGGATGGAGCAGATATTAAAATCCATATAATACACGTACACTGCATAAATATACAGGATGTTTCAGATTAAGATGCTGATCCTTGAGGTTGTAAATCCTTAGGTCTCTCCATATCTACTACTTTTAATTGTTTTTGTAGGAAACCGTTTTTGAACAAAAAAAGCTTAGATAGAATAATGATAACATTCTGTGAATACATAGAAGTACGATTCATTATTGAAATTTCGAAAAATCATATCTCCGAAAGTATTAGCTTGTTGGAGTTGAAAATGATAAACACTGCTTCAAAATCTTGGAGCCTTAGACCTTAGGCCCTAGGGACGTCTCTTACCTCATAGCGACATCAATTCGCATATAGGAACAGATTATTTTTGCTAAATTATTTTTTCGTCGACCAACTTTGAAAAGTGACATTTTACGTACTAACTTGCGACCTTAAAAATGACTATTATTGAAGGCAAGTACTTTGCGGACAAGAAAGTACTTTGTCGTCCGCTGTGGTCACTATGAATACGGCAATACAAACATAAGTGTCTGTAAGAATAACTGTAAGTGCTGTGGTCACTATGGATACGGTTCAATACAAACGTAAGTGTATGTGTCATTTGCTATTGTGAAATTATTTAAGAGGTCCGAAATTCATAAAAATATGTAGAGGTCGAAGAAAAAATGTAATATGCACTTTGGCGAATAACTGTCTATTGTCTCACCTGCTTGCTATCTTCGGCCCCGCCTCGGATATCAATTTGCAGACTCGACTATAATAGAATGTTTTTCGTCTTTGGTAAATAAATAACTATATAATTATTCTGGGAAATTTTCATCTTCAGCTATTGAAATTAATAAACTATAGTTCTTGTTAAGCCCAGGTCCTTCCAGTGGATAAACCTGCGCTGGTTTGAGCCCATTTTCGATCGAAAATTCCCGAAATACAGACCATCTGTTCAGTCATAAATAGACGGGACCGAAATCCCTATTTGTAATAAACGAAATGAACTGAAGAAGGAGATTATAATTTATCTATAATAATTAATCACGATGTTTGGGCTCCCCTTTACTGACACATAGAGAACAAACAAATCAACTGATATGCGTGTGTAATCGATCGAAGGCAAACATTAGCAACAATTGCAACGAATAACGGAGATTCATTTAAAAATTAACACGCGTATGTTCCTGTATGATCACATCACTCAGTCTCGAATTACGTGATCACATGTCGCGAATAAAGGATATATGATGCCTAAAAGAATAAAGCAATTCTCCAAGAATACTTTCTGATTCTGATTTTTCCACATTCCCACCATTACGTTTTCTATAATTCGCGAATAACTGAGACGTTAAACGATGACGTGGCTAGCACGGATCGCGAAGAAATATTTGTTGATGGTTAATCGAAGCAGACTAACTTTCGGAAAAAAAAATCAGGGGAACTTGATATTGGCAGTGTGTATTTTAAGAAATAAATTCGATTAAGAGTTTAAGAGTTTCCAATACAGGAGAATGGACAATAGAACATACGCGCAAAAGTTCCTCACTTCACGACAGTGCTTGAACCAATTTTTGTTTTTCGTAATTTTTGACGCTCTTGTTGCTCGGAACAGAGTGCTTATAAATTTACCCAAATGTCTGTAATTTACGAATATTTAACTGAAAATGGTCTTAAACGATTTGGTTCGACTCACTGATCAAGAATCCGTGGTCGAAATCGATTCTGTCCGGCCGGACACGATAACTCTCGAACGGAATGAGCTAGACAGTTGAAATTTTCAGAGTAGGTTTGGGAGATAAATATCTCGGTTAAGTTCGTTATTGGGCAAAATCGGCCAGGTGGTTTCTGATGCAGTTTCATCTTAAGAATCCATTGATATCATTCTCAACTCTAACAAACTAATACTTTCGGAGATATGATTTTTAAAAATTTCAATAATTATTCTCAATATTTCTATTATGATTTCATAGAACACTAATTATAATTTGCTGATGTATGTAAATCCAACATGAGATGATTCATAGACCTACGTTTTGAATTTAATTACGAAAATTCTTGAAAACTGACGCACAGAAGCCAAATTGGAAAAGCCTTGTGGACAGGAGCTTTGTCGCTCTTGTTCAAACCTTGACAAATCATAACTCAGAAAATATTGGTTTTCCACAGTTGGGAATATATCAATGGATCCTTGTTTAATTTATTTTATTTTATGATGCAGTTCTATCATAAGAATCCATTGATATAATTCCCAACTCTGAAAAGCCACTGAGATATTATTTGTCAAAGTTCGAACAAGAGCGCCAAGGCACCTGTCCATAGGGCTTTCCCACTTTTTCTTTAAATGTTCTAGGTTATGAAGCTTGGTTACTAGTTGTAGAATACTGACACAAAGACACGATTGTGAAATTTTGAGAGAATCGTAACACTAGAAAATTAATTATTATATTATTTATATCACGATAACCTGAGAACGGAAAGAGACAGCGACTTGCAACTTTTAGAGTAGGTTGAGCATCTGAAATTTGGTTGTTATTTCCTCAATAACTCAAAAAATACGGACCAGGTCCAATTCAAATATGGTGTTGGTTTCAGAATGTCGACGCGAATATTCTTGCAAAATTTATTGAGGATCATACCACTAGAATTTTTTTAAAAAATCATTGAAAATCGTTGAAAAAAATTCTATAAATCAGAAATTCCACGTCCTACATTCAAAACCTAACTCTACTACCAAGTTCCAAGTTTGAACATGATCGAATCTATATTGTTGGAGATCCGAGCAGCCTTGTGTGAGTTCAGTAGCTAGATGGGTGACCGTTGTCTCGATAACTTTCGAACGAAAAGAGATAAGGACTTGAAATTTGCCGGGTAGGTTACAAATCCGAATGGGAGAGTTAAGTTTGTCGTTGGGTATAATCGGCATAACGGTTTCGGAGTTATACCCCCAAAATCCCCCTCCTGGCTACGTCCTTGACTTGAGGCGTCAGTTTTTTCGTGTTTCAATCTCAACAGAATACACATGAAAGAATTAAAAATTATTGTTATCATAGATTCTCTCGTTACTGACGTATGTCATTAAAATGGCATCAAATGAACTCATATACAGGGTGGTCCAGATCTTAACCAAGAAATTTTAACCACGTATTCTAAGTCGAAAATAAGCCCTAGTTTGTCATATAAACATATGTCACAAAATGCTTCCTCTCCGAGATACATGGTGTTAAAATTATAGAAAAAAAAAATGTTTTTTATTGATAACTTTTACACTTCTTAAAATATTTCTATGAAATTTGGGACATAGGTTTTAAGGATCAAGGAGCACTTTTTGAATAAAATTGTTTTTTTTTTCATTCTACCAGTGGCGTCCGTACTGCATCGAGACTGAATATTTTTGGACAAAGAAATGATACGCCACTGGTTTTTCCAACAATAGAAATTACTCCTGAAATCCTCATTTGATTTGAAGCAAATTCATTATCTTCACTTTTTGACGTACGAGGCACCGTTTCCGAGTAAAAAAATTAAACACATTCTCATACATGAAGATATCGCTAAAATTTGATATGGTACATAATAATAATAAGACTATCTTTGCAAACGAAACGTTTAATTACAAAAAATTAGCGTTAACAGCCACAGTCAAATACGAATTTAAAGAAGATGTTCGACGTAAAAGAATAAAAACATTTTTTTTTCTAACAATTTTAACACCCTGTATCCCGAAGAGGAAGCAATTCTCGACATATGTTTATATGACAAACTAGGGCTTATTTTTGACTTAGAATACGTGGTTAAAATTTTTTGGTTAAGATCTGGACCACCCTGTATTATAGAAGCTGAGAAAAGGGTATATATAAATGCTAAATTCGATAAAGAGTGCCCAATAGAGGTGAGCGGACAATAAAACATGCCCATAAAAGCTCCTGACTTCAAGTGCCAAACAACCAAAATCTGTATTTTATCAACAAATCTCCCGAAATGGTTCATAGGGCAAACTCCTATCATTTCCCAAGTCTCCATCGTTCCCCGAATTTCCCTCAACGAAAACCGGACCAGCCTGTATATCGAATCAGAAAAAAATCGCCGTGAAATCGATTAAGCAAAACAAACACCATCGATAAACTCCTCGATCGCTTCCTTGTTATGTCACCGACCCCCCATAAATACACTCCGCACCACCTAGACGCCTCATTAACCAACAAACACCCTGCTGTACAGTCACGACGTCCTATTGTATGTGAACGGGGCATAATGTGCGAGGACGACTGCGACGAGTGCTACTACGTAGACGCGTGTCACGTGGATGATCGCAGATGCGATCACCACCACCGCCACGACGACGACGACAGGGATGAGAGGGACTGTTGCTGGGGATGTCGCTGTCTCCACTATTTCCTGTGCTTCGGATGGGTGAGAGACCTCTGCTGCAAGGGACGAAAGAGGAAGAGGAGACACGCCAGCAGTCGCAGATGCAGACATTAGATTAATTGTTCGAAAAGTTGTAGTTATTGTTCAAATATAGAAGTTCAAATTGGGATAAGCTCGCATTTTCATAATATACAACACGACGAGTGGAGAAGCTATTATCGGTAATCGTGCGGTTGAAAAGAAACATGTTATCAAAATTTTTCTCGTCCCGTCTCGTTCTCGTCTCGGAAAAGCGAGACGAGACGTTTTGAAAAATATTATAGGCGATACCGAGACCACATACAGCGCAACCCGAGAGTATCGTTATATATATATATTCTTTTGACTGAGAGCTGTATATGTGTTAGCAGAGGTTAGTGTAACGGGGTACCATACAATTCGACGCAAGAGCTTAGGGAAAAACCTCAGCAAAAAACCCTTTCTCCCCGTGAGTGTGGTGATTTGTAACTGTTGTTTACAAAATTTGCTGAAATTTAAAAATATTGATGGGTATATATTACTTCAATGTGGATTCCCTCGTCAAAAAACGGATAGGTTTCTCCAAGGTACCCGAAACTCAATCTGAAAAATGAAAAGACAAGAGGAGGAAACGAACAAATTAAAAATAATACATAACTTTCAAAAGTCTCCTCTCACAAAAATACTTCTCTGTGGGCGAATGGGATCTCGTGGAGAAGAATCGCCTCCGCTAGTTTTCGAAGATATTCACTCCTGAGATCCCTTCAATATTTGAATTCAAAAATGAAAATGTTGCTCGTAAGGCCAGGAGGGTCTCTTTCAAAACCAGGTCTGACCGGTCCAAGTCCAAGCGATGATTATACAGAACCTTAAGAAGGGCTATCATCTCCCATAGATATATATTTTACTTTATATTGTATAAAAGAATGAAAAAATGCGCCGGACAAATTACGACCTATGTCATGATGACATAATTAGGAAAGGTCTACATAGAGAACAATATATTTACCAAATATCAACTCTTGTGACTATCTGTGAAATATTTCTGTTCTTAGTAACGTATCTCTTATCTTAAATATTTATCGTGGCATATTTTTATATTTTAGGTTTGATTGTATTTTTTTCAAGATCGATTTTTTACTTTCGGTTGAGTATACTCGTAGGTGTCTATAAACTACTGAGTAATAAACGTGTATACTATTGAGTTTGGGAGAGAAAACCCAGAAAGAAACATTTTAATAATCGAAATTTTTCACCTGGAAGATCGTTATAGTTACTACAGATACATACAGTGAACTTTTCTTATAGGTATACGACTCGACCTTTTTCAACACCCGCAGAAAACAATTGAATCTGAGGAGTTTCCACTATAATTACCAATATCTCTATATTATACATCGATCGTTATAGAATTACACGATTTTTTTGAAGATTATTGCGCGTATGTTCTGGGGAACATCGCGTTATCATTTTGCCCAAATGTCTGTAATTTTCGAATTTATTTACGAAAATGGTCTCAAACGATTTGGTTCGCCTCCCCGATGAAGAATTCGAAGTCAAATTTGATTCTGTCCGGCCGGCCGTCCGGCCGTTGCCACGATAACTTGAGAACGGAAAGAGCTAGCGACTTGAAATTTTCAGGGTAGGTGGCGCATCTCAATACGACGGACAAGTTCGTTAATGGGCATAATCGGCCCAGTGGTTTCCGAGAAATAATTTTGTTTTCAACCAATATAGATCTGATCGAATTGAAACTTGGTGAATAGTTGTAGATTATAAACCTAAACACGTTTGTGAAATTTTGTGAGAATCGTATCGCTACAAAATTATTAAAAAATATTTTTGTTGTCACGATAACCTGAGAACGGAAAGAGATAGCGGCTTGAAAATTTCAGGTTAGGTTGTGCATCTGAATGCGACATTTGAGTTTGTTTATGAGCATAATCGGCCAAACGGTTTTAGAGTTATAGCCATCTGAAATTTCCTGAAATTTGGTGGTTTTTTGTTCCTCATTAACTCGAAAAATACTGAACCGATTGAATTCAAACATGGTTATTAGTTGTAGAATGCCAACGCGAAAATGTTTGCGAAATTTGGTGAGGATAGCATTCGTAGAAAATTTTTAATAAATCATTGAAAATAAAAAAAAAATTCTACATATCAGTAACTATTCGTTTGAAATTGCTGAAATTTTGCAAGAGCCTTCATAACCTAACTCTACTGCCAAGTTTCAAGTTTTAATACGATCGGTTAAATATTGTTGGAGATTCGAGCATTCTTGTGTGAGTTCAGTAGATGGGTGACCGTTGCCTCGATAACTTTCGAACGAAAGGAGATGGGGACTTGCAATTTTAAGGGTAGGTTGCGTATCCGAAAGGGAGAGTTGAGTTCGTTTTTGGGCATAATCGGTCGAACGGTTTCCGAACGGTTGTCTCTTGAATCTCAAAATTGAAGTTATTTACCACATACCTTCATATAATAATTATTTATGAACCATGGACGAAAAACTGTCTAATATAGTCGGCAAATTGTTACTAGGCGGAGCCAAAGATAGCAAGCAGGCAAGACAATAGACAGTTTTTCGTCGAGGTGCATGTTACATTTTTTCGTCAACCCCCACATATTTTTAAGAGATTCGGACCTCTTAAACAATTTCACGATAGCAAATGACACATACACTTTATGTTTGTATTGAACCGTATCCATAGTAACCACAGCACTGACAGTTATTCTTACAGACATTCATGTTTGTATTGTACCGTATCATTCCGTATTCATAGTGACCACAGCGGACAAGAAACTACTTTATCATCCGCAAAGTACTTGCCTTCGATAATAGTCAATTTTATGTTCGCAAATTAGTACATAAAATGTCACTTTTCATATAGAGGTCGACGAAAAAGTATTTTTCTTAAAATGAAACCAAGAAAACTCACTCATTACCTTGAAAAAATGTAGACCGACTTGGTCCAGTCGAATTGAAGGCGTTTTTCATCTGAAAAATAAGAAACATTCCATTTTCCACGACCGCGTTAAGCCTGCCGCGCACGCGTTGAATAACCTGTGGATTTACATGTAACGCGCGACTGTGGCCGTTAATTTTTCACCAGTCGCGTCTTGTGAACGTCCCGTCCCGTTCTTAGCGAAAAGCAAAACCGACGCGCTCAATTCTCGAGAAATCCAAAGTAAAAAAAATATTTCCGAACGTTTGGTGTGGAAAAATATCGATCCGAAAGTTTGGAGGAAAATCGAGATCGTATTTCGTGGTTTGGAAAACGTGGATTTGGTAAGTGGAAATTTCAACTTTTAACTTTTCCAAAACGGTCAAAAAATTTCTTGACGATTTCCCAGGATGTCTGGGATATTCAATCGAAATTTTCTGGAATATATATTTGAATAGTTTATGTATATGTTTATGTTTCTGTATATTTTTCTCTTGTAATGGTTACTTTTGTAAATCTAATACATAAATAAATAAATAACCCAAGTAAAGTTCGGGAGAAAATATATACATTTTATATCTGGATTCAATTTTTATTTATTTTATTCATTTATTTATTTATATACCGACCAGCCATTGTTCAATTATTCTCACGATTTCTTCGACTAGTTTAGACATAAGATGAAGAATCGATTTTTATGGAAAATTCATCCACTATACCGGGTGGCCCGGAAGGCAAGCTCAAACAGATTACTGTATGCCTTAGAAGCACCATTTACGAAAAAAGAAATGGCGCAAAATTGATAATATGGGTTTTTTTCAATGGCAATTAATGAAGAAACCAGTTACGCCAGCCATTCAGACAGTATTTTTTCGAGTAGACATATTGGCTAGTCCTATACAGAAAACAAAAATTAACTCTGGAATATACAGAGTAATCATAATTAATTTTCAAACATCAACTACAAATAATGGTCGAAAATTGCTGAGAAACTATCAGGCTACATTATTTGTAGTTGATGTTTGGAAATTAATTATGATCACTCTGTATATTCCAGAATTGTTTTTTTTTCAATAGGAGTAGCCAATATTTCTACTAGAAAAAATACTGTCTGTATTGCTGGTTTCTTCATTAATTGCTGTTTAAAAAAACTCCATATTTTCATTTTCAATTTTTCGCCATTTTCTTGGAAATGATGCTTCCAAGGTATAAAGTACTAAACTCATCATAATTTGAGCTTGCCATTCCATTTTTGAGGTGAAATACAGGGTGTTACGTTTAAAAACATGTAACTTTGGTCTATATCTTTGTTTTCGAACACCCTGTGTATATGGAAATAATTTGAAATTGTGCTTTCGAACACCCTACACACATCACAAGAAAATATTCTCAAAATAACTTAATTTACTCCCTCAAAACGAGGTCCGCGTCTGTGGTGGGCCACCCGGTATAACTAAACAACATTCAACCATTCATTATTGTTTAATTGAAGTATTTTTCCTCATATAATTGCAATCAAAATATCCAACTTTCCGTAAGTTTCATACGAGAGAACAAAATTCTGGTTGTTTTTCCTTTATGAACTTCCTTGAGTAAAAGGATGTGAAGAATTATTGTTTATGTCATAATGAACACTAATACCAACAGCTTAACGTTTCTGAACTGGGCCAACAACGACATAACTTTGCACACTGCCTCTATTAGACTTCGATGTATGTATAGTAGAAACTTTCCTCGAATCAAACCACCATCAACCGTGTTCAGAAACTAATAACTTAGTGAATAGTTAATACTAAAGCTCTATTTTCCCCATTGACAGCAACATAAGCTCCGAAAACAAGATACCAATTCATTATAATTGATCTAAAAACTAGCAAAAACGTTTAAATGAGATGTTAATTTGAAGGAAATCCTTTGATATCATTTTCAACTCTAACAAGCTAATACTTTCGGACATATGATTCTTCAAAATTTCAATGAATTGCACTTCAATGTTTTCACATAATGCTATAATTATTCTATCTATGAATCATTATGTGATCTGTGTTCATACATGTCATCTCATTTTCCTATAAGAGAATGCCAAATTCATTTCAGCTATCGTAGAATTATGAGGATTAAAATATGATATTATAGGTACTATTTGGGTGATATTTTAATGCCCGTGGATAATCCATTTGCTTCAGAATATCTCCAGTAAAAACAAAACTGGAATATTGGCTAAGTTTCAATTGATATTATATTTTTTTTCAGTGTATATTTGAGGAATGAATATCTCGGATAAGTTCGTTATTGGGTAGAATCATTCTGTTGGTTTCGGATTAATCATTTATGGCACTCTTGTTCTTTTTTAAATGACACTTTTATTAATTTAATATCTTTCATGATGCAGTTCTATCATAAGAATCCATTGATATCATTCCCAATTCTCAGAAATCGATACTTTCGGAGATGTGTTTTCCCAAAGTTCGAACAAGAGATAAAGGATCCATTTTTGGGAAAATGTACTTTTATGGTAAATAAAAAAGTCAATTTAGTTAAAAAATCGTCACGTGAAAAATATTCCATTTATCAATTGGAGATTTTCGGGACGTATCCTATATCAGTTGATCTGTCCTGACTAAAAATATTCAGTCTGTGCGAATGAAATTTTCGGAATTACGACTTCCTGAATTTAATTTTCCTATTTAGACGAAAAATTTCTACTTCTGAGTTGTGTCATTGGGGAAATATTTTTTTTAGAATATTTCTGTTTACATTTTCGAATTACATGGGTTCAGTTCTATGAATAGTATAGTTTTCATATCATTTGAAGAAAATAAATTGTTTTGTCGAAAAAATACCGAAATCATGACCCACATATTGTGGCACTATACTTCAAATTAGTTATTGTATCGTGGTATTAACATTATTTATAAATTCTACGTTTCGTGCCAATCCAGAAAAAGGTATAGTTTATCAAAATCGGTCTAGCAGTTCGGTTTTTATAGCCGTTTTTCCTCCTCGTCCCATCGGACTTAGAAATTATTGCGTAAAAAAATCATCGAAAATTTTTTTTTGTCCTAGATCAAACAACTTCCGGTATTTTCTAGATAGAGGATCCACGTTCAAGAAAAGGTAACTTTTATTGACCTACTATAATTTTTCTAGGAATTATGAGGCTCGGAAGATGAAATTCGTAAAACGGTCAAAAAAGGTCAATTTAGTTGAAAAATCGTCATGTCAAAACTCTTCCCTGTATCGAATTGAGATTTTCCGGATGCATTCTTTATGGAATTATCTTTCCTGAATAAAAATAATCAGTATGTGCGAATGATATTTTCGGAATTACGACTTCCTGAATATAAGGTCGTTTTTTGACGAAAAATTTATACTTCCGATTCGTGTCATTTGAAAACAAAATTTTTTAGAAAATATCTGTATACATTTTATTATTCTACGGGTTCAATTCTATGATATTTATAATTTTCATGTAATTCGAAGAAAATAAATTTTTTGGTCAAAAAAATTTCCATACATATACATGCTAAAATTGTCAAAATTTCGATCACTCAACTTTGATTGAATCATGACTGTTCTTTATAAATTCGGGGTCGTAGAATCCAACGGCACTAATATTTTTTCTCTATCATCAACATATAGCGAGTTCAGGCTTTTGGAAATTCCGCGAAAATGGACCCGGGGACCCATTCGCGGTTTTCCCAAACGGCGTCATCTACGCATCTGAAACTCCGGTTATTCCTAGATGAAGGATGGATCTACATCATATGTAAATTTCATCTCGTCTGCCTGATTGATTAAAAATTACCGCATCTCCAAAATGAGGCTATATTTTGGAAATTTTTATTTCCGAGTTGTGCAATTTGGAAAATAATTTATTTAGAAAATATCTGTTCACATATTCTTATTCTACAATCTCGATTCTATGAATAATATAATTTTTATATAATTCGAAGAAAATATTTTTCTGAGAATTATGAAGCTCGAAATTCGAAAAAAGATAGTACTAGTTGAAAAATCGTCATGTCTAAACCAGTTCATGACTCAATTTGAGATTTTCAGGATGTATTCTTCATTAATTGATCTGTATTGACCAAAAATAACTAGTCTGCGCGATCGATATTTTCCGAACGCTAACAAACTAATACTTTCAACGATTAATCGTAACTTTATGGTTTCATAGAATGCTCTAATTATAATTTCCTGATGTATGTAAATCAAACATATGAGGTGCCTCATAACCTACGTTTTGAATTGATTTTTTTATGATGTAGTTCTATCGTAAGAATCCATTGATATCATTTCCAAGTCTGCGAAATCAATACTTTCGGAGATATAATTTGTCAAGGTTTGAATAATTACTCGCTAGTAGTTTGAGACAGAGTCATTTTTTGGCGCACTAGTTCCTCGGAAGAGAGTGCTTATCAATTTGCCCAAATTTCTGTAATTTTCGATGAAAATAGTCTTGAACGATTTGGTTCGACTCACTGATCAAGAATCCGTGGTTAAAATCATTTCTGTCCGGCCGATCCGGCCGGCCCTCCGTTAACCCGATAACTCTCGAACGGAATGAGCTAGGCAGTTGAAATTTTCACAGTAGGTTTAGGGCATAAATATCTCGGTTAAGTTCGTTATTCGTTATACATTACAAATTTCGAAATAATTTTTTTTAAGTTGCAGTTTTATCATAAGAATCCATCGATATCATTTTCAACTCTAACAAGCAAATACTTTCGGAGATATTATGATGTTTCAAAATTTCAATAATACATCGTAGTTCTATGTATTCACAGAATGTGAACACAGAATCTGTCTGTGTTCACTGTTCATAAATGTCTGTTGGAATACAAGTAAACGATTCTTGAATTTGTGAATATATACAAGACGGTTTTGAAACCGAAAATCATTATGACTGATTACATATTGAATAATTTATGTATAAATATTGGGGGATGAAGTTTCAGAAGATTTAGATTTGGATCATTTTAACGATGTAGTTTATGAAGGCAATAGGAAAGAAGAACATAATGGAATCATCAAAAGAAATTACTGTTCGTTGACCACTGAGGTTAATATAACCTTTTACTTCCTTAAGTAGTGAGACATGTTCCTATATACAGTATTGTCATAATGTTGCTAGCAAAAAAATGCTGAAATGTGGATCTACGTTTGTGTATCAAACATTTTTTCTTGAGTTAAGAACCATACTACAGAAAATAATGTGTAAGTGGTATGAACTATCAAATTTTAAATTATGAAAAAAGGATAGTATTGTATTAATATATTTTGAACTATTAAAATAATTTGTTCGTCAGCCTCTACCTATTCAAATATCTGAAATAAATGGACAATCTGCTATGATTGTCTCCAGCCTTGCTCTAGAGACATTTCGATGATATTTTCCTTAGGTATTTCGAGTTGCGAAAACTATGCACCGAGTGAATAAGTTTGCAACAACCCATTCCACGAGGTTGAATCATTGCAGCTTATTGCTCATTCAATCTTGATAAATAAATTTAATGAACATTTTTGAAGCATATTGCAGATTGCTCTTTTTTCAAATGATAAATTTATAAGCATTTTTTGTAAACGACACTTTTTTTTAATTTAATTTATTTCATGATGCAGTTCTATCATAAGAATCCAGTGATATAATTCCCAACACTGAGAAACCAATACTTTCGGAGATATAATTTGTCTGTTCGAACAAGAGCGCCAGAAAGCTCCTGTCCACAAGGCTTGAACCATATGTTGATACATCAATTTTACATATGATATTTCATTATGGCATTCCAATTAGCGAATACCTTGTATATTTTATCAAGTCCGAGGTATATCGCCACATTCAAAACTATAATCCACGATAAGTAGAGACGGAATTGAACCACTCCAAGGTTGAATTTATGATTCTCAAAACAATATAATAGAAATAGAAAATCCAATAGATTATCGTTTACATTCTCCATGCCACACGGAACGCTCTCCAAGTTCAAACATTTCGATTTTAGGGAATTGTTATTACAAGTCTGAACGAAGCGGACGAGTATATAGGGAAAACGAAGATATTTTCTATTTGCCTAAAATTAATCAAACCGTCTTGGAATCTACTGATGAAGCAATTAATTTTGGGAGTATTTTAAACCGGAAAAAAATAGAAGGAGTAAGAAAGAGACGATATCAGAAACTAATATAGAAACTGATTTTACATTCCCGGAACTTAATCTTGAGAGATTGAACCCACCGAAGCATCGAATAGATGGGCAGATTTTTCATCAATGTCCCAAGAATTAACTTTGCGAAGGAGAAGTGCTATCCTTTTGAAGTTAGTTTCTCTTAACACAAAGTGGGATGATTAATATTATTCTTGCTTCGATCATATCTTGATACAGTGGACCTTCGGTAGTCCGACAAACGTTTTGCAAGGCAGTGTCGGACTATCAAATTTGAACCGACAAATTACATACAGGGTGTCCCAAGTTCGAGTGTCTATTAGACGTTTCTGGAGAACTGGACATATTTGAAATCTGAAAATTGGGATTATGATATTGCTTGAAATTTTCTACAGAGCTAAAATATTTTCGAAGCCCAAGCGCTTCCGGTTATACACGGAGTGAAAATATATTTGATGAAAAAAATTTTTTTTTCAACTTTTGCATTCCTGGTATGAGCAAGTATTCAATGCTGAATACATTTCTTTTAAAACCATTGTACTCATTCGAATAGTTTTCAAAATATCGAAAAAAACCGGGGAAAAAGTCAAATATGTTTAGTCAGTATTACGTTCATTATTCTTATTTTAAACATCCTGAGCGTGAACCGTTCTTAGAACATCGAAGAGGAAGAATGTCAAAAGGTCATGCATCTTTTGAATTACAGAAATATCATCACAGGGTGTTTCAAATTTTGCGTTGAAAATTGTGATAAAAAATTGGCAATAACTTCTGTTTTTCAAATTAAATCCCAATTTTTCTATGATTGCGTTGGATTCTGCGGTGAAAAATAATTATAGTTTTATAAAAAAAAACTCAGAAATTATTTAATTCAGGAGCATAATCATGCAAGAAAACTATATTTATTTTTCACCGCAGAATGTAATTCTAATTTGAAAAACAGAAATTAAGGCCAATTTTTGATCACAATTTTCGACACAAAATTTGAAACACCCTGTGATGATATTTCTGAAATTCAAAAGATGCATGACCTTTCCACATTCTTCCTCTTCGATGTTCAAAAAACGGTTCACGCTCAGGATCTTTACAACAAGAATAATGAACATAATACTGACTAAATATATTTGACTTTTTTCCCGGTTTTTTTTCGATATTTTGAAAACTATTCGAATGAATACAATGATTTTAACAGAAATGTATTCAGCATTGAATACTTGATCATACCAGGAATGCAAAACTTGAAAATAAAATGTTTTCATCAAATTTATTTTCACTCCCTGTATAACCGGAAGTGATTGAGCTTCGAAAATAATTTAGCTCTGTAGAGAATTTCAAGCAATATCATAATCCCAATTTTCAGATTTCAAATATGTCCAGTTCTCCAGAAAAGTCTAATAGGCACTCGAACTTGGGACACCCTGTATACATACAGTGTGGTCCAACGAAAACTTAACACCTCCATTTTCCGACTTTAAAATGAGAATGTGGAAAATCGCTCAGACCTGTCAATTTCTGATTAGAGGGGGAACAACTTTTCCGCTCTTTGCATCCCAGAACTGCAACCCCCTAACGGGGATGGTCGCAACCCCTTGATTTTACACAGGGATGAGGGGTGTTGCGACACTTCATTTTGAAGATCTTATCGATTACTATCTGATCCTGAAATTTCGCTTCAAAATTTCCATCGATAACGAAATGACAGCTAAAATAGTTGAGGGGTAATTACTTTTGTCAACAAGTCCAGAGCGTTCCTGTCAATAGGGTCCTTCATAATGGCTTCGTATAATTAATATACTTATGCATATATTTCACAAGTCGAATAAAACATTGGTTCAAGCCCTGTGGACAGGAGCTTTCTGGAGCTCTTGTTCAAACAGACAAATTATATCTCCGAAAGTATTCGTTTCTCAGAGTTGGGAATTATATCAATGTATTCTTATGATAGAACTGCATCATAAAGGAAATTCAATTCAAATAATAGTTTATTTATCAAGATTAAATGAGCAATCTGAGAATGAGAACTGCACCATGGAAGAAATCGAATTAAATCTGGCCAAATTTGCCCAATAACGAACTTAACCGAGATATTCATCTCCCTAACGTACTCTGAAAATTTCAACTACCTAGCTCATTCCGTTCGAGAGTTATTGTAGAAAAACTTTTTTTAAATTTTCAAAATTTTTTTTGACACTTTGCGGTAATCTGGTCAATATAAAACTTCACATGCGTATAAAGGTCATGATTCTACAATTTGATGCTCAATTTTAGATAGATCGAGTGATCGGTTACGGAAATATTCATAAAAAATATGTTTTCTAAAATCAGCCATAACTCCGAAACCGCTTGATGGATTTCTCCCATTAACGAGCTCTTCCGAGATATTTACGCTCCAAACTCACCTTGCAAATTTCAATCCGCTAACTCCTTTCGTTCGAGAGGTATCGTGCCTACGGCCGGCCGGCCGGACAGAATGAATTTCGACCACGGATTCTTGATCAGTGAGTCGAACCAAATCGTTTAAGACCATTTTCATCGAAAAATTCGAAAATTACAGACATTTGGGCAAATTGATATGCACTCTGTTCCGAGGAACTAGAGCGCCAACAAGTTTCGTATGACAATTGCCCAAAACAGGTTTAAAGTACCTACAAATAGTAGATTTTTCATAAAACAAGTATGAAAGAAGAGTAATAATGAAAAATTACCTTGTAATCGATCAAAAATTTCCTGATCTACGTTTACCAAATTTTCTCCTCTCTCGAACTGCAGAATTATGCTTTCAATATTTACATTCTATTTGCATTCTATGTCTATGGATGAAAAGCAGTCTCACTACTCTCTGATCTCTTACTTCATGTTCCGTTCCGAAATGTAAGACTTTTCTGAGAAAAACTAATTTCGGAGCAAACAACTGAGATTTTTCTCACTTCGCTCACATTTCGGAATACACTTTATTCTCATAATTCTTCGATTGATTAGATAATGTCATCTCCCAGGAAAATAAATTGACATTATGACAATTCATACATAGAATAATTATATCATTCTGTGAAATACGATTTATTATTCAAATTTTGAAAAATCATATCTCCGAAAGTATTAGCTTGTTAGAGTTAAAAATGATATCATTGGATTCTTATGGTAAAACTGCTTATTGAACAAAATTTAATTTGGAATTTGTTTTGTAAAAAACAAAATTTTTTTTGTTACTCCGAAACCATCTGTCCGTTTCTGCCCAGTAACGGACTTAGCCGAGATATTTATCTCCCAAACCTACTCTGAAAATTTCAACTGTGTAGCTCTTGCCGTTCGAGAGTTATCGTGCCTACGGCCGGCCGGCCGGACGGCCGGACCGGCCGGACAGAATGAATTTCGACCACGGATTCTTGATCAGTGAGTCGAACCAAATCGTTTAAGACCATTTTCATCGAAAAATTCGAAAATTACAGACATTTGGGCAAATTGATAAGCACTCAGTTCCGAGGAACAAGAGCGCCAAAAAACTATACATTGTGGGATTTGTGGTCACAGAAAGAAATGCCAATATTTTCCTCCGATCGGAAACGCGAAACAACGGCGAGAATTCCTAAAAATGGCCGATCGAAACTATTAAATTGGATTTTAGCGGAATAGAGCCTAACTATCGGTCATTTTAATTGTCGGTGCGCTGTTTTGGCACAAAACAGAAATTACGGAGAATGAACAATCAAACTCGCCTATTAATACGTGATTCTGACGCGGATTTGTTTTGAAATCCTAAAATCCATTCCGCGAATAAATAAACGACCGAATGATTGATCGGATACGAATTGTTCTTCCGACTGAAAAGTTTCGAATCAAGCGGACAGTGCCGGAGGAGTAGGGGCAATCGGTGGATCGTTTAACGACGAACGCATAAACGCGCTTGTTCACTACGAAATTTTCATTTAAACCTGTATCCGGAAAGACTCTGGTTTCGAAATACAGGCTGTTGAAGTTAATTCCCTGTAGAAAATGGAAAAGGAGCACATATAACATGGTCTTTACTTCAATGTGGAAGTCAGTCATGACTAATACATCAAAGCTCATTTTTCTCAAATGAGAACCCATATTTTTTATTGGTCAACTGGAATCTACGTTAAAAAATTGGTTCAAGCCCTGTGGACAGGAGCTTTGGCGCTCTTGTTCAAACTTTGACAAATCATATATCTCCGAAATTATTAGTTTCTGCGAACGATATAAATGGATTCTTACGATAGAACTGCATCATGAAAGAAATTGAATTCAAACAGACCGATTCTCCCCAATAACGAACTTATCTGAGATATCAATCCTCAAATCTACTCAATGACAATATTGCAGTTTTGTTTTTACTGGAGATTTTTCCAGAGTTTTCATCCAATTTTTGGCGCTCTTGTTCCTTGGGACAGAATGCTTATCAACTTGCCCAAATGTCTGTAATATTCGAATTTTTGGATGAAACTGGTCTTGAACGATTTGGTTCGACTCACTGTTCAAGAATCCGTGGTCAAAACCAGTACAAATTTTCAGAGTAGGTTTGAGAGATAGTTTGTTGTTGGGCAAAAAGGTTTCGGAGTAACGAAAAATCAATTTTTTTTTACGTTACAAATTTCAAATTAAATTTTTTTGAA
Source organism: Halyzia sedecimguttata (assembly GCA_937662695.2). Classification (NCBI taxonomy): domain Eukaryota; kingdom Metazoa; phylum Arthropoda; class Insecta; order Coleoptera; family Coccinellidae; genus Halyzia; species Halyzia sedecimguttata. The sequence goes on along the minus strand of OW569419.2, from coordinate 1,140,078 downwards.
ATGCAGTTTCACCATAAGAATCCATTGACATCATTTTCAACTCTAACAACCTGATACTTTCGAAGATATGATTTTTCAAAATTTCAACAATAATTCGAACTTCTATGTTTTCACAGAATGCTGTAATTATTCTATCTAGAATTATTATATGATCTGTGTCCATACATGTCATCTTATTTTCCTACAAGAGTCAAATTTATTTCTGGTTCGTTTCTCATGATATAAAACATCCCTTCTGTTCTAGAAAAAAAGTAGGATTGAATGCAAAATGATCGTTTTAATAATATAATATGATATTATACTTTTTTGGTGATACAATAATGCCCTTGGATAATCCATATGATGATGGAAATATTTACTTTGGTAAGTTACTCAAATTGGGTGCAGAATATCTCCAGTAAAAACAGAACCGGAATATCGGATTAGTTTAAATTGATATAATATAATTTTCAGAGCAGATTTGAGGATTTAATGCTGCAATTCTATCATAAGAATCCATTGATATAAATCCCAACTTTGAGAAACCAATACTTTCGGAGATATGATTTGTCAAAGTTTGAACAAGAGCGCCAAAGCTCCTCTCCACAGGGCTTTCTCACTTTTTTATGTAGAATATACTTTCAAATTTCTTAAACTTAATTTTGGAACCCCTGGTTTCTGCGCGCATGTTTTAAGTAACACCGTGCAGAGTAAGTTAACTTTTTTATTTATTTTAAAAGTTTATGTAATATTTCGTGAGGAAGTGCAAGGTACGGATAGACAATAGAACATGGCGCGAAAAAGCTCCTTACTTCACGTCAGTGTTGTTTAAGAACTTTTACCCCACAGATTTTCCACATCCGCCAACGACGACGGAAAAATACTCCGGGAAACGAACAGCGAAAAGTGAAACTTCCAAAGGGTGTCGATTTTCGTTAAAGCCCGAAAATCCTTGAAACTCCGGTGTATCAATGCCCTGTTAATGATGCTGAAAACGGAAATTTTCCGAACTGTGATGAGATTTCCATTCAATTCCCACGGTCCAATTTCCACGCAATTATCGCGCGATAATGGAAAACTGGCGTTTAAAGAGGCCTTCGACTGTTACAGGGGCTTTTTCCAATTCGCGAAGAAGCCCCTGGACTTCAACGTGGTAAACAGGCGGCCAATAATTTACGTTATTCCCTAATAAGCAACGTTCGCACAGTTGGCGCAGCCTCTTACCTTCAGTTTAATAGGCTGCTTCTTATAGTCCTAGAAACCTTTCGAAAAAGAACACAAAAAAACTTCAAGCCGCCATTTTGCAATCGAGTACCGGAATTCAGCTCGATCGGCCTTGTATTTCAGTCGTTATTCTGAAAATAAAATTGCTAACTGGTACTGGTATGTACTTCTGCTGAAATTTCAAATGATGTAAATCTCAAAATTGTAACAACTCCATGATAGCCGAGAGGTTAGTATCCTCGAACGCTACGTAGGAGATTCAGATTCGACTTCCAGCTGAGTAAGCTTATTATTTTATTTATTTTATTATTTGAATTCAGTTGCATGTTTCATGTGTTAACATTAAAAAGTTGGTAAAGCCTTGTGGACAGGAGAAATATTCATTATTAAATGGTTTCTTTCTGGGTTTTCTATCCCAAACTTTGGAAAATATCTATAAAATAAAAAAAGAATTATTTTGTGACTTGCTTCTGCGTAAGAAACACAAGATATTTGTCAGAAGTAGGGCTTCACGCGAGAGCGAGATATTTCTGATCTCGTCTCGGAAAAGCGAGACGAGACGAGACGAGACGTTTTCAAAAATATTATAGGCGATACCGAGATCACATACAGCGCAACACGAGAGTCTCGTTAAATTTTTTGTATAAAGTTTTATATACGACCCGACTTTTTTCAACACCCACAGAAAACAATTGAATATGAAGAGTTTCCACTATAATTACCAATATATTTTGTCTATATTATACATCGATGGTTCTAGAAATACACGATTTTTTAGAAGATTATTAATTCCTTATGACCTTGCGATAATTGAGATTAATTTTCAAGAAAAAATAGAATTCACAACCATACAAACAGATGCCATTATGAATTCAATACTTAACGGACAACTTTTTTTGCCCCTAAATCCCAATGCTTTGAAAATTTCGTCTCTATCTGAACATCTGGATAAATTTATTCTCCTGTGCTCCTTATTGTGAAGATGTGAACAATTATTGTATACATCTGTGGAACTACGTATAATAAAACTGGTAAAGAAATGAAGCTATTCAATGTTTCGAAAAGTGTTATGAGGAATACGCCAAGAACACCCTCAATGATCTACCCACTGGGAAGGTATTCGTTGAAAACTATACCAAATTGTTCAATTCTATTAAAAAATGTATCGACATCGATAGCCTATTCAAAACATCAGCAAAACTTTCGAAATATTGGAAAGCTAAGTTTGAAAAATATTTGCTGTTAGAAAGAGCAACTAGGAATCAAAATATTTAACAGTGGTGGAGAGTGATGAAAAAGTTCGTCCTACACTTTCAAAGATGGCCGATGATTTATTAATGGCTACATCCGTACCTGTTGAAAGATTATTTTCCACAGCAAGTATGATCATGGCAAAAACACGTATAACATTGAAATATGATGTGATGCAAGCGTGCTTATGTTTGAATTCTTGGTAGTCGAGTAATTTAAAAGTTGAAATTATCAGTGTTTAAAATTAAAAATAATATGTACATACATGTACAAATATTGTTTTATAAGAGCGTAATAAATATAACTTTACAAAATTATTCATTATTGTATACAATTTCGTTTATATATTATAATATTTATTATCGTTATTCAGAATTAAGCGAGACGAGACGAGAAAACTGATAACTAGACGAGAACGAGACTTAAACATGATTTTTTATATTCTCGTCTCGTGTGAAGCCCTAAGAAGCAATCAATCGAACAATGTTGCCTAACAAACAACATATACTAAGAAACAACTATATCGTAATGTTTCGGAGTCTATATCAGACTCCTTCGTCAGACGGTTAATGAAAACCTTTAGAATTATTTTGTTGATAGTTATTCTGAAATCCTAGAATTGTCACATTGTATAGATATTTTTTAGAGTTGGGGAAAGAAACCATTTAAGAAAGGAATCTATATTTAAAATTGATGTACAACCTAAAGATTCACCCTATATGGGACATACTTTCGCCTTCCCCAAAAGAGAATAAAGGAGGGATATTTGTCATAATACGACAGATCGAATGGCGATAAAAAGGTCATGATGCCGAACATCTAGCGCCTTCACCGCTCGGAAATCACACACAGATAATCGTGTTTCCATTTCAGGTGGCTCAAATCCTATAGAAACGACGCAAATGAGCGCATCACTCATACTGATCACCCCACCGAACTCAGCGGCGGCGATCCTAGGAGGAAACGGAGAAAATGAAGCGGAAAATCCGTAAAATCGACTAACGGCCCTTTTGACGACCTCCCGTACGAGGATCTACGCCGCACATCGAGTTAAACATCGAAAAGGAAGGAGGAACATCGTCATGGCCTTTGGGGACCCTCATCGTCCAGTTTTCCACATATCCGTCCTCCTCCTGCTCGCCGTGCTCTCAAATACCGCCGATGGGAGCGAATGGAATAAAGATGGTAGGTATCCGCATGATTTTTCATTATTCCTAAGGAGGTATATATTGTATATTCTTGTAGGGGGGGACGTTGCACTGTGACCTTAAGGTCTATTGTGCCCCCCCGTCAGAGCAGTCGATGTCATCACCATCTACAGCTCACCTTCCAGTTCCAGGGTTCTGATGAACTCCAGTATCTGGGATGGCTTCAAGGAGGCTACGTCTTCGCTCCTGCAGATTTCAAGACCAAAGCATTCCTTGCGTTGGTTTCAGATGGCGAGGCATTCCGTTATCAGGTGATCAGGAGTTTCATCCTCCTCCCAACAGAATCTGCATTCGTCAGTTTCTGCTAGCCCTAATCTCATCATATGCTTCCTAAAGGCCACAGTGCCCTGTGAGGAAACCAGTGAGGAGGTGCAGCGTGTTCTTACTGAGGTCCATAAATTTCTTGGATCTGACAGTGTCAAAGTTCGAGTGGAATTTCTTGGAGTGATACATTCCGGAAAATACCTCATTCAGTTTCTTCTTTCATCCGAAATTCACATAGGTGTATCTATCAACCCCACAGTAGGGTTCTGGGCCAATGAAGGGGCTTTGTGCTCCTTTCTTGGCAAGTATATTGGCCTCCTCATTTCCTTTAATTCCCGCGTGACCAGGCAATCAACCAAGGAGACCATGTTCTTCTTGTCTACTTCATTGAGTTTTCTTCGGCACTCCCATATTAGCTTGGACTCAATAACATGGGAGTTCAGAGCTCAAATAGCAGCTTGATTGTCAGAGTGGATTGCTATATAAAATCTCTGATAGTTTCTTTATAGGTTAATTTTCACGCATCTTTCTATTGCAAGTACTTCTGCCTGAAAGATGCTCGGATAGGAGCCTAGCGATAGTGAGCATTTGGTGCCTGGCCCATATACTCCAGCGCCAGCTCCTGTAGTGGTTTTTGAATCTCCTGTGTACCATTTAATGGCATTTTATTTAAGAACTTGGGTGATAGATTCCCTGTCCCAGTCCATTTTTCTTACCAAACATCGTAGTGAAGTTCTTTTGTTCCTACGTATTAATTAACCGTGCCTGAGGCTTCGAAATAATTATATTTCTCGGATTCTGAACAGCGTCCGATAACAAGGAGCTAAGCATCTACGTAAAATATAACTCGGAACTCTTTGTTTACTTTATTCACCTCATACAAAGCCCCTTTTCAAAAACTGAGGCCAGAAAAACCGCAAGAATGAATCTATGTTATTGTCACGGTATCACACGCTTCCGTGTCTGATTCGCAGCGAGGTTGGCTTCAATTTAAATCTGTTATTTATTTTCTGTTCTGTGGTTAATTAGAGCGTGCTGGGAAGAGAAATGAAGTATATTTCTATACAAGAAGGGTCTCTTGTATTCATTTCGTAAAATCAAATAATTCCGAGGAAAAATATAAATGAAATAGAAATACGCGGAACGACTCCCAACCCTAGCAGGTTATGGCACGATAACTCTCGAAAGGAATTAATGAGAGTGTGTTGCAAAGTAGGTTTGGAGCGTAAATATCTAGATTAAGTTCGTTAATGGGCAAAATCCGCCGAGTGGTTTCGGAGTTACGGCCAGTTTGAGCTTCAGCTTTTTTCTGAGTATTTCCAAAACTACTGCTTTGATCTGTCTGAAATTTAGCTGCAGATTGTAGAATTGCGACCTCTATATACATATAAATTCAAAATATTTTCAACTATTTTGCGGAATATTGAATGAAAGTGGGGAAGCCCTGTGGACAGGAGCTTTGGCGCTGCTTATATATAGCCAGAGCGATCACCCATCCAGGTACTGAAGTCACCCAAGCTGCTTAGCTCCAGGAATTAAATAATTTTCCCAATATTTCCAAGAATATAAATCCGACTCTGAAAACAAACGTCCAAAAAAAAACTGATCGTCTTTTTGGCAGAGGATGGTCTCAAACGAATAGTAGCGGCCCAAATACATACATTCACTGCTGGTTCGAAAATAAAGAGGTCGGTGTCTGTGGAAATTCAAAATATTAACGGGCATTTCTTTCTTGAATATGGATTCCTTCATCAAAATACAGCGAAATTTCTCCAAAGTATCCGGAATTCATTTGAAAAACGAACTACAAGAGGGGAAAAACGAACAAATAAAAATTGATTCAAGCACTGACGTAAAGTCAGGAGCTTTTGCGCGTATGTTCTATTGTCCATTTTCCTGTATTGGACACATGGATTTCCATTGTCTGTTCTCCTGTATTGGACACTCCTAATCGAATTTACCAATAGAACATGCACGCAAAAGCTCACGTCAGTGCTTGAACCAATTTTTTTGTCGTAATTTTTCAAAAATTTTCTAAGGGTCATATTCTGCAACTAGTTACCAAGCTTCAGTTCGATCGAGTCTATATTTTTTGAGTTATCGAGGAAATAATATTCCAGGTGGTTATAACTCCGAAACCGATTATGCCCAAAAACGAAATTAACTATCCGATTCGGATACGCAACCTACCCTGAAAATTGCGAGACCCTATCTCCTTTCGTTTGAAAGTTATCGAGGCAACGGTCACCCATCTACTGAACTCACACAAGGCTGCTCGAATTTCCAACAATATTTAACCGATCGTGTTAAAACTTAAAACTTGGCAGTAGAGTTAGGTTCTAAAGGTTCTTCAAAAATTTCAGCAATTTCAGACGAATAGTTACTGATATATAGAATTTTTTTTTTTTATTTTCAATGATTTCTTAAAAATGTTCTACAAATACTATCCTCACGAAATTCTGCAAGAATTTTCGCGTTGGCATTCTACAACTAATAACCATGTTCGAATTCAATCGGTTTTGTATTTTTTGAGTTAAAGAGGAACAAAAGACAACCGAATTTCAGATGGCTATAACTCCAGAACCGTTTGGCCGATTATGCTTATAAACAAATTAAAATGTCGCATTCAGATGCACAACCTGAAAACTTCAAGCCGCTATCTCTTTCCGTTCTCAGGTTATCGTGACAACAAAAATATTTTTTACTAATTTTTTAATAATTTTCGAGCGATACGATTCTCACAAAATTTCACAAACGTGCTTAAGTTTATATTCCACACCTATTCACCAAGTTTCAATTCGATCGGATTTATATTGGTTGAAAACAAAATTATTACTCGGAAACCATTGGGCCGATTATGCCCATTAACGAACTTGTCCGTCGTATTAAGATGCGCCACCTACCCTGAAAATTTCAAGTCTCTAGCTCTTTCCGTTCTCAAGTTGTCTCAAGAGACCATTTTCGTAAAAAAAGTTACAGACATTTGGGCAAAATGATAACGCGATATTGCCCAGAACATACGCGCAAAAATAATACATAACCTTTCAAAAGTCCCCTTTCACAAATATACTCCTCTGTAGCTGCATGGATCTCTTGAAGAAGAATCACCTTCGCTAATTTTCGAATTTATTCACTCTCAGAAATCCCTTATAGTTATTGACAATCCTTGAATTTCACAATAACTATCTACAAAATAATTCTAAAGGTTTTCGTTAAGCGTCTGACGAAGGAGTCTGATATAGACTCCGAAACGTTACGATATAGTTGTTTCTTCGTTGATGTTGTTATTTGTTAGGCAACATTGTTCGATTGATTGCTTCTGACAAATATCTTGTATTTCTTACGCAGAAGCAAATCACAAAATAATCAATTTTTATTTTATAGATATTTTTCAGAGTTTGGGAGAGAAAACCCAGAAAAAGTAAGGGTTTATGTGTTCGATAGTTTTTAATCGTTTTTAATAGCGTATTTCCGACGACTTAAACATGAACCAGATTGGGAATGCTGACAGACCTATTCCCATTTTTTTATCGGCGAAAAATTGGACACGTTCTCCATACATCTTCAATCGGAACGCACCCTCCGATCCTTGGTTAACGAGCTTTCGAGTCTGTTAGATCCCTAGAAAAAGAAACACGTTCGTTTTACTCGATTTGCCCACTTGATCCTGCCAAATTAGACGAGATTCCGACAAGTAATATGGTGGCGAGTGCCGCTGAATACAAAGGATGGAATTGCTGGCGAATTTTTTTTATTCTCGCGTTTAACCGGGATATCTGCGACAACGTAAGTAGTGTCGCATCGATTAAAAGCCGGGAATGCACTGTGAAGTGTTTCGTCTGTTTCGGAATTCGCAATTTCCTTTGTGACGACGGAAGAATAACGGTAAACTCTTCATTAAGAGTGGTAATGATATGCCGTTCGGATATACTGCCAAACGTTCAATTCCCTATGTTCACCTTTTTTTTTCGCTTTACCATTTCATTTTCACATGTTTCGCGTCTACATTCTTTTCTTTTGTAGTGGAACTATACTAAATGACATTAGTTAAATATAAGAACCGTCCTCAAACCACAAAATGATCTAAGGTCTTTATTAACGAAGACAAAACCCATTAATGAAAACAAAAAATCAAAAAACTGTGTATATAATATTCCTTCTATTTGTGGTAAATCGTACACAGGAAAACCATCAAGACCACTAGAAGTAAGAAAGTCAGAGCATAAGAATAACTTGAGAAATAGAGAGACATACAGAAATCAAAAATAGCAGAACATGTTTGTACAATTCAAGGAGATCTCATGATGGATTGGAGTAATACAAAGATTCTTATGACAGAACCTGATTATATTAAAAAGGAACTTAAGGAGTCAACTTGTATTTTATTGAAAAGAGAATGCAATTTTGCAAATTGCTCAATTGGTTGATATTGACCATATTTGGCTGAATGTATTGAAAAAGGAGTTGGAACTTGGAAGTTTCTATGCAAAGTAAAACTATGTTAGCTATGATTCTCAAATAGTGTCAAAATGTTACAATTCTCGAATTTCAACTATCAACAAAATAATTCTAAAGATTTTCGTTAAGCGTCTGACTAAGGAGTCTGGATATAGACTCCGAAACGTTACGATATAGTTGTTTCGTCGATGATGTTGTTTCGTTGTGGTTTGCTAGGCAACATTGTTCGATTGATTGCTTCTGACAAATATCTTGTGTTTCTTACGCACAAAATAATAAATTTTTTATTTCATAGATATTTCTCAGAGTTTGGCAGAGAAAACCCAGAAAGAAACCTTTTAATAATTCTTTAAGTAATTACCAAGTTTTAATTGGATCGGATTTGAAAATTTTGGATTGGTATAACTGACGATTATACCCATTAAAGAACTCAACCATCACATTCGGATGCGCAACCTCCCCAGAAACTTGCTATATCTTTCCGTTAGAAAGTTATCGTGACAACGGTCCCCCATCCACATACTCAACGCTGCTCGATTCACATAATTTTTTCAATAACTCGCAATAGATCCCCGATCATGTTCAAATTTGGAACATGCACGTGGCCCATTTTGAACAGTCGACAGTCAAGTCGATTCGTTGTCTTGACCGTCAAGATTTCCCGGTCTTTGAGTCATTGAACACGTCTGGGACATAATGGGAAGGAGATTACTTCGTTTAACCCATCTTTCACAGACTCTAGTGGCACGATGTTTAGGGTAGCCTGAGATGAGAAACCTCAAGAGAAAGTGGATCTTCTCTTTAGGAATTGTGGAGGTGGAGGCCCAACACATTATTATTTTTTTACATTTTTCCACAGGGTTGGATTTTTCTGAAATTTTGATCAGTTACTCACTTAACTTCGTAAAGAACTTCACTACGATGTTCGGTAGGAAAGAAGACTGGGACAGGGATTCCACCACCCAAGTTCTCAAAAGCAATGCCATTGAATGGTACATAGACGGTTCAAAAACCCCTACAGGAGCTGGCGCTGGAGTATATGGGCCAGGCACCAAATGCTCACTATCGCTAGGCTCCTATTCGAGCATCTTTCAAGCAGAAGTACTTGCAATAGAAAGATGCGTGGAAATGAACCTAGGAAAAAACTATCAGAGATACGATATAGCAATTCACTCTGACAGTCAAGCTGCTATTAAAGCTCTGAGCTCCCATCAGAGCTGCGCCGAGCACTGAAGAAAAGTGCTTCAAGCCCTAAGCACTAAGCACTCAATAAAATGATCATGAGCCTCGAGCATAAAGCACCGCGTTTTCACAAAAGGCTTGCAATTACTAAGCACTTTATAAAAGTAATTCGATTTTTCGAGCACTAAGCACTTTTGAAAATGTGTTGGAAATGAGGATATTTACTCCGAATTGTTATGCAGAAACCGGATAACATTATTTCCTATTGAGATTTTATTCATGAGCAATTCAGCATAGGAAATTTAAATATGAATATATCGAATAAATCTGTGAATTCACATGACAATTTTCGAAATTAATTCACTTATATCATAATAATGCTTTGATACTGAATAATTTTCAGGAGTTTGTAATATTCACATATCCACGTCCCAGTCCATGAATCAATAACCAGCAGCTGATAATGAAGTTCCATTCATGCCTCAATTGATCTCCCTGGTACTCATTAACTCCTCCGACCACAGCGCGTCAGCGTCTATTCGTGTTACGACATGATTTCGGAAAGACTTAGTGCTTAGTAATCCTTGGAAGTGCTCGGGAGCACTTAAGGGATTACTAAGCACTAAGCCTTTTTAAGAAGTGCGTGAATTACTAAGCACTAAGCACTGGTTTTAAAAAATGCTCGGGAGTACAGTACTCGGGAGAACAAAAAGGCTTCAAGCACTAAGCACAATGCTTTGGCTCAGCTCTGGCTCCCATGTTATCCAGTCCAAGCTAATATAGGTGAACCAAAGAAAACTCAATGTTGTAGGCAAGAACAACAGGTTCTCCTTAATCTGGGTTCCTGGTCCCGCGGGAATTAAAGAAAATGAGGAGGTCAACACACTTGACAAGAAAGGAGCACAAACCCCCTTTATTGGCCAGGAACCCTACTGTGGTGTTGGTAGATGCACCTACAAAAGTTAATTCCGGATGAAAGTAGAAACTGAAAGAGATATTTTCTGGAGGTCTCTTCCTGGAATGTATCACTCCAAAAAATCCTCCGGAACTTTGACACTGTCAAATCCAAGAAATATATGGACCTCGGTAAGAACACTCTGCACCTCCTCACTGGTTTCCTCACAGGGAACTGCGGCCTTAGGAAGTATATGATGAGATTAGGGCTAGCATAAACAGACGAGTGCAGATTCTGTTGGGAGGAGGATGAAACTCCTGATCACCTGATAACGGAATGACTCGCCATCTCTAACCAACGCAAGGAATACTTTGGGCAAGAAATCTGCAGGAGCGAAGACGTAGCCTCCTTGAAGCCATCCCAGATACTGGAGTTCATCAGAATTCTGGAACTGGAAGGCGAGCTGTAGATGGTGATGACATCGACAGCTCTGACGGGAGGGCACAATAGATCTTAAGGTCGCAGTGCAACGCTACCCCCTACAACAATATACAATATATCTACAACACAGGAAATTGAATGTTACGGATTTAGACACACAGCTCTGTCATGTATCGCGAGAAAACATGACAGGAGAAGGCGTGCTAAACATACAGATAGACTGATTGAATCGATGCAGAAAGGGACACAAAACACCACAGATCCAGGACATAATACAAGGGCGAACAATGATGGGTTTCCACCCGGTTGAAACTAGATATAAAAGCTGATTGCACACAGTATATTGGATACTATCCTCGAATCCCTTTCAAGTTATACCGCCAAGAGCGGAAGAAACGCCTCATCTGTTCCATCTCGACTTATAAAGTGATTGACACCGCCCTGCCCCCTCGTCCGCCCTCTCTTGGCCATCCGTCAAACGTCGGACTTAAACGACACGTGGTCGATCTCCGAGGAAACGCACCTCGTTCGTTTGTTTCCTTTTTCGGAAACTCTAACGAGAAAAACGCGGGGGCTATTCCAACCTTAGACACGGGGTGAGTCCTTAAGTTGTACATTAATTTCAATAATAGATTTTTTTCATCCAGCAAAACATTTTTTTTTATTTAGCATTTCTCCAGATTCAGCTATGGTAAAAGTTATAAGCGTTTAAAGGATTTCACAATGTGTTAATACAATCCCGCACTCTGCACTTCACCGTTCTACAGAGAAAACTGTTACTGATATCTATTATAGAACGAACTTGATTATATGATACTTGGAATTCAATGAAATTGTTTGAGAAAACTCAGTCATTTCTTATAATATTGCATTAAACAATATTCCACTATTGAAACAATGTTCTTGAACTTAACTTTCGTTCAATATGCATCAATTGCTTCCTCTTATACATAATTTGATCATCCCCATTTCTTTTTTAAACGACACTTTTTTTATATTTAATTTCTTTCATGATGCATTTCTATCATATTTTTTATAAGATATTTTTGAAGCATTTTTTTAAACGACACTTTTTTTTAATTTAATTTCTTTCATGATGCATTTCTATCATAGGAATCCGTTGATATAATTCCCAACTCTGAGAAACCAATACTTTCGGAGATATAATTCGTCTGTTTGAACAAGAGCGCCAAAAAACTCCTGTCCACAGGGCTTGAACCAATTTTCTAATTTCATTTAGTAACCCAATCAATGCCCTCTAACCTCTTGTGTAAAGGCTGGAGATAGCCATTTTCAACATTTGGGACTCACGCTAAGTACCTGTCGATAATTTTTTTTTCTCGAAAACCTTGAATTTAGCAAGAAAATAGTAAAGGCCTAGTTTGTTCAGATTGAATCAAGCTATCTAAATTTAATTTTTAAATTTTATAATACGAATAAAGAAAATAGTTTCTTACGAAACGAATTTTAATTGTGGTTTTCTCTACCCCTTTTGTTCGCAAACTATTTATTTACACCCCTTGATTGTGATTGATCGTCCGTATAGTCGCGATAGAATGAAACGTCCTTCTGCAGTCTTTAACGAGGAGAAATGTGTTTTTGACCGCCAAAGACGAATCATCGATTTATCGACATTTAGTCGACATTTGACACCCCGAGTTCATCGTTTGAAGTGGCTCCAACCTGAGTTGGATTGATGTGGAGCTCAATCAGCGATGTACGTCATATAATAATACAAATAACTCCAAAGTAATACATTACATTAATATTTCGTAAAAAAATACCTCGAACACGTGGACTAATATTTTCCTTCGTCCACCACAGTCCTATCATCATTCTGTAGTGGCCGCTCTGGTTATAGATTTAAACAAGCGCACCGAAGCTCCTGACCTTTTCCAACTATTTATTTATTCGAATCAAAAAGTGAAACGACCAAACCGTACGAATTCTGAACTCATCAATCAATCTGTGGGTATAACATAAAAATTTCATCGCTCTCTCTTGAATCATTCTTTTCTTCAGTTGTGTAGGCTGTGTTTATCCATTTCTTGTCAATATTACCTGCTTAATTCATCCCAGGATGTATACATTCAACGTCGTTCAATTTTTCGCGAGTATATTAAAAATAACGTAGCACCTGTTTGTTCTCAATCGACTTGATTAGACTTCTTACTGCCTTCTGATACACTGAACTCGACAAAATAAACCATTCAACGAAAATTGGTTCAAGCACTGACGTGAAGTCAGAAGCTTTTGCGCGTATGTTCTATTGTCCATTCTTCTGTATTGGACACCCTTAATCGAATTTACCATGGTAAATTATGTTGTCCATTATCCTGTATTGGACACTCAATTCGAATTTACCATAGTAAATTCGAATTAAGAGACACAATTGAGTGTCTCTTAATTCGAATTTACTATGGTAAATTCGAATTGAGTGTCCAATACAGGATAATGGACAACATAATTTACCATGGTAAATTCGATTAAGGGTGTCCAATACAGAAGAATGGACAATAGAACATACGCGCAAAAGCTTCTGACTTCACGTCAGTGCTTGAACCAATTTTTTTTTTCGTGATTTTTTTTAAATATTCTAGGGGTACGATTCTTAAAATTTTTTTTTCGTAATTTTTTTCAAATTTGCTAGGGGAACGGTTCTTACAAAATTTCAAACACGTCTTTATGTTGATTTTCTACTACTAGTTACAAAGCGCCATTTCGATCGAATATTTATTTTTTGAGTTATCAAGGTAATAATATTCCAGGTGGGTATAACTCGGAAACCGTTAGACCGATTATGCCCAAAAACGAACTCAACTCTCCCTTTCGGATACGCAACCTACCCTGAAAATTGCAAGTCCCTATCTCCTTTCGTTCGAAAGTTATCGAGGCAACGGTCACCCATCTACTGAACTCACACAAGAATGCTCGAATCTCCAACAATATTTAACCGATCATATTAAAACTTGAAACTTGGCAGTATAGTTAGGTTATGAAGGCTCTTGCAAAATTTCAGCAATTTCGTACGGATAGTTACTGATATATAGAATTTTTTTTTTTATTCTCTATGATTTATTAAAAATTTTCTACAAATGCTATCCTCACCAAATTTCGCAAACATTTTCGCGTTGGCATTCTACAACTAATAACCATGTTTGAATTCAATCGGTTCAGTATTTTTCGAGTTAATGAGGAACAAAAAACCACCAAATTTCAGAAAATTTCAGATGGCTATAACTCTGAAACCGTTTGGCCGATTATGCTCATAAACAAACTGAAATGTCGCGTTCTGGTGCACATCCTAATCTGAAAATTTCAAGCCGCTATCTTATTCCGTTCTCAAGTTATCGTGACAACAAAAATATTTTTTAATAATTTTTTTAAAATTTTCTAGCCATATGACTCGCACAAAATTTCACAAACGCGCTTAGGTTCATATTCTACAACTATCCACCAAGTTTCAATTCGATCGGATTTATATTGGTTGAAAACAAAATTATTACCCGGAAACCACTGGGCCGATTATGCCCATTAACGAACTTGTCCGTCGTATTGGGATGCGCCACCCACCCTGAAAATTTCAAGTCGCTGGCTCTTTTCGTTCTCAAGTTATCGTGGCAACGGCCGGCCGGACGGCCGGCCGGACAGAATCAAATTTGACCTCGAATTCTTCATTGGGGAGTCGAACTTAATCGTTTGAGACCATTTTTTTCAAAAAATTCGAAAGTTACAGACATTTGGGCAAAACTATAACGCGATGTTCCCCAGAACAAACGCGCAAAAATCTCTCGTATAAAAGTATTGCCAAAAAGATTCTTTGTTTGGGTAACGAATCAGAATACGTCACTTTTTTTTGGAAATATTCCAAAAGAATTCCGCGAATCGGAAGTCTAAAACGGGATTTTAAAACGTGGAAAGAATTCTTCTGATCCTAGCAGAAGTCGACCCATTCATCTGTTGAGTTTTCCTAACATTTTAAAATGTTAGAAAGATTCATTCTTTTTAGGATTGTATCGTCTGTTGAAGACGTTCTACAGAATTGCCAGGGGGGCTTCAGGAAAAATAGAAATTGTAGTGATCAGGTTCTTAGTCCAACAACTTTTATCGAAACAGGTTTCGATAATAAAATGAAAACAGGAACAGCATTTGTGTATTGTTCGGCAGCATATGACATGGTATGGAAAGATGGTTTGACTTTAAAACTTTATACTCATTTAAAGTGTGGAAAAATGGTTCGTTTACTCGAAAATATGCTGACGGATAGAAGGTTTCATGATTTTGTTGATAATAATAGTAGCAATTTCGAAAATTTTATTAATGGTCTCCCACAAGGTTCAGTTTTAGTATCTCTTCATTTCAATTTATATCTGTGTGATATTCCTGCTACTGCCTCTGAGAAATTCATATACGCTGATGACATTGCCCTTGCATTTCGTCATTCTGATTTCCAAGGTATAGAAAATAATCTACAGATTTAGAAATCCTGAAAAGCTACCTATTTCAGTGGCGTTTGTGTCCGAAACCAAATAAAACTGGGGTTTATTCTTGCTTCCATTTGAACAATCATCAAAAATATAGAACATTGAGTGTAACTTTCGGTGATTCTTTCTTGAGGCATAATTTGAATCCTGAATACCTAGGAGTGAAACTAGATTCCTCCTTGAACTTCAAAGCCCAGTTGCATGACTTGCGTCTGAAGTTGAAAACAAGAAATAATATTCTGCAGAAATTAGCTGGTACTTCATGGGGTGCTGATGCAGCTAATCTTCGAACGGCAGCCTTAGCTTGGTTTTTTTCTGCCGCTGAATATTGTTGCTCCGTCTGGTTTTACACTGTTCATACTCAAAGATTAATGCGCAGCTGAATTCATCTATGATGATCATCACTGGAACTATTAGATCTACACCAATTCGTTGGTTGCCAGTTCTTTCAAACGTTGTCCCGCCCCACATTCGCAGGCAAACTGCTGTTTCAAATGCTAAGCGAATTTGAAAGAGGTCGAATTATTGGTCTACGGAAGGCGGAGTTGTCATTTCGAAAAATCGCGAACCGTACGAACAGAAATCCAACTACTGTTATGAGATGTTGTCAAGCGTGGTTTGATAATGCCCAATCGAAAAAGAGTAGGCACCGGACGTCGAAGGGGCACAAATGAAGTTCAAGATCGACGTCTAAGACTTATGGCTATTAGAGACCGATTTGCGACAACTCGATCTTTGACTGATGAGTGGTTAGAAGAACAAGGCCATCCTGAGACTGTCCGAACGGTTTACCGCCGGATAAGGTCTTTTGGACTGCAGCATTATCGACCCCCATCTTGTGTTACCTCTGACGGTTGAGCATCGCCGGCAACGATTACAGTGGCGCAGAGAACGTCAACATTGGAATGTGGAATGGCATCAGGTCGTCTTTTCTGATGAATCTCGATTCTCATTGGGTGCACATGATGGCCGAAGAAGGGTTAGACGACGTCGAGGAGGGAAACGTGAACCTCAGTTTGATATTGAACGTCATGTACACCGGAGATTAGGGGTGCTATTGCACATGCAAGTGGGTCACCTTTAGTCTTTATTCGAGGTAACATGACAACGCTGCGTTACCTTCAAGAAAAAGTGGAGCCATATGTTCTCCCTTGCCTTAACCGGCTCGAGAATCCAAAATTTCAGCAAGATAATGCTCGACCTCATGTTGCCAAAGTTAGTTTAAACTTTTTTGAAGCGACCCATGTGAATATTTTGCCATGGCCGTCCAGATCCCCCGATCTTTCGCCCATAGCGCATGTTTAGGATATCATGAGTAGAAGGCTTGAAAAATTACCCCAGCCCCCACGGACTTTGGCGGCTCTGATACATGAACTACAGGTAGCTTGGGATAGTATCTCTCAAGAAGAAATAGACCATCTTAATGCATCAATGCCAAGACGTGTTGGGAAATGTATAGATAATCGCGGTGGACAAACACATTATTAACAAATTCATTAAAAAAAAATGTAAACCCCTCGTTTATTTTCTTCAAATTTCAATCATTTACTCCTTGCTTCACTATCTACATTTTAACAAAAAATAATTAAAATTTAAACAGCTCCTTCTGGATGTTGCAGTTTCTTTGTCAGTCAGTATATAAACAAACGGACGCTTCGACATAGAAATACTAGATAAAGTTGTAAAATGTGCCCGCCTCGGTTAAATTAAAGTAAATACGAGGTCGTCAGATTCATTCACGAAACAAGTAAAATTTTCACAATACTTCTGCATATTTTCCTCGTTCCAGAAACGCAGGACAAAAAGATTACGCACCATATCCGAAGCTCTGGATTCCATTCGTCCGTCTCCTACAATTTATTCCGATTGTGTGCGTTCACGAACAGGCTTGTCGTGGACGAGACAAAGCCGCTTCACCGCCCCTAATCAGTCCCCATTCATTTCCCTAATTGGGCCGTGTAATATCCCGGCGTATATACTTCTAACAACGCAACACCTCGTAATCCGTCATCCGGTGAAGATATCCCGAAGTTGTCATCCCGCGGGAAGCGTGGGACTTCGGGGAATATGATCGTTAATCTTGCTAACGCAATTTGAGAGCCGAAGGACCGTTTCTTAATGGATTAGGCAGGACGGGACACCTGGAATTAACTTTCGTTTTCGACGGGAAGACGCGTGATGGACGGTAATTTGTTGCGTTGGGTGGAGAAAAAAAAGTTTCGCCTTCCTGTCAGCAGCTGGATTAATCCGGTTCCTTCATTACCATCCCGGTGAAGAAGCGCGCTGGCGAAGAGAATGAAGGACGAGACACGAAAGGGAACGATACTGGTGCTGCCATCTATCGATGTCAATATCGTGATTGTTATTTGAGATCAAGCTTAATGAGGATAATTTCAATGAAAAAAAATGGGTTCAAGCCCTGTGGACAGGAGCTTTCTGGCGCTCTAGTTCAAACAGACAAATTATATCTCCGAAAGTATTGGTTTTTCAGAGTTGGGAATTATATCAAAGTATTCTTATGATAGAACTGCATCATAAAGGAAATTCAATTCAAATAATAGTTTATTTATCAAGATTAAATGAGCAATCTGAAAATGAGAACTGCACCATGGAAGAAATCGAATTAAATCTGGCCAATTTTGCCCAATAACGAACTTAACCGAGAAATTCATCTCCCTAACCTACTCTGAAAATTTCAACTACCTACCTCATTCCGTTCGAGAGTTATTGTAGAAAAACTTTTTTTAAATTTTCAAAAATTTTTTTTTGACACTTTGCGGTAATCTGGTCAATACAAAACTTCACATGCGTATAAAGGTCATGATTCTACAATTTGATGCTAAAGTTCAGATAGATCGAGTGATTGGTTTCGGAAATATTCATAAAAAATATTTTTACTAAAATCGGCCATAAGTCCGAAACCGCTTGATGGATTTCGCCCATTAACGAGCTCGTCCGAGAAATTTACGCTCCAAACCCACCTTGCAAATTTCAATCCTTTCGTTCGAGAGTTATCGTGCCGACGGCCGGCCGGACAGAATTGATTTCGACCTCGGATTCTTGATCATTGAGTCGAACCAAATCGTTTGAGACCATTTTCAGCCAAAAATTCGAAAATTACAGAGATTTGGGCAAATTGATAAGCACTCTGTTCCGAGGAACTAGAGCGCCAAAAAATTGAAACATAAATTTCTAGGAATATTGTTTATACTGAGACTAAAGAATCCGTTTATTTATTATTAATAATAATAATAATTAATAAGTTAACGGATTCTTTAGTCTGATTATAAGTCATAACACTAAAAATCTATGTCTATATATATTATATATATGTATAGGATTAAGTTAAAGTTACCAAACAACATAAACCAGCCTTAATACTGACTGAAATCAAAATTAATAGCGAATGTCAAAGTGACACCTACAGGTCTCTGAGACCCGGCGCATTCGCCATTTTGTACTAAACACGAGACATATGTTCTATAACCTGATTTCGGCGCCTCCTATTGAATTCGATTGCAACTTTAAATTATCCAGAGACCCACTAAGAAGCACACACGAAATTGAATCGAAATCGGTCAGGTCGTTTAAGAATAATTCAAAGATATATACACTCACAGTAGAATTATATAATAATTCTACTCTGATGTAATATGAAATTTTCCTCGAACAAATCCAATTGGGGTTGCCGCACTTCCTTTGCGGGTGCCCATGCTTGTTCTTCGAAGATAATTATGCGATTTTAAGAGGGATACCGCCGGAAAGCCTAGAGACGACGATTTCCATCAGAAGCGCCAACAACAATTGTATGCCAGGTTCAGATTTCAAGATGACAATAATAGCGCCGTTCAACGGAGACGTTTCCATTTAACTTTTTTAGCGAATTTCAAGGATATCTAGGCGTCCACGTCTGATTTCTCCGAAGCACCACAATTGATTCGTAGATATAGGACAAGCGAAAATGAAGGCAGCCCTACAAGAAGGTCGACCTGTTTCAGAAAAGAAAATAGATCGGTATTCCATGGCAACCGAACACGTATATACATACGCGTCGGAGTAAACGTTGAATGTAAATATTGGAGAAAAATTATTCCTTTCTCACGGTGGATTTCCGACTGAAACCAACAGGCAATCCAAATGTTACTCTACTGAAATAAAGGGTTTTCCAATAAGAGGTGTTATTTTGAATAGCCCGCTATTTAGGTAGATGTTACTTTTGAAGCTGTCATGTTTTGACATTTGACAAGTAGAAACTACGCCATTAATAAAAATGGACCGATACACGCTTCAAGAACGCACTGAAATTATTAAAATTCACTATAAAAATGGTGAAAATTTGACAGAGACGGTTCGTAAAACTAGAACATTTTTGTGTCGTCGTGAAGCACCTTGTCGGACCGCAATAAAGAAATTGGTGGAAAAATTCGTGCTGTTGGGACAAGTTAGTTATGTGAAGAATAAAACCCGTGCACGTCGCTCATTGGAATTAGGCATTCCACAAAAGTCATGACATCGTATTTTGCATAAAGATTTGGGTCTTAAGGCTTATAAAGTTCAGTTAACACAAGAACACAAGCCGGCCAATCATTAACAACGTCGAGTCTTTGCTGATTGGGTCGTTGAAATGTATGAAAATGATCCGGAATTCCATCGAAAAATCATCTTGAGTGATGAGGCCCATTTCCACCTCGGTGGCTTCGTCAACAAGCAAAATTGTCGCATCAGGGGCTCGGAAACCCAAGAGTTATTGTTGAAAAGCCTCTCTATCCTCAACGTGTGACTGTTTGGTGCGGTTTATGGTCCGGCGGAGTCATTGGACCTTACTGTTTCGAAAATGAGGCTGGATCAACAGTTACGATGAATGTATTGCGCTATCGAGAGATGATGATTAATGATTTTTTTTATGGCCGGAATTGGATGGTATTGATCTGGACAACGTTTACTTTCAACAAGACTGCGCTACGTGCCACACAAGCAACGAAACCATTGATCTGTTGCGGGAAAAGTTTCCGGACCGTGTTATCTCTCGAAGAGGTGATCACAATTGGCCACCGAGATCTTGTGATTTAACACCTTGCGACTTCTTCCTTTGGGGCCACGTGAAAGAGAAGGTCTACGCCAATACCCCAGAGTCGATTCAAGACCTCAAAGATGGAATTCGTGAGGCTATCGAGGACATAGGGCAGTCACTTTGCGATTTGGTTATGGAAAATTTCATTAAAAGGATATGGTCCTGGAAGTGTGGGCGTGGTGGTCATTTGCCTGATGTTATTTTCCACTATTAACGGCATAGCTTATTCTTTATAATGAAATAAACATCCGATCATTTATATT
This sequence comes from Halyzia sedecimguttata, assembly GCA_937662695.2. Lineage (NCBI taxonomy): Eukaryota > Metazoa > Arthropoda > Insecta > Coleoptera > Coccinellidae > Halyzia > Halyzia sedecimguttata. Next base: position 1,119,358 of record OW569419.2, on the reverse strand, counting down.
GAAGAATGGCATTGTTCTTTGAATATCAAAATAACACCTCTTATTGGAAAACCCTTTATATAGGCTGACATAACCCTTAGGCCGGCCTTATACAGCCGGAATGTCTCTCTTAATTCATATTATTATTTCAGAAAACACGGAATTGCATAATGATTTACTTTTCTCCTCACACATTTTGATTTTTTTCAGAGTATTAATTTCTAGATTTTGCAAGTTTTCGAATTCAGAATATTATGAATTAAGAATATGAATTCATAGAGAAGTGCCGGCCGAATAAGGTGGCCTTAGTAATAAACGGATTAGTCGGAATAAGGATCAATTTTGCCTTAGCTGTTTGCCTTAGTTTCATAATTCCCAGAAAAATACTTTCTTAGAATTGAACAACAATTATATTATTCATAGGATCGAACCCGTAGAATAAGAAAAATGAAAACAGATATTTTCCAAAAAAATTATTTTCCAAATGACACAACTCGGAAATAAAATTTTCCAAAATATAGCCTCATTTTGGAGATGCAGTAATTTTTAATTCGTCTAGCAGACGAGATGAAATTTACATATAATGTAGATCCATCCTTCATCTAGGAATAGTCGGAGTTTCAGACACGTAGATGACACTGTTTGGGAAAACTACAAATAGGCCCGCGGGTCCATTTTCACGAATTTTCCGCAGGCCTTAACTCGAGATATGTTGATAATAGAGAAAAATTTTTAGCGCCATTGTATTCTACGACCCCGAATTTATTAAGAACAGTAATGATTCAATTAAAATTCGGTGATCGAAATTTTGACAATTTTTGCTTGTATATGTATGGAAATTTTTTTGACCAAAAAATTTATTTTCCTCGAACTACATGAAAATTATAATTTTCATAGAATCGAACCTGTAGAATGAGAAAATGTAAACAGATATTTTCTAAAAAAATTTTTTCCCAAATGACACGAATCGGAAGTATAAATTTTTCGTCAAAAAACGACCTTATGTTCAGGAAGTCATAATTCCGAAAATATCATTAGTACATACTGATTATTTTTATTCAGGACAGATAAATCCATAAAGAATACATCCGGAAAAACTCAATTTGATACATGGAAGAGTTTTGACATGACGATTTTTCAACTAAATTGACTTTTTTATGACCGTTTTACGAATTTCAACTTCCGAGCTTCATAACTCCTACAAAAATTATGATAGGTCAATAAGAGTTACCTTTTCTTGAAAGTGGATCCTGTATCTAGAAAATATCGGAAGTTGTTTGATCTAGGACAAAAAAAAATTTTCGATGATTTTTTACGGAATAATTTCTAAGTCCGATGGGACGGGGAGGGAAAACGGCTATAAAAACCGAACTACTAGACCGATTTTGGTAAACAATACCTTCATGTGGATTGGCATAAAACTCAGAATTTAGAAATAATATTAATAACACGATACAGTAACTAATTTGAAGTCTATTGCAACAATATGTGAATCATAATTTCGGCAGTTTTTCTCCCATTTCAACATGGATCTTCCAGAAAAAAGTACGAAAGCTCCCCACCCCCACGGGTATTTCAGTTATTTATTATGCGACAATCCCCATCATAGGCTCGTTTCGGATTCTCCATGCATCTTCAGTATAAAAATATCCAAGATGTTTTATAATGTGTATAATTATCGAATTTTTAGCCAAACACGGTCTCAAATGTTCTATTTTGAGTTCACTGTGGACTTATTATGAACCCTATATAAGTAACTACCCTTTTGTCCACTACAGTAACGCTTCGTCTTTGAAGATGGAAACTTTGTTTCCGAAACATATGTCAGACGACCAGTGGCGGATTTACAGATTTGCCGCCCGTAGGCTATTCAACACAACACAAATATTTCAATTTCTCTCTAATTTTCAAAATTCGTATTTCATGTGTGTGTGTGTGTGTAATATTTTTTTTCAATGTGTAACTCGAAATAAAAAAATGTATGAACTAAATTTACCAATATGCCAAACGGGACAAAATGGCCCGTGAAGCCATTCGGAATATCTAGGAAAGGAACAGGTAATGAGAGTATTAAAAACCAGAAAGACTGGACCTCTCTTATCAGGTACATTTCATCAGCCAATCTTCCTAGTGACGAAATGATCAAGAAAGTAAGCATCGAAAAGAACTTCACTACGATACTAGTGGCGATTTCCATTGACACGCTCGGAGCACTCGAAATCGATCTCATCTGTCATGCATCTGTCCAATTCATAGACATAGAATAACATGGACTAGCCCTCACGTAACTTTATCACACAGTTCGTTGCGGAATACATTAGAGAGAGAGATGTTATGAAGGATAGAATACTTAAAGGCAAATAATGGTATAAAAATAATGATGTTTTTTATAAGTATCAGAATATTCAGAAACGAGTGTCGGATTTAAATGAAAATGTTTTGCCCTTAAATATTCTGTCTACAAATCACCAAAACACATACACAATACACGAAACTGAACAATACAGTAACAAGAAAGGTCAGAGAATAAAGGAAACCAATGTTTTGTATTCTGTGGTTTTGCCAAACGCCAAATTATAAGAAAATATTCATATACCGTGGTTTGCCTTTAACTATTCTGTCTTTTTTCAATGCTGATTTCAATGGTCTCTTTCTCACAACCAGTCCATGTTATTTTATGTCTATGGTCCAATTGAACCGAAAATATCTGTCAAATATGTCAGTGTGACAGCTCCGAGTGATCCGAGCGTGTCAATGGAAATCGCCATAAGTAGGAAAAAGACTGGGACAGAGAATCCATCACCCAAGTTCTTTAAAGAAATGCCATTAAATGGTACACAGACGGTTCAAAAACCACTACAGGAGCTGGCGCTGGAGTATATGGCACAGACACCAAATGCTCTGTATTGCTAGGCTCCTATCCGAGTGTCTTTCGGGCAGAAGTACTTGCAATAGAAAGATGCGTGGAAATGAATCAAGAAACAAACTATCAGAGATGTGATGTAGCCATCCACTCTGACAGTCAAGCTGCTATGAAAGCTCTGAGCTCCCATGTTATCGAGTCCAAGCTAATATGGGAGTGGTGCTGAAGAAAACTCAATGAAATAGGCAATAAGAAAAGGTTGACCTTGGTGTGGGTTTCTGGTCACGCGGGAATTAAAGGAAATGAGGAGGCCAACACACTTGCCTAGAAAGGAGCACAAACCTCCTTTATTGGCCTGGAACCCTGCTGCGGTGTTGGTAGATACACCTACAAGAGTAAATTTCGGATGAAAGAAGAAACTGAAAGATGTATTCTGGAGATATTTTCCAGGAATGTATCACTTCAAATAGTTCCTCCAGGACTATCTGACTCAGTGTAGGATCCAAGAAATATATGTACCTCAGCAAGAACACGCTACACTTTCCCACTGGCTTCCTCACAGGGCACTGTGGCCTTAGGAAGCATATGATGAGATTAGGGCTAGCAGAAACTAACGAGTGCAGATTCTGTTGGGAGGAGAATGAAAGTCCTGATCACCTGATAACGGAATGCCTCGCCATCTCAAACCAACGCAAGGAATGCTTTGGGCAAGAAATCTGCAGGAGCGAAGATGTAGCCTCCTTGAAGTCATCCCAGGTACTGGAGTTTATCAGAACTCTGGAACTGGAAGACGAGCTGTAGATGGTGATGACATCGACAGCTTTGACAGGGGGGCACAATAGACCTTAAGGTCGCAGTGCAACGTTACCCCCTACAATAATATACAAATATATACAACATAAGTCATACGACAAAACCTGTAGTGGATAATAGTGTAGTTACTTTTGTAGTATTCATAATCAGTCCACAGATACTCAACCTAGAATATAGAATAAGATTTCTGTTGTGTGGTGTACAATAAAAAAATAAATCTCTTCCAAATGACACCACGGATAAACCGCATTCCGGACGAGACACTCGTATCGGATGTACAGATCATTTGTCGACAACTCCTCGTAATATCCCGTCCTCTATTCCCTATGAAAACCAACGCTAGTAACCTCTTTCGTCTGAAATAGTGCGCTTTTATAGTCGGCGTTGTTTTTCTCGTCGCGTTCCGGAAAATTAACGGTAACGTTGATGACTAGCGGGTCCTTAAGCATCGTATAAACGACGCCTTTTCCGACTACATGAATACGATATGACGTACTGGAAAACTTCCAACCGTTCTTGTCGCCGCCTCATAGTCGTCCCCCATGACCAATTTCCCGCGAGCCGAATTTTCCTTGTAACATCTGCGTCTGTAGGAGGGGTGTTTTTCTTCACTCGACGTCGAAAAATATCATAATGGCGGGGTTTGTGACCGTCCATCGCTCGGAAAACAAATAATTTGGCAACTACTTTTATCGAAACAGGTTTCAATAATAAAAAATGAAAACAGGAACAGCATTTGTGGATTTGTCGGCAGCATATGGCAGCATATGACACGGTATGGAGAGATCGTTTGATTTTAAAACTTTATACTCATTTAAAGTGTGGGAAAATGGTTCGTGTACTCGAAAATATGCTAACGGATAGAAGGTTTCGTGTTTTTGTTGATAATAATACTAGTAATTTCAAAAATTTTGAATAATGGTGTCCGACAAGGCTCAGTTTTAGCACCTCTTTTTTTCAATTTATATCTGTGTGATATTCCTGCTACTTCCTCTTTGAACTTCAAAGCCCAGTTGCACGACTTGCGTCTGAAGTTGAAAACAAGAAATAATATTCTGCAGAAATTAGCTGGTACTTCATGGGGTGCTGATGCAGCGATTCTTCGAACGGCAGCCTTAGCCTTGGTTTTTTCTGCCTCTGAATATTGTTGCCCCGTCTGGTTTAACACTGTTCAAACTCAAATCATTGATGCACAGCTGAATTCATCTATGAGCATCATCACTGGAACTACTAGATCTACACCTATTCATTGGTTGCCTGTTCTTTCAAACATTGTCCCACCCCACATTCGCAGGTAGACTGCTGTTTCATATTCTTGGAATAAATTTCATTCTTTTCCGAATTCATTTTCGATTCTCTCCTATATTCCAGGCAATAGGATTCCCATATTGAAGTCACGTAACCCTTTATGGCCCAACTGTTTTCTCGATTTGAATAAACTTATCAATTACACTAGAAAACAGTATTTTCTTGTCTTGGATCTGTGTCCTGTTTTTGACTACCTTTTGGTCTCTGAATCCAAAAATATACGCGGGATAAGTACGGGATACCCTATCTTCTCATCAAATGTTATACAAAATGTGCATGATACATCGATCAAACAGTTTTCCGACTAGGACATAGATGGCGGTACAAATACAACATCAATTACAGCATTCGATAGCGCACCCGGATGAAAAACACTAACGAATCGACGATTCGGAGGCATGTCTGAGCTGGCCACGGATGAAACCTGGATACACCATCACACCCCAGAGTCAAAGCGGTCGACAGCTTGTTGTCTAATTGATTCACTTAGTCCACAGCACTTTGGCGATCCCGAATGACCGCCATATCAAATCAATTATAGTTGACATGACGTAGGTAGGTTTTGCCAGACAAAATGGCTACTCAATGTTGTGGTATCGAGTTTAAACACGTTAATCTTAATTACCTAGACCGACTGTTAGAACATAAACCCAATATTAGTTCAAGGGAATCATTTAACATCAAAGTAGACTGCGTTGAAGTTGATCCAAAGACGCTTTGGCTCAGACAGAACAAATTTAACCTTAATCATCCCAAAATTCAACCGAAGCCACCACCACGACGACGAAAATTCATTAATCATAGACGTAATTTATAATTCGCGTCAAAAGTCCCGCAACACATTCCTCCGTAGCCGAATTCTAAAGCACATCATCGCAAGATTGACACGCTTCCCTTTTCGACGCCTGTCGTCGATAATCCCGAAGCTTCCCGCTTTTCCCGTGTATACTCTTTGACGTGCCGTCACCACCTGTGGGTGTAGAGTGGCCAGATTGAGTTCAAACTTACAGAAAGGACGTCCGCGATAGCGGCACCCTTATTGACAGGGCGGCAAGGGGTCGTCAATCAACGGAAACTCTTTACCTGAGATTCGACGTCGCTTCGTTATGGACGCTTTGAGCGCCGTTTTCGATTACGGAAAGTGTTTCAATCGAAAATTAATAATTAGGGCAAGTCGATCGAGCATAATCAGGTCGTATAGCCCGAGGCAGAAGTCCCTAAACTGAAGAACCTTAGATTGTCGGCAGTTGAAACCCGTTAATATGAAAAAAAAATAGGAATAAAGAATAAAAGCGATCTTCTTCTTCTTCTACCGCGGTGCCGTCCCAGGCTGAACTGAGGCCTTCAGGCCCATTGTTCTCCCGCTTGCCAAACTCGTGCGACTCAGTCCAAAAAGCACGCTGACAGGAATGCCGCGAGCTTAAAGGGAGAAGTCCCTCTCACCGTAGGAATCGTAGGTGTTGGGTTGCCTAGGTGTATGACCCTCAATTCCTTGAGGTTGTTACAGTCGAACAGAATATGTTCAGCTGTTTCTTCCATGCTCCTGCACCAGCAACACAGAGCGCTATCGGCCAATGCCATCCTATTCAGATGTTTGTTGAACTGGTGACCAGTTAGTAATCCAGTCACCAGGCTCAATTCTCTTCTTTCGAGTGAAAGAAGTTTCTTTACTTCAGACTTTGACGATGGTTTCTCAATGAGAAGCCTTGACTGCCTGAGTCCTACTCCCATGTTCCATACACTGGAGAAATTCCTGTCCAAACGATTCTTGAAGAATGTTTTAACAGAGGTACGACATACTGGAAGCGAGGGCTCAGGACCTATATATGGTATCCGAGCCCCCTGCTTCGCCAGTTTATCTGCCTTAACATTACCTGAAATCTCCGAGTGAGCCGGACACCAGATGAGTTTTAAAAGCGATAACCGCGATACTTTTGGTGAGGATTTTTTCTTACTGACTCAAGCATATGTAAACTTTTTAGGCTGGCCAGACAAGCCAGAAATGCCCCAGGAAAACCCTCGACAAAGTACAAAGGCTGGCCTGTGTGTGTATCACTGGAGCTATGGGAACCTTTCCTACCAGGGCACTTGAGACTATAACAAATCTCACACCACTTCATTTAGTGATAGAGAAAATGGCCCATAAATCCATTCTCAGAATATATAGGAAAGAGACAGGTAATGAGAGTATTCGAAACCAGTAAGCCTGGTCCTCTCTTACCTGGTACATTTCATCAGCCAATCTTCCTAGTGGCGAAATGATCAAGAAAGTAAGCATCGAAAAGAACTTCACTACGATGCTTGGAAGGAGACAGACTGGGACATGGAATCCACCACCCAAGGTCTTAAAAGGAATGCCATTAAATGGTACACAGATTGTTCAAAAACCACTACAGGAGCTGGTGCTGGAGTATATGGGACAGAGACCAAATGATCAATATAGCTAGGCTCCTATCCGAGCATCTGTCAGGCAGATGTACTTGTAATAGAAAGATGCGTGGAAATGAACCTAGAAAGAAACTATCAGAGATGTGGTATGTCAATCCACTCTGACAGTCAAACTGTTATTAAAGCTCTAAGCTCCCATGTTATCGAATTCAAGCTAATATGGCAGCGCCGAAGAAAACTCAATGAAGTAGGCAAGAACAACAGGGTCTCCTTGGTCTGGGTTCCTGGTCACTCGGGAATAGCAGGAAATGGGGAGGCCAAGAAAGAAGCACAAACCCCCTTTATTCGACGGGAACCCTTCTGTGGGGTTGGTAGATAGACCTACAAAAGTGAATGTCGGATGAAAGAATTTGAAAGAGGTATGTATCACTTGATAAAATTCCTCCGGAACTTTGATACTGTCAGATCCAAGATTGTATATGGACCTCAGTAAGAACATGCTGCACCTCCTCAATGGTTTCCTCACAGTGCACTGGGTCCTTAGGAAGTATATGATGAGATTAGGGCTAGCAGAAACTGACGAATGCAGATTCTGTTGGCAGGAGGATGAAACTCCTGATCACCTGATAACGTAACGCCTCGCCATCTCAAACCAACGCAAGGAATGCCCAGATACTGGAGTTAATCAGAATTCTGGAACTGGAAGGCGAGGTGTAGATGGTGATAACATCGGCAGCTCGGACGGGGGGGGGGCACAATAGACCTTAAGGTCGCAGTACAACGTTACCCCCTACAACAATATACAATATACATAGGCTGGCTAGGTCTGGATATCTGAACTACAAGTTCAGATATATCCTCTTCTGACCCACAAAGCCTGCATCTTTTGTCTGCTGACTTTCCCATGTGGTAAAAGTGGTGTACCAGCAGTGCCATGTCAGCAGTCCCACCATTACTCAAGCTCAGCTCATGGCAGCTACAGAAGCTTTTTGGTATTAGATTGTGATAAATTCAGGAATCTTTTGGACTGTATAAGTCCCTCTTGTTATACAGAAGGATTCTGGTCCAGCAGGCGTTACTCTGGAGGCCCTTTTCACAAGTTCATCGGCTCTCTGTTTTTCTTCAATATCACAGTACCATGGCACCCCTAGTAGAGTCCCTTCATTGCTCTAGCTAGTTTCTTCATGGTATTCCAGCATTCCTAGGATTGCAGGGAACTTTGGAAGAGTGATTGCAGGTCTCTCTGTGCACCCCTTGAGTTTCTATTTCAGACACTCTGTCTGTAAGATAGAGAGCTCATTTCCCAGAGGCACATAGATCCCCAGTTTCGACCCATTCTACTTATCCCGCCCAAAAAGGCTACGTTAACCTTGACTCAAGTGAAGCTTATCTGTTATTGAACTCTATGGCGTGATTCTTACCCTTGGCTATGTGATTTTGATCGTCTAGTGAACAAAGAAGGACTCTACGTTCTGTATGCAACCCAAAATACTTTTAGATACCCAGAGTAAGGGAGATTGTTGGGAATGAAATAAATTATCATAATATAAACTGGAAGAGTTTTATGTACGTTCGGTGCGATATACCTGAGATACGGGAAAAGAACGTAATAGAAAAAACCCCTCTCTTTACATATATTAGATCAGTTCAAATAGATATTCACTGGTACAACTGGTAAAATGGTTAATTCAACAGTGTTTAGATGTATACTGGTTCAAATTAAGGATATTACACCATATACCCCAATAATTGCGCCCTTATCTGATTTTGACCCATCCGAATACCAAATGGATGACTTTTTGACCAACTGATTAACGAGGTCTAGCAATAATTTCTATGTACAGTCGCCTATTCATGTAGACAACTCCAATGATGACTCCGGACAGCATTCTCGAAATACTTCCATCGGAAACTATAAGGCCACGACTTCATCCGGTAAACCTCGCACCCACAGTTTTAATCGGGGGCTTCGTGACCAACTAATCAATTCAATCGTAGCTAGATAATAGATAATCCTCCTCCGAAGTTGTAAAATATGATCGCGTGGAAAAGTTCTGAAATTAATCCAATCTATACTGGCCGAGATTATTCCTCGAAGTGCTGTAAACAACGCGTTCAAAAGTTCTGATTAAGTGGATACCGATAAAAGTTCGAGTTTACGGTTGAGGCGTCAGCTGTCAAATACAACCAACATATCAGATCGTACGTAGTTTGTTTCCACGAGAAGATCACCAGATTGCCAACATTTGTAAGAAAGCTAATCGTATTTCATCTCTTTTCGAACCCTAGACTCCACTCGTATACAGCACTGTCTACTGTCTGCACAATGAGCAGATGAGGGAACAAATTGACCATTTGGTAGCGGGAAGAGTTGTATTTTTTTTGTAATTTTAAGTATTTCTCTGTAGGTTCGAGTTGAACCTTTCTTCACAGAAAAATTGGTTCAAGCCCTGTGGACAGGAGCTTTTTGGCGGTCTTGTTCAAACAGACAAATTATATTTCCGAAAGTATTGGTTTCTCAGAGTTGGAAATTATATCAATGTATTCATATGATAGAACTACACCGTGAAAGAGATTTAATTCAAAAACAGTGTCGTTTAAAAAAAATACTTCAAAAAATGAAGCAATCTACAATGCTTCAATGCTTAAAAAATTGTCAATAAATTTATTTATCAAGATCAAATGAGCAATCTGCAATGATTCAACCTCATGGGTTGTTGTTACTTACACTCGGTGCATAGTTTTCACAACTCGAAATACCTAAGGAAAGTATCATCGAAATGTCTAGAGCAAGGCTGGAGACAATCATAGCAGATTGTCCATTTATTCCTGATATTTGAGTAGGTAGTGGATTACGAACAATATTTTAATAGTTCAAAATATATTAATAAAATACTATCCTCTTTTCATAATTTAAAATTTAATAGTTCATACCACTAACACATTCTTTTCTGTATTATGAACCTTAACTCAAGATAAAATGATTAATACACAAATGTAGATCCATATTTCAGTATTTTTTGCTAGCAACATTATGAAACTATTATGTATATGAGAACATGTCTCACTACTTAAGGAAGTAAAAGGTAATATTAACCTCAGTGGTCAACGAACAGTAATTTCTTTTGATGATTCCATCATGTTTTTCATTCCTACTGCCTCCATGAACTACATCAAAACAGTCTTGTATATATTCACAAATTCAAGAATCGAATACTTGCTTTCGAAGAGAAAATATTTTCAAACTACGAATTGACAATCTCTAATAGCTAGGAAAGATGACATTTATGAATAGTGAACACAGACAGATTCTGTGTTCACATTCTGTGAATACATAGAACTTACGATGTATTATTGAAACTTTGAAACATCATATCTCCGAAAGTATTAGCTTGATAGAGTTGAAAATGATAACAATGGATTCTTATGATGAAACTGCAACTGAATTTGAGAAAGTTTCAATGTAAAAAAAAAATATACCGATTTTACCCCATAACGAACTTAAACGAGATATTAATCCCCCAAACCTACTATGAACATTTCAACTGTCTAGCTCATTCTGTTCGAGAGTTATCGTGTTAACGGATGAACGGCTGGACAGAATCGATATCGACCGCGGATTCTTGATCAGTGAGTCGAACCAAATCGTTTGAGACCATTGTCAGCCAAAAATTCGAAAATTGCAGAGATTTGGGCAAATTTATAAGCACTCTGTTCCGAGCGCTAAAAATCACTTGAAACATGCACGAGCTCATGTGGAAAATTGATTAATTTGACCCCCCTCTCATCAGCTGAATTTGACACGGCAAACGCATCGTAAAAATTACGAACGCAATCCCTTGATCAACGATGTTCTTCCACCTGCAATCAATCAAATTGCCTTTATTTATTTTTCATCTTATCGATTTCGTGATTAAAGGGTTGAGCTAGACTGAAACTTCCGATCTGAAGGTGATTAATCGCCTTGTATCAATCGGGCAGCGGGTACCGTGAATTGATTATTTTTCTGGTTTAAACCAGGCATTAAAAAATCAACCATCAATTTACCGTATGCGTTTGAATCATCAATTATATGCGACAAATCGGATGACATTAGGAACATTCATTAGTGAACTATAATACCGTTCCATTAGGCATGTTCAACGTCAGAAATCGATATCATTTATCCTGTATTCCGATGGGGGATGGCACCATTGAATGGTCGCACACACTTAGTTGGACAGAATTCGGGTGAATTATGATCGGAGGCAAATTGAAATTGGTTATTAAACATCCTGATATTGGTGGGACATAAACCTTCGTTTTGATTTAACTATCTCATAGAACCTGAGAACCTGTTTAGAGATATTGTCAACATATCAAAATATTACATCGATTAATAACGTTAATAATGTCAGAGTGACATCCCTAGGTCACCGAAATCTGAGAAGTGTCGATATTTTAATAACTGGACTGGCGCGTTCGCCATTTCGTATTTAAGGCGAAACAAATATTATAGTAATAATGAAAAATGGGCGATACCGTTGTTAATAAAACCAATTACATTTCCATGGTAAATTATGTTGTCCATTCTCCTTTATTGGACACTCTTAATTCGAATTTACCATGGTTAATTCGAATTAAGAGTGTCCAATACAGGAGAATGGACAACATAATTTACCATGGTAAATTCGATTAAGGGTGTCCAATACAGAAGAACGAACAATAGAACATACGCGCAAAAGCTTCTGACTTCACGTAAGTGCTTGAATCAATTTTTTTTTCGTGATTTTTGTGAAATTTTCTAGGGGTGCGGTTCTTAAAATTTTTTTTTTCGTCATTTTTTTCAAATTTTCCAGGGGTACGGATCTTACAAAATTTTAAACACGTCTTTATGATGATTTTCTACTACTAGTTACCAAGCTTCAATTCGATCGAATATTTATTTTTTTAGTTATCTAGGAAATATTATTCCAGGTGGGTATAACTCGGAAACCGTTCGACCGATTATGCCCAAAAACGAATTCAACTCTCCCTTTCGGATACGCAACCTACCCTGAAAATTGCAATTCCCTATCTCCTTTCGTTCGAAAGTTATCGAGGCAACGGTCACCCATCTACTGAACTCGCACAAGAATGCTCGAAAATCCAACAATATTTAACCGATCGTTTTAAAACTTGAAACTTGGCAGTAGAGTTAGGTTATGAAGGCTCTTGCAAAATTTCAGCAATTTCAAACGAATAGTTACTGATATATAGAATTTTTTTTTTCAATTTTCAATGATTTTTTTAAAATTTTTTACAAATACTATCCTCACGAAATATTTGCGTTGGCATTCTACAATTAACTACCATGTTTGAATTCAATCGGTTTAGTATTTTTCGAGTTAATGAGGAACAAAAAACAACCAAATTTCAGATGGCTATAACTGTAAAACCGTTCGGCCGATTATGCTCATAAACAAACTGAAATGTCGCGTCCTGGTGCACATCCTAACCTGAAAACTTCAAGCCGCTATCTTTTCCCGTTCTCAAGTTATCGTGACAACAAAAATATTTTTTAATAATTTTTTTAAAATTTTCTAGCAATACGATTCGCACAAAATTTCACAAACGTGCTTAGGTTCATATTCTACAACTACACACCAAGTTTCAATCCGATCGGATGAATATTGGTTGAAAACAAAATTATTACTCGGAAACCACTCGGCCGATTATGCCCATTAACGAACTTGTCCGTCGTATTGAGATGCGCCACCCACCCTGAAAATTTCAAGTCGCTAGCTCTTTTCGTTCTCAAGTTATCGTGGCAACGGCCGGACGGACAGAATCAAATTTGACCTCGAATTCTTCATTGGGGAGTCGAACTTAATCGTTTGAGACCATTTTCGTCAAAAAATTCGAAAGTTACAGACATTTGGGCAAAACTATAACGCGATGTTCCCCAGAACATACGCGCAAAAAGGGCAGCCAACCGTAAAATAAATTTCAATGATTTCAATGGAAATGGAAGATTTGCGACACGAATTTTCCGCGGTAGCGAATAATCAATCGGAAATCCACGAGATCGATAAAATGTCTCCGAATATCGTCGGGGCCGATGGGTTATAATAATCGGAAATGCACCATCGCCGACGTTAAACGGAACCGAGAACGAACCCTAAATCGTGCGATAAGTCCCGAGGGTAATATCGACGGAATCCGTCGAATAAATCGAATTCTCTAAGGAAATGTGGAATTCGCCGACTCACCCGACAATATAAACCTCGGTTACTGCCGCATCTCTCCATCGGAATGGAGAGTTCCCGACGTTTTAAAGATTTAAATCGACTTTCCACCACGTATTTATTTTGTCTGTTGAACGAGGCCTTCATCGTTCAGCAAATTCCATCGAACGGCGCATTCCATACGAGAACATAAGATAAGTTTATTAGTGCTCGATTGGTTGAGAAGTGCAGAGTTAAGCTTCATCAGTTTTCAGCTCTTGTTCAAAGTTATATCAATGGATTCCTATGATAGAACTGCATCATGAAAGAAATTAAATTTAAAAAAAGTGTCGTTTAAAAAAAATGCTTCAAAATTATCTTTAAAACAAGCCCTGTGGACAGGAGCTTTCTGGCGCTCTAGTTCAAACAGACAAATTATATCTCCGAAAGTATTGGTTTCTCAGAGTTGGGAATTATATCAATGTATTCATATAATAGAACTGCATCCTAAAGGAAATTCAATTCAAATAATAGTTTATTTATCAAGATTAAATGAGCAATCATGAGAATGAGAAAAGCACCATGGAAGAAATCAAATTAAATCTGGCCAATTTTGCCCAATAACGAACTTAACCGAGATATTCATCTCCCTAAACTACTCTGAAAATTTCAACTACCTACCTCATTATCCGTTCGAGAGTTATATCTATGTCTATGGATGAAAAGCAGTCTCACTACTCTCAGATCTCTTACTTCATGTTCAGTTCCGAAATGTAAGAATTTTCTGAGAAAAACTAATATCGGAGCAAACAACTGAGATTTAACTCACTTCGCTCACAATTCTTCGATTGATTAGATAATCTGTCAGGAACATCATTTGACATTATGACAATTCATATTCATACATAGAATAATATCATTCTGTGACAACGTTGAAATACGATTTATTATTGAAATTTTGAAAAATCATATCTCCAAAAGTATTAGCTTTTTAGAGTTAAAAATGATATGAGTGGATTCTTATGATAAAACTTTTTATTAAAAAAAATTTAATTTGGAATTTGTTTCGTAAAAAAAAAATTTTTTTTGTTACTACGAAACCATCTGTCCGATTTTGCCCAGTAGCGAACTTAGCCGAGATATTTATCCCCCAAACCTACTCTGAAAATTTCAACTCTCTAGCTCATTCCGTTCGAGAGTTATCGTGCCTACGGCCGGCCGGACCGGCCGGACAGAATGTATTTCGACCACGGATTCTTGATCAGTGAGTCGAACCAAATCGTTTAAGACCATTTTCATCGAAAAATTCGAAAATTACAGACATTTGGGCAAATTGATAAGCACTCAGTTCCGAGGAACTAGAGCGCCAAAAAAAGAGCAATCTACAATGCTTCAATGCCTTAATGCTTCAAAAATTGTCATTAAATTCATTTATCAAGATTAAATGAGCAATCTGCAATGATTCAACCTCGTGGAATGGGTTGTTGCAACTTACACTCGGTGCATAGTTTTCACAACTCGAAATATCTAAGGAAAGTATCATCGAAATGTCTACAGCAAGGCTGGAGACAATCATAGCAGATTGTTCATTTATTCCTGATATTTGAGTATTTAGTGGATTACGAAAAAATTATTTTAATAGTTCAAATTATATTAACAAAATATCCTATCCTCTTTTCATAATATAAAATTTAATAGTTTATACCACAAACACATTCTTTTCTGTATTATGAACCTTAACTCAAGAAAAAATATTCGATACACAAATGTAGATCCATATTTCAGTATTTATTTGCTGGTAACATCATAAAAATACTATATATAGGAACATGTCTCACTACTTAAGGAAGTAAAAGCTAATATTAATCTCAGTGGTCAACGAACAGTATATTCTTTTGATGATTCCATTATGTTCTTCTTTCCTATTGCCTCCATAAACTACATAAAAACAGTCTTGTTAATATTCACAAACTCAAGAATCGAATACTTGCTTTCCAAGAAAAAATAACAACTACAATTGACAATCTCTAATAGCTATAAAAAGATGACATTTATGAATAGTGATCACTGACAGATTCTGTGTTCACATTCTGTGAATACATAGAACTTACGATGTATTATTGAAACGTTGAAACATCATACCTCCGAAAGTATTAGCTTGTTAGAGTTGAAAATGATAACAATGGATTCTTATGATGAAACTGCATTTAAAAAAAGTTTGAATTCAAAAGTTGTAATGTAAAAAAAAATATTTTTTTTTTTATTCCGAGACTATTAGACCGATTTTGCCCAATAACGAACTTAATCGAGATATTTATCCCTCAAACCTACTCTGAAAATTAAGTGAGACGAGACGAGATCAATCATAACGAGACTTAATTTTTTGGGAATTGGCTTGTGTGAAGCCCTAGTAGAAGCTCAGTTCTCAACGGTATACACTGCAATATGTAAAAGATGTTGTCTACAAGATCTTGACTGGCGGAGGGCAATCTGTCCGGTTAAATCCTTTGACGAACGAGACTGCCAAGTAGTGTCTTGGACATCTGAGAGTTGATGCAGTACCAAATCAGTTTTTTTTTAAATGGGAAGAATAAGAACCAATCTTTGGCACATTTTTCGAAATACAAATAAACTCCCTCTGCTGTTGAAAATCATTCCTAACTATACTCCATTCACTTTTATAAAGTCTCACGGTTGGCCACGATTTAGGTCTATCACGTTTTTTTAACTAAAACTAAGGCAGGTTGGCACTCCTGAAATATCGTCAATGTCAAAATAATTCTCCGAGACGTTGCCAATTTCAACTCTCAACAATCAACATAACGTTCCATCTTAGACAAGATATTATCGGAGATCATTATCTTCGAATAATAAAGAACTCTTCGATTTGAAATTGAAAATGCCGAAAGCAGTTTTGAAGAAGCAGAGACAAAGTATCAGGAAGTGCTATACAGAACTGAAATCTGCGATAGGAAAACTTCATTCTGCCTTAGGACATATTGAACTCTCGAATGAAATACCTCAGTTTCCTATCCCATCACTATATTTCATTAAGGTTTGACAGTGACTCGGGTTTCGTAGTACTACTACATTTTGAAACTGGTGTATTTCAAGCTGTGCAACAAGGTATTTGAATGTCTTCCGTGGGCTTATTTCTTGAGAATTTCGAAGAGTGGGGAATTCCATAGGTACGTCTGTTCGTTTAAAAGTTTTCTTGTCGAGTTATTCAGGTACTTTTATCCCATTTTTAAATGAACTATCACAAAGTAACGGACTACTGTATCCATTATTTTTCATTAAAATTTCAACACTTGATTCTTGTTTTCCGTACAAGAAAATAGCATAACTGAATCTTCCAACCAGTTTCTATACCTACATGAAATATTTCCATAGTAACAACTGATGAAAAATTTTCTTCAACAGTCACCAGGTCTTTGAAATTGTTGAATTCATATTATATCTTCTCAAATTTATAATTTTTCCCAAGAAAATTCACAATGTGAAAAATACGTAATTACTAAGACTTCAAAGTAGAGATATGTTGCGTAGTTATCTGGCAGGAAAATGAGGATAACTTAACATTTTCAAAATATACACGGTGAAATGTGTCAAACTTTCATGGCCAACCAGGAGACTTTATGAAAGGTAATGGAGTATACTACGAATTTTAGACCACCTCACACCAAAGTTAGGTTATAATTGATCTAAGAAGTCAAATAATGAGTTTAAATCAACGGGAAGCCAATGGATTTACATGGAATGCATCTCGAAATCGAAGGTGTCCATTTTGAAGTTTTCCCCGATTCCTAATTCAAAAAGCTTTCATCCCTAACTTTCCCTTGAACCATTCCAAGAATTGCGCCAGGATTAATCCAATTTCTCCTAACCCGTTCATCAAATTTTAAAATATCCTCTTTCTGCGTACCGAAAGTCGCGCAAACACTCTGGAACAGGGTCCCTGCTTCCTGTCGGTGCCGTAATTCGGATCAGGAGGGTGGTAAGCGCCCCCCAACCCCAAGGGAGAGGGACTAATTTCGATGATGCCGACAGTGAGCCTTCATTAGGTTCCTTTATCCGGCTGGTGGCCCCCTATGAAGACTTTACCGGATTACCCCGTTTAATTCGGGAGATCCCGTTAATCCGCGGGCGATTCACGTCCAAGAAGTCTGTATAGCTGGCTCCGAAGATGCCATCGGGTCAAGGATACGGATTCCGTATCACTAAAATTAAAAATTTCGTCAAATGAATAAGAATACAAAAAACCCGATTACAACGCCACCTACCGGGTCCAATTGCAAATATAAACCATCCAGAGGCCCGCAAGTACAGTACAATTTTATATACGAAGACTATCGGACCGGACTGTACTCTGAAACTCTAGTAACTGAACCGGCGCATTCGCCATTTTGCGTCAAACATAAAACTAATATTTTAAAGGGTTTTCCAATAAGAGGTGTTATTTTGAATAGCCCGCTATTTCGGTAGATGTCACTTTTGAAGCTGTCATTTTTTGACATTTGACAAGTAGAAACTACGCCATTAATAAAAATGGAACGATACACGCTTCAAAAACGCATTGAAATTATTAAAATTCACTATAAAAATGGTGAAAATTTGGCAGAGACGGTTCGTAAAACTCGAACATTTTTGGGTCGTCGCGAAGCACCTTGTCGGACCGCAATAAAGAAATTGGTGGAAAAATTCGAGCTGTTGGGACAAGTTAGTTATGTGAAGAATAAAACGTCGCTCAAGAACAGCCGAAAATATTGCTGCTGTAGCCGAAAGTGTTGAAGAAACCCCAGGTTTGTCCATTCCTCGTCGTTCTTTAGAATTAGGCATCCCACAAACGTCATTACACCGTATTTTGCATAAAGATTTGGGTCTTAAGGCTTATAAAGTTCAGTTAACACAAGAACTCAAGCCGGCCGCGATCATCAACAACGTCGTGTTTTTGCTGATTGGGTCGTTGAAATGCATGAAAATGATCCGGAATTCCATTGAAAAATCATCATGAGTGATGAGGCCCATTTCCACCTCGGTGGCTTCGTCAACAAGCAAAATAGTCGCATCTGGGGCTCGAAAAAACCAAGAGTTATTGTTGAAAAGCCTCTCTATCCTCAACGTGTGACTGTTTGGTGCGGTTTATGGTCCGGCGGAGTCATTGGACCTTACTTTTTCGAAAATGAGGCTGGATCAACAGTTACGATGAATGGATTGCGCTATCGAGAGATGATTAATGATTTTTTATGGCCGGAATTGGACGGTATTGATCTGAACAACGTTTACTTTCAACAAGACGGCGCTACGTGCCACACAAGCAACGAAACCATTGATCTTTTGCGGGAAAAGTTTCCGGACCGTGTTATCTCTCGAAGAGGTGATCACAATTGGCCACCGAGATCTTGTGATTTAACACCTTGCGACTTGTTCCTTTGGGGCCACGTGAAAGAAAAGGTCTACGCCAATAGCCCAGCGTCGATTCAAGACCTCAAAGATGGAATTCGTGAGGCTATCAAGGACATAGGGCAGCCACTTTGCGATTTGGTTATGGAAAATTTCATTAAAAGGATATGGTCCTGTAAGCGTGGTCGTGGTGGTCATTTGCCTGATGTTATTTTCCACTATTAACGGCATAGCTTCTTCTTTCTAATGAAATAAACATCCGATCATTTATATTGAAAAATGGCATTTTTCTTTGAATATCAAAATAAGAAGTTGAAATAAAATGGGTTCAAGCCCTGTGGACAGGAGCTTTCTGGCGCTCTAGTTCAAACAGACATATTATATCTCCAAAAGTATTGGTTTCTCAGAGTTGGGAATTATATCAATGTATTCATATGATAGAACTGCATCCTAAAGGAAATTCAATTCAAATAATAGTTGATTTATCAAGATTAAATGAGCAATCATGAGAATGAGAACTGCACCATGAAAGAAATCAAATTAAATCTGGCCAATTTTGCCCAATAACGACTTAACCGAGATATTCATCTCCCTAAACTACTCTGAAAATTTCAACTACCTACCTCATTCCGTTCGAGAGTTATATCTATGTCTATGGATGAAAAGCAGTCTCACTACTCTCAGATCTCTTACTTCATGTTCAGTTCCGAAATGTAAGAATTTTCTGAGAAAAACTAATTTCGGAGCAAACAACTGAGATTTTTCTCACTTCGCTCACAATTCTTCGATTGATTAGATAATGTCTCAGGAACATCATTTGACATTATGACAATTCATAGAATAATATCATTCTGTGACAACGTTGATATACGATTTATTATTGAAATTTTGAAAAATCATATCTCCGAAAGTATTAGCTTGTTAGAGTTAAAAATGATATGAATCGATTCTTATGATAAAACTTCTTATTAAAAAAAATTTAATTTGGAATTTGTTTCGTAAAAAAAAATTTTTTTTTTGTTACTCCGAAACCATCTGTCCGATTTTGCCCAATAACGAACTTAGCCGAGATATTTATCCCCCAAACCTACTCTGAAAATTTCAACTCTCTAGCTCATTCCGTTCGAGAGTTATCGTGCCTACGGCCGGCCGGACCGACCGGACAGAATGAATTTCGACCACGGATTCTTGATCAGTGAGTCGAACCAAATCGTTTAAGACCATTTTCATCGAAATATTCGAAAATTACAGACATTTGGGCAAATTGATAAGCACTCAGTTCCGAGGAACTAGAGCGCCAAAAAATGTGTATAAATTATTTCAATTTACAATAAAATATTTCACAGGTAGTAACAAGAGTTGATATTTTGTGAAATAATCTGATATCTAGGTAGGTAGACCTTTTCTAATTTTTCGAATAAAAGCTCAAAAAAAAAAAATTTAACGAGACTAAAAACGAGTATCTCGGGTTGCGGTGTATGTGGTCTGGACATCGCCTATCATATTTTTCGAAACGTCTCGTCTCGTCTCGCTTTTCCGAGAGGAGACGAGAAAAATCTCGTCCTCGTGTGAAGCCCTAAAAAACCTGAATCACAGGACGAACGTAAAGCTGAGCACGACGTTGAGCTTTTGACTTTTTTCACTTCGCCACCGAGTCCATTTTCCTGGAAAATGAGAATGAGGAAGATTCAATCAGGATATTGAAATTATCGAGGACACCATTGACAAGACCAAATACGTACGTGATGGCGGACTACCGGTGCAGTTTGAGAAGATGTTCATTATTGTCCGTTCTTGTTTACGCAGTCCTGATGTTGACAAACGACACCGGAATATTGTACAAGCTTGGGCGCTGTTTGTTCCCGCGGGACCTCCGTGATATATGTGCGGCGAAATAAGCGGGAAAACGTGAACAAGTTGGAGCGAAGGAGAAGGAAATGCGTGTTTTGATGTTGAGTTGAACGCTTCCAAATGCTCTGCGAGGATTATTTCAATTGGAATAGGTATATCCCGGTTGATTACTTTTACGATTAGTTCGTTTGGAATGAAAATGGCTGAAAGTTTGAGTTGTGGGTTTGTTTTACGGCTGGTTTCGATGTGTTCGACGATGGAATTGTCAAACATTACACCTATTTTGTTATGTCGACGATACTGAATATATACAGGATGAGTAACGATTCCAGAGTCATGTATATAATTATTATTATATTGTTGTAGGGGGTAAGATTACACTGCGCCCTTAAGGTGCATTGTAAACCCCCCCCCCCCACCCGTTAGAGCTTTCGATGTCATCACCATCTACAGCTCGCCTTCCAGTTCCAGAGTTCTGATGACTCCAGTATCTGGGAGAGCTTCAAGGAGGCTACGTCTTCGCTCTTGCAGATTTCTTGCCCAAAGCATTCCTTGCTTTGGTTTGAGATGGCGAGGCATTCCGTTGTCCGGTGATCAGGAGTTTCATCCTCCTCCCAACAGAATCTGCACTCGTCAGTTTCTGCTAGCCCTAATCTCATCATATGCTTCCTGAGGCCGCAGTGCCCTGTGAGGAAACCAGTGAGGAGGTGCAGCGTGTTCTTACTGAGGTCCAAGTATTTCTTGGATCTGACAGTATCAAAGTTCCGGAGGATTTCTTGGAGAGATCTCCAGAAAATACCTCTTTCTGTTTCTTCTTTCACCTGGAATTCACTTCTGTAGGTGTATCTACCAACTCCACAGTAAGGTTCCGGGCCAATAAAAGGGGTTTGTGCTGCTTTCTTGGCAAGTGTGTTGGCCTTCTTATTTCCTATGATTCCCGCGTGACCAAGAATTCAGGCCAAGAAGACCCTATTGTTCTTGCCTACTTCATTGAATTTTCTTCGGCACTCCCATATTAGCTTGGATTCGATAACATGGGAGCTCAGAGCTTTAATAGCAGCTTGACTGTCAGAGTGGATTGCTAAATCATATCTCTGATAGTTTCTTTCTAGGTTCATTTCCACGTATCTTTCTATTGCAAGTTCTTCTGCCTGAGAGACGCTCGGATAGGAGCCTAGCGATAGGGAACATTTGGTGCCAGGCCCATATATTCCAGCACCAGCTCCAGTAGTGGTTTTTGAACCATCTGTGTACCATTTAATGGCATTCCTTTTAAGAACTTGGGTGGTGGATTCCCTGTCCCAGTCTTTCTTCCTACCGAGCATCGTAGTGAAGTTCTTTTCGATGCATACTTTCTTAATCATTTCGTCACTAGGAAGATTGGCTGATGAAATGTATCTGGTAAGAGAGGACCAGGCTTTCTGGTTTTTAATACTCTCATTTCCTGTTCCTTTCCTAGATATTCTGAGAATGGTTTCATGAGCCATTTTCTCTATCACTAGATGAAGTGGTGTGAGATTAGTGATAATCTCAAGTGCCCTGGTAGGACAGGTTCCCATAGCTCCAGTGATGCACACACAGACCAGCCTTTGTACTTTGTCGAGGGTTTTCCTCGTACTAATCTGGTTTGTTTTTGAGTACCAGACTACTGCCCTATATGTGATTATGGATCTCACAATCATGACGTACATCCATCGCAGTATCTTAGGGTTGCAGCCCCAAGTCTCACCGGCTAGATTCCTGCACGCCATTAAAGCCTTTATTGCTTTGCTAGCAGAGATTTCAACATGCCTATTCCACAGAAGTTTACTATCTACTGTTACCCCTAGATATTTAACCTCAGAGTCCTGTTTACACAGGGTTATTCTTTCTTAACCTCGCCCAAAATAATACGGACATTTCAGTGTGGTATCCGGTAAAATAATAAAATTTCACCTTTGCGCAATTTTCCTTTAGCCCTTGTCAATTTTGAAATTCTAAAACGAATTAAAACATCATAAGAAAGCTTCGAAGCATGTTTTCATCATTAGATGTCGGCCCCGTTTCCTCCCTCGCTGAAAATCGGTTATTATTGCGTGAACATGTAACGCCCCAATGAAGCAACGTCAATCAATCACTTTTAACGAAGTCTGTAACTATAAATTACCATGGCTCACGTAGAATTAACGTCGAAATCTTTGATGAGATATCTGTCAGTTTCTTAACAAGCCTTCCTTGAGGTTCGACATTCCCGATGATGGAGTGTAGGATAATCGGGCGAAGGGAAATATTTACCACCATCTTCAACACACTACACCGGATTTTATTAAATTATAACGTAAAATATTTAGATTTTTTTTTTCAAATTAAAATTTAAAATTAAATTTTTTTGAGATGCAGTTCCATCATAAGAATCCATTGATGTCAATTTCAACTCTTACAAGCTAATACTTTCGGGGATATGATTTTTCAAAATTTCAATAATGCATCGTACTTCTATGTTTTCACAGAATGCGAATTCTATCTGTCCGTATTCTATCTGTGTTCACGTCATATTTATATCTGTTCAAGTTTGTTTATATAATTCGTACTTTGAAAATATTTTGTATTGGAAAACAAGGTTCCGCATCTTGAATTCGTGAATATATACAAGACTATTTTGATACCAAAAGTAATATTGACTGTTTGCATATTGAGTAAACTATGTGCAAATATTGGGGATGATGTTTCAGAAGATTTATAATTGGATCATTTTAATGATGTAGTTTATGAAGGCAATAGGAAAGAAGAACATAATGGAATCACAAAAGAAATTACTGTTCGTTGACCACTGAAGTTGATATTACCTTTTACTTCCTTAAGTAGTGAGACATGTTCTTGTATACAGTATTTTCATAATGTTGCTAGCAAAAATATGCTGAAATATTGATCTACATTTGTGTTTTAAATATTCTTTCTTGAGTTAAGGTCCATAATACAGAATGAATGTGTTAGAGGTATGAACTATTAAATTATATTTAATGAATTATTAAAATGATTTGTTCGTCAGCCTATACCCATTCAAATATCAGGAATAAATGAACAATCTGCTATGATTGTCCTCAGCCTTGCTCTAGACATTTCGATGATACTTTCCTTAGGTTTAGGTATTTCGAGTTGTGAAAAGTATGCACCGAGTGTAAGATGCAACAAACCATTCCACGAGGTTAAATCATTGTAGATTACTCATATAATCTTCGTAAATAAACTATTATTCAAATTTCTTTTATGGTGTACTTCTATCCTAAGAATCCATTGATATCATTCCCAACTCTGAGAAACCAATACTTTCGGAGATATGGTTTGTCAAACATTGAACAAGAGCGCCAAAGCTCCTGCCACAGGGCTCTCCCCCTTTTGAAAGTTAGATTTATTGAAAGTATAGTTCGTATCTATGGGAGGATATTATCAAATAATACCGTAATTTTTTTAAATCAGTGCTTCATTCGATTTTCTTTTCGAAAGTAACGGGTTATCCATTTCGCGGTTTCAAAAGTATAGGGCTGGAATTCGACATCTGTCAAACTAAGTTGTTAAAATATTTTTTTTTGTTTCAGTTGAAAGTCTGACATTTACGAAAATGGATCGCTTAACTATCGCACAACGCATGAAAATTGTAAAAACCTACTACAAAAATGGTGATTCTGCCACAGCCACATATCGTGCTTTAAGAGGAGATTATGGTTTACATAATCGTCCAACTACGCAAGCAATTGGCAAAATTGTGAAGAAATTTGAAGAGACTGGATCGGTTACAGATATTGTAAGGCCTGTGCATCATCGTTTTGCTCGTACCACTGAAAATATCGCTGCTGTAAGTGAAAGTGTTGCCGAAGACCCGAATGTGTCGATTCCTCGTCGTTCTCAGGAATTAGGACTGTCTTACGGCACATTATGGCGTATTTTGCATTCAGATCTACACCTACATCCATATAAAATCCAGCTCACACAACAACTGAAGCCAGCTGACCATTCACAACGTCGTAGATACGTCGAATGGGTGCTTGAACAACAGGCGGTGGACGGCGATTTTTCGAACAAAATTTTCTTCAGCGACGAAGCACATTTCTCACTCGGTGGATATGTTAACAAACAAAATTGTCGTATTTGGGGTTCTGAGAATCCTCAAGTAATTGAAGAGAGGCCATTACATCCACAAAAAGTCACTGCTTGGTGCGCTCTTTGGTCTGGAGGTGTAATTGGACCTTACTTCTTCGAAAACGACGATGGAACGACTGTCACCGTCAATTCGGAGCGTTATGGTCATATGATAACCGACTTTTTTTTGCCTGCTATTGAAGAATACGACTTAGAAAATATGTGGTTTCAACAAGACGGTGCCACATGCCACACAACTCGAGCGAATATGGCTTTATTGCAAGAGACATTTCCTGGCCGTGTAATTTCTCGTCGTGGCGATATCAACTGGCCACCAAGATCGTGCGATTTGACACCGCTTGACTTCTTTTTGTGGGGCTACGCGAAAGACCGTGTTTATGCAGATAAACCTTTAACTCTTGAGCACTTAAAAACCAATATTCGTCAAGTTATGGCTGAGATACCGCCCAATATGTGTCAAAAAGTGGTCGAAAATTACCTCAAAAGAATCGATGCTTGCAACAATTCGCGTGGTGGTCATTTAAATGATGTAGTGTTTCACACATAATGTCAACGTTCAAACTTTATAATAAAAAAGAAATATCATGATAAAAAATATTGTATATGTGTTTTATTTACGTTTACTTTTGAAACCGCAAAATGGATAACCCTGTAAAGATTATATCTACATTAGGGTCCTGTAGCGGTCTTCGAGCTTATGAAGTTCTCAAAAAACTCCACTTGGATGGCCAAACCCTTTATTCCTCAAAGGGCCCCGACGGTAAACGAACGATGTTGAATGGACCAAGGCATCACGGAAACTAACTTCCTTCTTTAGAGAACCTGATCAGGAGTGGGCAGGCCTCGTTCGCGCTGCTTATTAGGACCCACCCTTTGAATTTTTGGCGCTCTTGTTATAAATACAATCATCATTCGATTCTGTCTTCTCCAGGTTCCATCGATAAAATCAACGGAAAATGCCCAGAGAGCTATTTTCCTTGCGCGAAGGACCCCTTATGCGTCCAGCAAAATAGCAATTGCGACGGAAAAGCAGACTGTCCCGACAAAAGCGACGAAGACAACTGCTGTAAGTCAACCAAACACTGGTAAAGTATACAACACACATAAAAATCTTTTTTTTTTTTAGACGACAACCCGCTGGACGAGTACTTCGACAGCCTGGTCAGCAAGAGGCTCTCAGCTGTCCACGACGACGACGATAAAAATTGCAGTAAGTGCACGCAAGGAGTACAATTTTTTTTCTTTAATTTATGCTTACAGCTCTGCCTTACAATGGTACGTGCATCTGCGAGAGAAGGGACATATTCTGCCACCTGAGGGGATTGAACATGGTGCCCGGCGACATACCCAGTGTAGGGGTAGATATCCTGGACTTTACACACAACGACTTCGATACCCTTTCACCGAAGGTCTTCAAGAGTCTGGCCGACAAGGACATCGAGAAATTGTGAGTGGTTTTTAGTTAATGTAGCATGTTTGCAGGGTGTGAAAGAAGGTTACTCTTTTCGTCTTACCACAAATTAAATGAACAGCTTCATTGAACACCAGAATTTTACTCAAACTGTGAGGAGATTCTCTGTATTCTGGCAGACCTAAACAAGGTAATACTTGAGGGTGCAGGGACACAGTGAAATTCTTGTGGATACTGAGCTGATGAGGAAAAACTCCAGAGCAGGTTCTGGAATATGTGAAACTTAAGACACATCACCTTTTCATATAACGGATCACCAGAATAACACAATAAGTCGCATAAGCTGCAGGGTTTTCAGTGCAACTCTCATTCTCTTCGTGACCCTGACAATCTATAAACCACAACCTACCATACATTTTTCTTTCATTTGATCATATCTGGGCTTGGAGAATAAATGAACTACGCACAAGTAAGAAATAATATATTTCACAATAAGAGTACCTTAATTACTTAACCTATATCTAGCCCACAACGCTTTTCCTCTACTTCACTCCCTTGAGCTCCATCTGGATATCTTCCAACGTCTTACCTTTGGTTTCCAAGAAGAAGAACTTGAAGAAGAAGGCAGCTATCAAAGAAC
Source organism: Halyzia sedecimguttata (assembly GCA_937662695.2). Taxonomy (NCBI): domain Eukaryota; kingdom Metazoa; phylum Arthropoda; class Insecta; order Coleoptera; family Coccinellidae; genus Halyzia; species Halyzia sedecimguttata. The sequence continues at coordinate 1,092,380 of OW569419.2, read as the reverse complement.
ACCCGGCGAAGGTGTAAAAGCACACGGAAATGTGGAGGTAGTCGGCGCACACCTGGTAAAATTTCGCTGTAAACATAATTGTCAAGGAGAGGACTATGTTGACAACACAGACCGCTTTAGGTTTGATGGAAGCCGAGAACATCTCCCCCAGCATGAGATTGAGCAAGGAACCTATGCCTATCTGGAAGAGGACGTAATAGATACCCAAGAGAAGAGCCGGGGTCCACACAGGTAGTTTGAGGTCGGAGTAATCTCTAAGGGTGAAGTATGCACCTTGGAGCAACAAGGTGAAGAAACAGGAAGATGTAGAAAACACCAGCAAAGGTAAACGTCCGTATCTGTCCGCGAGATTTCCAGCCATCAACACCACAAAGGCCTGGAGCACATATATAAACGCTATGGCGTAATGGGGCTGAATAAATTCGTCTAAACCACTAAGAAGATGCTGGGTGTACATTGCAAACACCGTACATCCTGTCAACTGCTGAAAAATCCTGGCGCAAACCAAGAGTATCAGAGCTTTTCTGTTCGTCTTGTTCAGGATGAGGTCCTTGTATTTTCCCCTTTCACTCATTTGCCTCTCCACGTCCTCGGTCAACGATTTGAGTTCGCTCCTAACGTTCGTGGTTCTCCTGAAAAACACCAAAGATTTTTCCGCTTCCTCCTGCCTATTGCGCATTAAGAGATAGTAAGGGGTCTCCGGCATCATCGAGAACGTGCACAGAAACACCAACGCAAACGCAGCGAATATGAGCGCGCTTTCGTGGATATCGAAATAGGCCCCCACCACGTTCACCCCTATCAGACCTACGATGAAAAAGCAAGCTCCAAGCACGCCCAGCTTGCCCCTTATCTCAGGACGAGACAATTCCCCGACGTAGATCGGGGAGACGGAGATGATGGTGCCCATACAGATGCCCCCCAGGAAGCGGGCGACGTAGAGGAGGACCGGGCTCAGGTAGGAGAAGTAGATGAGGATGAACGATAGTAAGACGGAGAAACCGGAGCTGAACATGGTGTTCCTACGTCCTATCCTGTCGACGAAGGTGGCCGATAGCACCTCGCCGAAGATGTCGCCCAACGGGCCGAATATCGTGATGTAGGAGGCCTCCTCGTTGGATATCTCGAACGGGTATTCCGAAGATTGTAGCCTGGGGACGAAGGGGGAGGTCCATCCTTGATGAACGCCGTTGCTGATGAAGACGGTGCATCCTGTAAAATTCGAAGAGTGAGCAGATTTTAAAAATTCGAGAAAAGCACTGACGTTAAGTGGGGGGGGCTTTTGCGCCTCACATATGTCCTCACGAAATACTACATGAATCTTTGAGCCGTCTTTTTTTAATCGAGTACTAAATTTTAATACAATCGGATCTGTATTTTTGAAAATATTTAACATCGCAGCTGAAAACTTTCTAATATACATATTAAAATATCACAAGTTATACTTGGAATTTGAATCCTCACAACTTATTCTGCAAAATATCATGTCAAGGTTGCAACGAATGTTACATAAACAAATAAAATACGTAAGTTAGTCCTTTTTTATATTTTTCAGTTTGCAAGATTTGAGGAAAACTCAAAAAATTTAGGATATGTAAGTTATGTTCAAATCGAGATTAGTCAATTAAAACGAAGCTTCAATCATTTCCAATAGCTTTGTTTTGAAGATCTTAATAACTTAACGTCAGTGCCTTTTCCAAATATTTTATGATCAAACCAGACATACAAAATGTCCGGAATGAAATAATATTACACCAGCTGATATGTTCCCAATCTGACACACAGATGGCGCTACAAATATAGAATTAATGTATGCATTCCGTTATCAGGTGATCTTACTGAGGTCTATATATATATATATATATATATATATATATATGTACCTGGTAAGAGAGGACCAGACTTTCTGCTCATTTCGTCTATCACTAGATGAAGTGGTGTGAGATTTGTGATAATCTCAAGTGCTCTAGCAGGACAGGTTCCCACAACTCCAGTTATACACACACAGGCCAGTCTTCGTACTTTGTCGAGGGTTTTCCTCGCTGTATTCTGGCTTGTTTTTGTATATCAGTCTACTGCCTCATACGTAATTATGGGTCTCACAATCATGACATACATCCATCGCAGTATCTTAGGGTTACAACCCCAAGTCTTTCCGGTATGAGTTACAGCTGATACTGTAAAGGTATCAGATTTTATTTTGCCTGACCGTTTGTCTATAAGAATGAGATATTTCACCATGACAATGCACCGTGTCAGAAGTATTTAGCTACGAAGACAAAATTGCATGAATTACACTTCGAATCGCTTTCGCAGCAACCATATTCTCCAAATTTGGTCCCCAGCAACTTTTATCGGAATCTGGCTCAAATATGAAGATGATAGCTGAAAGCACACCTATTTTAAGCGTTCCAAAGATGAGTAATTCTCCAAGAAAGGTATAGAAATCGAATACGCTCAAAACAGTCGTGTTTTCTCCACCAGAACGGGAACTTATCAGCCCATGAATCGAAAATAAATCAGCAACTTACCTGTCATAACGGCCAGATACTCGTTGAAGGCGGTGCCGTCATCCTTGGACCTCAATACGCCCAGAACCATATTCCCCGGACCAAAATCGAGCACTCGCGCCAGCGTCCAAACCGCGACGATCGAACGATTTCAAAATCTCGTCCCGCGTCAATTTCAAAAGTGTAAACATTCAACCTAAGCGCTAGGCATATTTACACGAGGATCGTCGGGCTTTGAACGGTGCTTATTCCCGACGCTAGAAACGTAAACGAAAAATCTCGCATTTTTCGGGATCGCGGGATCGCATTCCGTAACAGCGGAATCCGAAAGATATTCGCTCGGACCTCCTCTCTAAACTTGACCCTTCGACGAATGTCGAAGTTCGCCATCGGAATATTTCGAATGATATTTCTAATTTTATCAGTAATAAATTAAACAGGTCGAAGAAGCCGGGATTGTATTCAGTGTTTCTGAAGGACAAGATCAACAGATTCCATTCAATTAGAAGTTTTTATTCTGTCGAAATCAGCTGTTGTTTTCGTTAGGTTTACCGTTATCTGCGTTTGATTCGCGTTGTGTATGTAATTTTCGGAATTATCTGTTATAATTCACTGAACATTTCTCAGTATTTTAAGCGAGTAGGGAACAAACACTTTTACACTTACTATAATTCGATCAGAACGAAGGAGTGAAAGGTTCCACCCAAAATACAACCAAAGCCTGAACCTCTAAAATCACTACTGCCATAGAACATTTTTTTCAGTGACTAGCGTCTAGGGATTCATCCTGACCTCGCACCACTATACTCCTACCTTATGGTATCACCCCTAAAACGCTCTCTCCTCATTTCTTCAGCTCAAGCTCAACTCAAGCTTTCAACGTCAAATTTTCAATGACGATTCGAAGCTGCATCACTGAAATTGCACCACTTATTACCAATCTGACCAATCTAGTTACATCAATAGAACTTCTACTTCCCATCATATATCATTTTGGTTCTACCAAACTACTAAAATCGCCACTGAAATAGAATACTTTGTTCTTGTTCCAATCCCTAAAATCTAGGGGTACAGTCTCATAACTACACCTAAAATGTTCAATAGAGGCAGCTAATTGTGTTCAACTGTTCATAACCTAAACCCATCTGATTTATAGAAAGCAATTGAGTAACCCTTGATCTTTTAGGTAGGTACCTAAGAAGCTTCACTTCATAATTCTATCTGATCGATTTCATGTAACCAAACAACTCAATCTTTCCACCTCAGATTTTCAATGACAATTAGGAGCTACGAATCCCTGAAATTCTATATCCTTCAACGCCAATATGGCATTCTCAATTACAGCAATAGATCCTCCTACTTCTCCACATAAATCATCCAGGTTCCACCCCTAAAATACTAGGTTTTAATGATTGTAACCACAAAACCTCTTACAGCAACCCCTAGGAGGTTCAAACCTCCTTTCAACGATCCTGCTTTTACCCCTTGGTGGTCAGTTTTATTTTGAAATCTCGACGACGTTCCACCCCTGAACCACTTGATTTTCTGACAGTGGGAAAACATCCCAAAGTGGGGCCCAACACCCCAGGTATTACTGCTGCTAGATTTGCTAACTGAAACTGCACAGGTGCTTCAAATATCTGAGTAATGTTCCGTATTTGATCCTCCAGATAAAATAACTAATCTTTCTCACCTTTTCCAGGAGTTTCGTACACTGTAACGTAAAATCCATCATTCAGAGGACTTTCTATGATCTGACCAGAGTGAGACACCTGTAAGTACAACCAACCCTTTCCCCTAGTTCTCCTCAAACGCCATTTCCCCATCCGGAATATTTAGACCTTTCAAATCACGCTGTACTACTTTATCTGGTTTTCCAGGCAGATCGACAACAACGACTTCGACGTTTTCCCGGGGGACGCTTTTCCTCAACAGAACGAAGTCTTGTCGCTGTAAGTATCCGATACCATATACGATCATCCCCCCGTGAGGGTTGTAAGATTTTCCACATCAAAACTGAGATTTCTGCCGATGCAAATTGATTTCACTATGAAAGATGTAAAACAGCTGAAAGAGCATTAGGTCAATCTGCTTAGACACACTTGCTAATGACATGATTATGATTATACTGACCCACCTAGGTCTACCATCAAAGAGACTCCTCAGAAGCTTCTAGGAGCTTGTGCGAGTTAGGAATATCGAATATTGTTGTAGGGGGCAACGTTGCACTGCGACCTTAAGGTCTATTGTGCCCCCTCGTCAGAGCTGTCGATGTCATCACCATCTACAGCTCGCCTTCCAGTTCCAGAGTTCTAATGAACTATCTGAGATGCCTTCAAGGAGGCTACGTCTTCGCTCCTGCAGATTGCTTGCCCAAAGCATTCCTTGCGTTGGTTTGAGATGGCGAGGCATTCTGTTATCAGGTGATCAGGAGTTTCATCCTCCTCCCAACAGAATCTGCACTCGTCAGTTTCTGCTAGCCCTAATCTCATCAATGCTTCCTGAGGCCACAGTGCCCTGTGAGGAAACCAGTGAGGAGGTGCAGCGTGTTCAGTCAAAATTTACTTCTTTTTCTTTTTCCTACCGAGCATCGTAGTGAAGTTATTTTCGATGCTTACTTTCTTAATCTTTTCGTCACTAGGAAGATTGGCTGATGAAATGTACCTGGTAAGAGAGGGCCAGGCTTTCTGGTTTTCAATACTCTCATTACCTGTTTCTTTCCAAGATATTCTGAGAATGGCTTCATGAACTATTTTATCTATCACTAGATGAAGTGGTGTGAGATTTGTGATAATCTCAAGTGACCTGGTAGGACAGGTTCCCATAGCTCCATTAAATCACACACAGACTAGCCTTTGTACTTTGTCGAGGGTTTTCCTCGTACTATTCTGGCTTGTTTTTGAGTACCAGAATACTGCCCCATACGGATTATGGGTCTCACAATCATGACGTACATTCTTCGAAGAATCTTAGGGTTGCAGCCCGAAGTCAGACCAGCAAAATTCCTACACGCCGTTAAAGCCTTTATTGCTCTGCTAGCAGTGATTTGAACATACCTAATCCACATAAGTTTACTATCTAGTGTTACCCCCAGATATTCAACTTCAGACTTCCATTCTATAATATCTCCGTTCAAAAAGATAGATCTCACAGCTGGAAGTTTCCTTCTCCGAGTAAACAGAATCACTGTGGTCTTATTCGGGTTTATGCTGAGCATCATTGAATGGTTTCTTTCTGGGTTTTCTCTTCCATTCAATGATGAATATACCTCCCACAGTATCCTTTAATGTTTATTTATGCTGAGCGCCACTGACAAGCACCACTGCTCGATAATACTAAGCCCCTCTTGTCGTAAGTCTCACAAGATGTCCTCGAATTTACCTCTGACCATTAGTACTATGGCATAGCCTATTCCGAAGCCGAGTTCCGTTAGACTGTGGAGGAGCTCGTCCTCTACTAGGCTCCAAAGAATGGGAGACCTTTCTGCCACTTGAGGTGTGACAGAAGTGGTCTCATTTAGTGCGAGTAATGAGAATCAGTTGTGTTCTCTGTAGGTTTCGTCGATGTGTTCTTTACGCCAGCTTAGGCACAGCACTGTTAATATTTGACCCAACAGTGACCTCTACCGTTTGAACTAGATTTCCGGGACGCTCTATCCACTAAAATCTAGAACGGGCTAAGAGCTGTTGGCCGAAATTACCTGCGCACTTCAACTTGAAAAAACTCCGATGGTTCGGCAACTTCTATAAGAGTAATTTTGGTGGAAATGTAGTTTAGAATGAAAGCGTTACTTTGGAAAACACCCCGTTTACTCCGGCTCATCGTCAGACGGAAGCCGTAGTTTTCGATTTGCGGTCAGTTCGGGGTCCGGTTAACCGCCGCCCCCCGCCCTCATGAATCTCCCGAAATGGGGTAGATTGAATCAAAAATCGCTCGGTTGGCCTTATTTCCCGCCCCGGTCTCCGATTTATATGCGGCCGTTCGGCGTCATCTGAACGCGGATTTGCATGAGCTCTATGAGTGTTCTAGGACGTCGACGAAATAACCGATTTGCATTTCTTTGTTGCGACACGACGACAGGGCGAGGTGGTTGAGCGATATTGGCGGAATTTCGGTGGGGGACCTCGCGGAACTTATGAGACGGAATTATATGAGAACGCGACCGCGGATGCGTCGTTTGTCTCCGAGGTCGGAGATAAGATAACCGATTCCCCCTACACAAAGTAGGAAAAACACAATATTTTCGTAAAATTCGTATTTATTCCTCGACATGATATCCATCGCATCGTTCGTTGAGAAAGTGGGAAAGCCCTGTGAGCAGAAGCTTTCTCCCTCAAACTTTAACAAATCATATCTCCAAAAGTATTGGTTTCTCAGAGTTGGGAATTATATCAATGAATTCTTATGAGAGAACTGCATCATGAAGGAAATTTAATTCACATAACAGTTTATTTATCAAGATTAAATGAGTAATATGCAATGATTCAACCTCGTGGAATGGGTTGTTGCAACTTACACTCGGTGCATAGTTCTCACAACTCGAAATACCTAAGGAAATTATCATCGAAATGTCTACAGCAAGGCTGGATACAATCATAGCAGATTGTCCATTTATTCCTGATATTTGAGTAGGTAGTGGATTACGAACGAATTATTTTAATAGTTCAAAATATATTGATAAAATACTATCCTCTTTTCATAATACAAAATTTAATAGTTCATACCACTAACACATTATTTTCTGTATTATGAACCTTAACTCGAGACAAAATGATTGATACACAAATGTAGATTCATATTTCAGTATTTTTTTGTCAGCAACATTATGAAAATACTATATGTAGGAACATGTCTCACTACTTAAGGAAGTAAAAGGTGATATTAACCTCAGTGGTCAACGAACAGTAATTTCTTTCGATGATTCCATGATGTTGTTCTTTCCTATTGCCTTCATGAAATACATCATTAAAATGATCCAATTCTTAATCTTCTGAAACATCATCCCCAATATTTGCACATAATTTACTCAATATGCAAACAGTCAATATTACTTCTGGTATCAAAATAGTCTTGTATATATTCACAAACTCAAGATGCGGGACCTTGTTTTCCCAAACAAAATATTTTCAAAGTATGAATTATATTAACAAATAAGATGACATGAATGAACAGTCAACCCAGATAGAACTCGCATTCTGTGAAAACATAGAAGTACGATGTATTATTGAAATTTGGAAAAATCATATCATAGCTTGTTAGAGTTGAAAATAACTTCAATGGATTCTTATGATGAAAATATATCTTAAAAAAATTGAATTTAAAATTTGTAATGTAAGGAAAAATTATTTTTTTTTTCGTTCCTGCGAAATCATTGACCTGAGTTAGCCCAATTACGAACTTAACTGAGATATTTATCTCCCAAACCTACTCTGAAAATTTCAACTGTGTAGCTCATTCCGCTCGAGAGTTATCGTGTTAGAGACCGGAACGGCCAGATAGAATCGATTTTGACCACGGATTCTTGATCAGTGAATCGAACCAGAACGTTTGAGACCATTTTCAGTCCAAAATTCGAAAATTACAGACATTTGGGCAAATTGATACGCACTTTGTTCCGAGGAACAAGAGCGCCAAAAATAGGATGAAAACTTCGTTTGAACCTGTATCCGGAAACGCTCTTTTTTCGAAATACAGGCTGCTGAAGTGAATACCCCGAAGACAGTTTTATTTCATTTTTTCCGAAACTGTTGCAGAGAAGGGCTCAAAAAATTACAGTTCTCGATATGGCAGAATAGCGAACCATCCAAAAAGAAACCATTAATTGAAAAACCTTTAACGTACGCGTTACGTAGCTTCTGTAATCAAGAAACCGATCGTTGAAGATAAAACTAAGAAGTACTTGGGTTCGTTTTGGAAATATGAGGGTTCATCATTGAAATGCTATCCGCATATGTTTCCATTTCTTCCGTTCCAATGGTCGGAGTCTCGTAAAATCGGGAAGGTAATACGATTCCAGTTCGAAAACTTCTAGCACGTGTCTGGAATTCCTCCAGATTTCTCCCATTTTAAGTCCCGCCCGTTCTCTGTTCCAGGTCGCTGACGTACAACAACTTATCCAGAATCGCAACGGACGCATTCGACCGTTTGAAACAATTGGAAACGTTGTAAGTATAACTGAGTATTAATATTTACAGTCGAAGAATTCTGCAGATATCTTGTACAGGTTGTCCCAAAATTAAGTTATAAAAATTTAATGGTAGATATATTATACGTGTCGAAATAGAAAGTAAACCCCATACGAACCTATACCAGGAAAAGCCCTGTTAAGTGAATAATCTAAAGGTTTCTTCTTCATTTTTTCCGATAATAATGGAGGAAAGGGTGTGAAAAGTTGTGCTACATTCCTTCAAGAACTTATATCCGGAAAGACCCTGTATTCGAAATACAGGCTGTCAAACTGAAGAGTTTTTTCCGAAACTGATGGAGAAATGTGATTATAAATTTACACTACATTCCTACAAAAACCGACATCTGGAAAGGACCTGTTTTCGAAATACAGGCTGGTGAAGTGAATTATCTGAAGATTATTTCAAAATGTTTTCCGATACTGATGGAGGAAAGTGTGTGAAAGTTTGTACAACATTCCTTCAAGAAGCTATATCCGGAAAGACCCTGTTTTCGAAATACTGGCTATCAAACTAAATTCCCTGAAGAGTTTTTATTTCTGTAAAAGATGGAGGGAAGTGAGTAAAAATGTGCACTACGTTCCTACAAAAACCTACATCCGGAAAGGACCTGTTTTCGAAATACAGGCTGGTGAAGTGAATTATCTGAAGATTTTTTTAAATTTTTTCCGATACTGATGGAGGAAAGTGTGTGAAAGTTTGTACTACATTCTTTCAAGAACCTATATCCGGAAAGACCCTGTTTTCGAAATACAGGTTGCCGAACTAAATTCCCTGAAGAGTTTTTTTTTCAGGAAAAGATGGAGGAAAGTGAGTGAAAATTTGCACTACATTCCTACAAAAACCTACATCCGGAAAGGACCTGTTTTCGTAATAGAGGCAGGAGAAGTTAATTATCTGAAGATTATTTTAAAATTTTTTTCGATACTGATGGAGGAAAGTGTGTGCAAGTTTGTACTACATTCCTTGAAGAACCTATATCCAGAAAGACCCTGTTTTTGAAATACAGGCTGTCAAATTGAATTGTCTCATTCTTTTTCCGAAACTGATGAAAATTAAGGTGGGTGTTTGGTATACAATTTTTTGAAAAACTTCCCCCCGGGAAAGTTACACCCCTACGAAGATTAACAAAAAAATTGTTTCTCTTTTTTATTTTCCCTGTATAATAAGCTAAAGACACGTAAATATTATTTGTCAATAAATCTTCACATTTAGAAATTTTTCAAACCTCTAAATATGCTTAGAGAGGGTTAAAATAGTCAACCCCTAAGAAACATGGCTGAAAAGCCCAATTCATTTACTAACTTTTTTATCTCTACAAGATTTTTGAAAACCTAAGCATTTACAAGAAAAAATGCAATGCAGTCTGAAAAAGCACCGAGGTGGAATTTCCCGAACCTAATTTATTTGTTTATGGTTCGTGTATTTTACAGGTTTAGCTCTATTTTCTTTATCGCCCATTCTATTACCTTTCTTGAAGACTTTTAATTACAGGGAAAATATAAAACACAAACAATTTTTTGTTAATCTTCGGAAGGGTGTAACTTTCCGGGGCAAGGTTTTTCAAAAAAATGTTATACCAAATACGCACCTTAATTTTCATCATAGAATCACCCCTCACATTTTTTCGGAGTTACTCGGATATGTATTCAGATAAGCAGAAATTTCAACAATGTCCATCTACGTTCATTTAAAAAGTTATCACTCTTTCCACCACGGTCCATTAATATCGAATTCGAAATAAAAACAAAAAAATTCACCCAAACTTATTCAACTAAGTAATGGTCTTTTTGTATTCCAGAGACCTGCGAGGAAACAAGCTTAAAACAATAGAAAATCGTCTGTTGCTGCCACTCCAACGATTGGAAAAGTTGTGAGTACATTTCCCACCCTCTTTCTTCTCCAGGGGGTACGTTGGGGGCGGGGTAGGAAACCTCCGCACGTTTTCCATTTCTCCTGTTGACTGTTCCTGCGATCTTCGACGAGAAGACGGTGAATGGCAGAAATCGAGAGGCATTGGGAGCGTATGTTGATCTAGCGCTCAAGGAAAATCGCCAAGTTTTCCCTTGGCCATTTTCCTCCGCAGTACGCCGAAATGGGACGAGATAGCGTCGGATTTTCTCCTCATTTTCCTGATGATGATCGAAGAAGGGTTCGCTGACATTCGACCGAAAATGTCCTTGAACAGATTTCAGATTAATTGTTTGATGCAACTTTTTGTTCAGTTACGTACGCAAAATTATATGCGGGATATTTGCTAGAGGCACAAAATACAATTCACCAGATGCTGATATCTTCCAGGAAATAATTTCCATTCCCGTTCCCTTGTCCAGTGACATAAATATCATCCTAGATCTTGGCAATTTCAGGAAGATGCACTGAAATACGGCAAAGTTCTCGAGGACATGGATCAGAAAGTAACTTTGTTTTAAATCCGGCTCGAAGGACCATGTACGAAATATTCACCAGATGTTACAAATTCGAATTATATGAAAATTATACTAGTCATAGAATCGAACCCGTAGAATAAAAAAATGTAAGCAGATATTTTCTAAAGAAATTATTTTCCAAGTGACACAACTCGGAAGTGAAATTTTCCAAAATATCACCTCAATTTCGAGATGCAGCAATCCTTAACTAGTCTAGCAAACGAGATGAAATTTACATATGATGTAGGTCCATCCTTCATCTAGGAAGAACCGGGGTGTCAGATTCGCAGATGCCTCCGTCTGGGAAAACCGCGAATCCGCCCGCAGATCCATTTTCAAGAATTTTCCGCAGGCCTCAACTCGCGATATGTTGATGATAGAGAAAAATTATTAGCGCCATTGGATTCTACGACCCCGAATTTATAAAGAACAGTCATGATTTAATTTAAATTGAGTGATCAAAATTTTGACAATTTTTGCTTGTATATGTAAGGAAATTTTTTTGACCAAAAAATTTATTTTCTTCGAATTATATGAAAATTATACTATTCATAGAATCGAACCCGTAGAATAAGAAAATGTAAACAGATATTTTCTAAAAAAATTAGTTTCCAAATGACACAATTCGGAAGGAGAAAGTTTTCGTCTGAATACGAAGCTCATGTTCAGGAAGTCGTAATTCCTAAAACGTCATTCGTATAGACTGGTTAGTTTTATTCAAAAAAGATCAATTCATAAAGAATACATCCTGGAAATTTCAAATTGATACATGCTATAGTTTAGACATGACGATTTTTCAACTAAATTCACTTATTTATGCCCGATTTACGAAGATCCAACTTCTGAGCTTCATAACTCCCAGAAAAATGATAGTAGGACAATAAAAGGCACCTTTTCTAAAACGTGGATACACTATCTAAAAAATACCGGAATTTGAATGATCTAGGACAAAAAAAAATTTCGATGATTTTTTACGGAAATATTTTCTAAGTCCGTAATAGCGGACCTATGAACGATGGGAGGAGGAAGGAAAAAGGCTATAAAAACCGAACTACTAGACCGATTTTGGTAAACGATACCTTTTTCTGGATTGGCATGAGACGTAGAATTCAGAAATAATATTAGCAACACGATACAACAACTAATTTGGAGATGATAACATATTTTTTTGAACTTTGAATTTTTTCGACCAAAAAATATATGTTCTTAGGTTATGTTAAGCTCGGCGGGCCGGCCGGAGCGGCCAGACAGAATCTATTTTAAACACGGATTCTAGATCATTGAGTCGAACCAAATCGTTTAAGTCTGTTCAAGACCGAAAATTACAGACATTACAGACATGGTCCTACGTGGTATTCATTTTTTTTTAATTTACAAGAAGTAGTTTTTGAGTTGTTGAGGAAGCAATATTTCAGATGGGTTAACTCCGAAACCGTTTGGCCGATTATGCCCATTAACGAACTCAACTGATCGACTACATCACTGAAAAAAATTAATGCTACTTGAGACCATGTATTTCTGAGATAATGAGAGTTTTGGGCAAACATTGTTCTTCCAAAATTATCGACGTATTCAATATTTCTCGAAATTTCCAGATTCCTTCAACACAACCTGATCGAGGCTATAGGAGAGGACACATTTCCTCCACTTCCCATCTTGAGCTTGTCTCTGGTGGAAAACCGGATACAACAGTTAGAACCTAGGACGTTTTCAGCACTAGTCGACCTGAGATTCTTGTGAGTTCGATTTTTTTTAAACCTCAAAATGTTTATTAATGAATAAGGGGCGCTAGAAAGTGCCAACCAAATCATAGATGGCACTAAATCTCATTCAAATAATCCTCATAAGTGTATGTGCTATTTGAAGGGTTGTCATTTCGGAGAAGAAGAAGAAGGAGAAGGTCTTTCGGACAGTAAAAAGTGGGAAAGCCTTGTGGGCAGGAGCTTTGGAAGCTTTGTTCAAACTTGACAAATCATATCTCCGAAAGTATTGGTTTCTTAGAGTTGGGAATTATTTCAATGGATTATTGTGATAGAACTGCATCATAAAATAAATTAAAATCAACAAGAGTACCAAAATGTATTGATCCGAAACCACCAGATCGATTGTACCCAATAACGAACTTAACCGAAATATTTATCTTCCAAACCTACTTGAAAATTTCAACCGTCTAGTTTATTCCGTTCGAGAGTTATCGTGTCTACGGCCGCATTCTTGATAAGTGAGTCAAACCAAATCTTTCAAGACCATTTTCATCCAAAAATTCGAAAATTACAGACATTTGGGCAAATTGAGAAGCACTCTGTTCTGACTAACAAGAGCGCCAATAAGGCGTTCTAACGGGTTCGCCAAATAACTTTTTTCTACAAACGTCAAAAAATGACAAGGTTCGCGCATTGAAAACAATATGCGAAGTGACCCTTTTTTTCATTTTCCTTCGTTACCATGACACCGTGCGCGAAGTAGTGTGCGAAGTACTTACTTCGCACACTGCATGTAAACTATATGGAGTTTTTATATTTTAACCTTTATGTTCCTCAATCAAACAAACAAATGCCATTTTATTTTCATAGTTACAGTATTTACTTGATTTGGAAAAACATTTTAAGCCAGTTCAATACTATTTTTCATATTAATCTATGCATGTTACTTATTTTAGAACTATATTTTTGGCATTTGTAGAAAAAATTTTGTTTGCATCTCATGCGCAAAATACTTTGGTGATCTCGACTATTTTTTTAACTCGGCTGCGCCTCGTTAAAAAAATCAGTTCTCGATCACCAAAGTAGCATTTCGCGCACTAGATACAAAAATAACTATTTTTTTTTAAATGCAATAAAATAAACTACTGAATATCTTCTCAAATTTCTTTTTTTATTTGAAAGTACAATCCTTCCGGTTAATAATGGATAATAATTTCATTCAAATGGCTGCCTCGGCTGGCCATGCAGTAGCCTACACGATCGGTCCAATTTTTGAGCACATTATCGATTGTGTGCTGCTGTATTTCACCAATGGCTTCACGAATATTGTCCTTTAATGCGTCAATTGTCTCTGGCTTGTTGGCGTAACACTTATCTTTGACGGCACCCCACAAATAATAGTCCAACGGTGTCAAATCGCAGCTCCGAGGTGGCCAAACGACATCAGCTCTGCGGCTGATAATACGATCTTCAAAAACAGGGCGCAAAACATCGAGTGTAGCTTCGGTTGTGTGGCACGTAGCGCCGTCCTGTTGAAACCAAATGTTGCCAATATCCTCCTCTTCAATTTTTGTGAACAAAAATTCGTTCAACATGGCCCGATAACGATCGCCATTGACTGTAACGGCCACTCCTTGCTCATTTTCAAACAAAAATGGCCCAATTATGCCTCTGGACCAAAATCCGCACCAAACAGTGACTCGTTTTGGGTGTATCGGCTTTTCAATGTATGCGTGCGAGTTTTCTGTGCTCTAAATGCGACAATTCTGCTTGTTTACATATCCGCCAAGATCAAAATGTGCTTCATCTGAAAAGATGATTTTTTTGGCAAAATCTGCATCTTCTGTAAGTCGATCGCAGGCACACTTTGCGAAGCGAAAACGCATTGGATGGTCAGTTGGCTTCAACTCCTGAACCAATTGGACTTTGTATGGCGTCATACCAAGGTCTTCATGCAAAATTAGTCTCAATGATGTCTCCGAAATGTTCAATTCTTGAGAACGACGGTGAATTGATGTTGATGACGCTTCACGCACTCTTTCTGCCACAGCAGCAATATTCTCGGGTGTACGCACCGTTTTTGGCTTTTCACGCTTTGGTTTATCGATGAGGATGCCAGTTTCTTTCACTTTTTTCACAAGATAAGGAACATACGGAGTTGACGGTGCTTCTCTTCTTCCAAAATCCGTACGCAATTTTCGCACACATTCTGCAACATTACCATGATTTTCAAAGTAATGTCGCAATATTTCCCAGCGTTGTTCAAGCGTATACACAACCATATTCGTTCAGCGGAAGGATAAAACTAATTATCTGTCGAATCAGACATGAGCTAAGTGTTACCATTCACGAAATAAGCACTAGTTGAAAAAAAAAAACTTTAGATGGCGGACCCTTAATTTCAATTCAATTGTTCTTTATTTACGTCGTTCTAACTCATTCAATTTTGTCCCATTAATTAAGTGTTACCCAGTTATTAGCTGGGCGGCCTTGTATCCCGTTTTATTAGCCAGAACGTCGGTCTGGATCCACACAACGAACGCTATCTCGCAAATAATCGGGGACGGCGTCACGATCGAACCTAAAGACGCCTCGTCCTGCAGGACTCGTATCAGCCGTAGATACAGGAAACCAGGATCGTTTTAACTGCTAATTGAAACATCGGAAATAATTGGACGTTGATACAGCGGTCGGGAAAACGTTCGGGAATAACGTAGTGGATCGGGATTGAAAGGGAAAATTCGTATCGGAATCCTGTTATACGGATTCAAGGTCGTTTCCGAGTCTATCGAACTTTTTTTTTGCACTTCGATACGTTCGTTTATGCAAAATCTCTTGTTGTTGCTTCTCTTCATTTTTATAAGGGTAGAGAAACTTGTTTAAAAGATGATTTTCAATCGATATTAAATACATATGAGACATCTCGTTAAAGGAAGAACTGAAGTAACATGGGAAGACATTGGACTAGAGGGGAATAAGCATTCGACACTTCGAAGAGGAAGAAACATACAAATTGCTTAGGATGAAACAACAAGGTGCACTGAAGACAACCCAAATCAAGGATGCCTTAACAGCTAGCTACAAAAAGAAGATCCGAGATATATGGAAATCACAGCTGTCCGGGAAAAATAAAGTATCTGCTACGAACAGCTTGGCAGTACCGATAATCACCTACTCATTCGGGATAGTTAACTGGACATTGAATGAAATTTCGAGCTAGACAGGACCACGCGTAAAGTGATGAACATGAATCGTAGCCTGCATCCCAACTACTCGATTCAAAGAATGTAGGTTCCAAGAACGCAGGAAGGCAGAAGTTTGCAAAGTTTGAAATACCAACACCATCAACAAACGTTGGAAATGGCAATAAGGATATTGAGAAGTGAAGACCCGCTCCTGAGAATGGTGGCTCATCATGAAATTAGAAACCAAGGAGCTTTCCTATTTAGGGCTGATCAGAGAGCTTTGGAGAAGCTCAGTATAACTGGAATGTACATCGATGATGAGCTAGCACGAACCTATCACGCCGACCGACCAAAGAAGAGTTGGCAGAAAGATAAGACAGGGACAACTGAAGACACAACTCGAAGATCACATGAGTAAACACCTGCACTCCATATATTTCGGCAGTTTGAAAGATCAGGACCTTTCGGAAGAATTATTCTTCGTCTTTTTGAAGTCCGCTGGGCTCAAGTCGGAAAAGGAGCGATTTGTTATGGATTGTCAAGATGTGGTGATGAATAAAAGATGGTATAAAAAGAACATCATGAAATTGAACACCCCAACAACGTGCAGAGCATGCCACAGCCAGCAGGAAACTGTTATGCACATTCTGTCTACTTCCAGAGTCCATGCTCCATCAGGATTTGTGGAAAGACACAACGCGGCACTCCGAATTCTCAACTTCCATCTGAGAGAGGTTTATGGTATAGACAGTGCTACCATATGTGCCTCTGGAGATTGAAGCAGTTGTTGAAAATGACAGAGCTCACATCTACTGGAACTATGCGATTCCAACAACTCGGTAGAACCAGGCTATAAAGACAGATATACTCCTACTGAACAAAGAACTCAAGGAATTGTTTGTCGTCGAATTTTCCTCCCCCGCAGAAAATATAAAATGTGGTGATGAAAGAAGAACAGAAGAGGGAAAATACAAGGATTTAATGTTCGAACTGGGGATCCTGTATCCAAGGCATAAGGTTAGGATGGTCGTACTAATCATAGGATACCTAGGCGGAATGAAAGGGAACTACGTGACCGAATTGAAGATTATACCGGTCTGCAAAACCATGGCCGAGGATTTAGCGCACAGAATGCAGAAAGCGGTGTTGCCCGGATCACTTCGAGTCATCAGGTGCCATCATCTGTGAAGACCACTTACAGCTCATCTCTTTTGTTAAGGGACGCTGTAAGGGCAGGGCAGGACGAAGAACTAATCCAAGGAACGTGCGGGGGGTTTTTTAGTGAGTAAACAAACTTAAACTGGAGTCTTATGCTCCTGAGAGAAGCGGACTCTCTCACGGCGGGCCTATAAAAGGTTTTTCCTCTCGAGCAGGTAATACAAATATTTATTCATGCTAATATCTTCGTAACGGTCAATACTTTTCTTATAAGTTCAATGAAATTGGCCTCGGAGAGTTGCTCTAGGACGGTTCCTACTAAACAACCGAGACATAATTGAAAACCATGAACTTCACTTCGTAAACCGTTAGAAATTACCTTAACTCCACTTGCCCCATGTTTAATATGAACTTAACAGCCTCAAGGGCCTGTCAAGCGCCCCATTAGCCATTAATTGGTCAAACTTGCTGAGACGTGGAAACCGCTCATGGACTCATGCATTCTCTCTCTATTCATCTATTTCCTAAAAGATAACTAACCTGCAATTCAAGTTGTTGGAATAATGACTGCCTATGTCT
This sequence comes from Halyzia sedecimguttata, assembly GCA_937662695.2. NCBI lineage: Eukaryota > Metazoa > Arthropoda > Insecta > Coleoptera > Coccinellidae > Halyzia > Halyzia sedecimguttata. The sequence continues at coordinate 1,074,631 of OW569419.2, read as the reverse complement.
AGACCTTTATCTAAGGATTTTACCGCCATTATTTGTGATTCTAGTTCATAAGAGCAGGTAAATTTCTGGAATTTTTATCAGATTTATTAACAGTCAGTGAAGAAATATCTCGAAAACTGTGCGTTTTACGAGTGATGAAAAATAATGTAATTCCCTTAAATGATCGAAGATTCTTATAATGACTCTGCCCCTTTATACAGGGTGATTCACTAAGACTGTTCAATAAAACATTTCAAAGAGAGACTCCAGATAAACACTTGAAATTTTATAGTTAAACTTTGCTAGGAGAGATTGGAAATAATTTCAGATTCGTTCGACTTCCGGTTTTACCGGAAATGATAACAACTTTCATTTTTTAAACGTAACACCCAGTTTTTTCAGTGATAATCAGATTACCCATTGAATTCGACATTGTTTTAATGTATCACTTACATATTATTCTCAGAAAATTCGGGCAAAATCTGAAAAAAATCCTTTATATTATCTCAAATAGGGCTTCATTCCAATGTTAATAAATTGTAGACTTTTGCATGAAAATTCCTAATTTTCTAGCTTCTATCAGAAGGCATACCAATGCTTCTCCTTCGTTAATTAAAAATTTAATTGAACATACAGGGTGTTCCTATTCCGATGTCGAAGTCGGTCATGACAAAAACCTCCAAACAATTTTTTTTCAGATGAGAACCCATTATATTTATTGGTTTTTGTCACGACTGACTTTGGCATAGAAATAGAAACACCCTGTATGTTCAATTGATTTTTTAATTAACGAAGGAGAAGTATTGGAATGTCTTCTGATAGAAGCTAGAAAATCAAAAATTTTCATGCAAAAATCTACAAGTTATTAACATTGGAATGGAGCTCTATTTTGAGAAAATTTTCACACGAATTTTCTGAGAATAATACGTAAGTGACACATTAAAACAATGTAGAATTCAACGGGTAATCTGATTATCAACGAAACAACTGGGTATTACATTTAAAAAACAAAAGTTGGTATCATTTCCGGTGAAATCGGAATTCGAACGAATCTGATTTTTTTCCCAAGAATTCATCTCTCCTAGCAAAGTTTAACTATAAAATTTCAAGTGTTTATCTCGACTCTCTCTTAGAAATATTCTAACCAACGATCTTCGTGAATCACACTGTATAAAGGGGTAGAGTCATTATAAGAATCTTCAATCATTTAAGAGAATTAAATTATTCTTCATCACTTCTCGTAAAACGCACAGTTCTCGATATATTCTTCATTGATCTGATAAAAATTCCAGAAATTTACCTGCTCTTATGATCTAGAATCACAAATAATCCTCAAATAAAGGCCTAGACATAGGCAGTCATTATTCAAATAACTCTTATTGCAGGTTAGTTATCTTTCGGGAAATAGATGAATAGACTTACGTATACAGGGTGAGTCTTTGACCACGGCATTAATTTTAACCAAAGATTCCTCTCATCAAATGAAACACATTTTTCATTTAACATTTTTCCAAATTCAGCTCAGGTAAAAAGATACAGGCTGTTGAAATTTTGAAAAAAAATCAGTTTTTATTTTGTAGCTTTGACATCCTTTTTTCGAATAAAATAAATGTTGGCGTAAAGTTTCCTATAACTATGATACATATTTTCCAAATATTAGTTATTTTCTACTTCTACTGGTTTTCTAGTTATGGACTCATGGATTCATAAAACTAAACGAAATTAGCATAAAGAAAGATATAAAGTTTTTCTTGAGTCATTTCAAGAATATTCAATCATTTTAGAACATTATATTATTCTTCATCATTCCTCCTTAAACGCACCGTTTTCGAGATATTCTTCATTGAATGTTTTAAAATGGAAAGCTCCAGAAATTTCACTACTTTTATGGATCCGTTCCTGAGCGTTGGAATCCCGAATCAAGCTGTAAACCACGTTACCATGCCTTATTCTCGTCCGCCAACAATGTTCTAGATAATTTATATGCGGGAGTGTATTAGCACATTGTGAAATCTTTAAACGCTTGTAACTTTTTACCTGAGCCGAATCTGGAAAAATGGTAAATGAAAAAAGTGTTTCATTTGATGAGATGAATCTTTGGTTAAAATTAATGCAGTGGCAAAGTTTCACCCTGTATAATTATACGGACCCATTCCGAGACCCTATCGGCAGAAGGCACCGAACTTGTTGATTTAAACCCAGAAAAGTTATTCGTATATTTTTATCCGTTTCCCATCGATTAAATGGCCGGGCGGACAGACGCCCGGGGCGTCGCGGGCCTCTATCATCGTTATTCCGTGGCTGATGTATAAACTATATCGCGTCGAACAAAGCGCCTTATTAGCTTTTATAGGCCCGTTTCCCTTTAGCGGCCCTCTCCGACGATATTAAACGCTTTACGGTTCCCTTTTTCGTTGCCGACCGTATACGGGCGTGGAGGAGGCGGGCGCGGACATACGTCGTAAATCAAGCGGAAGTTCTATCGCTAGTCGTGAAAAATTGAATATCTAATTTTTTAGGATGGTCCTTACTCGGCTACGAACCCGATTTACGACCGTGTAAGTAACCGGCTATATTCAACTCTATTTCTACGCCGAGATTGGAAAAGCGGGAAATTGGACATCGCGAATTTTCCGAAGATGGAGCGGAAGTGAATTTTAGGTACTCTGGGGCTGTCGAGAGATTCCCTATATTCTGGTTGACCACAACAAGGTAACACTTGTGTGTGGGCCAGTACACAGTGGACGAGAGGGCAAATGCTCTTGCCAAACGAGGCTGTAAGTCTTCTTTTGTGATCCCAAAGCCAGCGGTCGGGATAACCAAAACCATTGCTTGGTCAAACGTGTCTGAGGGAACAACACCGGACCAGATACTGAAATATTTCATCAACACAGTATGTAAATACCGAGAGAAGACAATCTCTCAACTACAAAAGATCTCCTAAGACTAGGCAGTGATCAAATAAGATCTGTAACTGGACTAATAACTCCTCAGAAACACACGCACTCTAATAGCATCATCAGAGAAGAACCACTGTGTAGATTGTGCAATGAGGAGGAGGAAAAGGTAACTCATGTCATCTTCGGATGTGCAGCCACAACTCGCTGGAGACAAAACGACCCAGGAATGGCCTAAGGGATGGAAGGGCCTCCAAATGGAACCTAGTGAAAGAGCTGTCAGATCTCCTTAGGACACATAATCTTCTCATATAATATAACACAATAAGTCTCATATGCTGCTGTATTTTGGGTGCAAACCCGCTTTCGTAGTGACCCCGACAATCTATAATCCACAATCTACCATATTTCATTAATTTCATGATATCTGGACTTGGAGAATAAATGAACTGCACACAAGTAAGAAATAATATATTTCACAATAAGAGTACCTTAATAATTATTTAACCTATCTCTAGCCAGCAACGCTTTTCTTCCTTTGAGCTTCATCTGTATATCTTCCAACGTTTTACCTTTGGTTTCCAAGAAGAAGAACTTGAAGAACAAGGCAGCTACCAAAGAACACCCGACGAAGGTGTAAAAACACCAAGAGCATCTCCCTCAGCATGAGATTGAGCAAGGAACCTAAGCCTATCTGGAACAGGACGTAATAGATACCCAAGAGAAGAGCCGAGGTCCACACCGGTAGATTGAGGTTAGAGTAATCTCTAAGGGTGAAGTAGGCAACTTGGAGCAACAAAGTGAAGAAACAGGAGGATGTAGAAAACACCAGCAAAGGCAAACGTCCGTATCTATCCGCGAGATTTCCAGCCATCAACACCACCAAGGCCTGGAGCACATATATAAACGCTATGGCGTAATGGGGCTGAATATATTCGTCCAAACCACTAAGAATATGCTGGGTGTACATGGCAAACACCGTACATCCTGTTAACTACTGGAAAATCCTAGCGCAAATCAAGAGTACCAGAGCTTTTCTGTTCGTCTTGTTCAGGATGAGAATGTGGAGGAGGCCATAATTGTCTAGTAGAGGACTATGACGACGACGCAGAGAACATCTCTCCAAGCATGATATTGAGCAAAGAACCTATGCCAATCTGAGACAGCCTAGTGATCTACCATGATATCACAAGAATAAGTGTCATAGGCTGCAATATTGTGAATGTAATTCTGGATGCCCCAGGAAAAAGAGATTTCGCACCAACAATAATGCAGTCATTGCCGAAACTGTGGCCTATTTTGCGAGCAAAGATCAAGCATTCTTTAAACGTGTTATCGAAAAGTAAGAGAAACGTTGGGAAGCCTTCGATGGGAATTATGTCTATAAATAAAAACGAATTTTAGGAAAACAATATGTTTTTCTTACTCAGTCAAGAAACTTCCTGATCCATGCGTTAAATAACCGAAAACCCATCAGCAACAACGAAGTGAATTCCTAATAAATTTCATCGTAAAACGGTAGCTTCCGATGGCCACAGGTGATCCCGTTCGTTCATCCCTGTTTCACTTGGTTAATTTTCACGACCGTGAACCGACGGGAAGTCTATACGACGTCCCCGATCTCAATTGACCTTGACTTTCACCCTCGGCCAACCCCGATTCCCAAAGTGTTATTTATCATCGGGTCCAGATTGGGAAGGCCATCCATCGGGATTTCCCGAATTAGACGGCGAGAAGGACGATCGGAAATTGAATCGGAGATCCTAAACAGGACTAGGTGCTCTATAAATCGTTTCACTTGGCATTGAGGTTAGGAATTCGGGTTGTTTTCTTAGTTCGGACGGAAGGGATTTACGAAGGATTAATTCGTTATTTAATACCTGTATAAGATGATCAACAATATAAATTCACCTAAGATTTCACAATTCGTCCATATTTTAATTATACAGGGTAGGCCACGGTCGATGGTACCCTGGACTTTTACGGAGAACGGGACCTACGATTTTTATCGAAAACTAGCTTGTCCTGCGAACTTCATACCGCCTAACTTAATAAAAAAAATGCTCGGTATAAATGAAGTTTTATTATTATTTTCGATTAAGTGTACATAATGTTGCTTACTTACAAAACATAGTTATCCTGAAATACTGGCTATTTATAAGGTTTCAATTGGATATAGGTAATTAGGCGATGAACAAAATGACCAACAAGAGAACATACCTCCGTATTTAAGCACGTACGACGTATCAGATTAGCAGACGGGGGCAAAGTTTATGGAATAAGACCTATATTAGCTGATGTTAGGGTACGGCAGTTTAAGGGGCTTGCGATGCGATGGCAGCGCCGCAAATGGCTCCAGGTGATTCATACTCGGTTAACCTTTATTGTCGACGATAAAATTAATGACGCTCTCGATGTAATTGTCCCATATTGAACGCGACAGACGTGGAACCTGTGGAACACCCTCAAATTCCGTTATATGGCCTTCGGAGGGCATCTACGATCTATATTTCACGTCTCACCCACATTATCGAAGAAATCCATTCGATTTTGTGGTAACAGGGAGAAGTGCCGAAGATTTAGATAACATAATTACGGAATATACGAATGAATCCTAAGATATCTTCGTGTTTAAGAGGTAGAATTTACCCATGTCTCATGTTCATTTCGGTTTATTAGGCTCATATCACTATAAGATAAAATATATACGAATAGCGCCCAACATGGGGCTATACAATAAACCATGATATCATCGCGCCAGTTCGTTATTATCAGTGTTTACATTTCTTTCGCAGGTTCCTATCAGGCAATCGCCTGACGTTCCTGAGGAAGGGCGTCTTTGCGAACTTGACCAATCTGGAAGTTCTGTAAGTGTATATTTTAAGGAAGTAGATCAAATGGATGTTTATCTTCGGCGTTATTGTCGTCCTGATATCCTCCTTCCGGTTTTTAGGGCTCTCAACGACAACGCCATCAAGAAGATAGAGATAGGCGTTTTCGAGGACACCCTTAACCTAAGCTCTCTGTAAGTATGGGTATCGTCCGGAAGTTGGTAGGGTGAGGGGGGCGGTGTTTCCATCCCCTTATCAACCCCAAGTACGGAACAATTCGAGCGGACGGAGGAAACAACAACAAATTTTTGGTATTGAGAATTACAAGATTACCTAACGCATAGTACGAATTTCATGTAATAGTAACGTATAAAGTGAAATAATAAAAAAAATTAATTGGAACATCAAATTCATTTATTCAAACAAAAAAATATTTTATTAATTGCTAGCTATTTTAAAACTTAATCCAAAACATTTGGTTAAACAATATTTTCTGTTTTTCCATTTTGAGCATAAATAAACAAACGGTTTGGGGTTTTTCATTTTCGACCGTTAATTTTCCGCTTAATGTTTGAATATTTTGAGTGATTTTAATGCAAAAATCCGTCCGATCGAACGGATATTCATTATAGATTTCGTAACTTAACAAAAAGATCCAAATCCCAATATACGTTTACTGGAGTAACGCTCCTTAAGTTTTTCATTGGGTAAAATGAAAAAAATTTAAGAGAAAGCTATTTCGGACGCTTTAAGATTCGATCCCGCCGCCCCGCGAGGATCGGGAGCTATAAATTTCCAATCCAACGCCTCAGCTCACTCGGCAACGTTGCCTACGTGAATCTACTCCGATTATGCACCAAATAAAGATTTTTAGTACTCGGATGATTTCCGTCTTTCGGTTTTCAGAATATCGTCAATCCTGTCAAGCGATCGATCAAAATCGGTTACTCTTTCATATTTCTCGCAGTATTTCTAGACGATTTCAAGATTTTCGAGCAATTTCGTTCGAAATTCGAATTCGATTTGACATTTGTCGTCGCTCGTTCAAACTTCCGCATTTCTCCTCGATATAACCCTTCGGAATTTCCCCCAAAACCCTCTCCTAACATCCAAAAAAACATCACGTTTATAGTAGCATTTTCAAAAAGTTTCCTTTGATAAATGAAGAACCGCTCGACCGATTTTGTGCAAACTTCACATAAACCATCTACTAAATAGTCCGAACAAAGCCTAAACATTTGGTTTGGAAAGGTGAGCCCGACCTTGAGTTATAAAATTACAACGAAATGTGGCATTGATTTTTATATACAGGGTGTTTCCTAAACATGCGGCAAAAATTCAGGGGGTTGTTCCTTGGACTATTCTAAGAATATTTTGTCCTTTGATGATTTTTGAAAAACCTATTTGTTTCGAAGATATAGGGGAAACAAAATTTTGGATAATAACATTTTATTATGAAAAATTACATGAAAATTCAACTCAACCTACAAAAACTGTTGAAAATGACCACCTCTACCCAGCATACAAGCATCCAATCTTCTCCTCATTGACTGCTATAGCGATTCATAATAGTCAAAGATAAAATGTTAATTGCTAATACATCACAAAACGAATTCAAATGAAAACCGTGTTTAATCTGTATTCCTTTACCATCTGCACTTATCAATTTTTAGTCAAAAAACTGGCCGTTTTTAGTAATTGGAATGTTGTTAAACAAATTTAAAAATAAATTGTACCTACTTAGTAAACACAGTGCGGTACGCATTTTTATTTAAACTATTATTAATTTTAAAAATATGAAAAATGTTGTTCGCCCTGTATCTTCGAAACAAAGAGGTTTTTCAAAAATCATCCAAGGACAAAACATGCTTAAAATAGTCCAAGGAACAACCCCCTGAATTTTTGCCGCATGTTTAGGAAACACCCTGTATATCGATTGCATTTAATTCTTCAGCTAGAATAACAAGTTGGCTGAAGATATGTTTATTTGAGTTCAGTAAAGTAAAATTACGAAAAACGATAATAAAAAACTCACCCCTAATTTGAAACTGCCTCAGACGATTCAGTTGAATAATTTCGTACTTACATCACAAACGGGTACCAAAGTTGGGATCAAAAACAAATTATCTACATCTCACCTGAAAAAAATCATGACAGTTGAAATTCCGTATGGACCAGATTAGGCCATGTCTTCACTAGTAAGATTATAGAGGAAAATTAACATTTATGCTAAAATCCTCAATCAGCTGTGTAAGTTAAGCTCACAAAAACTTCATTAAGTAACCTCTCCTTCCAGAAAATTGGAGCACAACAAGTTCAGAACGTTGGACAAGAGGGTACTCTTGCCCCTGAAGAAACTACCCTATATGTAAGTATGTTTAACTTCTGTACTTATAGTCTAGACGTGCAAGATCATGAAGTAAGGCCGGCCATGCATAAACTTAATTATTTCAGTGACTCAATCAATTGAGACTTAAATCATTTTTATTTTTTCAGATATTTTGACAGGTTCGAGTTATGCATGGCCGCCACGCATGTCAGGGTGTGTTATCCCAAAGGAGACGGTATCTCATCCCAAGAACACCTCTTGGACAACCCAGTGCTGCGAGCGAGGTGAGTATTTCGTTCCAAAATAGGAACCCACCTAGAGTCTCCAACTCCTCTTTCTTCGAATTCATAAGACAAAATAGAGGTGTAAATTTTTCGTTGGTTCACACTGTATATCATATTTTCCACAGCGTCTGGATAATGGGAGGCATAGGTTGCACCGGAAACGTAATCGTTCTCCTTAGTCGCGTAATCGTACCGACCAACAACGTGGTGCATTCCCTGTACCTGAGGAACTTGGCATTATCTGACCTCCTGATGGGAATATACCTATTCACCATAGCCGGCGTGGATCACCACTACAGAGGCGTCTACCTCAGGCACGAGTTCACGTGGAGACACAGCCTCATGTGCAACTTATGCGGTGAGTTCAGTCCACCAGTTAACCCTACTTGCCTGGGATTGACATGGTTCTTGCTTCAGCTCTACCATTGAATAGTTTTGAAGATGTATTAACACCAATTTTTCCAGGTTTTCTGAGCACCCTCTCGTGCGAGAGCTCAGTACTGATCCTAACTCTGGTCACCTGGGACCGCTTCGTCTCAGTCACCCAGCCTCTGGCGAGGAGACAACCGTCCGCTAAGACTGCGGTCTTAACCCTGTTGGTGTTGTGGTCCTTCGCTTCCTTGGTGGCGTTCGCCCCCTTGAGCGAAGTGACAGATGAATACTTCGGAGACGAGTTCTATGGAAGCAATGGAGTTTGCCTCTCGCTTCACATCCACGATCCCTACGCCAAGGTAACAACTTCAGCGTTATTATGGCTTAGTATGGTACAAAAATTCACTTCAAACTAACCTCAAACAAAGGTATGGTGAGTAATAAGAGAATTTCTTCAGGGTTGGGAATACTCAGCCATGATGTTCATCACGATGAACGCTGTGGCCCTCATCTTCATAAGCTACGCCTACACGAGGATGATCAACGCGATAAAAGCCAGCGGGGTGGCCTGCAGATCCACCAGACAGTCCCAAGAAAGCGATAAGGTGGCCCAGAGGTTTGGGATCATAGTGTTGACGGACTCCTTGTGCTGGGTTCCTGTCATCATAGTCAAACTGACCGCTCTGTCGGGTGAGAACCGACTCCGACACTAAATCCGCACAATAAAACAGTGTTTCCTTGTTTTAGGAGTTGCCATACCTCAGGACTTGTACGCCTGGCTGGCCATCTTTATCTTACCCATAAATTCCGCCCTCAACCCTATACTTTACACTTTAACCACGACAGTTTTCAAGAAACAGGTTAGTTATCTTCTGTAAAGCTTCCTCCCTTGCGTAACCGAGCGTATTATCTGTCCTCAAGGTCCACAAGATAATCAATTCGTTCCTCAGCAACAGGAGATTCGGTGACCAGCACCATTCAGCTACTGAGTCTGCCCTAAGCCTCAGTCTGGGCATGTTTCCATTAAGGACCAGCACCAGGAGATTCCTGTCGTACAAGGTGAGCCTATTTTCATGACGCAGGAAGACACTAACACTTACATTATTCCCCAGGATACACAAAGCAGTCTGACACAGACCAAAGGCAGTTATAAGAAGAACCCCACAGCGGTTTGAGTTTTATTGAAGATATTTAAGTCTTAAAGACTCCTTTGTATTACTGTTATCCTTTGCAAGAAGTCAGGGTATCCTCATTGTAATAATATTGAATTTTCTCTTAGATATAGTGAAAATGAAAATTTCGTGTGATGGGGGAAAAAAAGACGTTTTAATTAAAATTTGTAAATATTTGGAAATAATAAAGATGTGAATTTTCGAGGCGTTTGTTCGCCATTTTATGGTGAGATCAGATTTGTTATGTCTCCTTCCCCAGTATTTCATTTTACTCTGCTTCGTTTTTTCAACATTACAACCGATTAAACCTTAATCGAAGAGGTCAATGTGTGGTGAATAAGTCGGCTAGAGTAACATGACCGAGCATTTCAATGCCTCAAGAACACTTTGTCTTGTTTCTGCTCGAAATATTCACAAAACTCGACGCGATTAACACTGCTGAGCGCGATCCTATTCAAAGTTACTTGAATTACCTTCATTATTGCTCCTCTTTGTCCCGTTATGCTCTTGAACTAATTATTTCCGTTTCCTCGCAACTTCATTCTTCAATGGCCCTTGGAGTACAATGTCCGAAGCCATAAATTGCTGAATAGGAAACAATTCATTAAAAACTCTGGGAAAAACCTTGATAAAATCCAAAACTGAACCTTCACCAAAAAAAAAATAAGGAAAATAAATAAAAAATTCTCCTGTACATCAATACATTTATTGTACTTATGTTGAACATGTTCAATCTTTACAAATTATGGTCCATTGCTACTATCACAGTTTAAAAGAATCGAAAAATTCATTCTACGCGAAAACATGCGCGTAGCATTTCTTCATTTAAAAAAAAATACTGAAAACGCAAAATCTAAAAGAAACAGAGGTCCATTTTGTAACGTATAAAAGGTCAATCCTCGGTAAAGAAACGTTTCCGGAAGGAAGAAACACTAAAATATAATGCTATATTCATTAAACGTACGAGGAATGACACAATAACAGCTAGATTTATATATATATATATATATATAATTTTTTTTCAACAATTCTTTTTTCTTTGACGCAACAAGGATGCGAGGTCCTGTTACATACTTTATATCTTCGATAAAAAATTTCAACATAGAAAATCTCGTATTATACTGTAGGTATTTTTGCTGGGCCACTATAATATACATATACAGTATTTTACATATTTTTTACACAATTTACAATTTAGAGGATGCTTTTTTTTACTTAAAATATTCACCATTCGATACGCAGGTCCGGATTCATTCTAAGGAGATAAGAGACGAAAGTACAACAGCAATCATAAAGTTGTAACATTTTTGTCAGCGAAATAAAATGAAATCAGGTATGCTAAAAGAATATATGTACTTATAAATATTCATTAAATGAAAAAAATTAATTTAATCAAGTCACTTCATTAACTAGAACGAGAAATAGTTGACTGGCTGCTAAGATTTCGAAAAGGATTAGTTGGGAAGACAGGCAGAGTATTATTTTTCCTTAACCTCAAGCTTTCAGGATTATATTTCCCTTCTTCAGAGCTACAATTTCACATTGAATGGTTTCTTTCTGGGTTTTCTCTTCCAAACTCTGAAAAATATCTATAAAATAAAAAATTAATTATTTTGGGATTTGCTTCTGCGTAAGAAACATAAGATATTTATCAGAAGCAATCAATTGAACAATGTTGCCAACGAAAAAACATCAACGCAGAAACAAGTATATCGTAACGTTTCGGAGTCTATATCAGACTCCTTCTTCAGACACTTAACGAAAAAATCTTCAGAACAAATTTGTTCTGAAGATTGATGTTGTTTCGTTGTTATTTGTTAGGCAACATTGTTCAATAGATTGCTTCTGACAAATATCTTATGTTTCTTACGCAGAAGCAAATCACAAATTAATTTTATAGATATTTTTCAGTTTGGGAGAGAAAACCCAGAAAGAAACCATTCAATGATGAGTATACCTCCCACAGTATCCTTTAATGATTACTACAATTTCACATCGTAAGTAATATCAATTTTGTTTGTTACATGTTACTATATACAGGACTCGAGGCCCCCACACCGACACAGGAAGGAGATGATGGGGTACCATCACTTCCTGTTGTTAAACTGTCCTCAGGGTCTTCTGACGGAAGTTAAGGATGGTTTAAGACATGGTTTATTTCGCAAATATTTTAGAAACCAGTTGAGATGGAGCAATGAAATTTGACGGTTTGAGTAAGCAACTCGAGTACTTTGAAACCCTGGTGAAATAAAATTTTGTAACCCCCACTAAAACAAATAGTAGGGGGTGGAGGTCCTTTTTAAAATAAATTATTTTTTTACCTTTCATTTGGTGTATCGTTGACACTTGGGGCTCAAGCGGTTACAAAGATGTTATCGAAAATGTTGTGCGTTCGTGACATTCTTTTAATAACATCTTTGTAACCCCGCTTGAGCCCTGAGTCTCAACGATACACCAAATGAAAGGTAAAAGATCGCAGTTTTGGATCTAATTTATTATTAGTAACTTTCCGTGAAAAAATCTTTTATTTTAAAAAATACCCCCACCACCTAGCATTTGTTTAAGTGGAGGTTACAAAAACTTATTTCACCAGGGTTTCAAAGTACTCGATCAGCTTACTCAAACCGTCAAATTACATTGCTCTATCTCAACTGGTCTCTAAAATATTTGCGAAATATGGAAACTCACCCCTGGCTTAAACCATCCCTAACTTCCATCAGAAGACCCGGAAGACAGTTTAACACCAGGAAGTGTGACAACCTAACAGTGTGGCTGCTTCGGACCCTGTATAAATTACGTCTTTGTATTACTACAGCTGCTCTTAAAGGAAGAATACTCTTCGTTTTACCTCGACTGCCTTCCCAACTAATTCCTTATTTTTGAGCCACTTCTTAATGGAAATCGCGAGTTCAGACCATCTCATACCCTTTTCTTGAGGTAGACGAGGAGAACTTTCTCTGTATTACATTTCTATCTGATACATGCATCGCTATCCTTAGAACGAACCTTGTCAGACCTACATATGCGAGTATACAGGGTGAGTCTTTGACCACTGCATTAATTTTAACCAAAGATTCCTCTCATCAAATGAAACACATTTTTCATTTACCATTTTTCCAGATTCGGCTCAGGTAAAAAGTTACAAGCGTTTAAAGATTTCACAATGTGCTAATACACTCCCGCATATAAATTATCTATGACATTGTTGGCGGACGAGAATAAGGCATGGTAACGTGGTTTACAGCTTGATTCGGGATTCCAACGCTCAGGAACGGATCCATAAAAGTAGTGAAATTTCTGGAGTTTTCCATTTCAAAACATTCAATGAAGAATATCTCGAAAACGGTGCCTTTAAGGAGAAATGATGAAGAATAATATAATGTTCTAAAAGGATGGAATATTCTTGAAATGACTCAAGAAAAACTTCATATGCTTTCTTTATGCTAATTTCGTTTAGTTTTATGAATCCAGGAGTCCATAACTAGAAAACCAGTAGAAGTAGAAAATAACTAATAGTTGGAAAATATGTATCATAGTTATAGGAAACTTTACGCCAACATTCATTTTATTCGAAAAAAGGATGTCAAAGCTACAAAATAAAAACTGATCTTTTTACCTGAGCAGAATTTGGAAAAATGTTAAATGAAAAAAGTGTTTCATTTGATGAGAAGAATCTTTGGTTAAAATTAATGCAGTGGTCAAAGACTCACCCTGTATGTATACATATTTATGTATATGTTCATATAGGTTGAACCGTATCCTAGTTTCTGTCGTGTTCAACGTTTCAACCACCGACCATGTTGAATACGACAAAACCTCGGATAGACATACATATACATACATCAAATAATCACAATTAATATCGACATTACTACATGCGAAATTTAGGACGATATATACGGCCCAACGCCTCCGAAATCTGCTTCGGACGCGGACCGATCATCCCGTATGTCGAGGTGAAACATTGATCTATAAGATTGCATCGAAATTCTTCTACCGGTCAAACACCTCGAGGGAAGATTGCACAAAGGTTTTTTTTTTTTTTTTGGTTTCTCTACTTTGGAATAACGACATTCGAAAGAAAGAAAAGCGAAGAAAAAAGGTTATTTTTTTTGTTTTGATTATATATGTGGCACTTGGTTTTTAATAGTTTGTTTCTTATCGCATACGTAAGGATGCATGAAGTGTGGTTCGATATCGGTGGTATGATCGTTGAGGTTTCTGCGAACTAGTTCTTGTATCATTTAAAGTTTGATTTTGTTGTTTATCCTATGTTGAATATTTGTCCGAGATTCCTCATTCAACACTGAATGCTAAAAGAATATGTCACAAACTTTAAGAGGGGCCTAACAGTCCAAAATATGTACAGGAAAGTTGTTACTTTATGTTGTTGTTATAGTAAATCTTTTCTATTATCGTTTTTGTCAGCAATGAGGAGAAAATTCAAGATCAATTTAAAATTTCATAAAATTTTTAAATTCTTACTTCTTTCTCTAAAACTACAAGTTTATTTTTCTGAATTTGATTGGTTTTATGTTATTCTATAAAGAGTATTTACCATGGAATGACGAGCTATCAATTTCACCTCAAAATATGTGACACTCCCTCCAAGAAAATCAAGCATATGAAGTTTAAATAAGCAGGGATTTATTTCAATGTATACTTCTTGTATCGAGTTGCAATCTGACTGTTAATGATTCATAAACTTTCTGGAATAATCAATCCACACCGGAATGTAGCAGAAAATAATTATGTTATCTCGAACCTCATATCCCCGACTCCGTTCAGTTTAAAAATTCCGAGGCTATTACGAGGTGTAACAGACCAAAACTCTTAATCTACACTTAATGCGTGGTATTGGCGAATCGATGAAGCAATGTACATTTCTGCAACGAAAGCTAAATTCCTAACGTTTGATGCTGATACATTTCGAATAACCCCATTTCCGCCAATCTCCCCAACTCAACAAACCATCCATTTCTAGGTTAAACCGTAAAACGGCCCATAACCTGTACGAAAACCTCGGGGGTCGTCCATAGCCTCAACCCCTGTCGCCAAAACCTCAACGATCACACGTCGCGTAGACTGGCAACCGAGAAAAAACAAGCGGAATATCCCGCTCGGGTCTCACCGGGTATTCCCTCAACATTTTTTCTTGCGATTGCGCGTCGGCTTGTCTGCCTTTCGTCAGGTCGTCGTCGTGCTCGGATACTGGAACCTGGTGCCGGAGGTGTACTCCGCCGACCGGACCGCCGGCTTGGGAGGCAGTTTGGGGGTCACCTGGCCGGTGGGCGAGTCGCTGTTGAACCTGGGCGATATGCTGGGCGGCGGCATGGAGGAAGATCTGCGGATAAGCGCCGGTTAGCGAGTGGTTTGATTAATAATAGGGTTTAATTAGAGGGAGCGGAAAGTTTAGAGTGGAGGATTAAAGGGATAAAGGAAAGGAAAAGTAGAAAAGAATATTTAACAACATCGGATCAAGCAGAAAGGGAGAGAAAAGGTTTCGTTTATGTACAGTTACGCCTAAAATTCCACAACAGCTGAAAAACTATACGATTTACCTCACCAAATCCGAAAAGCAATTCACTTTAACGATGTTGAGAGCCATGTTGTGATGTCAACTGACAGTGCTCTATTCATTTATGTATTTTTTTCCTGTGATTAACTATTTGTGCGAAATTGGGAGTCATTCCAAGAACTTATCCTTAGAAGTTTTTTGCATTTATTTAAACTGCTGTAAATCAGATAAGAATGGTCAGATTGGGTTGGAAATGAGGGAAAATGATCCGATGGTAATGTTTTTCCGATGTGCGAAATTGGGAGTCATTCAGAGTAGCACGCTGCTCCCTACAACATGCGCAACATTGATACTTTCAGGATACAAAAGCTTAAAAGAATCTCTATCACTTCAGACGTTCTAAAAACAATTCCTGCTTGGATTATTTTATTTAAAGCTCGATACGTCGAAAAAACGAAAAACTACAGATATATCCACTTACACCGCTCCCCCGTTCATCAGCACCGGCCTGGAGGGCTGCTGGGGTTGGGACGAGTGCCTCCTTATGTGCAGTTGCGAAGTGTGGGTTGGATTTAGTCGTGGCAAGGTCCCCCCCATGCCTATAGTCAACGAGCTGGGCAGGGAAGACTGGTGGGAGTGACTGAAAGCGGATGGGGACAGACCGGTCTCCCTCCTGGGGGGCAGAGGGGGCGGAGAGGACTCCCTCGGCGGCAACATGGGGGCGTCTGGAGCTTGCTTCATCTGCGGTAGTGAAAAAGATTAAATACTTAGTCAGTTTGTATTTTTATCATTCATTTTTCGAAGTTTAACATTCAAAGATTCATTTCATTGTTCGGAAGAGCCCATAACCTATTCTTCGAAAATATAAACTTACCTGTTGAGGTGAACTTATCTCGGGGCTATCTCTTCTCCTCCTCGGTGGTATAGGAGGAGGTGTACAAGGCAGCCTTGGACTTATAGATTCGAAAGTGGGAGAAACTGGACTCCTAGGGCCGGGACTGTTAGGGGCCACTGATGTAGAATTCCTCGGCGCTCTACATGAAAAAGGAAGATGTTGAACGATAATGCAAACATCAAAGAATATAAAGCAACAAGATAATCTGACTTATTTTTTGTTTCACATCACAACTTGGGAGATATCGAAACACAAAACTGGAATATGAGGGAAACCAATAGAAATGGAGAAGCATTTTTATTATAATTAAAACGGGGGCACAGAGATCCTTAGTTTTGGCCCATATACTCCTATACCTGCGCCCTTATCTGATTTCGATTAATCACTTAACGAGGAGAAACTGTTAGACATTGCAAAGAAAAACACACTAAGTGATATAAAACAAACAAAATCAAAATACAGACAACTCACACAGGTATAGCGTTAATCACGTCGCTCCTTGATATGGAACCACATCTAATAGACGCTATGGTACTTGTAGAACTGGTACTGGGGCTCCGGATGTGCATGGCCGTCCTCCAAGACAAGGGTCCCGCCGGTGAAACCGGAGAAGAAGTAGGACTATTCTGTCCGGTGCTCCCCAATTGAACCTATTGCGAATAGATAAAATAAAATCCTTCGCCGTCCACCGAAAAATCACTCACCGGAGCAAACACACTAAAATCGTTGTCCGACCTGGAGGAGTCCTCGCTCTTGGGCTCCTCGTTGTTGTTGCTCTTGCTCGAACTGCATATCGTGCTCACGCTCGCCATGCTCGCCGAACTGAGGGTCGAGGAGCCCACCGCGCTGGTGCTGTTGATCAACTGTCTGACCGACGAGGACTTGGACTTTATACCGGGACTCTTCAGGTTCAGATGGGGCCACTTTCTGGGGAACTTCGGTATCTGCTTGCAGCCCCTCGGTTCGATATCTATCGATTTGTTGTACAGATAGTTGTTGATCTCGTTCTCGGACATGTCGCCGAAAGGACTGAGGTTTTCGAGGAAGTGCTGAAAGGAAAACAACAAAATTTTTTCAATTACGAAACAAAACCCTTCACATATTAATTACACTTTAATATAATGTATCTTAAAAGCTGCAACAATTTATAAACAAAGTTTGTCGCTCACCCTGATCTTTGGCTCCACCGTGTAGATGTAGGGCTGGTTCTGATACTGCTGGATCTCCCCCGTGATCTCCGCCACTTTTCTCCTTTTGAAGAAATTCACCAACTGGGTGTTTGGCAAAAAATCCGGGTTTCCCTCCTCAATGTGAAGGATGTTGGTCAGATACATCCCGAGGAAAGGGACGCAGGGAGGATTGATGCTGCGTAACTTCTCCTGGTACTTCTTGAAGTGATCGTCCGACCTGCATTCTTCTAGGGCCTTCTGCTTCTGTTGACTGAGGGCCTGCAAAGATTCTACTGTTAGATATCGATTTTCTCTATTTTATTAACTAGATTTTTTTACCTGGTACGTCAGTTTTAACCTGTGAATGGAAGCGGATGCTGTTGCCGAAACTATGGCCAGTACTCCGTTGAAATTATTGATTTCGTTCAATGCAATCATAATCTCAATGATTCTGTTGTATATGGCAACTCTTTCATCGAAATTTTCGGCTTCTACAATGTTCTTTTCCAGCCATATCGTGAACTGGGAAAAAATTAAGAAACATCAAATAAACTACTAAGAACTCTAAACAGCAAAATACTGAAACAATGTTTGACAGTAGTTCCTGAAAGAAATTGACAAATCTACAAAAACTAAGAGACTAAAAAGTCATACTGAAGATGACTACACTCACGTTGGTGGTGTGCTTGATCATCTTCAGCAGGTTGGGACTCGTCTTCTCCTTGTCCTTCTTCGTCCAGACCGAACCCACCAGTTCTGAAGGTTTTATGTTACGGTACAGGTCAAACTCCAGGACGGTGAGCTGTCTTGCTATCTCTACCGGATGCAGAGTCAAGATGCCGTAGTCCTCCTCCCCGCATGGTATGTGCCATTCGATGGGTGGAGGGTTCTCGGCGAAAGCAAATTTTATGTGGCGTTGGGTATCGTTCTCCCGCTACACAAAAAAAAAAGTTTACTTACCATGGGTTGTTTTAAGCGAAGATATCACGGCGTAATAATAAACTAAAATGAATAGATCCCGAGGAAATCTCTTCTGAACATAATTAGTCCAATGACTGAACCATGTGGAACTCCACCTGTAAGTATCTCACCTTTCTTTGCACTATCTTAAGGACACTATCGACCCATTTCCTCATGCTCTTCCCGTTGACGGAATCCAGAAACTTCTCCAGTTTGGACAGGAGTTCCGGTTCCCTCTCGAAATCGTAAAAATGATGGTCCACCCAGTGTCGCAGCACGTTCAACACCCTAAAAATCATCATTAGGCACGACGAATCCTCTCACAATTTATCTCCCTCACCTGAATTGAACCGGTTGACAGTACTCTTTACGGTACTTCTTCCAGTCCTCCCTCTGATTGCACTTCTGCATCTTCTCGGTATCGAAGCAGTCCTGTTCGTATACCAGAGATGGGTCGGGTATGCTGAACCTCTCGATGAGGAGGTCCAGCAGTTCGTTGGGCGAACAGAAGCTCCTGTACGTGGTCAAGAAGGTGCGGACAAACATTGGATCGGCGTAGATGTGATAGGTCAGTCTTTCTACCAGTTTGTACAGTGTGGCACCCTGAAGGAACGAAAATTGAAGGATTTGATTAAACAGTAACCTGAAGAATGGGGAACAATTTTTTTTATCTATTTAATGATCATTCAATATCACCCAATGGTGAAATAGAAAGGAATCTCTTTGAATTTTAAATCCCCTTATTAATTTTTTTTAGGAAAAAGGTTGAAATGGTAATCATCTTCTAACCTTTATAAGAGGGACTACTCCTCCGTTCTCCCTCTGCTCCAGGATGATGTTATTCCTTGAATCCGGTTCAGAAAATTTGTAAATCTCTGGGGGCGGTAACTTCAGAGGATGCTTCCTTTCGATATCAGACAATATACTATCCAGGATCCTCTCTAACATAGATCTAAAAATAAAATATGGTTAAACACTGCCTCAACCTCAACCACCGAAACCTAACCTATTATTCAACATGACCAAATCCGCCATCCAAGAGTTCTTCTCTTCCAAACTCTTAGTGCACAACATCACGGGCGTCTGCTGCTGCCTGGGGCAGATCTCGAAGGAATTCCTCAACTCGTCCGTGTCCTGATGATCGATAATCTCCACCTTCCTTATGAAAAACCTCTCCTTCAGCCTGCACTCCGGATGATTCAAGTGGTGGATGGAACTCTGTCTCCTGGTGTTGGGTTTGCACAGGATCATCAGACCGTCGAAGAGGAACACCCTGCGATCTGTCAGTCTCTTGCCGTTACTAACTTTGAGCAGCACGTCTTCCCTGACGAACTCATTGCAACACTGGCCGATATCTTTGGAGTCCCAGTTCTCGACAATCTTCTCCAGCTCTTGGATCTTCTCCAGTGCCGCCTGGCGACGCGCCCTTATCTGGAGGAGGGACGTGGAGGTTCTGGGCAGGGCCGAGGAAGGCACGCAACGACCTGAAAATGAGCAAACTCTCTAGAAGATGATCTAAATGATGACCAAACCTATTCCGAATGGCTCTTAATGATGACTGAACCTTGCCTATAAAAGTAACTTACCGAGTTCCATCTGCAAAGGCTTCAACATAACCTCAACCTGCTCGAGGGACTCCTTGTCCTCGGCAGACGACAACTCCTTCAGTATCCGGATGTATTCCATGTAGGAGAAACAATGGCGTATGGGGCCCATGAGCAGGGCCGGAAGATAGTACTTGAGGGCCAACCTCATGCCTTGGCCAGCGGATATGAGAGAACTCTCGATCTCGGGCCTGGAGAGGAGATTGTTCAACGTCTCCCTGCATCTGGCCGACGTCACATCCTTGGCGTATTTAGAATACACCTGGAACTCCACCGCTTCCGCCAATTCTGGAATAGTTCGAACTTAATACATGTAAACATGAGAACATAAATTTATCGAGAGTACCTTCGAAACAACTGCCGATGTAAGGCATCTGGTCTTGGGCCATCTCTATGACGTCTTCTAAGCTTCCAGAAAGGGTGTAAGTCAGTTCGTACAAGTCCATGATGTTGGAAAAAATGCAATCTATCTCTCTCTGATCAGATCCCAGTTTTATCAGTTCCTCCCTACAAGGAATACAGATGTAAGTAAATGACTGGTATCTTAATCAATAATAGGAGCCCATGACTTGGCCCTTGGGGAACACCTCACAAAATATTTATTTGATAGCCTTACGACCGACCTTGTCACTATATCGATTTATAATGCATAAGGCGCTAAAAAGTCAGTGCACCATCGGAAGATATGTGATCTGATGAATTTATTTGCGACAATAAATTAAACAAATAATTTCCCTTCGGCAAATGTACTAGGGTTTTATTCCAGACCGGCATGTATGTACATCTCGTACTCAAAATACCAAACCAATAATTTTCATGGAATTAACCAAATTTCTTACCTGAACACCTTGATGAGCATATGTAACTCCCTCATGTACGCCTTCTCGGAAGCTATAAGTTCTCGAACAACCTCCTCATAGGTGAGACTGGTTCTAGGTGCTGCCGACACCAACACCTGTGGCTCTGTTGGTATGCCTGCTCCGTTACCCTCATCTTGGTAGAACATGTCCATTAAAGCCTTCAACAAAAAAGGTCCATCGTTTAAGATAAGAATGATATATACGATCGTTTAAGATGAAGCTAGTTGATTTCCATAGTTGTGTTCGAAAATTAACTCCACGGAGTAGAGTAGAGTTTTTGAAGGTTTGACAGATTTACTCTAGAGTTTCTCTGACACTGACACTGACAGAAGGTGCCAATATCGGAAAATAGGTTATGTTGGTTTAAGAAAGATCCTATTATTATAGTTTTCTTCACATATATGTAACTCTAATCATAAATATATATTGTGAGCAGTATAAAAACTATTAAATTACATCACAAAACATTCATAAAACAGTTAGACAAAGATACTAGATTTTCCTTCCCATGAGATATGTCAATTTTGACAGGAGTAAAATGAACTCCGAGTCGAATACTCCGACTTTTCGGACGACAGTCACAGAGTAAAATTTACTCAACCTTTCAGTTTTCGAACGCAATGGAGTAAATATTACTCTACGGAGTTAATTTTCGAACAGAACCCATATGGTAATTATGTCCGACAATTTGCATGCTGGATAATTTGATAATGTTATCTGTCAAACGTTACTCGACAGCCTCAAGTGTCCACATAGTTATTGTTTTGACTACCTTGTGATTTATATACCATTATCAGACAGTTTTGGAACTTCAATAAAAGAAAATTGATTTGAAAGAAAAAAATTGAGCCAGCTTCTAGCAACTAAAACAGGCATAACGATACAAAAAAAAAGGAAGCATAGGAAACAAGTTGGTCTGCCTTTTTCCAAGCAGATGTTGAAGGTACTCCTCTATTATAAGAAAACAGACCTCTACACGAACATGCGGCACAAATAAACAGTTAAATCTACCTACCATGGCTGCGGGCTTAATTTTGTTGGCAGCGTGAAAAGCAAAAGCAAGTTAATAACGTAACTGAAAGCATTTAAGGTAAACAAATCCAAATCCTCGATGGGAAAACGAAAAATAATCCTTCAAAATAGGGTAATTCCACTCACACGAAACTCCACTTTCAACGAAAATCAAGAACGAAAAATAGCTGTATGACAAACTTGAGTAACTTACTATTGCAATCAATTCATGGAAAAAAGACTCCTATGGAGCAAAGTTGAACACACAGGGTGATGAGTTTATCAATATAATTTCAACCCGGCCATAATTTTTCCATGGGCAGAATTTCGAAATGAAAAAACTTTTCACTGATATGTAGAATCTAGTCTTAAAATATCTGTACTGATCCAGACTCACCCTGTATATCCTTCAAAAATTATACCAAACACAAATTTTATCCTACGAACTTCACACTTCACAAGATACAAAGAAAACCAAATGGGAAAAAGTTTATATACTAAGGGTTGATTTTTGGTTACATACTTTGTCAGCATTCATTGAAATCTGAACATCCTGATATGTAATTTCCACTTGTTTGATGTGTTTTACATAGTTCCCTGCCAACTTGAGAATATCGGCCGAAATATATTCCAGAACGGCCACCAAAAATAGAGATACTGTCAGGTCTACTTTGTATAGCAACAATTCCTAAAAAAAATCATATCCATAAATAGTCGGGAAACTTTAAGCGAATATAGTAAAGCAAAGAATAGAAATTAACTCAACGATACCTTCTGTAATAAGCTATGAATCTTGTCCACGGGCAACAATAGGGCTGATTTTTTTTTACCCCGATCCACAGCTTCTTGGGCCTCTCTTAGTGCCCATTTATCTATGGGTGTTGGAAAAGTGCTCTGTACTCTATATTCCACGTCCTGCAGAAAAGAATGCTTAGTACTCTCACCATAATATTCAATCCAAGAACCTACCTGTACTGTGTGAGGACAAGGTTTCGCGCATAGCATGGCCAATAGCCGAAGACATAAATTTTCCACATATTCCAGAGCATCTTCCTGAGCCTCCAATGATGGATGAACAGTCTCTAAAACCTAAAATAATGTTGGTAAGTATACAATTTCTTCAGATGAACTATTGACAGACTACCTAATTTGGATTATTATTTCATTACAAGACAATTTAGAAAGGAAATCTTCAAATGAAAAAGAAATGTATACATTAATAACATGTACTTTGTTTATCAATTATTAGTGTATGTGAAGTATGGGAACATCACTTTATTTACCTTTTTCAGCGCGGTAGTCAGTACCCCTTTCCATTTTGCCAGATTATCTTCATTATTGAAATCATATATGTGGTCAGGCACATTAACTGCATTCATCATTTGAAAAAATAAATTAAAGAAAAACACAACACCTTAAAGAATACATATAACCGTCATTGTTCATTATCGAATAATGGAACATAAAGTAACCTAAAACTACATATTCGCCTCACTTTCTGTCACTTATAAACCCATTTTCCTCCGGAATTCTGTTCCTTATAAATAATAAACAGAAAACTCACAATCGAGGAAACCGATCACCAAAAATTTAGGAGTTGACAATCGCCAATAAACGCCATATTGTTTTATTTGATGATTTCATGATTAGATGAACGTACCAGTTTCATTTTTATTCTTTCTAATCCGCCCTTGTGTATAAATCCATTTCTTTTTAATTGAGTCGTAGATTAGGTGTGTGCGCAGACTGGGTTAAGATTTTTGTTGGGTAAATTTTCCGATCATGCGTCAAGTTCAGGATCGATATTTGTATTCCAAAATTAGAAATGTTTGTGTTTCGTTAATCGGAATCGAATGATTCATAAAATTTGTCTTGTAATTATTTAACGAATTTATGATTCAGAACATGAAAAGTCCCGAAATTAAAGATTTCGTATATGACGAAGTACATAGAAAAAAAGTGACCTTGAACTTCAGTTAACCTCACTTTAAGAAACTTCAAAGTTCAACTTTCTCGGTAAAATCTCAGAAATCATAGACTACATACCCTTATAAGTAGGGTATGTGGGGTATGTAGTTGTAGTATATGGGTGAAATAACCAATTTTTTTTCTGGTATCAAATTATTGTGACAATGCAATAGAAATTAATTGCAAAAACTTGCAGAATAATAAATCCTCAAGGATGTTAATCGGGATAGATGAACGATACATTATTCAATCACATAAAAAAGTTTTCTAGCAGATTATGCAAGAATAAGTTTCATAAATCACAGAACTAAGGAAAAGTAAATATTTATTAAGCTTAAATTAAAATGTACAATGTATTATACTCAATCTATTCAACAGGTTGAATATCATACTCAATTCCTATTTTCTTAAGCCTTTCCATTTTATTGTTCAATCTTATTAAGATATTGGACTTTTTCCTCATGAATGTCTTGTCATCTAGAGCCTTGTTCTTAGACAACACATGTCTTTCTTGTCTGATTTTACCAGGCAGTACCCTTTTGGGTATAAATGATTTGAATAGGAATGGTGGTCGTTTTTCAAAAGGTATATACATAGCTAAAATCAAGAATTATGTAATTAAAATCTTTATGAAGACTTCAGTCGTCATCCTACTTACCGACAACACGCTTCTTGAACATAAGGTAATTATTCATAGTTTCTGATGCAATTTTAGCAACTTCAGGGGTAGAAAATTCAATAAAACCATAACCTTTACTCTTTCCTGATATTCTGGACCTGCAAACTTTAACATTGGTGACACGACCAAACTGGGCAAAGTATTCCTTCATCTCTTCTTCATAAAAACCATGGGGAATGTGACCGATATACAGTAGACCTCTAGTTGAAGCGAGGGCTTCTGTGTTCCTTCGCCTGATTGATTTTTTGATCCCATTCTACAATTAATACGATTATAAGAAATGTGTTGATGTAACAGTAGTGAAATTAATATCTTACGTTGATATGTCTTTTGATGGCCCCTTTACTTTTCTTTACATTCTTCTTGTCATCCTTAATGTTTAATGAAAGAAATCCATTGGTGGACCCTGCAGTTTTTCCCATTTTGAAATAGAATTATGAATTTTTAAACATTCAACGTTTGTTCACTTCACGTGTTGAAATAAAATGAAAGAATATTCATAACATAACCTAAAAAAAAAGTAAAAGAATTCTATGGAACTGTCAAATAGTTATGCAAATCATATCTGGCCTCCACCGAATTTTAATTTGAAAAATACACTTAATAGTTTCATTTACAATTCAAACATTTTCTATTCGTTAAATAGCTTTCAACTTACTGTTTTAAATTCTAACATATAATTATGTATTATTTCACATTCTTATAAGTAATAGCTCAGATTAATCTGTGTTACTAGCACAGATGACAGTTTATCTGTGGTGATTGATTATCTGTGCACCAATTCTAACCTCAAAATTGGTTTTGATTATTTAATCCTTGTCCTTACAAATGTAGATGATTCTTGAATAAAATCCAGAAGCAGTATAAAATGTATTTTTTTCGCAACAGTCATTCTGAGTTCTGCATATTCTCTCATCAATGGGACGCACGAAAAGAATCAGAAAAAGAAAGAGATCAAATGGTTTAGAACCTTCCATTACAGCTACAATACTAAATTTAATGAAATGGATGAGAACATTCGAATGGAGAAATACATCAGATATTAGCTGCAGAAATTTTCAGGGGACTGGAAGAGGTGTGACTTCTCGTAAGAACCTCTACAATGGAGATCATTTAATCAAAGTTCCTTACAAACTCCTGATAACGTACTCGACCTTATGTGGTTCTGAAGAATTTAAGAAAATCTTTAAGAATGATTCCAAACTAGGGATACATGACATTTTAGCTGCCTTTCTTGTTATAGAGAAGCATAAAAACAATCAATCTTTCTGGAATTATTATTTAGAATCTTTACCAACCGTTGCACCAGAATTGCCTTGGTTCTCATCTTCAGAGGAGATTAAATATCTTCCGGAAGAATTGAGGAAAGAATGTGAGAAGTGTAGGTATAATTTTGAAGACAGTTGGACAAGAATAAGAAGCTCAATAAGTACTTGTTGGAAATGTACATGCTGTGGGAGAAACGTTGAAGAAATTATCAATTTGAAGTCTTACCCTTGGGGCTACATAATGGTGAATACCAGAGGTGTTTATGTGGATCCAGCTGTAATAAGAAATTCTTCAAATTGGTCAGCACCCTACAATAAAAAGCATTGTTCGTAATCTTGTTCTTAATTTTTAGGGATATAATTTACGATGAACCTCAAATAGCGATGTTTCCTTTGATGGATATGTTCAATCATTCGGATGTTGCAGAAAACAAGATAGAATTTCAAGAAACCTCAGATGGATTGTTTTATCAACTTTCAACATTGAATAATTATAAAAGTCACGAACAAATATTTATATCATACGGAAGACATGATAACACAAAACTGTTTTCTGAATATGGATTTTACCTCCCAAGAAACAGCAACGACAAAATCAAATTCACACCAGAAGAGATTCTGCGTCAGTTAAATCTGAAATTAGACAATTTTCAATACGATTTCATGAAAAGACATCAGTTTTTGGACGCACAAGAACTTTTCATCTCTTCTATTGGTCCGTCTTTCAAAATGAAAGGATTTTTGTATGTCGCTTCGAATGATAATAAGAAAAATTACAGCATTTGTGTTTTCTCCGAGGTGTATGATGAAAATTTTATGGAGTTCTTACAAAAATGCGTGGAAAAATTGCTCGACATGAAGATCCAGGAGTATAAATCTGATTATCGGAAGTTTAGGAATCAATTTGAATCCAATGAGAATATCTGGCGATTTTTGGAGCATAGGGCTCATTATGTTGAAAATCTAAGGAGGGAAATAAAAAATGTTCATTATTGAAAAACTGTTTTTTTATCCTAGTTGTAGTAACAGTCGTATGGGTCTCTCAGATATGTTTTTTGAAGCTGCTATAGTCATATTGATCCTAGATTTTAATATGTAAGTTTAATCGAAGGTATAATGGATAATTTTTTACAATGCTTACCAAAAAAAAAAGATCTGTGTAGTAAGAATAAATTCTATAGTCTAACCTATTTCCTGTGAAGGTATATTGTTTACAATTGAATTTGTAAACATTATAATTCCATTTCAAACGGAGACAAAGTAAAATGGAAACTTCTAGATGGAAACTAGACCCAAATTTCCGAAAAGTTATATCCATAAGGGACTACTGTGGCAATGACATCGAACAAAAAGCTCTAGAACTTTACCAGTGCCTATCAAATGTTTCCAAGTGCGATGAAAAATACGTGTATATTTACCTTAAAATAATATATCCAAAGCGCGAAAGTTATGGTGTAAAGATACCAAAGAATTTCAAAATAATCTTATTGTCATCTTTAAGGCATTTAAAGGTCTACGACAAACCTCAAAACTTACCAATGAGATCGTTGATTCATGTGATAGCAAAAGATGTATTGCGTTCTTTAGATTACCTAGATTTCAGAACACTTTATTTGTTCAAAGTGTTAGATCAAATTGTTCTCAAGAAATTAGATTTGATTAAAGATATTCACAAGATGGTACTGAGTAAATTGTACGAAGTATGCTATGCTTCTCCGATCGCCATCCTAAAAAACTCTGCAGTTTCAATATTACACAAGATGGAATTGAAAATAGGGAATGGGTTGAAGACATTTGACCCGTTGTTAAATATAGGGATACTAACAAACTACGATGATACTAGGATTAAATTGGAACAAATTAAAACACATAACATCCATTCGAATCTACAGGAGTATATGAAATTTGTACATAAATATTTTCATTTTAATGTGTACAATAAAGTTGCTGGTATACTTTATAAAGCTATAATAGCTAGATATAATATTAGCGATTTTAAGACTAATATTTGGCCCCTTTGGAGAGGATCGTTCGAAAATCACGGAGGTTCAAGGTAAATGGAGGAATATGGAAGAATTTGTTGATAATTTTTTTATGATTTCAGAGAATTCCAACAGAGTTTCTTGAAGTACTGGATACCTTTTACTGTACAGGAATATAAAACAGATCTTTATATTTTCTTACAAGATCAAAAGATTCCTCAGGAGCTATTAGTAGAAATTTTAGTGGAGCTCAGACGAAAAAGACATGTTTCAGTTGAAAACTTATCCGATGGAATATTTTATGAAGATTTCATCAAATTCATCGATACAAATTACATAAGTGATAAAGCTTTTGAAATTCTCTGCACTTTTCCTTCTTTTAACGAAATTATCCCTCCGAAATGCCTAGAAATATTCGAAGAATACTTTCTGGGATGTAAAATTCGGAATATCAACTCGGAAAAACATGCCAGTCAATTTTTGGGCCACATTTTTGTATCCGAACATGTAAACATCCAGAAGAACGGAACCAGTTCAATTTACAATCATTTCATGAAAAATTTGGGGGATTTTATTATCAATAATTTGAATGAAGAGAAAAACCACGATTTGTCCTTAAAACTCTGTAAGATTTTAGTTGGTATGAGAAGGCCCTGCAAAGATCTGAAACTAAAATACGATGTGCCGAAAAAGTACCAATATGGTCCAGAGGGGAATAAATATCTGTTTTACTTACAAGAAAATGGTATCCTCGATATTTTTACAGAACATAAGGAACTGATTTCAAGTAAATTAGTCAAAATATTCAACACAAATCCTACATCTGATGATACGACGATGTGGTTACTGCAAAATGCTTTCGACTCTTTTGATATCCGAGATTTAAATACGGCAGAAGTGGAAGAAGGAGAAAATTACATTTCGTTAAGTACCTTGGAGAAATACTCCGATTGCCAAAAGTTGAGCCTTTACAAAACTGCCAAGGAAAGGGAAAAGGACCAACTCATACTGTCCTTCGGAATGATCGAACATCAAATTGTACTGGCACTGTTGAATGTGAAGGTTTGCGAGGGATCTACCAAGGAGATCTTCAACATACTGAAGATTTTGAACGTTTTAGTTGTGGCCAATCAAATGGGAATCGTTGAAGAGTGTCAGTCTTCCAGCATCATGAATATGTTGAATTTTATGGTGAATATAGTGGAGGAAAATCTACACGAAGGATTATCCGCTAGGACGAGGAAAGTTTTGGAGCATTTGTTTTCCGTGAGTAAAGCAACTAGAATCATTTGAAATATAGGTGTTCTATGTGTGCCATAGATTAAATTAATTTGAATACTTGTAGAAAATCATAGATATACTACATCTCTCTCTGACTACTCTGAGAGACCACGGTGACATGATACTTGAGAAATTGGTGATTCTCATAGAAAGAAGTAACATGAAGAAAGTCGTTAGCGAAGTGCTCAATTTAGTCCCCTCCATCGCAGAGAAGATGGCTATCTCGAGTCCTAAGTCGCAAAAATCATTGAATAAATTCTTCCAAGAACTGTTGAACGTTATTGTTTTCCCTGGTAACTTGGACCATTTGCAGAAGAGCCGGATGAGGAAGCATCCCAGATTAAGATCTCTGCTTCACGCAGTTTGCAAAGGAGCTGGCACGAGACAGAGGGTAAGGTTGAAGCCCCACGTTGGGCGCCAATATAACATTGGTTTAATGTTAAAGGTTGTGGGGGACTCTGTTTGATAATATCAATTGAGGGAACTGTCACTATTACGATAAGGCGTTTATGCTGGTTTCACAGATGAGGAATGGTGAAATATACCTATTTATCGATGCTTGTAATCAATACAACGGTCCTCATGAATTTATTCCTATTTCCAGGAGTTTGTCATTGAAGCTGCAAAGAAATTAGTGTGGAAATCATTGCAACACAACCTTGATCCTACAGTACACGCCGTCCTACTGGAATGTCTGGAAATTCTTATCGTCGAACCTAATTTTCACAACTACACCGCCGTTTATCTGGAAGACAGCATAAAGTTGAGTTTGAACTCTTTTAGATCGGCTAATTGGAGCGTGAAGTAAGTAAAAGCAGAGTATCTCACAAAACGTTGTCCTACGCTTAGATTTATCACAGCGAGAACTCATTCGAGTTCCCTATAAGTATAAAATCTTCATAAATATACTGTAAATCTTATAATTGTCATCCCAATCCTTGACATCTTTTTCAGGAACGCTGCAATACAACTGACCAATACCATCATCACGAGAATCTTCGGGGTTCAACAGACTGATAACATACGTCTTAGATCTTTTCAGGAATTCTGCATACTGTTTCCTGGACTTTCCGACCTTTTCTACAACATCCTGTCTTCCTCCTCGTTGGACGATAGGGCTTTAATAGTCCTTCAGTACCTTTCCGCCTCCGAAGTACTGGTATACAAACACCGAAGTGAGGAGGTACAAACAAAGATCGAAAAATTCTTGCGTTTACTCAAACGTTTATTACGGTCCGAAGAAAATTATATTATCAAGTTTATACCGCATGCTTTTGTTAATTTATGCGTTGAAAAACGTTATCCGTACCACATGGGGAAAGTATATGATTATGTAGTGGCCAATTTGAACAAGAAACCTAGTAATGTTATTGTTAATCACCTCATTTTATTCAAGGAATTTGTTAGGAAAATAAATGAGAACTACACTTATTTAAAGCCGATGGAGGTCGATATTGAAGCATCGATAATGGACATGGTGAATAAAATGAATAATTTTTTGTTAAACAAACATCCACAATACTTAGATCTGCACAATATACGACATTTTGTCCTTGATCAATGTTCCCAAAGTTGTAACGATACTATAAGTTTGAATGTTTCTTTAAACCGTTGGAATGTGTATAATTTAATAATAAATTTCTCATTCACCGTCATATCAATAAATCTTCAGCAATTGTTCGAGGTAATGTACAGTAATAAGGAGTTCAATTTTTTATTGGAAATTTTCTTGGATAAAACTATCACTTACGTGATGGAGAACAGAGATTTAAATCTAATCTCCACAATTTTCAATACAGTGGCGACCAAAATATTCCGTTCGAAAGATAAAAAATTAAACCGTGTTCTTATAGAATCAATCTTGAAGTTAGTCGATTTCCTGGATTATATTACAGTAGAAAACGAACTTTGTGACAAAATAACAGATATCAATTTCTGCCAAGCTGTTGTTATTCAGATCATTCTCTCCAAACAAAAAAAAGAAAATAGGGCTGCTTTATGTAATGAAGCTTTCAAGAAGATCTCCCAATTTAGTAACTTAGACAATTTCCAGTTGGAACTGATTCCGAAAGTTTTAATTTTTCTTCATAGAAATCTCGATGTTTTAAATAGATATTCGTTTTTGAAATTTTTATTGTGTTTACTGCTCTCCGATTGTGGTAAGGAGGACATTTGCGAATTTCTGACGAAATTGTGCAGGAAATCCGTAAATTGCGACAATTACATGGATAATTTATTGACATATGAGTTTTTGTATGATTTTTTCAAAGACGGTGAAGTCGTTCAAAAGTTTCTGAAGGACACTCTTAAGTTGATCGAACAATTCCAGAAAAGAACGAAATTTGCTACTTTTTATATGGATACCTATCAGAGTTTACAGATACAAAAGGATATTATTAATAAAATTATTTCGAAATTTTATGAATTTTTTTTATCAAACCTAACTATTTTTATGAAATACCATGTGCTTCCCACAGTAGGGACTGCTATTTATGATCGGTGTATCATCTGCAAATCTTCCTCCAACCATTGATTTAAATATTAAATAAAAGTGGTCCCAGCACTGTGCCCTGTGACACACCAAACCTCATCTTTTGGCAGCTACTTAACCTTGCCCTAGCAAGGTCTAGGAATATTTCAATAACACTCCTACCCTTTTAAGATTCCCCAGAATTGTTTCTGTTACCCTACACATAACGCCACCTTTTTTTATAGTTTTAATAATAAGTCTTATTTTATGTGCATTCATTGGAAAACGAACTGGTGGTTAAACAATTTATTCATTTCAGGGAACATCAACTTTTCTCTATAAGTTCAAGTATACCTAATACATTCATTAATTTAACTTCATTATCAATAGTACAAAATCACTCTTTTTTGAACATCGATCGTTGTTTTTAAAATGGAATCAATATATCTATAAAACTTTATCATTTTCATTGCATCTGCATGTTTCCCTTCGTCATATATTTTAGAAACAACGACCACTTTAGAGAATCACAATTTGTGTAAAAAATCATGAAATTTATCAAAAAACGTCTAAAAATTCCTATACACCACAATTGTGTCGAATACGGGTATTTCTGGACGTGGCCAATAAATAAGTCCATGATAGAAGGAACTAGAAAAATTGAAAAGAAAAGAATGCCTTACAAACATTACATATATATAACAAGGTTTTGAAAAAATCATCAAAGCCGATAACAATTTAAATACTCAAAATTATAACAGTTTCGTAAAGTAAACGTCAGGTTACATCAGCTAAACAGTTATTTCATCTATGGAACACCTATGTATTCGATAAATCAAAAACGATACAAACTTTCTTCGTGAAATCCTACTACTAAGACATCCGAAGTAGCGAATATAAACTAGAAAAATCGTAAAGAAATATCTTGGTACATATATTTAATCATTAAAAAATTTCTCAACAAAAATATAATAAAAATATTGTATAGTAGAGAATTATTCTTTCTTAAGATCTAAAATATTATCACATATATTTATTTTCTATGATTATCAGTTTTTGTTACCTTGAACAGACAAATATACAGAGCATGCACAGTTCCTGCATGCTCTGTACGACTAACACACAAATATACAGAGCGTTTCATACAATCATGTCAGGATACCTGGACTCCCACGATACCAGTGAAGAAATTAAGAGCGGCACCTCAAAAATAAATATTGCCTCAATTTTGGCCAGTTGGACTACAGAAAATCTAACCTACATTTACACGGCGAATAAAATCGAACAAACCTGAGTATTTCGAAGGATATTTCATCTAAACTTTACGCCCACAACCCCAAAAGTCGAAGTTCATACCTCCAAATACTTCCAGCGTCAAATACGGTCAAGTGGTACGAATTAGACTAGAGCGCCATCTGCAATAATGAAGCTAAACAATGTTCAACTTTGACGCTACATTTATTACAGATGGCGTTCAAGTCTGAATCGTATGACATGAAAGGAAGTGTCTAGCTTTGGCGTCTGTCATTAGGAAATCGTTGACTTTACCAAATTATCCTGCATTTCATCCACCTGATCTTCCAAATCTCTAATTTCTTTCTTAAGGATTTCATTTTCGTCCAGGGTTCCTCACGGAATATCTGTGAAGCTTTCAATTTGGAAAATATATTGTTTTTTGAAGTTTCCGAGTTCAACGATTTTCTAATGACAGACGCACTTCATCATCAAGAAAATGAACCTTTCACAACCTCGAAATGAGAAGTTTATGCTCTCATAACCACGAAATTCGAACTTTCAACCCCTAACTCCAAATCTATAGCCTCGAAGTTTGAAATGTCAGGCCTCTAACCTCAAATCTAACGCTTCATCTGTCACAAGGAGAGGAGACAACACGGTACGCCACGACCAACTTGAAATATCCAGGATATGTGTCTTCCGTTGGGAGAAATCTTCACGAGAACCACTTCGGAGCGGTCTACATGAGTTCAGCGAACAAATTCAACACCCTGTGTATCAGCTCGTACTGCTCGGCCGTCTGTACCATGCCGCCCCTGTTTAGTCTCAACGAACACAAGATGGCGAGTATGTCCACATTCAGACCGTTCTTCAGCTGCTGTATGCCGTTGAGGATGGCGAGGAAACAACCCGTTCTGCCGATTCCCGCGCTGCAGTGCACCACCAGGGGCACCCGGACATTCTCAGAGGAGGGTCGCCTATGAGAAGAGAGCCCCTTCGGAGGTTCTTTAGGAGTGGCGGGGACAACGCCATTCGGGGCGTTGCAAGCGGCTTTCTGTACTTCCTCGGGTTTATTAGCCTCTTTAACGTTCCTCCTAACCTCCTCCTTCCTCTTTCCGATGCTTCTGGTCCACTGATCCAGGTGTCGCGCTTCCCCACTCTTCTTTCTAGTCTCACCCGAATTCTCCGAATATCTGGGAACGCAGAACCTCTGCGTCTTCGCCATCCTGGGCGTTCTTCTCAGTCTGATATCGAAGGGATTATCCGACTCGGAGGAGTTTTCTGAAGACTTTGGTGGTTCACTATTCGGGAAGGAGTAAGAGAAGGGATTTCTGGAGTTTTCCAGGGAAGTCCAGAAGAAACTCTTCAGACCTTCCTTCTTGTCCTCCTTTTTCTCCGAAGCAGTAGTTTCTACCGTTTCTTCGCTCTCTTCCATAGCTTCGCAAGGATCTTTTGTACCTTGAGCAGTCGTGTCCTCTTGGGGCACCCCCTCCTTCGATTTCTCGCTAGAAAAATCCCCTAGAACACTGAGGGCTACGTCGAGGACCAACCTAGGATCCGCCATCTTATGGTCCTGCCAATTGGTAAACCAATAATGCTTCATAACCCTCTTTTCCCCGTACTCCTTACCGTCGCACAACCTCGTTACTTCCAGGTGCCTCACTGGACAATCCTGCAGAACGTTCTCGTCCGACACGTACCTAATCTTAAAGTTACCGAAAGTTACCTCGTCGCTCGCCTCAAACTCCACCAGTTCCTCCTCTAATTCCTGATAATTGTGCTTACTGTCAAACGTGAACTTCTCCCTTACCTTGGAGGTCTTCACGAAGAACTTGTTGGAGTCGGGAGAACCGACCTGCCTGCCGATCGGAAAATACAGCTCACATTTGTTCTTCCCTTTTTCAACAAGCCCGGTGAGCATCACTATGATTCGGCACTGAAAAAAACACATGATTAGGCGAGTTTAACAGCGACATTACCAATATTGATAGGCCTATAAAAGAACCCTGGGGAAACCCGGCAAACGAGGTTGATTACTCACATTTGTGTGCCAAATCATACTCCAAAAATCTTGGCAAGTGTGGGCCATAGGTCCTTGTGTTGCAATATAAGCTGTCTCGGTATAATCAGGTCCCTGCAAGAAAAACTATTTTAAAACTTTGGAGATTCACATGAAGATGAAGATAAAAGATAGATGATATAACTAAGAAACAGAAGATAAATGAAAGGAAACTCACCTTAATGTAGTTGGCATGTATATAAGTTTGTACTCCTGGCAAGTGAACTCTACTATGTTCGTTTGGCAAGACTCCCTTGTATCTATTCTTGTTTTGACTTCCAGATACGTAACACTTCTCCTGGAGGTTCAACGGTACCTCCCAAAACTCCTGGTGCAGTTTAGGAACTCTACTCTCCTACGAAACCGATAAAGTTCAACCGCTATAGAGCCCCAAACTATCGAAATACTTACTACGCAAGTAGCTTTCAGATCCTGCACGGACAGAACGCAACCAACCGTTTGCAGATACTGCATGTTCTGCAGATGGTTCTTGAAGTCCTCTGAAAGCAGCTGGTTATTCTCGATGTCAGGTTGTCTGGGGTAGAAGGCCTTACGGTACCCCTTGCAGTTCTTGGAACCTCCCACGCATTCCTTGAAAGAACCATTCTGGCAAAAACCACAAGGGGGCACGTAAAGGTTCTCGTTAGACAGAGATTTTCTACGGCATTTAGAAGCTGTGCACACGCAACGTTTAGATGGCACCTGACACCTAGGATATATAATAAAAACTGAGAGAATGATCGGGATATGTATACCGTTTCCGATAGAATATAATCAAATCACTACTCACCTGCTTTTACAAATATCCACTTTGCTGGGCACTGACTCGTATATGATACAATTCCCACAAGCTTCTTGGGATTTTCTCCGCTCCCCCGTCTTCTTTCCGTTCTCGAACTTTTTCAAACAAGGGCACTTCTCGCAAGCACCAAAACTGGACAAATTCAGATTGGAAACGCTTCTCGCCGTGTTCAAACGCATCACAGGCTGTACTTTAGGCTCGGCGATGCTGGTATTCGATCCCAAATCGATGGTGAGACTAGCGTTGGATCCCCTACGTTCCAGAAGACCTTTCGGCCTGAATTTAACCGGTTCTTGTTTGGAATTCTGATTATCCGAAAAATCTTGTAAAGTCATGATTTCCGGTAGGGTTTTCAACGTTTGGGATCCGGATATGCTGTTGTTAGATGCGAATTTCTTCAAATTAGAGGGGAAACAGGGCGTCAGTTTATTGGCTTCGTCATTGGTAAATTCTGATAGTAACTTTGGTTTGATCTGCTTCTTGGGGGTGTTAGGCATGGAGAAAACATCTCTGGATAGCTCCAAACTTGTGCTGCTTTCCTTCTGAGGCTCAGAATCCAGACTTACGGCTTTTAGTTTTCGCGATAGGGTTGGTGTTTTCGGAGATTGCACCACCAGTATTGGCTGCGTTGCGGTGTTTAGCTGTGTACTTAGGTCCAAATTGGGAAATTTCCTCTCCTTTTTCTCGGGTTTTCCGTCGGGGGGTTCAGATTCCATTTTGTTAGTTTGTGCTGGCAAAAACAATAATATGAAGATGTGAAATTTTGAATAATTTAAACGTATAACCTCAGTGTTCAATACTGATAACGTTTAGTTATCAGTCGGTAACGATAACAAATTATTATGCCATTAAGATACCCTCTAATTCCTGTTTCGCCCAAAAAGTACATACCAAATAGCGCCTTTACGTTCTTCCAGTCATCAGCAACTATTATTTATTGATATTTTCTTATCGAAACGTTTTTACGAAAATAGTTGTACATTTACAAATGTGTGATAGGTTGTTTGTTCAGTTTTGGTTTTCTATTTGATTTTCTCACATTTTACTGATATTTTTTTTTGGAAAAAAAAACACATCGTAAGCCCCATTCTGAACCATTCTCATTTCTCAACAGTTTGACAGATAAATAAGAAGATTGCTGTCATTTCCTTCATTTTCACGGTCGCATTTATTTTTCCGATTTACCAGCATATAATATACGTTCCGTATTACAAGATACCAATGAGTTAATAATCGTAGATTGATACAAGAAATGAATTTAATTAATCCCTCATCGGAAGTTCTAGGAGAAGAACGTAAATGTCATTATATTCTATGCCTCTTATCTTATGGTTCAAATAACTATATTCGCGCCAATATGACAGGGGAACCACCATATTAATGTCAAAAGCCGCGAAATTTAAAATGTATAGGCCTTGTATCCATCGTTCTCGGATTCCGAGATATTAAAGAACAATATCTGTTTAAGAACAACCTAATGGTCATATAGAAGGTAGTAATATTTATTGTAATACATAAAAATATACAAAATTTCAAAACTAAAAAAATTTATTTCCTCTCTACATCTAAGAATTTGATTTCCTTCACCAATTCTTCGATTTCCTCCAACGGGGGGCAGTCATAATGCCTTATATTCCTCGGCATTACCATGCCGTGTTGAACCTTCGCCATTTCTTTCATGTACCTCTCCACCTCTTTAACCAGATCTTCCGGAACCTTGGGTCCAACTCCCGGTTTCGAACTGACGAACACTTCTTCATATTTCGTATCCTAAACAACAATAAAATTAAATATACCCTATTTTTCATGTTTCCACTCATGTATGTGACTTGGAAGATTCATATTCTATGGTTATCGTCTTACATCTTCTTCTTCCAAAGTTTCGACAACAGATACGGATTTGGTTTCGGCGTCTTCGTTCTGTATGACCATCAGAACCTTCTCCTCTTGGTCCTGGAGCTTGCTGGCAAAATGTGACATGGCCTCTAGTTCCGAAGGCGTCTTCTCAAGTTGTTTCATCAGCTCTTTCTTGTATTCCTCCAGCTCGTCATCGTCTTCTCCTCTCATCTCCTCTTGTAGAGCCTTCAAGAAGACAATAAAAGGCATTTGGAGGAATTCGAAGCCACCAAAAAGGGAATAAGACAAGGACAACGTTCATAAAAAATGTGCCTCTATATAGCTCAGTTGATATAGAGCGTTGAACCGGAGGTCCAGAGTTCAATCCCGTGACTAGGAAGGAAATTTTCTAGTCAGACCGTAGTGTTGTTGGGTCGAAAATTAACAGTTTTGTGCCAAAGCTGGCATATAGGTACATAGTAACAAAGCCTACACAGAATACCATAGAATATACCTTAGGGTATATTCTGTGCAGAATACAACTGATTCTGCTAACTCACACACAAGCCTCTATAGGAGCTTATGGAAGCTCAAAATATCTAGGAAAGGAACAGGTAATGAGAGTATTAAGAACCAGAAAGCCTGGTCCTCTCTTACCAGGTACGTTTCATCAGCCAATCTTCCTGGTGACGAAATGATTAAGAAAGTAAGCATCGAAAAGAACTTCACTGAGATGCTCGGTAGGAAAAAGACTGAGGACAGGGAATCCACCACCCAAGTTCTTAAAGGAAATATCATTAAATGGTATACAGACGGGTCAAAAACCACCACAGTAGCTGGCACTGGAGTATATGGGGCAAGCACCAAATGTTCACTATCGCTAGGCTCCTATCCGAGCTTCTTTCAGGCAGAAGTACTTGCAATATAAAGATGCGTGGAAATGAACCTAGAAAGAAACTATCAGAGATGTGATATAGCAATCCACTCTGACAGTCAAGCTGCTATTAAAGCTCTGAGCTCCCATGTTATCGAGTCCAAGCTAAAATGGGAGTGCCATCTCCGGAGGAAATGAGGAGGCCAACTCACTTGCCAAGAAAAGAGCACAAACCCCCTTTATTGGCCCGGAACCCTACTGTGGAGTTGGTAGATACACTTACAAAAGTGAATTTTGGATGAAAGAAGAAACTGAAAGAGGTATTTTCTGGAGATCTCTCCCCAGAATGTACCAATAAAAAAAAAATTCCCTTTGACACTGTCAGATCCAAGAAATATTTGGACTTCAGTAAGAACACGCTGCACCTCCTCTCAGGGCACTGAGTTCTTAGGAAGCATATGATGAGATTAGGGCTAGCAGAAACTGACGAGTGCAGATTCTGTTGGAAGGAGTGTTGAGAGAGGAGTGATGACATCGGCGACAGCTCTGACGGAGGGGCACAATAGACTTTAAGGTCGCAGTGCAACGTTACCCCCTAGAACAATATACAATATCGAAGAGAACCGAAAGTTGACAATATTTCATAGCTGATGCACTACCGTCAACTTTCAGCTGTCTTAGCATATTATCTTCCATTACTTTTTATCCGAACGTTGTGTTTATCTTCAAACACTATTAAAACCCATTTGAAATTTGCTAATCGAACCTTGAGCTTCGCGAGATCTTCCAGCAAACCCTTTTCCTCAAAGTCTGGCTCTTGTTGCATCGGGATCTGCTTCTTGGTCAGCTGAACGTCCTTACCCTCCAGTTTGTCCTTCTCGTACTGCGCCCTCTGGCGTTCGTCCATATCCGCTAAGGCCTGTCTTTCAGCGGTTCTGAAAAAAAAAAGTACCATCATCGTAAGATGATGATATCTTCTGTTCTACATACTTGAGAATCTCTTGACGATTCCTATCCTTTTCCATCATCTCGTCCGTGTCCTGCGTGCTTTCGACGAAGCCGTCGGTGTCCGCTTCCGTATCCGTGGTATCCCCCACGGTTCTCGCCTTGGGCGATTTGATCACAGACTCTGCGTCTTCCGAGACGGAACCTGCTTCGTTGATCTCCTCTTCCCTGAAGAAAATAGACAGTGAGAATCATCGCGGACCTTCGATCGTACTTACTGGGGTTCCTCCAGTTTTTCCTGAGCCTCCAGATAATCTTCTATCTGTTGGTAATCGTTATCTTTGATGCTCGGACATGATACTTCTTTTGATATCTCCACCCGCTCTTCTTCTACCTTCTGCACGGTCTCGCAGATTTCCTGATCTGAACTGTCAACGAAAATTATTATTTAAGGATTTTCGGTGTCCAAATCGACGTTACCAGATCTCTCCCTCCTCCTCCGATTCCTCCAGCTTTTTATCCTCCTCGAATTTCTCCTTTTTTTGCTTCCACAGGCCGAGCATAGAGTCCAAGAAGAATTTGTTCTTCAACCACTGATCTTTGGACGCGTCTATGGCCGACAGGAAATTATAGATGCTTAGGAAGTTCTCTATGGTTATGGAGGCGGAGGCCCCATCAGGTTCTTCCGTCAAAATCTCGCACACCATGATCATGGTTTGCGTGAGCGACTAAAATACATTATATCGTCGTCAGTTAAAAATGTTCTCCAGATGGAACAAACCGTCACTTACAGCGGATATCATGGAAGTACAGAGCCCGATGAACTTCAACCAAGGAACCGCCGTGGGGTCCTTGAAGCCTCCTAGGCAGAGGATTTGGACGAGCTGCTCATGCTGAAGACAAGACCCTACCCACCTGTCCCACAGGAGTTTGAATTCCACCGTTGAGTTGGGATGTATCTGGTGGTAAAGGGATTTGATCCAACCTGGAGTCAAGCCATGCCAATCCTCGGGAATGGGATATTCCAGACGCGACTTTACGGGTGGGGGGCAGTTCAGAGACAGGCACCGAAAATAAGTGGTGGACCATCTGGAAAATTTTAAAATTCACGCGGCATCTTGGATACATGTTGATTTTCTATAGTTGTCCTCGTATATTTTAGGAAGAAATCATTTGGTTATCCCTTGATAATATGGAAATATCTATGCTATCATGTAGATTTTCTATGGAAGTCATCGAATATTTTAGGAATAAATCATATATTTATTGAAATATCTATGCTTCCCCTTCAAACGCATAATTTTGTAATATAAAATATTGATGTGGAGATATGTTAATGAAATATATCGAAGAGCAAATTTAATCGAATTTTAAAGTTATATTTATTTATATAATATACCTACTGTTTAAAGAGTTCTGAAACCAAATTAAGCAAGGTATTTTGCAAGAACAATTTGGCATTTCTGTGTATGGCGAATAATGCCAAAGCTTCTCGTCGATTTCCCTTCACATAAGTGTTAATGATGCAACAATTTAAGCACCTATTCTTCAGGAAACATAAAAATCTCTTGTACTCACTTCAGCAAATCTACAGGCTGTGTCCTTATCGCTGCTTTCGCAAACTGTCGCAAAAGATATGGGAATGTAGGCGGTATAGAAATTTGCTCGGCACAATAAAGGTCTTCTGTTGATTCCATGCTAATTTGACATTCATGAACCTAATATTTTCTCCAGAAACTGAGATCAATTAATTGAAATTGACGTTTGTGTTGTGTGATGCATCGCCATGGTAACGAGCCAGGGATCCATATTTTAATAAACTTCTGTGCTTTAATAAGGAGCGGTTCACACTGTACCATGATACAATAATAATGTATTATTATACCATGCACGATTTACCCTTATATACCGACTGATAAAGAAAGTGCAACACCCAGAAGGAGCTGTTTAAATTTAAATTTATGTTTTGTAAAACATAGATAGTATAGCAAGGAGTCAATAATTGAAATTTGAAGAAAAAAAACGAAGGGTTTACAATTTTTTTAATAAATTTGTTAATAATGTATTTGTCCACCGCGATTATCTATACACTCCCCAACACGTCTTTGCATTGATGCAATAAGATGGTCCATTTCTTCTTGAGGGATACTATCCCAAGCTACCTATAGTTCATGTCTCAGAGCCGCCAAAGTCCGTGGGGGCTGAGGTAAATTTCCAAGCCTTCTACCCATGATGTCCCAAACTCTCTATGGCTCTATGGGCGAAAGATCGGGGGATCTGGACGGCCATGGCAAAAGATTCACATGGGTCGCTTCAAAAAAGTTTAAACTAACTTTGGCAACATGAGGTCAAGCATTATTTTTCTGAAATATTGGATTCTAGAGCCGGTTATAGTAAGGGAGAATATATGCCTCCACTATTTCTTGAAGGTAACGCAGCGCTGTCATGTTACCTCGAATAAACACTAAAGGTGACCTACTTGCATGTGGAATA
The DNA here is from genome assembly GCA_937662695.2 of Halyzia sedecimguttata. Classification (NCBI taxonomy): domain Eukaryota; kingdom Metazoa; phylum Arthropoda; class Insecta; order Coleoptera; family Coccinellidae; genus Halyzia; species Halyzia sedecimguttata. The sequence continues at coordinate 1,032,857 of OW569419.2, read as the reverse complement.
GCACCCCATACCATAACGCCTACTTTCCGGTGTACATGACGCTCAATACCAAACTGAGGTTCACGTCTTTCTCCCCGACGTCGTCTAACCCTTCTTCGGCCATCATGTACACCCAAGGAGAATCGAGATTCATCAGAAAAGACGACCTGATGCCATTCCACATTCCAATGTTGACGTTCTCTGGACCACTGTAATCGTTGCCGGCGAATGGTCAACCGTATGAGGTAACACAAGATGGGGTCGATAATGCTGTCGTCCAAAATACCTTATCCGGCGGTAAACCGTTCGGACAGTTACAGGATGGCCTTGTTCTCCTAACCACTCATCAGCCAAAGATCGAGATGTCGCAAATCGGTCTCTAATAGCCATAAGTCTTGGACGTCGATCTTGAACTTCATTTGTGCCCCTTCGACGTCCGGTGCCTACTCTATTTCGATTTTGGGCATTATCAAACCACGTTTGACAACATCTCATAACAGTAGTTGGATTTCTGTTCGTACGGTTAGCGAATTCTCGAAATGACAACCCCGCCTCCCGTAGACCAATAATTCAACCTCTTTCAAATTCACTTAGCTGGCAATTAAATCCGCGTACACGTGCTCTAGGCATTTTAACAACAACTAAACATCGACTTTGGATCTCCTCGAACAGCTGGTTTGTTGTAAAATTTAAAAAAATTGCAAAAAACGACTACAATATGTAAGTAACAAACAATGTTTACATGAGAAAACCTTCACGATCATTTTCTCCAAATTTTAATCATTTACTCCTTGCTATACTATCTATGTTTTACCAAAAAAATTTTAAATTTAAACTGCTCCTTCTGGGTGTTGCAGGTTCTTTGTCAGTTAATATATCAGTACCGTTAATCGATGTATTTATATCGATTTATTATTTTGTTATGGATCTATCTCTTCGGAAAAATATTTCTATGTAGCAAATAAGCATGCAGCTAGTACGATAGAATGTTAGAAAAAAAGATTCGAATCCTGAAGGGATTCAGCGATGCATACGGAAGCCAAATTAATAATAATGGGTCACTGAAGCAGGTACTTGTATTCGATAATTAATTGGTAAAGATACCCCATTCCGAGAAGAAAAGCATCCAGTTCAAATCTGAAGAATAGTTGGCAAATACTCAGGATTCCGAGAAATAATAATTACGTAATTGTATAATAGATCTTGTTTTGGGTGATTTCGAATGCTGCTCGCGTTTTGCAATGTTTGAATTGAAAATTAAGTACGCAGCACGTCTCCGGCGGCCCCCACCAGGAGAAGAAAAAGGAAAGTAAATGCGTTATTCGTTGGCGGAATGAGAGTTCGAGTCTCTCAGTATCTCGATCGTGTTGCCGGCCACTGTGAATTTGTGTTTTGGAGATCGTTTCGAAAAATATACACAGGTGAGTATCTATGTGACTATATTCGGCAGGAATTCGAAGCGATTGCGCGATTGGAATTGTTCTGGAACGTGCCCCTGGCAACTCTGTGGTAGGGGATGATTTTCCACCGAACCACAAAAATAAATTGAGATAGATATTATAATGATATTTCGTATGTATACCTGTGAAATTTGTTCCGCAAATTTAGTTTGAATTTGGATATTGATTAATTATTATTCGTCATAAATCAGATTAAGGCCTTTTTAGAGTACCCGTAGATGGTATTCTGTGATCCAAAGAGGTGCGATGTACACAATAAGGAAAGGTTGCGAATTTATATAGCAATATCCTCAAGCGCAATGGTTTTATAACTTTTTGGCGCTCTTGTTTCTTGGAACAGAGTACTTATCCGTTGGCCTAAATGTCTGTAGTTTTCGAATTTTTTGATGAAAATGGTGTTAAACGATTTGGTTCGACTCACTGACCAAGAATTCGTGGTCAAAATCGATTCTGTTCGGCTGTCCGGCCGTTAACACGATAACTCTCGAACGGAATGACCTAGATAATTGAAATTTTCAGAGTAGGTTCGAGGGATAAATATCTCGGTTAAGTTCGTTATTGGGTAGAATCGGCCTGAGGGTTTCGGAGTAACGAAAACAATTTTTTTTTACACTGGAACGTTTGACAAATTTTTTGGCTGACCGTAGGCACGATAACTCTCGAACGGAATGAGCTAGACAGTTTAAATTTTCAGAGTGGGTTTGGGAGATAAATATCTCGGTCAAGTTTATTATTGGGCTAAATCGGCCCGATGGTTTCGAAAAAAAAATTACAATCCAAATTTCTAATTCAATTTCTTTGAAGAAGCAGTTTCACCGTAAGAATCCCTTGATATAATTCCCAATTCTGAGAAACCAATAGGTACTTTCGGAGTTATGATTTGCCCAAATTTGAGAAGAGATGAAAAAAGGTACTTTTATTGTCCTTCTATAATTTTTCTGGGAATCACAATGCTCGGAAGTTGAAATTTGTAAAACGGTTTCGAAAAATTCAAAAACCAACTAGAAAATTCTATGAAATCATTGAAATCGTGAATCTTCTATGGATGGTGCAGGTTTTTTTTTAATTCAACCTTAGAACTTAGAACTGTTCTAGAAATTTAACTAATCAGTTATATTCAAAATCAGACAGATTGTTTCGGAGTAACAAAAAAAAATTTTTTTTACAAAACAAATTCAAAATTAAACTTTTTTCAATAAGCAGTTTTACCATAAGAATAAGAATCCCACGATATCATTTTTAACTCTAAGAAGCTAATACTTTCGAAGATATGATTTTTCAAAATTTCAATAAAAAATCGTATTTTTACGTTTTCACAGAATTATATAATTATTCTATGTATGAATTGTCATAATGTCAACTTATTTTCCTGAGACATGACATTGTCTAATTCCTTGCTAATAGTTGGTTCGAGAAACGTCAAAATCGACTTAGAGAGACAAGGGTAAAAAACCGTCAAATAAACCCCCATGTGGCGATTTTATGTCGAAAAGGGAAAATTAAGAATATATATCCCAGGTAAGTACCAACGTTTTATTCTAATACCGGAGATCGACTAGATCGTACGAGGAGCCCGATAGACGGTGTGTCAACGACGTCGGGTTTTTGGTTTCGGAACGAGAGAAGGCGGGCTCAAATCCCGGAAAGGCAATTACACTTTTTGGCGCTCTAGTTCCACGGAACTGAGTGCTTATCAACTTGCCCAAATGTCTGTAATTTTTATTTAAGATGCAGTTTCACCATTAAAATCCATCGATATCATTTTCAACTCCAACAAGCTAATACTTTCAGAATTATGATTTTTCTAAATTTCAATAATGAATCGTACGTACTTTATTATATGATCTGTGTTCATACTCATACATTTCATCCTGTTCTATAAGAAAGAGTCAAATTCATTTCAGCTATTTTAATTTGATTTATTACATGGTGCTGTTCTAATTCTCAGATTGCTCATTTAATCTTGATAAATAAACTATTATTTGAATTTAATTTCCTTTATGATGCAGTTCTTTCATAAGAATAGATTGATTTAATTCCCAATTCTGAGAAACCAATACTTTCGGAGATATAATTTGTCTGTTTGAACTAGAGCGCCAGAAAGCTCCTGTCCACAGGGTTTGAACCCATTTTTTCATGATGCAGTTGCATCATAAAGATAGATTATTGTATATTATAATTGTTAAGTTCATTACCGGTCAAAATCGGTCGTTTCAGAGTACAACTTTTGGATTCAATTCAATCAAGATGCATTTCCATCATAAGAATCCATTGATGTAATTTTCAACTCTTACAAGCTAATACTTTCGGAGATATGATGTTTCAAAATTTCAATAATACATCGTACTTCTATGTTTTCACAGAATGCGAATTCTATCTGGCTGTGTTCTATCTGTGTTCACTGTTTATTCATGTCATCTTATCTATTTCATAACCTGAAGAATTTTCATTGAAATGAAAGTTCTGTCGACTATTTGTCTAGGCAAATGGAATAAAAACAATTTTTCCTTCAACTAGAGACAACTATGTGAAATTACGACCAAGTTGCATTTCTCCTATTAACAAACCGTACTCATAATCATCGGTGTGTTTCGTGTCCGTTATGGTTTTGGAATTGCGGGTTATCTCTGATGATTTTGTCAGTCAGGTATAACTTTCACCGGCTAATTTAGAGAAACGGTTAAATTATTACGAAAATAATCATCTAAGAAGTAAAACACGGTCATCTGGGATCCTTAAAGATACGCACGATTTGTAAAAGTATTACATTTTTTGGGGAATCTACTCAATTATATGAAGTTTTTCATAAAAGGATATACCTAACTGCTTAAGGGTTCTGTAAAATATTGAAAATTCAATTGACTATAATACCTATCAATATTTCACATCCAACCTCTCGATTTTGATAACACCAAAAGTACAGGAAATTGATGATTTAATCTCATAAAGATATTGCCGGAATTTTTGTCGCTAAGTTGGCATAACTGCCCTCTTCACTCACGAGAAGATTGAGCGACAGCCGTCAATTAAGGCGGGTTTATACAGTAAATAAAATAAAAAAATTGATTCAAGCACTGACGTGAAGTCAGGAGCTTTGGCGCGTATGTTCTATTGTCCATTCTCCTGTATTAGACACTTAATTCGAATTTACCATGGTAAATTCTAATTAAGAGTGTCCAATACAGGAGAATGGAAAACATAATTCACCATGGTAAATTCGATTAAGGGTGTCCAATACAGGAGAATGGACAATAGAACATACGCGCCAAAGCTCCTGACTTCACGACAGTGTTTGAACCAATTTTTTTCGTGAAGTCAGGATAGAAAGCAATGATGAAAAAATTAACACATTATTGTCTACCTTCAATTCTTCTTTAGGAGAAGAATACATAATTATTCTTGAAAAATATTACTGGAATTAATGTCATATTTAAATAATCAAAGTAGAGAAAATTAAAAGTTTAGTTACTAACATATTGAATGAAATTCAATTGAATTCCAGTAATATTCAATTACTTATTCTTAACCAATAAATGTCCATTGATAGATCTAAAGGTGATGAGGTGAAACATAAAGATATATCCTCATTAGTGATAGAAAAACTGGCCTAATATTCCTCTCTACCCCTCACGAGATTTAATATCCACAAATGAGCCTCTCACCTTACAAGATCAGAAGCCTTCAGCAAAATTTCAGCGATATCATATTAAAAATAATACATAACCTTTCAAAAGTCCCCTCTCACAAATATACTCCTCTGAAGGCACATGGATCTCTTGAAGAAGAATCGTCTTCTCTATTTCTCAAAGATATTCACTCTTGTTCATAGAAATCCCTTCAATATTTAGTTGCCTCCTCCTAAGGAGGATCTCTTTCAAAACCAGATCTGACCGCTAATGTAGGGCTATCATCTCCCATAGATTTGTGATGAAATGACACGATTTTCCCAAGCATTTTCCCAACATACGTGCAAAAATATGTCATCATGACATTCATATTTTTGAAGGTTCTCGCAAAAATACAACCATAGACAACATATCATACGACGATTCGCATCCAGCTACCGAACTCAAAAAAGGCTGCTCGGTTCTCCAACAATATGGATCCGATCGTGTTCAAACTTGGAACTCTGCAGTAGAGTTAGGTTCTGAAGGCTCTTCCAAAATTTCAGCCATGCCGGACGAATAGTTTACGATATATAGAATTTTTTTTCAATTATTTTCAATAATTTTTTTATATACCATCCTCACGAAATTCTGCAAGAATTTTCGCGTTGGGGTCTACAACTAATATCCATATTTGAAATCAATCGGTTTTGTATTTTTCGAGTTAATGAGGAACAAAAAACAACCAAATTTCAGAATATTTCAGATGGCTATAACTCTAAAACCGTTTGGCCGATTATGCTTATAAACGAACTCAAATGTCGCATTCAGATGCACAACCTAACCTGAAAATTTCAAGCCGCTATCTCCTTCCGTTCTCAGGTTATCGTGTCATGAATAACATTTTTTAATAATTTTTATAAAATGTTCAAGTGACACGATTCTCCCAAAATTTCACAAACGTGCTTAAGTTTATATTCTACAACTATTCACCAAGTTTAAATTCGATCGCATTTATTTTGGTTGAAAACAAAATTATTACTCGGAAACCATTGGGCCGATTATACCCATTAACGAACTTGTCCGTCGTATTGGGATGCGCCACCTACCCTGAAAATTTCAAGTTGCTAGCTCTTTCCGTTCTCAAGTTATCGTGGCAACGGCCGGACGGCACCACAGAATTAAATTTCACATTTGGGCAAAAAGATAACGCGATGTTCCCCAGAACATACGCGTAATAAGAAACAAATTAAAATAAGAATGATATCAATGGATTCTTGTAATATACCCGCATCAAAAAAGAAACTAAATTAAAATTAAATAACGAACCTATCCGAGATATTTATTCTTCAAATCTACTCTGGAAATTATTTTATATCAATTGAATATTCCAGTTTTATTTTTGGGGATATTCTGAACCCAATTTGATTAACTCTCTAATGTATATATTTCCATCATCATATGGATTATCCAAGGGCATTTAGGGTAGGAGTATATCACCCAAAAATAATTACCCAAAAAAATTAATTAATAATTATAACAGAAATAAATTTGACATGTAGACAGATAGAATTCGCATTCTGTGAAAAAATAGAATAACGATGTATTATTGAAATTTAAAAAAATCATATCTCCGAAAGTATTAGCTTGTTAGAGTATAAAATTATATTAATGGATTATTATGATGAAACTGCGTCTCAAAAAAATTGATTTTGAAATTTGTAATTTAAAAAAAATTTTTTTTCGTTACCTACTCTGAAACCATCAGCCCGATTTTACCCAATAACGAACTTAACAGAGATATTTATCTCCCAAACCTACTCTGAAAATTTCAACTGTCTAACTCATTCCGTTCAAGAGTTACCTTGTCTAAGGCCGGCCGGACAGAATCGATTTTGACCACGGATTCTTGATCAGTGAGTCGAACAAAATCGTTTAAGACCATTTTCCCCCAAAAATTCGAAAATTACAGACATTTGAGCAGATTGACAAGCACTCTGCTTCGAGGAACAAGAGCGCCAATGACCTGGAAAATTTGCGTTATAATTCAATGTCATTATGACATATCGTGTTAACTTGTTACATATATGCATAGGTATATTAATTATACGAAGCCATTATGAAGAACCTATTGGCTGGAACGCTCTGGACTTGTTGATTCCTTTTTTTTTTAGATTTTTTTTTGGACGTTTATGGTGCTTTCCATCAAATTCGGTAGACTATATTTGGCCACCGCATCATATATTATTGACAAAGTTGTTGACGCACTCATGAGGGTAGAAAAAAAGGTAATGGGTACTTACTACTAGAGCGATCACACTAACGACTGTTTTTAAGCGAGTTCATAATTAATTTCTCGTCTGAACTCCGTATTATCCGAGAACGATTAGGTGAATCATGTCAACCATGACGTTCTTGGATAAACCTCTTTTGAAGCCTGTTGTTTTTTGACAACTAATGAATGATCTAAATGGTTTTTATTACACTCGTAAAATGTTTGACTATAAGTACATATTAAATAATGCAATCTATAGAACATCGTTGAATATATGGCTCACCCTGCATACAAGCTCAACTCATGCTCATACATCACACATTATAATTAATTAACGTAGCTTGTCAAAGACGGAATACATTGTGTAAAAATGAATTAAATCGAAGGTTGAAAAATAAGGGTAATCGCGCTTCTAGGTGCTTTTAATTGATATTTATCTTTTAATCTATGTTTTTAATATCAATTGGTTGCGTCCATGATTAAGATCTTCAACTGATCATTGACCTGATGAAAATAACTATTACCCCCATATTTCACAGTTAAGCTCCCCACTCTATAGCTTACCTGATGAATATAGTCATTACCTACGTAGTTTATTGGCGCCAGTCATACATCAATCAACAAGTCTGCAGTATCATAAACATTCAATCAATATCATAAACACTAAAGGTACCGTAAAAGGTGGTGACTTGAAATCACGGGGGTGTCTTGAAACATTCTGCACAATTTTATTGATACCTCTACTGACATCAGTTGGTGAGTAGTGGAACGTCCAGTGTCGGACCATTCCTTGTGTAAGTATGCCTAACCTGAAATAACTGTATTTCAACCGCCGATAATAAATCGTTCGCCTGAGAAGAAATCAATATTATTGAACTGAAATCTAGTGAAATATTTAGGGTGAATACTTCCGTGTATACAGACCAATCCAAGAAATTTAATTGTGAGTAATATTTTTTTTCTGAATTCGCATACTGTTGACAAGAGATTATATCCCTTGAACATCTTTCAATATAATGAAAACAGAACACAGAACCGGCATTATTTATTTTGGTAATTTCAGTGGTCACTTGAAACAAAATGGTGAAGACGTATAAACGAAAGATTAGAGCTAGACACTATGTGAATTATGAAGGAGAACAACTGCAACGGTTCATTGATAAACGGAAGAGTGGGAAGAGTGAGCTTCTGTCCTTCACACTCCTGAAAGATTGCGACGAGGAGGTTTTCAAATCAAAGATATCACATTGATTTAAAATAATGAAATAAAATTGTTCCTTATTTGAATATTAAACTTTTCTGTGATTTTGTTGATATTTCATTCATTTCAAAATATTTATCTACTTATGATTTTATCAGGTATAATTTTTAGAATACGGTATGCATTTCAAGACGCCTATACTGCAGCAAGACATGCAATATCTATGGGATACAATGCGTATTTCAAGTCACCCCTTTTTGGTGGTGACTTGAAATGACGGATATTTTTAAAAAAAAGTACATATATAGTCGACTAAATAATATTTCGGTCAACAGAATATGTTCGTTAGATTCTAGATTTTGATATAAAAGTATCAATTTTCGTTTATCGAATTTTTCTCTAATTTTATCACTTTTGGAAGTTTGTATCCATTTCAAGTCACCACCTTTTACGGTATGTCTCATTCTTCAATTCTTGGCTTAACTCAACAAAATTAGCCCAGTGCTAAAACCATAGCGACATATGTACGCCTCCTGTCTATAACATTCCCGACCCAAGACTAGTATCTTGTGGAACTCCTTCACGTTACATTTAATCCCTGTTGCAGCTTCAGAATGCCAACCGAATATGTCGATGGACATCCAGACCGATGTGAGGAATTGTTCGCGGGAAAAACGGTCCTCATAACTGGAGGTACAGGCTTTATGGGCAAAGTTCTGGTGGAGAAACTTCTAAGGGCCTGCCCTGACGTAAAGAAAGTTTTCCTGTTGATGAGGGACAAGAAGGGAAAGAGCCCCGAACAAAGATTAAAAGATATATTCGCGGGACCGGTAAGTTGACATATGGCGTTCCCCAAGGGTGCATCTTTGGACCGTCCGATTACCAAATAAAACTTGTTTTGTTCTCGTAGCTTTTCGACCTACTGAAGAAGGAATGTGGACCTGATCAATTGAAAAAAGTGATACCTTGCAAGGGAGATGTTGCGGAGGAACAATTGGCCTTATCCAAAGAAGATAGAGCTTTGCTGTGCGAGGAAACAGAAATCGTGTTCCATTGTGCTGCCACCATTAGGTTCGACGAAACCCTGAAAAAAGCTGTACTTCTGAACGTTAGAGGAACCAAGCTCATGCTGGATCTTGCCAAAGAAATGAAGAAATTGATGGTGAGTGAATCATTAATTTTTGTGTCACTCCTGAACTTAGCAAATATTCTTGCATAACTCCTGGATAGTAAACAAAGCTTCGTATTTTCTATAGATGACTGGGTGAAAATATTTCATCTGTGTCAAGTTCAGTAGGTCGGTTTCAATTATATAATCTTGTCGCGTATGGAAATTCTTAAGAGAGACATTATATAAGAGTATTAGAGTTACCATTCTTCGCGTCTAGAGCAGATGTAGGTCAACGATCTTCGGAGAACATAAATAGTAGTGTTGTGGCTATCGGAGGAAAGTATTGAACAGATGCCCCACTTTCATTGGCGATAATCGCGATATATTTGAATAGGTGTCAGAGATGACCATTTGCGTCAATTATTCTGCGATTAATTAGGATAAATACGTTAGTAAATATGAAAGTTTGAGGAAGTTAGATTTGTTAACCTGGTATTGCACATAATATATGGAATAGCATCATTTCACGTTAAATACTTCAGACGAAAAACCAAAGATCAAAATTTAGTGAATATTAAGATTGCCATCGAGAAAATCTATCTCATACCTAGCTACTTTTCGCAGAATGTTCTCTTGTACTCATGCTTATTCCTTGTTCTCTAAATCTCAAAACTTTCTATAGGTTTTCGTCCACCTTTCCACGGCCTACTGCCATCTGAACGAGAGGGTACTTTACGAGAAGCCCTATCCACCTCCGGCCAGTCCACACCACGTTATCAAATGTTGCGAATGGATGAGCGATGACATCTTGGACTCCATCACACCAAAGTTAGTTTAAACTTGAACCATATGATCTAGACCGAACACTGATGTTTTTTAAGGATTCTAGGCAACATACCAAACACTTACGCCTTCACCAAAGCCCTGGCAGAATCTCTAGTGTGCGACGAGATGGACAACCTACCAGTGGTAGTCCTCAGACCATCGATCGTTCTGCCAATTTGGTTGGAACCTATACCGGGATGGACAGACAACATCAATGGTCCAACTGGTCTTCTGATCGGGGCTGGAAAAGGTGTCATCAGGACGATGTGGTGCAAAGGTGATGGGTATGCTGACTATGTACCGGTGGATATAGCAGCCAACTGCGTCCTCGCCAGCACGTATGACTGTGTTTACTTCAAGTGAGTCTACCTCATTTCTACTTCAGTAATCTTCACTATCCCATACCCTTTTCAATCTCTTATTCGATGTAACTCATTTTCTTTAACTGTACAACCGTTTCCATGGCACCAGTTGTACATATCACATTTAATTTTCAAACTAACACAAGACTGAACCTTGTGGAACACCGTGGACTCACTATCTCAACTATATCTACCATTTTTTAGTGAACGGAGAATATACAACATCACAAGTTCAGCGGAATACAAGATTTCTTACGAGGAGATAATAAACATAGGCAGAAAGATCGTCGAAACGAAAATTCCATTGAATGGTGTTGCCTGGTACCCAGGTGGGTCCATGAAAAGGTCCAAAACGTATCATAACATCTGCTTCTTCCTGTACCACATCGTGCCCGCGGTTTTCGTGGACGCCCTGCTCATTCTACTGGGCTACAAACCGGTGTAAGTATTTCTTCGAAATTTCAGGAAGGTTTTTTACAACTTGGAACGGTTTCGACGCCGATTCTAGCTGAATAAGACTAAAAACATACGTATGGAAGTTTAACACAAATTGCCAGTTGCCCTCCGATGTAAAATTGGCAACGCTGATATTCGAGGAATATGCTGACCTTTTATCACAACGGTATAACCGATTAGTGGTTGGTTTGTCTGATAATATGCGATTACGGAAATCCAGAATCTCATGAACTATTCGTTTCGCAGGTTGATGAGGGTCCAGAGACGGATCGCCAAAGGATTCGAGGTTTTCGAGTACTACGCGAACAACCAGTGGGATTTCCATAATGAGGACTCGATGGAAGCGCGAAAACTGCTGAATCCGACAGAAAAGAAAAAGTATAAGCTTGACGGAGACGGTATGGACTACGAGGAATACTTCACCAATTGCATCCACGCTGCCAGGTTGTACATTTTGAATGAACCTGACGATACGTTGCCAGCTGCAAGAAGGCACATGAGAGTGTAAGTTGTCCTTTGATATCATTCTAAAAACCAAGTAGTTCCAAGTAGTAGGTAATAATTTTTGAGTTCTCATGCCAGGAGAGCTCTGGAAAGCAGCGCAATAAAATCCTATTTAATTTCCGCGTAAAAGTTCAACCCCACTTCGAACTATTCGATTTATCTCTGTACTTTTGAGATATAAAGAAAATTCACAAAATAAGACTTTTAAAGCATCCTGTATAATATGTTACTTTTTTTTTATTTTCAGGATGTGGTTCGTGGACACAATATGCAAAACTCTGATCATCTGTGGCTTCATGTATCTGCTATACAAATATCTTCTTCTTCCTATTTTCGGATGATTGTTATTGTTGTATTTTAATTTTTATATTGTGTATGCTTTAACCATAGTTTTTCAGAATGAAATAAAGAATATTGTGTGACTGCGAAAAATTATGTTCCGTATGTGAGTGAATCATTGTTTTATTTCTATTCGATATCGAAAAATGTTAGAAGAAATTTTTTGAACAAGATCAAAAATATTGTTATGTTTAACTTTCGAATACCCCTGGTAGATATCCGCAAATCATTAAAATTAAGTGCAAGCGTACTCATTTACTTGCTAATTACAATATTTACGGCGAATGCGATCATTAATAATTATATGGTGAGACCATTTACTGAGATTAAAACGAAGCACTTGAACTGGATTTCAGTCTGCAATAACTTCTTGTTTTGAAGTGAATTGAACTAATTAATTTGTGAAGGAATTATATACCTATTACATTAAGAGTTTGACAGTGACATTCCACGAGTATGGAATCTGATAGTTCCAAACATGTCTGTTATAGTTCCTCCTCAACACCTAACAATGTATTAGTTCGTTTAGAAATTGGTTCGAGCACTGACGTGAAGTCAGGAGCTTTTAAGCGAATGTTCTATTGTCTACTCACATCTTTTGGACACTCTTTGTCGATTGTAGCAACCATATATACTGTTTACTCAGCTTTTATAATATATGAATTCATTTAATAACATTTTAATGATATACGTCAGTAACGAGAGAATCTATGATCACATTATTTTTTAATTCTTTCATATGTATTTTAGTGAAAATTTTCTAGTAGTACGATTCTCACAAAATTTCACACACGTCTTTATGTCGATATTCTACAATTAGATACCAAGTTTCAATTCGAGAAAATAATATTAACGAATTTGTCCGTCGTATTTGGACGCGCCACCTACCCTGAAAATTTCAAGTACCTATCTCTATCCGTTCTCAAGTTATCGTGGCAACGGCCGGCCGGGCAGAATCAAATTTGATCTCGGATTCTTCATCAGTGAGTCGAAACTGATCGTTTGAGACAATTATCGGCTGAAAATTCGGTAATTCCAGGCATTGGGCAAATTGATAGTTACATATTCTGTGCAGGAGAACAAGCGTGCCAAAAATGAGAATGTAACTTGAATAATCACTTGAATTTCAATTGTGAATTCTTCCACTAGTGCGAGAAATGCATTAGAGGGTGAACTGATACACTGATAACGAATATTGTTTCTCTATTTCAGTATCGTAATGAGTTCATTCCAGCACTAAAAACAGTGCTAGAATGAACTCATTCCCGCATTGTTTCTAGTTATATTTTTCGTTTTGTGGTAGTCAGAACTGACATTCGATCCTATCAAATTTCAACACACGTCAATTATTGTCAATAAAAGATAATCTGGATAAGGTGAAATAATTGTTGAGAGGAAAGGTTTTATTTTCATCAAAAAATATGGTACTAGAGATTTCTTTCTTGCTAATTTTGAATCATTCATGATATTAGGAAACTGTTAAATCTGATCTCCATGCTCTACGTACATTTCAAATTCCGTGATCTGTCAACTTTCGTTACAGTCACACCAACTGCCAAGATACAATACAAAAGTCACTAGGATGTATAATCCTAATTTTTCATTAAATTTCAACAGTATTTTACAAAACTCATGCGTACGAAAACTCGCTCCTTCGTCGCTCGTTTTCGAATTTCGCATTCGTGTTTGAATATCAGCCCATTCTGCAACTTGTTTTAGAATATATATACTATACCAAAACTGTTTAAAATGGAATGTCTTATTTTTTTTGAGACTTTGTATGCATGCTATTATAATTCTTGTATTTCGATAGACAAGGGTATAATAATCTTTGAAAGTTTGGTGTGTATCAGATTTCCCTACAATGCAATCACTTGAACTTTCAATAAAACCTAAAACTATGGGTGCAAAATGGCGGATGTGCCAGGTACGATAGTGTAAAACAAGTACCAACAAAATTTTGCAATATGAATTAAATGAAGTCAAAATAGTTATTTCAATTTCCTGAAAAGTTTTTTTAATTTTTGGAGTGCCTAGGTTTACAAAATAAGCTATCGATTTAACTTTCAATCAAACCTAAAACTATGGGTGCAAAATGGCGGAGGTGCTAGGTATAGAAGTATCATTAGTTATTATTCTGTTCAATTATAAATACCAAATATCTGCTTGGCTGGGACGGATAATTAACCAGCAATTTACTATACTTTCCATCTTCTAGGTCTCAAATGAGGTATATAATTGAAATATTCTCTAATGTTCAACAATTCAATTTGATGTCAAAATATGCAGAGGTTTAGAAGGCTATGTCAGAACGGTATCTATAAAATCATTGAAATCTAGAATCTTCTATGAACGGTGAAGGTTATTTAATTAAACCTTAGAACATAGAACTGTTCTAGAAATGCAGTTGTCATATGAGATATACTGAAGAAATCGTGGTAATCCTTTTGAATATATTAACTATTAGTTTAATTACATATCTGTAAATTTTTTTGTCTCTGAAACTATTGTCCAATTAAAGATTGTTCTATGTTCGTGAGTTAGGAATACGCGATACAACAACGTTAAGCTTCTAAAAATATAAGCAAGATGTCGCTAATGGTGTCTCTTGTTCCGCGCTTGTACCAGGGCCCTTTTATTTCGTTTTTTTTTTTGCGTTTTTTTTTTCGGTTCGCTTATTCCCATGGACAGAATACCCACCTATCAATTTGCCCAAATGTCTGTAATTTTGGATTTTTTGGCCGAGAAGGGTGCGGGAGTCGAAACAAATATTTCTCAAGAAAAATATGGAACTCCAATGTTTTTTCTCATAACAAAAAGGTTTCTTAGCATGGTTTTCGCGTAAAAAAAATGAGAAACAATTCTCTGCATTAATATCTGAGATGGAATGAGTGAATTTACGCGTTTTTGAATAAAGTTGGTTTCGCTAATTATTAAATAGTTCTTCATTTTGAATCAAATATTCAACACAAATTCAAGGCATTTAGGACATACGTTTATATGGACTATTTTTCCTGAAAACCCTATATTATCTGCTTAAAATTTGTCTACATCATCCTAACTAATTCACAAAGTGAAAACCCGAAAAATTCGAGCACTAATCACTCATCCAAATAATAATTCGATTTTTCTGACCCATCATTTTGAGAACTTTCTCCTCTTACAACGTTATTGAACAGAATTCCGTTGGTAACCATAATTCACAGAATAATTAACAATTCCAATTTGTCGATATAGAAATTTGTGCAATAAGCGTCTCGAATGTCTTAATTTATTTCGAATTTCCATAAGTATTGGTGAGGAAATGGCAGTAATTAAAACTGATTCACTTTAACTTTGTTACGTCTTGAGAAATGTTTATAGGTTTTTGATCGGTTTGATGTACGTGTTGTTGACCCCAACTACCTGTAGATTCCTCGAAAACCAAAATACTAATTGGACAGGGTAATTTATAATAAATTTTTCAATTCTGTTTAAATTGAATTAGGTAGGTATATCAGATCAAGTACCTAATAATAATGGAATTTTTGGTTCGTTATTCCATTTTGCTATTATAGTCTAGTTAACAAAATTATGATTGAGGTGCCATTAGATTCGGGATGGCATATAGATAGTTAGTGTGAAAATTCTAAGTCCACTCGCAAAAATTGTAATAGTTATAGACAATTAAGTGAAAAAAAAGAAGGGAATTCGGTTTTTTGCCAATATCTCAAAAACTATTCGAGATAATTCAAATTTGGAAAAAGTTTCAAGAAGAGGAGGATATTTCCTGAAAAAAGTACCAACTCCCGGAACTAGGACCAATATTTATAATTTTCCCACAGGGTTGAAAATACTCCCGAAAACGCGGGTACTCCGGCTTGAATAAGCCTCACCCCCTTCGGACCTTTTATGAATAAATATTATTTAAACTTTTTAAATATGAAAATAAAGAATTAATAAACATTAATCCGTGGTCCAAAAATATTAATCGCGACTTTTCAATTAGTTATCCATTAGTTAATTAACAATTTGTTGTAGCACGAACATTAACATTTCAAGAGCGATAATTGTTAAACTATTAATCTGAGAATTTTTTCCTTTCGTTGAGCTATTTTACAAAGGACTTGGAATAGATTTCTGTTGGAAAATTTGAAAAATTGTTAATTTTCGTTTTGTTATCAACAATTCACTTAAGTAAAAAATTATAGAGCTTCAATTATGTTGCAAAAGAAAATTTTGAATTATCTCATAAACAACGCATTGATATATAACAATTTTTTAAACAATAGGAGATAATAATTATTAAAACACATTTTCGAGTAGTTTCTGATCATAATAAAACGGATCAGTAGCAATATTATAAATTGAAGCTTCATAATTTTTAACTTGGGTAAATTATTCATAACAAAACGTAAATTAACAATTTTTAAAATTTTCCAATTGGAATCTAAGACCTTTGAGAAATAGTTCCACGAAAAGAAAAAATTCTCAGATTAATAGTTTAACAATTAGCGCACTTGCAATGTTAATTTTCGTGCTAAAAAAAATTCTTAATAAACTAATGGATAACTGATTAAAAAATCGCGATAAACATATTCGGACCATGGATTATTGTTCATTGATCTATTCAGCAGGCGCCTGAATTTCTTAAATTTTTTTATTTTCATATTAAATAAGTTTAAATAATATTTTTTCATCAAAGGTACGAAGGGGGCGAGGCTTGCGCAAGCCGGAGTACCCGTTTTAGGGCGTATTTTCAACCCTCTAGGACAATTATAAATATTGGTCCTACAGTTCCGGAAGTTCGAACTTTTTTTTAGGACATTTCCTCCTCTATTTTAATATTTCTTCAAATTTGAATCATCTCAAATATTTTTTGAGATATCGGCGAAAATCTAAACCTCCTTCTTTTGTTTTCACTTAATTGTTTATAACTATTGCAATTTTTGCGAGCGGCTTAAGCATTTTCTCAAAAATTATCTACATGCCATTCCGAATATAATGACACCTCAATTTTGACATAAAAAGCACGTGTTGACTGCACTATTAGGTAACACTCAGCTAGAACTTTCAAACGCACTTATTTACGATCTATAAACAATTTTTTTACGAACAATGATCGTCGACTGACACCTGTTTATTGCTGATGGCTACGCATGAGACGATTTATTTTGAGATCATCCTTGGCACTTTTTATGCAGTTCTCGGTAAGCGTCGTAGGATGAATACGTAGAAAAAAATCGACAACGACGATATGTCGACAAAATAATCATATGTTGCTGCAACAAAAACGAATAGGCTTAGATGCGATTACAGTGCTTTTTCATCGATATGATTTTGTTTTCCTGGTCACTGTTCATCTCAAAGTTCTTCCGCGAGTAAAATTTAATGACGGCTATTCATATCTGATCACGTGTCACGTTTTTTTCGACAAAGACCTTCGTTATGCATTATGAAATCATTCACATTTATGCAATTACCTTATATGTAACCGTTGCGGTTAATGAATTTGGATCTAGCATAATAAGGGTACATGTAGAGGGCGTAGCCATGGAGGGGGTCGAAATTAATTCCTGGCTACGTCCTTAGTACATGTATATAATTTTTGTCACGCCACTGTCCAAGGACTTCCTCTCAAAAACCTATACAGGGTGAGTCTTTGACCACTGCATTAATTTTAACCAAAGATTCCTCTCATCAAATGAAACACTCTTTTCATTTACCATTTTTCCAGATTCGGCTCAGGTAAAAAGTTACAAGCGTTTAAAGATTTCACAATGTGCTAATACACTCCCGCATGTAAATTATCTATGACGTTGTTGGCGAACGAGAATAAGGCATGGTAACGTGGTTTACAGCTTGATTCGGGATTCCAACGCTCAGGGACGGATCCATAAAAGTAGTGAAATTTCTGGAGTTTTCCATTTTAAAACATTCAATGAAGAATATCTCGAAAACGGTGCGTTTAAGGAAAAATGATGAAGAATAATATAATGTTCTAAAACGATGGAATATTCTTGAAATAACTCAAGAAAAACTTTATATGCTTTCTTTATGCTAATTTCGTTTAGTTTTATGAATCCACGAGTCCATAACTAGAAAACCAGTAGAAGTAGAAAATAACTAATATTTGGAAAATATGTATCATAGTTATAGGAAACTTTACGCCAACATTCATTTTATTCGAAAAGAGGATGTCAAAGCTACAAAATAAAAACTGATTTTTTTTCAAAATTTCAACAGCCTGTATCTTTTTACCTGAGCTGAATTTGGAAGAATGTTAAATGAAAAAAGTGTTTCATTTGATGAGAGGAATCTTTGGTTAAAATTAATGCAGTCGTCAAAGACTCACCCTGTATAATTTTTTTCACGCCACTGTCCAAGGAATTCCTCTCGAAAACCTATATCTATATATCTATAGATGGGTTCGAGATACCTTGAACACGCAGTGCCTATCAATTCGTCTAAATGTCAGTAATTTTGGAATCCAAATACGACGGATAAGTTCGTTAATGGGCATAATCGGACCAACTGTTTCCGAGTGATACTTTTGTCATCAATCAATACAGATCCGATCGAATTGAAAGTTGGTAGCTAGTTGTGGAATGCGGATACAAGGACGTTTGTGAAATTTTGCGAGAATCGTATCACTAGAAAATTTTGAAAAAATCATTACAAAATATTATTAATGTCACGATAACCTCTGAACGGAAACAGATAGCGATTTGTAAATTTAAGGGTAGATTGTGCATCTGAATGCGACATTTGAGTTTATTTATAGGCATAATCGGATAAACGGTTTTGGAGTGATAGCCAACTGAAATTTGTTTATTATCTCCTCAATAACTCGAAAAATACTAATCCGATCCAATTCAAACATGGTAATCAGTTGTAGAATCCCGACGCGAAAATTCTTGCAAAATTTCGTGAGGATTATATCACTAGAAAATTTTTAAAAAATCTTTGAAAAAAATTATATATATCAGAAACTTTTCGTCCCACATCGCTGAAATTTTGCGAAAGCCTTCAAGACCTAACTGTACTGCCATGTACCAAGTTTGTACACGATCAGATCTATATTGTTGGAGATCCGAGAAGCCTTTGGTGAGTTCAGTAGCTGGATTATTTTTTCAATAATTTTCTATGATTTTCCAAAAAATTTTTAGTAATACGATTCTCACGAAATTTTGCAAGAATTTTCGCGTTGGCATTCTACAACTAATAACCATGTTTGAATTGGATCGGTTTTGTATTTTTTGAGATATTGAGGAAATAACAACCAAATTTCAGATGGCTATAACTCTAAAACCGTTTGGCCGATTATGCTTATAAACAAACTCAAATGTCGCATTCAGATGCACAACCTAACCTGACAACTTCAAGCCGCTATCTCTTTTCTTTCTCAGGTTATCGTGACAACAAAAATATTATTTAATAATTTTTCAATAATTTTCTAACAATACGAATCTTAAAAAATTTCACAAACGTGCTTAGGTTTATATTCTACAACTATTTATCAAGTCTCAATTCGATCGGATTCACATTGGTTGAAAAAAAAATTATTACTCGGAAACCATTGTACGAGAAAGTAAAATCCAAGACACAAATCCTGAAATATAATGAATATATTTCATAGCCTCATGTTTCACTATCTCGTATCGTATAGAAGACAATAAGACAGCTAATAAAATTTATCACTTTCGTCGTATTCGACGACATATCCAACATTTTATATTGCTTTCCAATATCACTGGGTCAAGATCGAAGGTATATTGAAGTAATGCAGAAGGTATATCATCCACAAGTGTCATCACTGGTCAATTGTTCATTCTAAGAAGGTTAAGGAGTTGAATGGGACTTTAGAGACGAATATCGATTGCTTTATAGCAAATTTTATTTGCCTCCGTATTCTTGATTTATTAGCTGTCATATAATTCGATGAAGGTTATCCTCGTATCCATTATGGTTGAGATCATTACGCAACAAAAGTACAACAGCTTTCCTAATCATTTTCAACAATTTGAGCCCCTAACTTATTTTTTAAAATGAAGACATAAGTACAAAACTCATATTTGGATAAAACACATACATATACTCAATCAAAAAATTGCTATAAAATAAATCTAATTCTTAAAAAAATTGGTTCAAGCACTGACGTAAATTCAGGAGCTTTTGCGCGTATGTACTATTGTCCATTCTCCTGTATTGGACACTCGTAATTGAATTTACCATGGTTACTGAAATGTATATAGAATTTTTTTTTATTTTAAATGATTTCTTAAAAATTTTCTACAATACTATCCTCACGAAATTTTGCAAGAATTTTCGCGTTGGCATTCTATAACTAATAACCATGTTTCAATTCAATCGGTTTTGTATTTTTCGAGTTAATGAGGAGAAAAAAACAACCAAATTTCAGATGGCTATAACTCTAAAACCGTTAGGTCAATAATTATGCTTATAAACTAAAACCGTCCGGCCGTTAACACGATAACTCTCGAACGGAATGAGCTAGACAGTTGAAATTTTCAGAATTGATTTGGGACATAATTATCTCGGCTAAATATTATTTTTATTATTGGGCATAATCAGTCAGATGGTTTCGGAGTAACAACAATTTTTTTTTTACATTACAAATTTCAAAATAAGTTTTACCATAGGAATCCATTGATGTCATTTTTAACTCTAACAATCTAATACTTTCAGAGTATGATTTTTCAAAATTTCAATAATAAGTCTTACTCCTGTGTTTTCACAGAATGCGATAATTATTCTATCTATGAATTATTATAATATGATCTGTGTTGATACATGTCAACTTATTTTCCTGAGACATGATATGTCAAATTTTGATATTTAATGCCCATGGTTAATCCATATGATGATGGGAATGGTAATGGTAAGTTAATAATATTGAGTTCAGAATATCTCCAGTAAAAAGAAAACTGAAATATTGGACAAAGTTTCAATCGATATAATATAATTTTCAGAGTGGATTTGAGGAAAAAATATGTCGTTTATCATAGAATTGAGGAACGAATATCTCGGATGAGTTCGTTGTTGGGTGGAATTGATCTATTGGTTTTGGATTAATACATTTTGGCACTCTTGTTGAATTTAAATTCTTTTATGATGTTTGAATCTAATTTCTGCTATTATGAAGTTCTATCATAATAATCCATTGATATAATTCCCAACTCTTACCAATACTTTCGACGATATGAATTGTCAAAGTTTGAACAAGAGCGCCAAAGCTCCTGTCCACAGGGCTTGTTTGTATAAAGAGTTAGAACTTGGAAATTTCTATCTAAAGTGAAACTGTGTTTTACTAACAGGGAAATCGGAATTTGTAGTAAGCATCGTACATACGATACTCAGGAAATTGAGGTAATTTGACCATGAAATTTCCAACCTGTCCAGTTTTTACTGTTCGCGATAAAGTTCAGTGAAAATTTCCTTGAAAATTGTCTCGACGCAATTTTGCGATGACACTTCTGAGAGGCCTTGACTAAATAGATTGAGTCAAAAAAATTCAGGAGCTTTCGCGAGCAATTACGATTACTTCACGAACTGAAACTATCTATTGGGTTCTGCTGAAATTCCACATAAACCTTCAGGTTACCTTTAATTTTCCCAATATTTCCGGAAAAATAGATCCAATCTTGTACTCAGTTGAAAAAACTGAGAAAGCTCTGTGGAACTTTGACGTTCCTGTTCAAACTTTAACAAATCATATCTCAAAAAATATTGGTTTCTCAGAGTTGGGAATGATATCAATGGATTCTTATGATAGAACTGCATCATAAAATTGAACCATGAAATTGAATCTACGCTGAAAATTATGTTATATCAATTGAAACTTAGCCAAGGAGGGGTATTTTATATCATGAGTAACTAACCAGAAATAAATTTGACATGTCTCTATTAGGAAAATAAGACGACATGTATGAACACAATCATATAATAATTCATAGATAAAATATATATAGCATTTTGTGAAAACATAGAAGTACCATTTATTATTGAAATTTTGAAAAATCATATCTCCGAAAGTATTAGCTTGTTAGAGTTGAATTCTTATGATGGAACTGCATCTTAAAAAAAATTGAATTTGAAATTTGTAACGTAAAAAAAATAATTTTTTTCGTTCTTTCGAAACCATCCGTCCAATTTCACCCAATAACGAACTTAACCGATGTATTTATCTCCCAAACACACTCTGAAAATCTCAACTGTCTAGCGCATTCCGTTCGAGAGTTATCGTGTTAACGGCCGACCGGACAGAATCGATTTTGACCACGGATACTTGATAATTGAGTCGTTCAAGAACATTTTCCTCCAAAAATCGAAAATTACAGGCATTTGGTATGATAAGCACTCTATTCCGAGGAACAAGAGCGCCAAAAAGACGGTTCATGCATAATTAATTTCGCGAGGCTGTGGGAGGCGCGAATAGACAGAAGAACGTGCGCTCAGAAGGTCCCGACTTCACGTCAGTGCTTTGTAAGAGTTTTTTTAACATAATTATGAATGTGGAAATAATTCAACATTACTTTCTATGAAGAAAGAGACCTGGCTTTTCTCGCAAATCCCGAGAGTTTTCCAGAGAGATGAAAAACCCGCAATCGCCAGGAAAAAAGATAATGACCCGTCTTAATGGTCTCTGATGGTGCCCATCATGGTCGATATATAAGATTCACGATGCGTTAAATGTGAACAGTCACAATTTGGTAGTCGTGGTAGAAAGTGCTTCCAGTTTGGGTGAGCGCTAAACTCGCGTAATATTATTACAACGATTTGCTTGGATTTAGTGAAAATTTTAAGGTTAGTGTATGAAAAGTGGAAAATTAATTAACAGTTTCTCGACCCGGTGAAAAAGTGCTATTTCTATGGTTTTCAATCTCCTAACATTCATTTTCAATTCAAGTAGTGCTCTCAATGAATAACTTAAGGAAAAATTTTTTTACGCCAATATGTCGAAAGAAAACCTTGTCCAAATCAATTTGACCAAAGTTAAATCAAAACAAATGAGGTAACGCCATCCGAGAATATTTACTATTGCATTTAAGATAAGCATACCTATATAGTTTTTCCAACGAAATAAATATTTATAACATCGTCCAGTGTCGTTTTTGTTCATCTTTGTGTTTCTATGCTCATTCGTCCAAGCTTTCGTACATCGTTAATTTATATTCACTATAAAAAAACACGGTTTAGGTTTCAGTAGTTGACGGTAAAATAGTTCTTCAGAGATGACCTTGTGAAATATTTGTTTAGTTTCGAAGCGCCTTTGGACATTTCATATAATATCGTTCTCTAAAACCACAATTATTTATCATATTCTATGCAAGAAACGAAATATACATGTCATTCTCATGAGATTTCTTCGCACATCCCTTATATCTATGTTCAGCGAGTCACAGATTTATTTGTACATCCCTTATGTCGATATCAAGAACCCACGTATTTCGGTGAAAGTTTTCTTCGATCCATTGAATGCTCATTCGGTTCCATATACGACCGATTCATTAATGCAAATTGCTTGAGGAAGTGAATTGATAAGTTCTAGGTTGGTTGTTATTTCACGCGTGCTCGAATATACAATTTTGGGGGCTTTCCGAACGGAGAGATATCATATATCTGATGTTATACTTTATTTCTCTAAGATTTGAAAGTATTAAACCTGCACCGGTCATTATATAAGATTATGTTTCACAAGATATCATTCCTTCCATCTGGTTTGGCGTTTTCGAATACTTGTTCGCATTTCGTACGCTAACATGGTCTTCGAATGGACTCGGAGGACCAAAGATGTATCTAGGATTCGCAGTTATGGGTTGTACATTAGGAAAAAATTCCATGACTATCTTCATTATTTTCTGAACTGAATTCACACGTCTCATGTACCTATCTTCATTACTATTTAATTCACTGACCATAGAACATTTCCATATTTCATTGATGGAGAATTATTTTCTTCTAACCCTTTAAGGGTGATTCTTTGCACATAATAGTGTGGTTATTCATATACAGTGTGAGTCTTTGACCACTGCATTAATTTTATCCAAAGATTCCTCTCATCAAATGAAACACTTTTTTCATTTAAAATTTTTCCAAATTCAACTCAGGTAAAAAGATACAGGCTGTTGAAATTTAACAAAAACAGACAGTTTTTATTTGGTAGCTTTGACATCCTTTTTTCGAATAAAATGGATGTTGGCGTAAAGTTTCCTATAACTATGGTACATATTTTCCAAATATTAGTTATTTTATACTTCTACTGGTTTTCTAGTTATGGACTCGTGGACTCATAAAACTAAACGAAATTAGCGTAAAGAAAGCATATAAAGTTTTTCTTGAGTCATTTCAAGAATATTCCATCGTTTTAGAACATTATATTATTCGTCATCGTTTCCCCTTAAACGCACCGTTTTCGAGATATTCTTCATTGAATGTTTTAAAATGGAAAACTCCAGAAATTTCACTACTTTTATGGATCCGTCCCTGAGCGTTGGAATCCCGAATCAAGCTGTAAACCACGTTACCATGCCTTATTCTCGTCCGCCAACAATGTCATAGATAATTTATATGCGGGAATGTATTAGCACATTGTGAAATCTTTAAACGCTTGTAACTTTTTACCTGAGCCGAATCTGGAAAAATGGTAAATGAAAAAAGTGTTTCATTTGATGATGGGAATCTTTGGTTAAAATTAATGCAGTGGTCAAAGACTCACCCTGTATAGCCTACCTTGAATTTTATTAAGAAACCCAACAATAATTATTCAATGTATTCGTTTAAATATGTAAGAAGTGAAAGTGGTTTTGGGCCTTTAAACTTTTAGTGGAACACAGAATTCCAAGTGGTTCATTGAAACGAAACCTACCAAATGTACAAGGGTCGTTCTAAAAGAATGAAGAAAGCTATTATTTCTTATTGCTCATAAAGATCGATTACAGAACTAACGATGCTCATAACACTTTTGGTAAACGTTCTAAATGTGACTTTTTCACGATACTAATATCCTTTAATGACAGTTTCTCGTGATAAATGTAATAATAATATGCTTCATTGACTTCTTCCATGCAGGGCATGGTGGGGTCAAGTTAAGGCCAACGATCGCATGATTATATTGTAAGAGATAGTATTATATCGAAATGGTATAATAATCTAGTTTTTTGGCAATACCGATTACAAAATTGTATTCTATTGGGAAGCATTTTGAGAGACTTTCTCAATGATAATACGCGATTAAATTCAGAGTTCAATGTGGGTTCTGGCTACATAGGTACATTTTACTACTGCCTTACTCGAAGAAATGGAACAGGGTGAAATATTTTTCAGTAAAGAATGGAGAAATAACCCTCTAAACATCAAGCACCTCCTTTTCAGCTCCAAAATGTCCAAACCCGTCGATATAGAAAAACTTCCCGACCGCATAGCGGAAATGTTCGTGGGAAAAACCGTCTTCATAACTGGAGGCACGGGGTTCTTGGGG
This sequence comes from Halyzia sedecimguttata, assembly GCA_937662695.2. Classification (NCBI taxonomy): domain Eukaryota; kingdom Metazoa; phylum Arthropoda; class Insecta; order Coleoptera; family Coccinellidae; genus Halyzia; species Halyzia sedecimguttata. The sequence continues at coordinate 1,007,260 of OW569419.2, read as the reverse complement.
AAGGTCTTGATAGAGAAGCTGCTGAGATGTTGTAGCGGAGTCAAGAGGATCTACATACTCACCAGGAATAAAAAGGGAAAAAACCCGAAAGAAAGAATCCAGGAAATCTTCAACAACCCGGTAAGTAGATCAAGTATGATGTGTAACGTTTGAATTGTTTGCCGAAAATAGTCTCAAACGATCAGGTTCGACTCACTGATGAATTCAAGGTCAAATATGATTCTGTCCGGCCAGCCGGCCGTTGCCACGATAACTTGAGAACGGAAAGAGATAGCGACTTGAAATTTTCAGGTTAGGTGGTACGTACAAATACCACGGACATGTTCGTTAATGGGCATAATCGGCACTACGGTTTCCCAGTCGATTTTGAAATTTTGTGAGAACTAGAAAATTTAAAAAAATTGTTAAAAAATATTATTTATGTCACGATAACCTGATAACGGAAAGAGATAGCGAATTACAACTTTTAGGGTAGGTTGAGCATCTGAAAGAGACTTTAAAGTTCGTTAATAGGCAGAATCGGCCAAGTGGTTTTGGAGTTATAACCATCTGAAATTTAGTTGTTATTTCCTCAACAACACGAAAATTACGAAACCGATCCAATTCACATCAAACACATCAAACTTTTGTCTCCACAATTTTTTCTCTGCGATTCGTAGTTTTCGAGTAAAAACAAAATTCCAGGTTAAATGGATCACCTGGTATACTAGCTAGTGTAACTATGTAATGGATGACACTTATCCCTTCCCATTTCCGTTGTGATTTGACATTTGGATGAATGATATTAACGAAATCCACAAAAATTGTAATTGCAAAAGATCTTTCTTACAAAAGTTCAGTTGACACAATTTCGATTGATATAATATACAGGGTGTTTGGTAATTCGACTTGAGCCTTTAACAGTGTTATACTAGACATGATTTGCAACGATTTGAGTCATGAACCATGGTCCAAAAGTCTATGGAACAGAGATGTAGTGATATTTCGACTTATTGAAAATTTTTCGACTTACCATCGGAAATAATTAATTTTGTAGAAATTACTAGACACTGGATATAGAGGTAAGGTTATTTTGGAAGCTAATGAGCTTAGGATCATTTCCAGAAAAAATCATTCACCAAAAATTTGAATAAAATAAGTGAAAAAAATTCCTTGGTTGATGAGCTTTCCAAAAAGGTACATATGTAATAAATATTCCAACGAGATCAAAAAATATAGCCGGAAATCCAAGCAAGTAACAGGCTTTTTCGATATTTGGTTATCCTCCTTATCTTCTCCTTTACTTGTGATTATTAGTTCCTTGTTACGAGTAGGACTACTAAATTTACAGTACTTCTCAAATTAAAATTAAAATAATCCTGAATTAACTGAGAGTAACTCTAAAGAATTTCAATTTGAGGATAATTAGTTTCAAAAAGAAAAAATGCTGATATTTCATTGTGTTATAGGTTGTGTCCCTGGAATAAAATACGCCTCATTGGAGTGGTTTTCCAGCCATATTTTTCGATTTCGTGAAGGAATTATTGACATATATACCTTTTCGAAAAGCTAATGAAAAAAGAAAGTTTTTCCCCGAATTTGTGCACCAAGTTCATAGTACTTTTTTCGAGTAATTCTCAATTGTTTCGTCAAGATTCTATGAGTAAAACAGTTGATGCCATTTGTGACTCCTTATATCTCAGGTTATATAATTTTTTAGTGAATACTTTTTCACATGAAATGCTAACCATCTCTTGAACTTTCAAAAAATTATTCATTGAATATTTAGAGTCAAATAGTTTTTACAAAATTAATTATTTTCGATAACAAATCAGAAAATTTCCAAAAAGATGAAAAATCGCCATATCTTCGTAACCATAGATTTTCGGACCATGGTTCACTCGACTCAATTAATTGCAAATGACGTCTAGTAAATCACTTTTGGAGGATCACTTCGAATTACCAAACACCTTGTATAATATCCTCTGGACATATCTTGCATATTAATACGATATATTTTCAGTTGAAAATATATGAATGGGCACAATATGCCCACTTAATATCAATATTGGATTGCACACACGAAGAAAACGAATATATTGCACAAATTAATTATCACTACACGATTAAATGCTTGTTCTCATATAAGGAATATAATTTATGTCTTTTTCGTAGGCCCCATTTAGCAACAATACCAAATTATGAAATCTACACTATCGAACTATCGTGGATATGGCCGCAACACCGTGAAATAGATGTCTAAAATAGTCGATTTTAGAGGAAAACTAATAATAAATATACGAAATGTGAAAGGCATTTATAATGTCAAGTGCAATCTGAAATTGCCTCTACGAAATATTGTTTGTGTAATGTCCAAGAAGAATTTGGAGAAAATGTTGGGATGGAACAAGGTCGAGCACATATCTCGAGTATAAAAGATTCCGTCGGGTACCAGGGGTGGTCGATAAGTTATTAGGATTTGGATCAATTGACAGTAACACGATTGATGAGTTTAAGATTTGGTTTGGCATAGTGTTTCATTAACATGCTAATATTTGAGGAGGATATTCTTAGGTCCATTCTGGAAAAAAAACTATATATAAATATATGTTCTGAAGATCTAGTATACCGGATGGCCCACCACAGGCGCGGGGCTCATTTAGCGGGAGTAAATGAAGAAATTTTGAGAATATTTTTCTGTGATATTTGTAGGTTGTTCAAAAGCACAATTTAAAATTATTTTCATGTAAACAGGGTGTTCGAAAACAAATATATAGACTGAAGTTAATTTTTTTTCAATGAAACACCCTGTAATCATTAAAGGATACTGTGGGAGGTATACTCATTATTGAACAAAATAATTCTAACGATTTTCATTGAGCGTCTGACGAAGGAGTCTGATATAGACTCCGAAACGTTACGTTATAATTGTTTCTTCGTTGTTGTTGTTTGTTAGGCAACATTGTTCAATTGATTGCTTCTGACAAATATCCTGTGTTTCTTACGCAGAAGCAAATCACAAAATAATTAATTTTTATTTTATAGATATTTTTCAGAATTTGGGAGAGAAAACCCAGAAAAAAACCATTCAATAATGAAACACCCTGTATTTGACCTGAAATATGAAATGGCAAGCTCAAATTATGATGAGTTTCTTCAGATCAATGTATACCTTAGAAGCACCATTTACGAGAAAATGGCGAAAAATTGAAAATATGGAGTTTTTCAAATAGCAATTAATGAAGAAACCGGTTACGCCAGCGATACAGACAGTATTTTTTCAAGTAAACATATCAGCTACTCCTATACAGAAAAAAAAATAACTCTGGAATATACAGAGTGATCATAATTAATTTTCAAATATCAACTACAAATAATAGTCAAAAACTTTCTTATTTCAAATGGCACACCCAAATGACTATATCTCGTTGAAAGTAAAAATTAATTTCGAAAATATCTTCATAAAGTTTTTCTACACCTAAACCTGATGGTTTCTCAGCAATTTTCGACCATTATTTGTAGTTGATGTTCGAAAATTAATTATGATCATTCTGTATATTCCAGAGTTGAATTTTTTTCTGTATAGGAGTAGCCAATATGTCTACTCAAAAAAATGTTGTCTATATTGCTGGCGGAACTAGTTTCTTCATTAATTGCTATTTAAAAAACTCAATATTTCAAACACCCTGTATGTTCAATTGAATATTTAATCAACGGAGGAGAAGCATTGGTATGTCTTCTGATAGAAGCTAGAAAATTAGAAATTTTCATGCAAAAATCTACAAGTTATTAACATTGGAATGAAGCCCTATTTGAGAAAATATAAAGGGTTTTTTCAAATTTCACGCGAATTTTCTGAAAATAAAATGTGAGTGATACATTAAAACAATGTAGAATTTAATGGGTAATCTGATTATTAATGAAAAAACTGGGTAATACATTTAAAAAACTAATGATTTCCGGTGAAACCGGAAGTCGAACAAATCTGAAATTTATTCTAGGAATTCATCTCTCCTAACAAAGCTTAACTATGAAATTTCAAGTGTTTATGTCGACTCTTATTTGAAATATTTCAACGAACGGTCTTCGTGAATCAATACCCATTTGATTTAAATCTAAACTTCTGCTGTAAAATTTCAGCGATATCTGACGGTTGCTGAAACGCAGTATTCTTTAAATAATTTTTTAATTTTCTAGTCATACGACTTTTTTTAATTTTTAGGCATACGACCCTCACGAAATTTTCCATAAGTCTTCGTGTCTGTAATTTTCAGCTAACCACCGAGATTCAATTCAATCAGATCGGTATTTTTCGAGTTATTGGGAATTTTTTTTTTCTCCTTTTAACGAAATTTACCGGCGCATTTTGACTCCAAACCTACCCTGCAAATTTCAGATCTCTAACTCATTGGGTTCTAGATTAATCCTGCTGAAGTCCGGACGAACATAATTCATTTCCACCTCGGATTCTTCATCAGTTTATTGAAACTAATCGTTCGAGAGCATTTTTCCTAAAAATGCGAAAATTACAGACATTTGAGCAAATTAATGGGCGCTCTGTTCAGGTTAACAAGCGCTCGAAACGGTGATATTTTTGAGAAAATTCAAAGAAACACAGATTATCTTTGACAGTTCACGAAAGCTTGAATAATTATTTTGTTAGGTTTCGCGCTTTGCGCACTGTTGGAGTCTCCAAACATGAGAATCTCAAACATGCTTTGAAGCTGGTTAAATAGATCAAAAAGGTGATAATTTGAACATTCTTCGAATTTTAGAGACCTCTAGTAACCTTATGAGGTAAGAGTATTAAAATTTTAGTGCCCGGAGTACCTATAGCGGTCAATCTTCTATGACTAAATTCTTCTACGATTTCTCCGGTGTGTTTACGAAATTTTATTATTGTTGCAAGCGCAATAGGTCAGCTAGCTTGGAAATAAATGAAAATTGATTAAATCCATATCGTTCTTTACGACATAGGTATCTAATATCATTTAAATAATTCTACGTTTAAAATTGACTGTCGAAGATATTTTGAAACAGCTCTAAACAAATGGAAAACGTATATTTCAAAGTAGGTTGACAGGCGTATAATTTTAATCTTTATATTTATATGCATAAAATTGATTTTATTATGATAAATTGCAACCCAATCTCATAGATCTGGAGTCTGGTTAAGCGTGCAGTAAATTATGGACATAATTGACATTTTAACGCCTTTATTTCATACCTCAAGACTCAAATACTAGTTCCTCATCGGTTATTTCATTGTTTATTGCACTCAAGGTAGAAACTGAGTTGGCCATTAATATTTCACCTCAATTGTGTACATTCGCTTAAAGTTCGCTGATAATATCAGATTTTGATTAATTTCTTACAATCTCACATTCTCAAGATTGTAAATTATTTCCTAAGATTCCTCGCAGCCAGAGATGTAAACTTTTTAAAATAATAAGTATTTGAAATGCAACATACCTAACCAACAGTTCTATCTTCATTTATCCCTCACACATAATTATTTGGGGTAATTAGAGACAAATAAAATAAATATCTCAAAAATTGTTTTTTTCTTATTAAATTGGTAAAGAATTGTTAATTTTTAAATTAATAATTAATTTAAATTAATTTTAATATTAATTTAAATTTGAGGTTTTTGTCAGGATTGACTTTGACATTGAAATAGAAACACCCTGTATGTCCAATTGAATTTTTAATTAACGAAGGAGAAGTATTGGTATGTCTTCTGATAGAAGCTATAGAAAATCAGGAATTTTCATACAAACATCTACAAGTTATTAACATTGGATTGAAATCCTATTTGCGAAAATTATAAAGGTTTTTTGGGCGTATGTTCTAGGGGAACATCGTCCTATCATTTCGTCCAAATGTCTGTAATTTTCGAATTTCGAGCTGAAAATTGGCTAATAGACTAATTCGGACTCCCTGATCACGAATCCGGTGTCAGATTTTAGGGTGCCGTCCGGCCGGCCGGCCGGCCGGCAGGCCGGCCGGCCTTCCGGCCGTAGGCACGATAACAGGAGCACCAAAGGTCCTATCGACTTCAAACTTTCAGGGTAGGTTTCTGATCAAAATGCGACGGTTAAGTTCGTTAACGGGCAAAATCGGCCGGACGGTTTAGGAGTTAGAGACATTTAAAATTTTGAGGTTATTTCCCTGATATTTCAGGAACTAAAGAAGATGTTGAATCGAAACTTGGTAGTCAGTTCGAGGATATAAACGCGCAACTTTTGGCAAAATTCTGTTATGATCGAAATGTTGGTAATTTTTAAAAAAATATTTCTTTTAATTTTTTCGAAAAAAAAATTTTTTTTTCGTGAACTATTCATCAGATTGCAACAAAAACTTGTACTAACGTCAATTGTAGTATTTTACAACATTGTGCAAAATTTTGGCTCTATACGATTTCAATTTCTGGAGATATAAGACAAAATGTGTCAAATTTCCTGGGTCTCTCTCAGTATTTTCATCGATTATTATATAATAATCTCAATAATATTAAGGTATTCAACATGATACTGCTTTTTTTCTTTACTGGTCAGTACGGGCCACAAGGAAGATGAACATGCGCCCAATAGCTCCTGTCCACAGGGCTTGAACCAATTTTTTCAGATTTCACACGAATTTTCTGAGAATAATATGTGAGTGACACATTAAAACAATGTAGAATTCAATGGGTAATCTGATTATTAATGAAAAAATTGGTTCAAGCCCTGTGGACAGGAACTATTGGGCGCATGTTCATCTTCCTTGTGGCCCGTATTGACCAGTAAAGAAAAAAAGCAGTATCATGTTGAATACCTTAATATTATTGATTATTATATAATAATCGATGAAAATACTGAGAGAGACCCAGGAAATTTGACACATTTTGTCTTATATCTCCAGAAATTGAAATCGTATAGAGCCAAAATTTTGCACAATGTTGCAAAATACTACAATTGACGTTAGTACAAGTTTTTGTTGCAATCTGATGAATAGTTCACGAAAAAAAAATTTTTTTTTCGAAAAAATTAAAAGAAATATTTTTTTAAAAATTACCAACATTTCGATCATAACAGAATTTTGCCAAAAGTTGCGCGTTTATATCCTCGAACTGACTACCAAGTTTCGATTCAACATCTTCTTTAGTTCCTGAAATATCAGGGAAATAACCTCAAAATTTCAAATGTCTATAACTCCTAAACCGTCCGGCCGATTTTGCCCGTTAACGAACTTAACCGTCGCATTTTGATCAGAAACCTACCCTGAAAGTTTGAAGTCGATAGGACCTTCGGTGCTCCTGTTATCGTGCCTACGGCCGGAAAACCGGCCGGCCTGCCGGCCGGCCGGCCGGACGGCACCCAAAAATCTGACACCGGATTCGTGATCAGGGAGTCCGAATTAGTCTATTAGCCAATTTTCAGCTCGAAATTCGAAAATTACAGACATTTTGACGAAATGATAGGACGATGTTCCCCTAGAACATGCGCCCAAAAACTGGGTATTACATTTAAAAACTAAAATTGGTATCATTTTCGGTGAAACCGGAAGTCGAACGAATTAGAAATTTTTCCCAAGAATTTATCTCTCCTAACAAAGCTTATCTATAACATTTCAAGTGTTTATCTCGAGTCTTTCTTTGAAATGTTCTAACGAACGGTCTTCAAAAAACACCCTGTATATGATCCTCATGAAATTTTTGTCTTTGTGTTGGAATTCTAAAACTAATTGCTAAGCTTCAATTCCATAGGATATGTATTTTGTCGGTTATTGAGGAAACAATACTTCAGATGGGTATTACTCCGAAACCGTTCAGCCGATTATGCCCATTAACGAACTTAACCATTTCATTCGGACACGTATACACATTTGGTACATCTCTGCTCCTAGCATAGTTTCCTAGATCACTAGTTTGAAACTCAAAGCAGTAGAATTTCGTTTGCAAACCAGTTTTTGTACATTTCATATTTTCCAAATACACACACGAAATTTTTCCTTCTTTGGAATTTATTTGTACTTTAGTTGCTCGAATAAAAGAATTCTCTCCATTACTCAAATCCTATGTGGTTCATTTTAGCTCTTTGATACCTTGAGAGCCAAGGACGCGAAGTCGTTCCAAAAATGCCAACCAATTCCAGGAGACGTAACAGAAATAGACCTGGGTATCTCGCTCGAAGACAGGAAGATCCTACAGGAGGAAGTAGAGTTTTTCTATCACTCCGCCGCGACCACCAGGTTCGATGACACCATGAAGTATGCTGTCACCATGAACACCAGAGGCACCAAGTTTGCCCTCGAATTGGCCCAGCAGTGCAAAAAATTGAAGGTAAGAATATGGAACATCCCAGTATTTGTCAGATTTAACATCGGCCCAAAGTTCTTAAATACTTCTATTATCCCCAATAAGATAATAAGAGTCGTCAAAATATTATTTTTGTTTTTCTTCATAGATACCTAATTCTCGCAATAATCTAATAATGAATTCAGCTTAATTTCGGACCCATTTGTAATAAAATATCTCCTCAGACTCATTCTGTAATTCGTTGATATAAATTATAAACAAACCGCAAACAGGCAAGTTTGGTGTGAAACCAATATTGTTAATAAACCATCAAGGTCAGGTCAGGTACACGGACTGGCTCACAACCTGTAACAATTGCGCAAGATGTAGAGAGTAACGTTGCAAAAGATCGCAAAGCACCTCAATTATCCAGATTAAGGTTACAGATAATCCAAGTTCGTACTATATTTTAATGTGAATATAATTATACTTCTTTTTACCCGTATTTTTGTTAAGGAGAATCGATCATTCGTCTTGCTTTTGAGAATTTTTTCATAGGAGCGTCCCTTAGAGGGCCTCTTTGAAGCCATCCCAGATACTGGAGTTCATCAGAACTCTGGAACTGGAAGGCGAGCTGTAGATGGTGATGACATCGACAGCTCTGACGGGGGGCACATTAGACCTTAAAGTCGTAGTGCAACGTTACCCCTTACAACAATATACAATATACCTTTTGTGTATATGAGTAACGAATTTATACTCAAAGTTGATGAGGTGTTTTATTTTTACAGTGTTTCATTCACGTGTCTACTGCTTATGTTAACCCCCTCGAAGATGTGCTCGATGAAAAACCCTACCCACCTCCAGCGAACCCCCACGAAGTCCTCAACAGCATAAACTGGATCAAAGAAGATGCCATGGGAAAATTCACCAAAGAGTAAGTAACTAAAACCTACCTCTACTTCTTTCGCACCAAGGTAAATTTCAGACTTCTTGGTGATATCCCGAACACCTACACCTTCACCAAATCCCTCGCAGAAGCCCTCGTCCTAGAGCAGATGGACAAATTACCAGCCATCGTTTGCAGACCTTCTGTTGGTAAGTGAGGTTCCCCATGGCCCATTCTCGACCCCCTTACTTTCTCGAAACTCAACGGATATCTTTCGCAGTTATACCGATTTATAAGGATCCCTTGCCCGGTTGGTGTAACAACCTACAGGGTCCCATGGGTCTTTTCGTGGGCGCCGGTAAAGGAATCATCAGAAGCATGTACATGGACAGCAAATCTTACGCTGATATGATACCGGCCGACATCTGTGTAAACGGAATGCTTTGTTCCTCTTGGTATCATGTCAATGTGGACAAGTAAGCGCTGCGAGTTTTGACAGGATCACCAAATAATTAACAGGTTTTTTTTCTGTAGAAAACAACGCTACTTCAACCTGATAAGTACATCGGACTACCAATTCTCGTGGGAGGAAATAATAGAGATGGGCAAAAAGATTGTTTACGAGAGGATGCCCTTCAACCAGTGTGTTTGGTACCCCGGCGGATCGATGAAGAAGTCCAGAATCCATCACGCGATTTGTTTCTACCTCTTCCAGATCATTCCAGCGCTCTTTATAGACCTCCTTCTGATTATTCTGGGTTATAAACCTGTGTAAGTAGGACTACATTATGTTTTCTGGATCAAAAATACCCGAGGATTTGCTAGGGACAAACATCTACCCTTGGGTGGGCCCAATACCTAAAGATGTTCCCCGTAGCAAATTCCGAAAAATAGTTATTTATGTACCAAGGACGGAAAACTGTCTATTATAGTCGAGTCTGCAAGGCGATACAATATACAGTTTTTCGCCGAGGTACATGTTACATTTTTTCGTCGACCTCCACATATTTTTATGAATTTCAGACCTCTTGAATAATTTCACAATAGCAAATGACACATACACTTACAGCACACTTACAGCACTTACAGTTATTCTTACAACCACATGTTTGTATTCATAGTGACCACAGCGGACGAGAAAGTAATTTTGCGGACGAGAATAGTTATATATGTATCGAGGACGAAATACTGTCTATTTTAGTCGAGACTGCAAATTAATATCCGAGGCGGTGCCGAGGATAGCAAGCACGCGAGACAATAGACATTTTTTCGTCGATCTCCACATATTTTTATGAATTTTGGACCTATTAAATAATTTCACCATAGCAAATGAGTACTTGCCTTCAATAATAGTCGATTTTGCGGCCGCAAATTAGTACGTAAATTGTCACTTTTCATAGAGGTCGACGAAAAAATATTTTATCTATCTGAAATTCCTCTCGAATGTTTTCTGAAACCGTCTTTTTATAGTTTGTATCAGATTCAGAGAAGGATAGAAAAAGGAGGAGAAATGTTTGAATATTACACCTCCAGAGCTTGGCACTTTACGAATGATAAGATGAAAATTGCTAGAGATTCTTTGAACAAAAGGGAAAGATCGATATATATATTAGATGGGGAGGCGTTGGATCTTATGGAATACTTCGAGCAATGCTTGCACACCGTGAGGGTGACGATCTTGAAAGAAACTGATGATATGCTTCCAGCTGCTAGAAGGAATTTGAAAATGTGAGTTACGTTTAAATCTTTGTTTGGATTATATCCTTTATTTTTTTTTATTCACTGTTGATTTATTTCAGACTTTGGGCATTGGACAGGATTTGTAAAGGTCTGTTCTTCTATTTCGTGTTCTTGTACACATACAGAGGACTATCGGCGCTCATATTTTGATTCAAAGACAAGCGTGTGGTTTTAAAATGTTATGTTCAAATGTAAAGTACTTGATTTTTATCATTTGCTCAAACTTGTTATATTTACGTTTAAGTATTGAGTATTTTTAAGTGAAAACTGTGTACCTAATATTTTGTATCAAAAAAAAATATATATATATATATAAATCCATTCTCATGATTAGCGATGACAATACTGAAGTGGTGCAAGTGACGTTTGTTAATAATAAGTTATTAAGTATTAATGCAGGGACATTTTTTTAACCACCCTATTTTTTGTCCAAATACGGTTACAAATATCACATGGTTCACTATAGTTTCATCATGTCGTAGGTATTATTCAAATAAAATTGGTTCAAGCCCTGTGGACAGGAGCTTTCTGGCACTCTAGTTCAAACAGACAAATTATATCTCCTAAAGTATTGGTTTCTCAGAGTTGAGAATTATATCAATGGATTCATATGATCGAACTGCATCATAAGGGAAATTCAATTCAAATAATAGTTTATTTATCAAGATTAAATGAGCAATCTGAGAATGAGAACTGCACCATGGAAGAAATCAAATTAAAATAGCTTAAATGAATTTGACTCTCTCTTATAGAACAGGATGACATGTACGAGTATGAACACATATCATATAATAAAGCTTAAATAGAATAATTATAGCATTCTGTGAAAACATAGAAGTAAGATTCATTATTGAAATTTAGAAAAAACATATCTCCGAAAGTATTAGCTTGTTGGAGTTGAAAATGATATCGATGGATTTTTATGGTGAAATTGCAACTTAAATAAAAATTGAATTTGAAATTTGTTACTTAAAAAAAAATTTTGTTTCGTTACTCCGAAACCATCTGGCCTATTTTGCCCAATAACGAACTTAACCGAGATAATCATCTCCCTAATCTACTCTGAAAATTTCAACTGTCTAGCTCATTCCGTTCGAGTTATTGTAGAAAAAATTTTTTTTTATTTTTTTTTGACTCTGGTCAAAACCTGGTCAATACAAAACTTCACATGAGTATAAAGGTCATGATTCTACAATTTGATGCTAAATTTCAGATAGATCGAGTAATCGGTTCCGGAAATATTCATAAAAAATGTTTTTACTAAAATCGGCCATAACTCCGAAACCGCTTGATGGATTTTGCCCATTAACGAACTCGTCCGAGATATTTACGCTCCAAACCCATCTTGCAAATTTCAATCCTCTAACTCCTTTCGTTCGAGAGTTATCGTGCCTACGGCCGGCTGGCCGGACCGGCCGGATAGAATCGATTTCGACCTCGGATTCTTGATCAGTGAGTCGAACCAAATCGTTTGAGACCATTTTCAGCCAAAAATTCTAAAATTACAGACATTTGGGCAACTTGATAAGCACTCAGTTCCGAGGAACTAGAGCGCCAAAAACACATATAATTACTGCATTCACTATAGTCTTCAGTCTTTTAACATCTACATATGATGAAATATACAAGCTCATTGTATGATTAACTTAAAAAACAATAGAATAACTGACGATGGATCTGAAAATGATTATGAAACGTTTTGGACATTTTCAGAATATTGAAAACATTCAATCGTATTCTCAACGAAGGAATAAAACAATTATACAGAAAATAAATAACAATTTCATTAACATAGAATACATTATCGATATTTCACTTGATCTTCTGGTGAGATCTTGGAATTTCTGTTGGTGCGATGTACGTTGCGTAGTAGAAGGTCCCAAAAAGATATATAAGGTACGTGTTCTGAATGAGCCCCATAACGACGAATAATTTCGGGAATGTGCATGTTGGATGCAAAAAGATGATCAACCCCATGCAAGCCAAAAGGAAGAATTGCACCTAAAATGTTAAAGTTTAATACTGATATTTATAGGTAATATTCTGAAGCACCCAAAAATGTCTTTACTGTAAGCAGTGTTTTTGATACTGTAAGCAGTGTTTCTATATGATATACAGTGTGCTCCAACTAATGATTTTTTACTTTATCTGTGGAGATCCTCAGGGCCGGCGCTGATGGTGAAACAGGGGAGCAACTGTTTCAGGCGCCAACATTTTGGGGGCGGCATTTTGGCCCAGTGGCCCAGGAAAATTAGTGCTTTAGTCCCTAAAGATTGCTCCAGAGCTGGAAATCGTTTTAACACCTTCTTGGGGTTCTGCATAACAAGCATCTGAGTTTGCGACGGTTTCTAGGTTGTGTTTCAGATTTGACAGCCTAAACACCACGAAATGTTTGCACTTTATCCAGTATATCGCTTAAAACTTAAAAAAATACTCATCCTATAGAATATTCGTTTCTTTTCCCTTTTCCCCTTTGAACAAGTTATATTAAGCGTCCAATGGCGTTCAAAACATCAAAATCAGTTTAGCAGTTCAGCCGCAACCACCGGTCAATGATGAGCCATTTTTACAAACTAAACTTAAAACTTGACAACCTGCTTTTAGGTCGAAAAGGACACCAATCAAATCGTGTAAGACCATTTTCATCGAAAAATTCGAAATTTACAGACATTTGAGCAAATTGATAAGCACTCAGTTCCGAGGAACTAGAGCGCCAAAAAAGTGTTATCTTTTAAAAGAAAGGGCAATCTACAATTCTTCAATGCCTTAATGCTTCAAAAATTGTCATTAAATTTATTTATCAAGATTAAATGAGCAATCTGCGATGATGCAACCTCGTGGAATGGGTTGTTGCAACTTACACTCGGTGCATAGTTTTCACAACTCGAAATACCTAAGGAAAGTATCATCGAAATGTCTAGAGCAAGGCTGGAGACAATCATAGCAGATTGTCCATTTATTCCTTATAATTGAGTAGGTAGTGGATTACGAACAAATTATTTTAATAGTTCAAAATATATTAATAAAATAGTATCCTCTTTTCATAATTCAAAATTTAATAGTTCATACCACTAACACATTCTTTTCTGTATTATGAACCTTAACTCAAGAAAAAATGATTGATACACAAATGTAGATCCATATTTCAGTATTTTTTTGCTAGCAACATAAAGAAAATACTGTATATAGGACATGTCTCACTACTTAAGGAAGTAAAAGGTAATATTAACCTCAGTGTTCAACGAACAGTAGTTTCTTTCGATGATTCCATTATGTTCTTCTTTCCTATAGCCTCCATAAACTACATCCAAACAGTCTTGTATATATTCACAAATTCAAGAATCGAATACTTGCTTTCCAAGAGAAAATATTTTCAAACTACGAATTGACAATCTCTAATAGCTAGAAAAGATGACATTTATGAATAGTGAACACAGCCATATTCTGTGTTCACATTCTGTGAATACATAGAACTTACGATGTATTATTGAAACTTTGAACCATCATATCTTCGAAAGTATTAGCTTGTTAGAGTTGAAAATTATAACAATGTATTCTTATGATGAAACTGCATCTGCATCGAGGATAATCAAGATAACACTTAGGAGATCAGGATTTTTGGCAAGAGTTATGAAGAATTTGACCTTGCCTTGAGAAAGAAGTGTCGTTTTCCATCTAAGGATAGTTTGCTGTCATTTTTGGCATTCCTTCCAACCAAAGAGGAGTCAGCGACTGGCTACCACTTGTTTTTTTGTCCTTCAACTTGAAGGTGACGATGAGAGGCCCCTAAATCCTAACAAAATATTTGGGTGTTTCTTTCAACCAATTCTACACTGTTTCGACACACTTTCTTTTTCTAGAAGAGTAAGAAACTTAATTAAATGACACGTAGTGATCAATTAAGTACTCCAAAAAAATCATAAACGTAGTGAATAAAGCTATTATGAATATCTACATGAAGTTATTAAAGTTTGTTCTCAATTGTTTAAAATAACTTGAGTTTAAATTCAGATCACGCTTGAGAAAACAGCCAAAAAGTTAGAAATTTTGAGTTCAGACGAAGTTTCCTGCGTTGTACTACCTTAGCGAAATTTGGCGCTACGGACTCTTTCGGCTTAAAATTCAGCACTGAAGTGAGCAAATTGCAAATTTCGAAAAACATCTAATTTACAATTAAATTTACCACAAGTTTGGCCCTATAATAATTTGCTATCGGTGCAGTCTTTTTCGACCTAAAAGCGTTAGAAGTTGGGTTAACTTTTGAGCTAAGTTTGTAAAAAATGCTCAGTTTTTACGGTCGATTGCGGCTGAACTACTGAACCGATTTCGATGTTTTTAACGGCATTAGACGCTCAATATTATGCTATTCAAAAATTCAAAAAAATAAAATTTTCTGTAGGATACGTACTTCTCGAGTTATAAGCGAAATGCTGAAAAAAGTACCAGTTATTCGGGACCCTCAAAAGGGGTTACAACGATTTCCAGCTCTGGAGTAATTTTTAGGGGCTAGACCCCATTTCAGCAATAAATTTCCTGGGCTACAGTTCGCCGGCCGACTTTTCATAGTCCATTGGTAGGGGCGCCTGAAGATTCTTTGCTTCAGGCGCCAAATTTATCAGCGCCGGCCCTGGAGATCCTGCACATTATACTATGGTATTCGAACTTGGAATTCTAGCAATACACACCCATTTCAAAATCATTTCTTATAAAAGCTTTAGCGCTTTAGGATTCTGAAGTGAAATATAGGCAACACTATTGCTTTATTTTAGACATAAAATAAAATAAAATGAGTTCCATCTTACCAGTTGGAGTTGTGTGAGGTATTTCTTCCACCACACTGTATTTCGTTTACCAGAGTTCCACATAGTCCAACCATAATAGAAGTACATAATAATATGGACGAATGTGTTCACAAAACCAACGTATAGAGCGTTTCCACCAGGGATGTATCTAAGAGCGAACCAGGTGAACAAAACCATCAGAGAATGGTGATAAAGATGAAGCAGTGTCACCTGTCTTTGCCTCTTCCTCAATATGAAGAAAACCTACAGAAGGAACCATCAATAAAATAAGAAATTAAAGTAGCAAGTGGTCCATAAAGTACGTCAGAGATAATTCCAAAAATATTTGATTAATTTCTTGAATCCAACGTATCGTATAGACCACTAGCTCTTTTAAGCACGTCATTCAACTCACGGTATCTATCAAATCGTACACTTTTAGCACATAGTACAAAAAACACAACTCCAATTGAAACCTGCCGTTAGGACTGTCGGAATAGTCCACCGGTGCACATACAGGGGACATAGTTGCCAACACTGGAATCACCTAAAAGTAGAGATGTCAATAGAGCCTATCACACCTATATCCCTCTCTAGCCTACCCTATAAAGTAGGTAGCTGTTGAAGATGATCTGCGTGAAATTGTAAAAGAGGACCATATTGTCCAGTTTTATGGCATCCCTGTGTTTCATGAAGTCTGGTAGGATCTTTTTCACTAGTAATAAATAGACTAATACTATTCCTATCGGTATCCAGTGTGATGACGTAAGAAGGGATTCATTTGTTCTTGGATCTGTGAAAGAAGCTCTGGATTAGAGTTTGAAACGGTGGGGTAACCCATGGTTCCGTTCTTCAGCCCTCCCAATTCTAATGGTCCTTCTTTGTGCCTTATAATTAGCAATTGGGACGCGAGTTAAAATGTTAATGGACTTTGAATTAGTTGTAGCAATAATCCAAAGTCCATAGCGTCCTTATCTTGTGACGAATCAGATATTGATTGTTCCTGAAGAACGACAGGTAAAGATAGCATTTTTCTCGGCTTACCTGCAAGATCCACCAAGATATATTCGTAGTAGGACACGACATTCCTGATGACGTCGACCATGTCACTCGCGAAAGAGGGAACTGAGTTAGGCGTTTGCTTCGAACAGACTAGAAAGGTCGATTAATAATCTCTCTAAAAATACAGAAAGTATACAATGGAACAATCGTTTAAATTAAAACAAGTTTGCAATTCATTAAATATTCCTGAAGGGTTTTTGGTAATTTGAATATGGAAGATCGATTTTCATTATGTCTGGAAATATTTTAGTTGCTACCAAAATTTTTGGCATTCTTATTTTCTTTTAGTCAGTCAAGAAGTGCTTTTTTGGTCAAAATTTTTGCGTATTCTCCGAAAATTATGATTGAAGTGTCATTCGATTTGAAATGGCATGTAGATAGTTTTTGATAAAATGCTAAGGCCGCTCGCAAAAATTGCAATAGTTATAAACAATTGAGTGAAAAAAAAAAGAAGTGGTTTTGGATTTTCGTCAATATTTCAAAAACTATCTGAGAAAATTACAATTTGGAAAAAGATTTAAGAAGAAGGGAAAATTTCCTAAAAAAAAGTCCCAACGCTTGGAACTAGGACCAATATTTATAATTTTCCCAGAGGGTTGAAAATACTCCCGAAAACGGTTACTCCGGCTTGCGTAATACTCGCCCCCTTCGGACCTTTCATGAATATTATTATATTAACTTATTAAATATGGAAATAAAAATTGAAAAAATTCAGACTTCTGCAGGATAGATCAATGAACAATAATCCGTAGTCCGAAATAGTTTATCGCTACTTTTCAACTAGTTATCCATTAGTTAATTAACAATTTTTTGTAGCACGAACATTAATATTGGAAGTGCCATAATTGTTAAACTATTAATCTGAGAATTTTTTCCTTCCGTGAAGCTATTTCTCACAGGTCTTGGGATAGATTTCTGTTGGAAAATTTGAAAAATTGTCAATTTAAGTTTTGTTATTAACAATTTAGTAAAGTGGAAAATTATAAAGTTTCAATTATGTTTTCAAAAGAAAATTTTAAATTATCTCATAAACAACGCATTGCTTTATAGCAATTTTTTTAACAATAGGAGATAATAATTATTAAAAATCATTTTTGAGTAGTTTCTGATAATAAGAAAATGGATCAATAGTAATATTATAAATTGAAGCTTTATAATTTTTCACTTAAGTAAATTGTTCATAACAAAACGAAAATTAAGAATTTTTAAGTTTTTCAATAAGAATCTGTTCTAAGACCTTTGAAAAATAGCTCCACGAAAGGAAAAAATTCTCAGATTAATAGTTCAACAATTAGCGTGCTCGCAATGTTAATGTTCGTTCTACAAAAACTTGTTAATTAACTAATGGATAACTAATTGAAAAATCGCGATAAACATTTTTGGATCACGGATTATTGATCATTGATCTATCTTGCAGGCGCCTGAATTTTTTCAATTTTTTATTTTCATATTCAATAAGTTTAAATAATATTTATTCATCAGAGGTACCAAGGGGGCGAGGCTTGCGCAAGCCTGTGTACCCGTTTTCGGTCGTATTTTCAACACTCTATAGGAAAATTATAAATATTGGTCCTACAGTTCCAGCAGTTATAACTTTTTTTAGAAAATTTCCTCCTCTATTTGAATATTGTTTCAAATTTGAATTATCTTGAATAGTTTTTGAGATTTTGGTGCAAACCTAAACCTCCTTTTTTTTCACTTAATTGTTTATAACTACATATTGCAATTTTTGCGAGCGGCTTTAGCAGTTTCTCAAAAACAATCTGCATGCCATTCCGAATCGAATGAGACCTCAATCATAATTTTCGGAGAATACGCAAAAATTTTGACTTAAAAAGCACTTTTTCCCTAGAATAGGTAATAGTTTTTACAAAATCAACAAGTCAAGAGCGTTCCTGCTAATCGGGTCCTTCCTGAATGGCTTCGTATAATAAATATACTTATGCATATATTTCACAAATCAAATAGACCCCAGGGGGTTCATTGATCTGCCGAGAAAGCAAGAGCAGACGCGTTTCTGGCTTCTTGGCCATCATCAGTACCCTGTAGCTTTCCCAACAAATTCAACTAAACTGACCCGGGTTAAGCCTCTCAGAGCCGGCTTGGTCGATCATTATAATCGCCCACGCCACCTATGAGACGAAACACGGAAATCGGCCTCTCCCCCACCAGTGAATATTTGAAGCGTGAAATCATATGCCACCATTCACTCGATATTTAATCAATTGATTAAATATCGATTTCATATACTTTTTGTTGGTTGATATTATCATGCCGATGGTCAATCCATATGATGATGGGAATGGTAATGGTAAGTTAATAATATTGAGTTCAGAATATCTCCACTAAAAACAAAACTGGAATATTGGTGTATTGGAGTAGATTTGAGGAAAGATATATATTATCGTTCATCATAGAATTGAGGAATGAATATCTCGGATGAGTTCGTTGTTGGGTAGAATTCGTCTATTGGATTTGGATTGATAATTTTTGGCACTCTTGTTGAATTTAAATTCTCCAAAGCCGTGGCGATCTAATCGGAAAACTTTAGATTTTCGTATGATACTAGAGAAAACTTTTTGCCGTTCGACGGATTCACTTATTTCCTAATATTTTCCGAACGGATAGAGATACATAGGAAATAGATACATAAATCTAAACGTCGTCCACCGACAAATAATCGTAGAAAATTCGTTTATCGATATGTGAAAATTATAGATTTCGGACGGGAAAGAAGAATTTTCCTTCGATTCCGGGTCAAAAATATTTCTAAGTGCCGACCCAAAAAATTTTTTTCATGGTATATCGATACGGAGCTCGTGTCTAATTAAATCGAGGTCGCTGATCACGAATATGCAATTGGTTTTTCCCTAAGTGGCGTACTTTGGGAAAATTTTCACTTAGAGTGAAAAAAGTTACGAAAATAGACCAATTTTGAAAGTTTACACCGCCCAAAAAAATCGGAGTAGGGTGTTGTTGATTTTTGCCGTCATATATGGATCCCTTATCTACTGAATAATCCACACAGAATATGTCCAGGCCGTACTATTCGGAAATTATGATTTTTTTCCCGAGGGTCTGGTTTTCGGAAAATTCATTTCGCGGTATTTCCGCGGAAAATTCTCTAATGAAAAATCCGATCATATATTCGTAATCTACGGCCCTGAATTAGTAAATGACGTAACTTGCATCGAAATCGGAGACCGGTCGAATTTTGGCAATTTTTTAATACAATAATTGCCTTAAAAAAATCCCATTTTTCGAGAAAAATTTTTTGACGCAAAACTATGAAGCGGGTACTTATTCTTATAGATTCGGGGCCGTAGATACCGAATCTACGATCAGATATTTATTACAAAAATTTCCCGAGGAAATATCGCGGAAAGAATTTTCCGAAAAATAGACCCTCGGGAAAAAAACCATAATTTCCGAAGCGTACGACCTGGACATTTATTGTTCGGATTATTCGATAGACAAAGGATCCAAATATGACGTAAAAAATCAGGAACACTTTACTCCGATTTTTTTGGGCGGTGGAAAGTTCCAAAATTGACCTATTTTCGTCAATTTTTTCACTTTAAGAGAAAATTTTCCCAAAGTACGCCACTTAGGGAAAAACTAGTTACATATTCGTGATCAGCGACCTCGATTTAATTATACACGAGCCCCGAATCGATTTACCATGAAAAAAATATTTTGGGGTGGCACTTGAAAATATTTTTGACCCGGAATCGGAGGAAAATTCTTCTTTCCCTTCCCAAATCTATGATTTTCACATCTTAATAAACGAATTTTCCCCGATTATTGGTCGGTGGACGACGCTTAGATTTATGTATCAATATTTTCTGTATCTCTATCCGTTCGGAAAATATTAGGAAATGAGCGAATCCGTCAAACGGCAAAAAGTTTTCTCTAGTATCCAACACATACGTAAATCTACAATTTTCCGATTAGGTCGACGCGGCTTTGGTTATTCACTAAATCGGGCACGCAGATCACGAATCTGCAATTAGATTTTCCATATCTCGATTAGTTTCGGAGCAATGACGAAAATTTCTGGCCCCATCTCCGGAAAATGGATTAATTAGTCGTATTTTTCGCCATATTTCCAAAATTAATCGAGATACGGAAAAACTAATTGCAGATTCGGAATCTACGCCCTCGATTTAGTGAGTAGCCAAAGCCGTGGCGATCTAATCGGAAAACTTTAGATTTTCGGGGCCCGTATCGATATACCATGAAAAAAATATTTTGGGTCGGCACTTAGAAAAATTCTTCTATTATGTTTGAATTCAATTTCTGTTAAGATGAAGTTCTAAATTTCAATAATGAATCGTACTTCTATGTTTTCACAGAATGCTATAATTATTCTATCTAAGCTTTATTATATGATCTGTGTTTATACTCGTACATTTCATCCTGTTCTATAAGAGAGAGTCAAATTCATTTCAGCTATTTTAATTTGGTTTCTTCCATGGTGCAGTTCTCATTCTCAGATTGCTCATTTAATCTTGATAAATAAACTATTATTTGAATTGAATTTCCCTTATGATGCAGTTCTATCTTAAGAATCCATTGATATAATTCCCAACTCTGAGAAACCAATATTTTCGGAGATATAATTTGTCTGTTTGAACTAGAGCGCCAGAAAGCTCCTGTCCACAGGGCTTGAACCCAATTTTTTAACAACGGTATCGCCATTTTTCATCATTATTAATAGTTTTTACGATTAATTATATTGCAATACTGCAACTAGACATATTAATGTTGATGTTGAAGATGAAGAAAGATATGAATCGTTAAGTTCCAGAAGTTGTTTAACGAATGGTTTTGGTCTGATAACACTTTAATTAACGGACCAATGGCCTGATGAAATCCTTGAACTTGATGAAATTTACATTATAATATGTACGTACAATGGAATAAAATTTGTCGAGGTGGCAAACTGATCAATTCAAAATGGCATGCACTGGTATGCAAATTTGATGGGTATACAACTGTAATCAGCTAAATTATTCGCTTCTTATACAGGGTGTTTCGATTAGATGTTTCATTTTGAATTTCCTGCTATTTCCCAATACTTTCAATAATATTTTTTCGACCGAGTTTAAATCTAGAACTTTACTGTAGAATTAGGTTTTGAAGGCTGTTGCAAAATTTCAGCGGTATCTGACGGATAGTTTGTGAAACACACTTGAACTTGAATCATACGTAGGGCATGGATATCAGATTTGAAACAGTTTCCTAATAGCATGAATTATTGAAAATTAGCAAGAAGGAAATCTCTAGTATCTTATTTTTCAATGGAAATAAATGTTTTCCCTCCCTATTATTTCACTATATCCAGATTATATTATATTGCTAATTCACGTGTGTTGAAATTTGATAGGATCAAATGTCAGTGCTGACTACCACAAAACGAAAAATATAACTAGAAACAATGCTGGAATGAGTTCATTCCAGCACTCTTTTTAGTGCTGGAATGGACTCATTACGATACTGAAATAGAGAAATAAGTATTTTGGCAAAACGGGGGAAATTTCATATTCAAATAATGAATAACTCACGCTAGCGCCATCGTTATTATGGAAGCTAAATTAATTCCTGTGGAATGCAACACATCATACACCTAGTTGCAAGATCTGCTGGAAGGTGAAAGGTGACTACTCGAATAAAAACAATGCTAAAAGTCATCTGTCATCATATTTTAATTTTTAACCTAACTCATTTATTTATTTTGCTAACAGAAAGTGAAAACAGAAATATTTATTTCTATTAAAAACATCAGAAATCTCACAATGAACGGTATTTTAGATAGGAGTAAATACGATTATGGAAACCAGGCGAATAAAAGGTGGCAAAGGGAAGAAGTTCTACGAAAAACTGGCATATCAGTCGGAAAAGTTGATGTTATGTATTACAACAGGACTATGAGGAACGATGCCTCCCTTGTCCCCCCAATAAGACAAACAGCGTCCATTTTCAAGCAGCCTGTAACTATACACAAAACGCAAGAGAGCAAAGTAAAGTCTGATTTTAAAAACGGTAACCAGGAAAAACCAAAACAGCTCATGTGGGAAAAACGGTAACAATCGTCCTTTTACATCTTTAAAATTGACTCTAGTTGTAATTTATTCCAGACTCGAAGGTATGAGAGCTTGCGACCTAGACGGTACCGAATTCGTAAGTATGGACCTGCTCAAAGGTCTGAAACCAGTCGGTCCCAACGTTTCAGAGGAAACGATGATACAGAGCGTTGCAACAGCTTTACACGTATCGGCACAACCTGTAACCGGTCAAAATGGCCCACGAGTCCTTCTCGAGAAGAATCCTGGCGTCTTCATTGATCCCAAGCAACCTCTTGTTCAAGCTGTGAGTATATCCGATGAAGACATCAAAAGACAGGAGGAGAAAGTGTTGGAGGCCAGGAGGAAACTGCAGGAAGCGTTGAAGATGTAAAGAATTGTCTTCATTTGATTTTAAATGTATATATTTATTTTGTGTCGATTTTAATAGGTTTTCAGTTTGGAAAATTGATGTATTGTATACCCGAACAGTAAGTATGATCTCAAACAATAAATTATGTCTTTGTTGTGTATTTTTCAGTTTTATTTAATTAATTGTTAACTTATTGTTGTTTCCCATGACTTTCTGACGTTCTCTTCGTCCTGGTAGAACCCTTTCAGTTCTCTGTATCTTTCGATAGTTTTTTGGTTCAACTCTGCAAAGGAGGGAAGGTCACCGCCATAATCGCTTGGTAAACATTTTTTAGGTATGTACTTCTTAGAAAATTCTTCCATGTCCGTGTTATTCGGATGGAAATGTAACTGAAAACAATATGAATCTTAAACTTTCCATCCAACTTCATCTTCGTATATCTCACCATTTTGTACAATTCAGGCTTCATGAACGGTTTGATCATGACAATTATTTTATCCACCAGGTATATAGTGTTGATTATGTGTATTTCTTTCATGTTGAGCGGTAAGGCGTCTTGGAGATATTCAACTAATCTTCGCATGGAACCCAATTTGAAGCGTGTCAAATGCATTAGGCCAGCCTTTAAATGGTAGGAAATCGTTAGAAAGGACATTAAACAGTATTATCAAGAACTTCTTACTCCTCTGGCATCCACAACTACCTTCAAGCCACTCGGGGGGCTTTTTGTGTTCAAACTTATGTCGACTATCATGAAGCACAACTTTGCTATTGAATCAAAGTGGAATTTTCTATATCTGGTGTCGTTCAATCTGAACATATGTACCACTGAGTCATCGTCTGTTCGTACCGGTATTGATATGTGGTGCCTAAAATGTATTATTATTAGTACTTGGTGTGCTTTGGTTTAGCCCTTCAGAAGTGCAACTGATTCGAGCTTTTATTCTATTACCCTACTTATTCAATCCTAAGGACATTGTGTTGAAACTTTTTGCCAATACCGAGGAAAGTTTTGCTAATTTCCAGTTTTCCCCAGATATATTACGCTTACTAATAACATGCTTGGGATAGGCAATTGCCCTGTTATCTCATAAAATATTGGTTTGGGGAAAATTCAATTAACATCATTGACTTCTACGTAAAAAAAAATGGGTTCAAGCCCTGTGGACAGGAGCTCTAATTCAAACAGACAAATTATATCTCCGAAAGTATTGGTTTCTCAGAGTTGGGAATTATATCAATGTATTCTTATGATAGAGCTGCATCATAAAGGAATTTCAATTCAAATAATAGTTTATTTATCAAGATTAAATGAGCAATCTGAGAATGAGAACTGCACCATGGAAGAAATCAAATTCAAATATGTAGTTGAAATCAAGGGCGTAGCCAGGGGGGGGTTTTTTCGCTGCAGAATGTGACCCTTACACCCCCAAACCCCCCCCCCCCCCGAAATTAATTCCTATTTCAAACCCCCCCCCCGAAATTAATTCCTGGCTACGCCCTTGGTTGAAATGAATTTGACTCTCTCTTATAGAACAGGATGACATGTACAAGTGTGAACACAGATCATATAAACAAGCTTAGATAGAATAATTATAGCATTCTGTGAAAACATAGAAGTATGATTCATTATTGAAATTTAGAAAAATCATATCTTCGAAAGTATTAGCTTGTTGGAGTTGAAAATGATATCGATGGATTTTTATGATGAAACTGCATCTTAAATAAAAATTGAATTTGAAATTTGTTATTTAAAAAAAAATTTTTTTTTTCGTTACTCCGAAACCATTTGGCCTATTTTGCCCAATAACGAACTCAAACGAGATATTCATCTCCCTAATCTACTCTGAAAATTTCAACTGCCTAACTCATTCCGTTCGAAAGTTATTGTAGTACTTTTTTTTTTAATTTTCAAAATTTTTATTTTACACTTTGCGGTAACCTGGTCAATACAAAACTTCACATGCGTATAAAGGTCATGATTCTACAATTTGATGATAAATTTCAGATAGATCGAGAGATCGGTTTCGGAAATATTCATAAAAATTGTGTTTACTAAAATCGGTCATAACTCCGAAACCGCTTGATGGATTTCGCCCATTAACGAACTTGTCCGAGATATGTACGCTCCAAACCCACCTTGCAAATTTCAATCCTCTAACTCCTTTCGTTCGAGAGTTATGGTACCTACGGCCGGCCGGACAGAATCGATTTCGACCTCGGATTCTTGATCAGTGAGTTGAACCAAATCGTTTGAGACCATTTTCAGCCAAAAATTCGAAAATTACAGACATTTGGGCAAATTGATAAGTACTCAGTTCCGAGGAACTAGAGCGTCAAAAGGATCAACCAGAATACAACATATGTTGCTCCAGAATTCACATAAATATGACAATCTTCCATCCCGGTATTGGAATTAATTTTACAGGTCCGTATTTGAACTTAATTTTCATTGATTTAGGCGATTCATGACTCACATGGTATTCGTGGCGATGATCAGATCTTCGGAGTCCACGTCGCAATTATCGAAGATTTCAGGAGATTTTTTCTTGCAGATAAAATAGTTCATGATTGCTTTTTTGGTGTTGTCCAAGTCCCTCTTACAGGCTATGATGAAAGTTGCCACCATTTCGTCTGAAACTGCTGGCAGATGGACAGAAAGCATCCACAGTCTCAAGTCGGTGACTTCATCTTGTGACACCTTATTTTCCTTGATGACATCGGTAAGATTGAAGGCATACTTCGGTAAAGACATTTGTTTCCTTTTTGGTTCTGATTCTGAGATAGTGGGGCTGCAATTGATTTATAATGTGTACTCAAGAGACCAGAGGAAGAATCTGCGAGCAGATTCCTTTCGAAAAAGCACTGGAAGAAACGTTGAATACCAACTATATCTTAAAAATTGACGAGCGCATCCACCAATTTGGGTTTGAGATTTACATCTCTACGTTTTGGAGAATTATTAAAAATACGATGGAAAGGTGAAACAACTTGGAGATCAATTCTCGCTTAATGACCTATTTCAGAGCCAAATTTAATTATTTCCAAGGCGTTTTCAATACATTCAAAACAGGGCTAAGACCAAACCACTTCCTTCAACTATTACCCCTTATATATAAAGTGATATAAACAGTAAAGTGTAATGGATTAGATAATTTAAATTCTGATACAAAATATTACTTACTTTTGTGGTCAATATTCTCAATTATAGGCTGATCCTCTATCACAATCAACCTTCTCACCATATAATGATATATCTACCACAAAAAAAATCGGATATAGGTTTAAGTTGCATAAAACCAAGAAGAAAAGGGGAAAAAACGTAATATCTAAGCGAACACTTTGAAAGTTACGTCAGGCCGAGAAGCATTCCAAATTTCATTGGGTACTTCCTCTTCGAAAAATTTCGATGTTTAATATTCATAAGAAAGAATAAATTAATAATTCATTGAGTTGCACTAAGACAATATATATAGTCGAGTAAAAGTGAATAATAAAGCATATTTACCAATATATTTCCATTATTTACATCTGTTTCATAGACGCAATAACATTCACTCATTCCTTTATCGGAATTTCAATTTGAGAGAATTTAGAAGTTTGAGAAGAATATATCTATATATGCTTTTATCGGTCTAAGGTCACTTGCCCTGTTTCGATATGATACGAAAATCAATTCTAGCAGATGAACGACAATATTAGAAAATAATAGAACTAGGATGAAGCAATACGTACAGGATGTTTCATAAGTACACCGCCTTATTTCAGATCCTCCCACCCCCAATGTTGAACGGAGAAGGCAAATTTTCAAAGCAGTTGGAAAATTTTCGAAGCAGACCTTATACAAAAAGTTATGAACATCATTGGATAATTCATTCGTTGGCGGATCTTGTTCCTCGGAACAGGAGTGCTTATCAATCTGCCCAAATGTCTGTAATTTTCGAATTTTTGGTCTTAAACGATTTGGTTCGTTATATTCTTGATATAAAATACACCTCCTGTTCTGGAAAACAAAGTATGATTGAAAGCAAATGACCAATGAAATAACCTCAGCTATCGTAAAATTATGAGGATGATATGATATTATACTCTTAAGGAGATAATATAATGCCCGTGGATAATCCATAAGATGATGGAAATATATTCTTTGGTAAGATGCATAATCAAATTGGGTTCAGAATATTTCCAGTAAAAACAAAACTGCAATATTGTTTTAATATTGAGGGATCGGATATCTCGGATAAGTTCGTTGCAGGGGAGAATCGGTGTGTTTGAATTTAATTTCTTTCATGATGCAGTTCTATCGTAAGAATCCATTTATATCATTCTTAGAGTCCAATAATTTCGGAGATGTGATTTTTCAAAATTTCAATAATACATCGTACTTATATGTTTTCACAGAATGTGAATTATATCTGTCTGTTTTCTATCTGCGTTCACTGTTCATACATGTCATCTTATCTACCGATTAGAGACATGTCAAATTTATTTTTGTTCTAGAAAACAAAGTATGATTCAATGCAAAATGACCAATTACAGGATATTATAATTTTTTTTCTTCGGAATTGAACTGATTCAAAGAAATTCTACCGATTCTATAGTGATACGATTCTCCCGAAATTTTGCATGGACCTTCAAATTGTAACTCTTCTCTGACGAATCTCGAGAACGAGATGCGGAAATGAGTACAGCCTGTACATATCGTCGTCGATCAAAGTATCCAAGGAATCTAATTACTCGAAGTAACAACTGCTTCAGTTGAAAATGCTCAAGCACCTTTCTTGCCTTTACGTAATAAGCGTATGACATGTTACGTAATGGATTATCTAGGCGCTTTCTTAGACTTCCTAATAGATTATATGACATACATATTTATTTTCTTTCGCCCAGTAGAGACTGTGAGATATTGAATTCAGTGCGGAAAAAATTGGATTAAATTTCCTTTGGATTCCTCATTTATCCATCTTTTAATTTCCATATTAAATAGTTGGAAAGCAGTGAGGTCAGGAGCTTTGGCGCGTTTGTTCCGATGAATAGGAAGAACGGTCAACCATCCTGGTACTGGACTCGTCTAAGGCAGCTCGGCTTGCAGGAAAAAAATATTATTTTTACATTACGTCCAATAATATAGATCCGATCGAGTTCAAATCTAGAACTTGGCTATAAAATAAGGTTCTCAAGGCTACACAAAAGAGTGTAAAAATTATTTCAACATTAAGATATCGAAAATTGGGGTTGAAAGTGTTTCCTTTTTCTGAAAAAACACTTTAAATTATCTCAAATGGGGTTTCATTGCATTGAGCTAATATTCTAGCTTCTATTAGTAGATATACCAATACTTCTCCTTCGTTAATTAAAAATTCAATTGAACATACAGGGTGTTTCTATTTCAATGTCAAAGTCAGTCATGATAAAAACCTCGAAACTATTTTTTTTCAAATGATAAACCAAATGATAGTGTATTTTTGGCGCTCTAGTTCCTCGGAACTGAGTGCTTATCAATTTGCCCAAATATCTGTAATTTTCGAATTTTTCGATGAAAATGGTCTTAAACGATTTGGTCGACTCACTGATCAAGAATCGCACGATAACTCTCGAACGGAATGAGCTAGACATTTGTAATTTTCAGAGTAGGTTTGGGGGATGAATATCTCGGCTAAGTTCGTTATTGGGCAAAATCGGACAGATGGTTTCGGAGTAACAAAAAAAAAATTTTTTTTTTACAAAATAAATTCCAAATTAAATTTTTTTCAATAAGCAGTTTTACCATAAGAATCCATTCATATCATTTTCAACTCTAACAATAATACTTTCGGAGATATGAGATGTGAGAGCGAATCCGTCAAACGGCAAAAAGTTTTCTCTAGTATCTAACCTATACGAAAATCTACAATTTTCCGATTAGATCGACGCGGCTTTGGTTATTCACTAAATCGAGCACGCAGCTCACGAATCTGCAATTAGATTTTCCGTATCTCGATTAGTTTCGGAGCAATGACGAAAACAGTCGATATTTCTGGCCCTACCTCCGGAACATGGATTAATTAGTCGTAATTTTCGCCATATTTCCAAAATTAATCGAGATACGGAAAAACTAATTACAGATTCGGAATCTACGCCCTCGATTTAGTGGGCCAAAGCCGTGGCGATCTAGTCGGAAAACTTTAGATTTTCGTATGGGTTAGATACTAGAGAAAACTTTTTGCCGTTCGACGGACTCACTCATTTCCTAATATTTTCCGAACGGATAGAGATACATAGGAAATAGATACATAAATCTAAACGTCGTCCACCGACCCATAATCGTAGAAAATTCGTTTATCGAGATGTGAAAATCATAGATTTCGGACGGGAATGAAGAATTTTCCGTCGATTCCGGGTCAAAAATATTTCTAAGTGCCGACCCAAAAAATTTTTTTCATGGTATATCGATACGGAGCTCGTGTCTAATTTAATCGAGGTCGCTGATCACGAATATGCAATTAGTTTTTCCCTAAGTGGCGTACTTTGGGAAAATTTTCACTTAGAGTGAAAAAATGGACGAAAATAGGCCAATTTTGAAAGTTTCCACCGCCCAAAAAAATCGGAGTAGGGTGTTGTTGATTTTTGCCGTCATATATGGATCCTTTATCTACTGAATAATCCAAACAGAAAATGTCCAGGCCGTACTATTCGGAAATTATGATTTTTTTTCCCGAGGGTCTGGTTTTCGGAAAATGCATTCCGCGGTATTGCCGCGGAAAATTCTCTAATGAAAAATCCGATCATATATTCGTAATCTACGGCCCCTAATTAGTAAATGACGTAACTTGCATCGAAATCGGAGACCGGTCGAATTTTGGCAATTTTTTAATACATTAGCCTTAAAAAAATCCCATTTTTCGAGAAAAAATTTTTGACGCAAAATTATGAAGCGGGTACTCATTCTTATAGATTCGGGGCCATAGATTCCGAATCTACGATCAGATATTTATTAAAAAAATTTCCCGAGGAAATATCGCGGAAAGAATTTTCCGAAAAATAGACCCTCGGGAAAAAAACCATAATTTCCGAAGCGTACGACCTGGACATTTATTGTTCAGATTATTCGATAGATAAAGGATCCAAATATGACGTAAAAAATCAGGAACACTTTACTCCGAATTTTTTGGGCAGTGGAAAGTTCCAAAATTGACCTATTTTCGTCAATTTTTTCACTTTGAGTGAAAATATTCCCAAAGTACGCCACTTAGGGAAAAACTAATTACATATTCGTGATCAGCGATCTCGATTTAATTATACACGAGCCCCGTATCGATATACCATGAAAAAGATATTTTGGGTCGGCACTTAGAAATATTTTTGACCCGGTATCGGAGGAAAATTCTTCTTTCCCTTCCCAAATCTATGATTTTCACATCTTAATAAACGAATTTTCCCCAATTATTGGTCGGTGGACGACGTTTAGATTTATGTATCAATATTTTCTGTATCTCTATCCGTTCGGAAAATATTAGGAAATGAGCGAATCCGTCAAACGCCAAAAAGTCTTCTCTAGTATCCAACACATACTTAAATCTACAATTTTCCGATTAGATCGACGCGGCTTTGGTTATTCACTAAATCGGGCACGCAGATCACGCATCTGCAATTAGATTTTCCGTATCTCGATTAGTTTCGGAGGAATGACGAAAAAAGTCGCAATTTCTGGCCCTACCTCCGGAAAATGGACTAATAAGTCGTATTTTTCGCCATATTTCCAAAATTAATCGAGATACGGAAAAACTAATTACAGATTCGGAATCTACGCCCTCGATTTAGTGAATAGCCAAAGCCGTGGCGATCTAATCGGAAAATTGTAGATTTTCGTATGGGTTAGATACTAGAGAAAACTTTTTGCCGTTCGACGGATTCACTTATTTCCTAATATTTTCCGAACGGATAGAGATACATAGGAAATAGATACATAAATCTAAACGTCGTCCACCGACAAATAATCGTAGAAAATTCGTTTATCGATATGTGAAAATTATAGATTTCGGACGGGAAAGAAGAATTTTCCTTCGATTCCGGGTCAAAAATATTTCTAAGTGCCGACCCAAAAAATTTTTTTCATGGTATATCGATACGGAGCTCGTGTCTAATTAAATCGAGGTCGCTGATCACGAATATGCAATTAGTTTTTCCCTAAGTGGCGTACTTTGGGAAAATGTTTACTTAGAGTGAAAAAATGGACGAAAATAGGCCATTTTGAAAGTTTACACCACCCAAAAAAATCGGAGTAGGGTGTGTCAGCTCACTTTCCTGAGACATGACGTTGTCTCATTGTCATTCATTCCAGCAATCGTATAAATATGAAAATTATATTATAATATCATACTTTTTGTTGGTTGATATTTTCATGCCGATGGTCAATCCATATCATGATGGGAATGGTAATGGTAAGTTGATAACATTGTCATTCATTCCAGCAATCGTATAAATATGATAATTATAATATAATATCATACTTTTTGTTGGTTGATATTTTCATGCCGATGGTCAATCCATATGATGATGGGAATGGTAATGGTAAGTTAATAATATTGAGTTCAGATTATCTCCACTAAAAACAAAATTGGAATATTGGTGTATTGGAGTAGATTTGAGGAAAGATATATATTACCGTTCATCATAGAATTGAGGAATGAATATCTCGGATGAGTTCGTTGTTGGGTAGAATTCGTCTATTGGTTTTGGATTGATAATTTTTGGCACTCTTGTTGAATTTAAATTCTTCTATGATGTTTGAATTAAATTTCTGCTAAGATGAAGTTCTAAATTTCAATAATGAATCATACTTCTATCTTTTCACAGAATACTATAATTATTCTACCTAAGCTTTATTATATGATCTGTGATCATACTTTTACATTTCATCTTGTTCTATAAGAGAGAGTCAAATTCATTTCAGCTATTTTAATTTGGTTTCTTTCATGGTGCAGTTCTCATTCTCAGTTTGCTCATTTAATCTTGATAAATAAACTATTATTTGAATTGAATTTCCTTTATGGTGCAGTTCTATCATAAGAATACATTGATATAATTCCCAACTCTGAGAAACCAATACTTTCGGAGATATAATTTGTCTGTTTGAACAAGAGCGCCAGAAAGCTCCAGTCCACAGGGCTTGAACCAATTTTTTAACGTAGATTCCAGCTGACAAATAAATAAATCGGTTCTCATTTGAAAAAAAATTAGTTTTTTGTCATGACTGACTTTGACATTGAAATAGAAACACCCTGAATGTTCAATTGAATTTTAATTAACGAAGGAGGAGAATTGGTATGTCTTCTGTTAAAAGCTAGAAAATTAGGAATTTTCATCCCAAAATCTACAAGTTATTAACATTGGAATGAAGCCCTATTTGAGAAAATTTTTAGTGTTTTTTCAGATTTCACACGAATTTTCCGAGAATAATATATAAGTGACACCTCAAAACAATGTAGAATCCAATGGGTAATCTGATACCAATAAAAAAACTGGCTAACACATTTAAAAAACGAAAGTTGGTAACATTTCCGGCGAAACCGGAAGTCAAAAATCTGAATTTTTTTCCAAGGATTCATCTCACCTAACAACGCTTAACAATAAAATTTCAAGTGTTTATCTCGAGTCTTTCTTTGGAATATTCTAACGAACGGTATTCGTATATAAGGACAATATTTTCGAGATATTCCTTTATTTAAAATGTAATATATCTGTAGAAGCTACTGCTAACGAAACAAGCGTCAAATTTGAGATAAATAGGATAAATTTGAATTCATCGAAATTTCTTCACCCTGTATACTGTACGCTAATGGGATAATGAGACTCGATAATTATCTGTTAATCCCAATAACATTTCGAATTTTTTTCAATGTTTAACATACGTGGAATACTACGTGTCATCACAAAAAATACTTATGTCAATGAAAAGAATACACTATAATCAAGAGAAAAAACAAGATTGTAAACAGAGGTGAATTATATTATTGACGTATTTTCGGTGACATCCCATAATGAGTCTGAATACATAAACCATCGTAGAAATAAGATCACCATTTAACATTGTATCGTTCAATATGGTTATCAATCATTTTTTTTCAATTTGGACTTGTGAAATAAAGAAAGAGCATTCAAGTTTCGGCAATTTCCTTGGCGTAATTTGACCGACACAAGGTTGATATAATTGTTGGTTTGATGTTGTTGCGAGTGCAGAAGAGCAATAAAATACACTGCTCAACAATTGATAGGGATCACTTACTTTTTCTAAATTTATATCTGAATTATTCGCTCCAAGATTATAAATTTAGTCAGATATCAGAGTATTTTCAGTTGATAATATGGTTCACTTGAGAAAAGAATGAAAAAATGGAAAGTTGGAGAGAAAAAAAGACTTTATTAGGAACACTCAAAATTCTGTGTTTGAATAACATAAAATTTTATGATGACACCACAAGAAGACTGAAGTTTCGGTTAAGCTAGTACCTAGTTGGCCCCCCCCCGAGCTCGTCTCAAGCATTCTACCCTACGAGGCATACTTTCAATCAAACGATTTATAAAATTTTGGGGCAAATTCGTCCAAATATCCCGTAAAGCGTTAGAAAGGTCCTCCAGGTTATTGATCGGTTGTTCTAAGGTTGACAATTGTCTAGACATCTCAGACCAGACATGTTCGATGCAATTCATGTCTGGAGAGCGAGCTGGCCAGTCCATCCTATCAATAGCATGAGTTTCTAGCGCTTCATTAACCAGACGACTACGGTGTGGACGGGCATTATCGTCAATTAAAATGAAATTCTCGCCCAAGGCAGCCGCAAACGGAACAATTATGGGTTCAATAATCATATCGTGATATCTCTGACTGGTCATTGTGGTGTTCTGCAGAACAACCAACTCTGTGCGTTGGTTCAAACAAATGCCTCCCCATACACATATAGAACCTCCGCCAAAAACTGTTGTGGGTACCATAAACTGTTCTGCATACCTTCGAACTCTTTCCCTCCAAGCAAGAATACGTTATCGGAGTTGACCAAACGAAATCTAGACTCATCCGTAAATAAACATCGGCTCCAATCTTCAACTGTCCAATTGCGGTGCTCCTCAGCCCATTGCCGTCGATGAACCTGGTGTTCCCTATTCAAACGGGGATGTTGTACCCTCCTAAGTGCTCTCAAACCACGAACATGTAGTCGTCGTCTTACAGTCTGGTTCGAAATTAGAACTCCTGTTGCAACTCTCAGTGATCTATTGAGCCGCGACGCCGGGTAAGTGGGATTTCCCCTAGCATTGAGGACCAAAAGACGATCTTGGTCAGCTGTTGTACTGCGCTGCCGACCTCCCCCATGAACATAAGCTACTGAGTCGTTTTGGATGAACCTATTCCAAGCCCGACTCACGTCACTTTGCGAAACATTCGCCGGGACACTTCTCGCTGGGACAAACCTTCCTGTATCCACCGTATGATTTGGTCCAGTTGCACAGGAGCCAAACGTCTTCTCGGCATGACTGATAAGCTAATATTGTTCTCATTTCTTCAATTATTGTCACCTTATGTGTTTGAACGAGAGAAAAAAATAGATTTAATAACAAATACCACATTGCTTTTCACTCCACATGTAACAGCCTACAGAGAATAATCGATTTAGTGAACAAGAATCGATGAAGTGAGGAAAAATTTGATATAATCAACTCAAAACATCTTAATTTTTTCTTAGAGAACATATAATGTACAGATATTCACGAGATAACTTGAAAAAAATACAAATGAAGAGAAGTTCATAAGTGATCCCTAGCAATTGTTGATCAGTGTATATACACGAGAAACTATGAACTTATGAAATATGATATATGTATATTATATTTTTCACAACACAATACCCATGAGAGTTGTAAAATTTGGACAAGGTAAACGGAGATTTCTTCAATTGTCCTTACTCACTAAGGTGATAGAATTAATGCTCTGGTTAAATTCGAACGATTAGATTTGTAAAAAAAGACCTGATTGGCCTGCTCGTTTCTCGGATCTGAGTCCAATGGATAACCAGCATAGATGGACCTAGATTACGAATACTCTGAAACCGAATGTGTGGAAAAATGGTTCGTTTACTCGAAAATATGCTGACAGATAGAAGGTTTCGTGTTTTTGTTGATAATAATAGTTGTAATTTCAATAATTTGAATAATGGTCTCCTACAAGGCTCAGTTTTAGGATCTCTTCTTTTCAATTCTGGAATATCTGTGTGATATTCCTGCTACTTCCTCTTATAAAGTCGTCATTCTGATTTCCAAAGTATAGAAAATAATCTATATCTGCAGATTTAGAAATCCTAAAAAAGTACCTATTTCATTGGCGTTTGTGTCCGAATCCAAATAAAACTTGAGTTTCTTACTTCTATTTGAACAATCATCCCAAATATAGAACATGAGTTCAACTTTCGGTAATTCTTTCTTGAAAAATAATTTTAATCTTAAATACCTAGGAGTGAAACTAGTTTACTCTTTGGATTTCAAAGCTCATTTGGATGATTTGCGTCTGAAGTTGAAAGCGAGCAAAAATATTCTGCAGAAATTAGTTGGTACTTCATGGGGTGCTGATGCAGCTACTCTTCGAACAGCAGCCTTAGCCTTGGTTTTTTCTGCCGCTGAATATTGTTGCCCCGTCTGGTTTAATAGTCCTCATACTCAAAAAATTGATGCATAGCTGAATTCATCTATGAGGATCATCACTGGAACTATTAGATCTACATCTATCCATTAGTTGCTAGTTCTTTCAAACATTGTCCAGCCCCACATTCGCAGTCAGACTGCTGTTTCAAACTATAGGAATAAATTTCATTCTTTTCCAAATTCATTTCCGATTCTATCCTATATTCCAAGCAATAAGATTCCCAGAATGAAGTCACGAAACCCTTTATGGTATAACTGTTTTCTCAATTTGAATAAAAGCGACAAGGAAGTTTGGCGGGCTGAATTTAATATTTCAGCATATTTTGTTGACAATTTCAATTTTCATAAATCACAACATTAACAGGGAGATAGGGTTTTTTTCCTGAGGGTTTTTGCCTAAGCTCTAGTATCATCATAGACATAGAATAACATTTAATATTTTATGTCTATGAGTATCATATATCGAATTCTATGGTACCCCGTTACACTGAACTCTGCTACACTTTGCTTTATTGTTAGATAAAGAAATGAAATGCTCTAAGTTCAAAAGAATAAATATATTTCTCTCTAAGCTACAGCATGTCGAAAATCCCCCAAAAATGTGAGTTTTGTTTTATATCCCTTAATATTTGTGACTAGTGTATATACAGGGTGTCTCACTAATACGCCGTCAAATGTTATGAGCAGATTCCTCAGCTAATGAAACACCCTGTACATGTATGTACGGGGTGTTCCACAAATAGCCCGCCAAAAGTTAGTGTTTCAAATAAAATTGTTTCGATTTTTCATCCCCTGTTGAAATTTACCCCTCGAGGGGTGTGACGATTTGGCAGTTGAAATTTATTTCTCATAAACTAATTATTGCAGTAAAATGAGACTTGGCTGAAATACTACTTTCGTCTAAGCCCATATAACAATTGTTTTCACCCTGTACTGCATCTGTAAGGGGTTGAAATATTATCTTATTGGTGAAGGCTGTAGATACCTACTAGATACAAATTTGACGGAGACATGAAAGTAAATGAATGAATATAACTCAAGCTCATCTTTATACAGAAGTTTCAAGTTATTGATGTCGTCAAAGAGACATCTCAGAGAGTCTAAATTATGTCATTATCCTTGATACGAGAATATTCTATGTGCATCTTCCATTTACGTAAACCTTCCTACAATATTTCGATCTGTGAAATTCCCACCAGTCTTCCCAAGTCTTCAGGAAATGAATCAATGTAGGAAGATGCACCTCTATTGGCATTTGCTTAAGTTGTGCAACACTTTCTCGAAGAGTATCTACCTGAGTACTTCGTACATATATAACCGCAAAGTGAAAAAAACGTTGCAAATTATCACATAGATATATTATTTTCTCCAGATATCACTCCAAGATGTCAGACGTCAAAAGGATTGGTGAACCAGAGTGTAATAACTGTTATTACACTCTGGTTCAACAATAATTTTGACGACCGGTGATACAGTTCTGTGATTCTACCATAGAATCTCTTAATCTATGGTTGACTAAAGAGCGAACATAGACCTAATATAATTTTAGGTCTATGCTCGACTACAGGGTTAATCAACCATAGAGTGAACACAGAAAATGGACACCAAGGTCAAGACATCTAATTATCGAATCTGCCAACAAAATAAGGCAAAAATTGGAACATCGGACTCATAAAAATCGCGCTAATTGCCGAGTAAACACGGTACTCCGGATCTATCAACACGGACCGTGGACCTCATCATCGTAACGTATCCCCTTCCTTACAAACTTTCGATTTCGCCAGACCAGTATTGGCGAAGAAACCAGAGGTACCAGCGGTCTGCTTAGTACTCGAGAAGATCTATACGCTAACTTGTTGTATCTCACCACAATCTCGCGAAACCATTTTGTGTAATAATAGCAATTTCGCGCTCGTGAGGTGTCTTGCGATATCGTAATATGCCTGTGCAGGTGAATACCAGCAAAAACCATCCCTTCATCGATGGTTTGAAGAAGCTACCGGATAGGAAGAAAGAGCTCCAGAGAGTTAGGGCTTGGTGAGTCTGAATACTGATGGTTACTTATGCAAGGAAGGTTTTTCTTCAACTCCCCACGTGCTGTGAAAGGGTGTAACGTGATTATGATAGCATTAATAAAACCACCAAGCACTACCTACTGAAATCAGAGATCTTTCTTACCAAGAAACTTCCAACGAAATCTCATATTCGGAAAATTGTTAATAAATACATCCAGATAAATACGCGAATATTTGATGCGAATCCATAGATTTATGATCAAATTCTGTGGATTTCTCAATTGTTGATTAAATTCGATGGTTGCGTCAAAAATGAACTGGAAATCGACATAGAATTACAGTGTTGGTATATGTGAAACACACCTTTAAACTTACATTAGGGAAGTGATAGTAAACTAGAGATGAGACCTCTCGAGTGAAAATATTCAAACCATTCGAGTAATGAAAACTCTCGAGATATCTCGAGATGTCCTGAAAAATGCGAGCAAATTCATTAGATGATTTGTCGTCTAACATGTGGCACAACGAATAGAATCGCGACTCGAGTTGCGTGAATACCGAGATATCTCGTCAAAGTTATGATTTTGAATTTCGAATCGAGAGCGAGATATAAGAGGTTCGTTTAACGATCGATGGAATTTATGGGTGACATCTGGTGCGTATTGTTTTAGATTCACACATTCATACTTCATTTAGAACAGCTTGAAATAAATATGGTATCGAATTCGGCATAATCTTTAGCGATGAAACGCAATTAAGTGATAAACTGTGAATACTGTTAAGCGAGCCGAAGCAAATCTATTGGAGATAAGCGATAACGGAACCAAATGACACGAAAACCATTTTTGGTGTTGTCGTCAATTTTTGTAGCGAGTATTCTCTGAACTGGAAATCGACATAGAATCACACTGATTCGGCAATTAAGAACTGTCTAAGCTTTTGTGAAACCCACCGTTAATATGTTACGCATCCTCTCTCGTCTTTCATTTTAGGCAGGCCGCCATTTTTGGCGCGCTTGTTCACTTGACAGAGTGTCTATCAATTTAACCAAATATGTCTTTAATTTTCGAATTTTCGCTTGAGAATGGTTTCAAAGGATTCGTTTTGACTCAGCTCAAATTTAATTCTCTCCAGAAAAATATTAAGCATTTATTCATTCTGTATTATACCGTAACACTTTCGTTTCAAAAAGTCTCTAGTACCTATAATAGTTTTAGGAAATGTATTTTTCAGGTGAGCGGTGAAATCATCTTAAATTTCCCTCCATAGTTCAATATTCTCTTGATTGATTCGTATGAATATGAGCGGAGAGTAATTTCACTTTCCCTGCAAGTAATACCTGTATTTCATACAGAGTGATTCACGAAGACCGTTTGTTAGAATATCTGAAAAATCTGAAAAACCCTTTAAATTTTCTCAAATAGGGCTTCATTCCAATGTTAATAACGTGAAGATTTTTGCATGAATATTCCTAATTTTCTAGCTTCTATCAGAAGATATACCAATGCTTCTACTTCGTTAATTAAAAATTCAAAGTTTTTGTCATGACTGACTTTGACATTGAAATAGAAACACCCTGTATATTCAATTGAATTTTTAATTAACGGAGGAGAAGCATTGGTATGTCTTCTAATAGAAGCTAGAAAATTAGGAATTTTCATGGAAAAATCTTCACGTTATTAACATTGCAATGAAGCCCTATTTGAGAAAATTTAAATGGTTTTTTCAAATTTCACACGAATTTTCTGGGAATAATATGTAAGTGACACATTAAAACAATTTAAAATTCAATGGGTAATCTGATTATCAATGAAAAAACTGGGTAATATATTTAAAAAATGAAATTTGGTATCATTTCTGGTGAAACCGGAAGTCGAACGAATCTGCATTTTTTTCCAAGAATTCATGTCTCTTAACAAAGGTTAAAAGGTGATTATCTCGAGTCTTTCTTTGAAATATTTTAAAGAACGGTCATCGTGAATCACCCTGTATACCGAGACACAGGTTGACAAAATTTATGCTGTCTATGGTTTTCTTCGGAATTCCGATACTCTTCTAGAATTCTTGATTTCTTTCGACTCTTTGAGACAATTCGTAAGTAAGTAATCAATCTTAATCATGAATCCATCAGAAAATAAGTCAATTAGTGATATCTTGAGTCCGTACTGCTCAAAAATATACTGCGCACATCCCCTCAATGTCTCCCTTATCCAAAACGCCAAACACCAACGAATCGAGCCTAAAATCATCCACCTCTTCGACCAAATGCTTCCATTTTTTTAGGCTCCTCACGCAGCCCCATCTACCGGACATATCCGACGAGTACATTTTCCTCTTCTTGCACGCCTGCTTCTACTCTGTGGACAGGACCAAGGTGTGCATCGAAAACTACTTCACCATCAGAAGCTCAACACCCATGCTCTTTTCCGGAAGGAATGTCTACGACCCCAAACTACAAGCCATGCTTAGACTAGCGTAAGTAACATCGTCATATTTTTAACAGATTTTTGAGCGTCCAAAAAGAACATAAATTAATTTGGGCGTCTTGAGTTGCGTAAAAAGATTCCTGAATACGTCCTCATATAAATTAGTCGGTATATTTATAGATAATCTCTTTCGAATAAGTAACCTTTAATATTTCATTTCCGTCAAGTCACCTTAGAATATCTGCATCAACAGTTCCACCGACACATTGAATTAATCCTCAACACTTTGAGTCGAGAAGAAAGTAAATAATTCCTATTGAAATCAAGAGTGGAAAGTTTAGGAGCGCGAAACACTTCAATGAAGACGATGAAGAAATAGATTTGCCATTTTTTGATCTACTCGATGAAAAGAAGAAAGAAAGCTGTCGTTTTTTCAGTGCGAAGATTTCTTTGTACTTAATTCCGAGCCTTCAGGGACACCATGAACGATGAAAACATCCAAAATAAATCCTACAATGAAACTTTACGAAATTTCTCGTCGGTAACCTTGACCTCTTATTGTGAACTTCACCAATTAAATTTTCAGCCAACTATTCATTTGAACCTTTGAGTTAAACGGTACAATGAAGACGCTGTCTTTAAAACCTCGAGGGACCAATAATGGAGTCAATATCTCTGGTGGAAAGTACCACCTAGGATGCTCAACCACAAGTAATAATTGACGTTAAGGAAGTATAAAATAATGATTCCATCTTGAAAATCCTTTATTCAACAACTATTTCCCTGGTCTCTTCGTACTCCCTGCGATCCTGCATCTCGTTATCGGACTCCTACGCCTCAACCTATCCTTACACTCTTCGAAGTTACACCTGTTGATGGCAGCAGCAGTTGTCGGTATCCTGTTGGGAATACCCTTCTTCAGATCTTCGTTGGTGATCGGACAAGCCGTATCCTTTGCTTCCGAGCACTCCAACGTGTTCCACTTGCGAGCGATCTTGTCGGGCAGCCTATCCTCGTAGTCCCAGTCCAGAGGAAACTGGTCATCTTCCTTAACGTTCTTTCGATGGTGACAAGGTCTTCTCTCGAAGTCGCACCTGGATGATGCCACAGACTTATCCGTGGATTTCATGCGGTACTGTTGGTAATTAACGCCTGAAAACACATCGGTGATGAGGTACCCCATGGGTCTAGATAAGGACCAGAGAAAGTCCTGTGGGATGAGCAGACTCCTATGCAACAGTGAAAATTAAAGAAGTAACGATAAACAGAATATTAATCAGCTAGAGTTATTCAGGCGAAGCTGCTCATCCCACCTTTATAGACATATTTGGGAAGGCGTATCCCAAGGTTCTAATCTCGATCCCTCAATTTTCACCTTTCATTTCCATCGTGTCTGATTTGTTCCTCATACTCATCGCTTTCTTTTTACCACTTTCATCCTTAATTTTCCCGAGATAATCTGAAATTATACTCCTTTCAGTCAAACAACTATCAACAAATACTCTATCGTCACCTGAATTTGTTTTCCACGCTTTAGAGGCAGGTGTTTTCACGTTGGATTCTAAGAAAAAGTTCAAATGAGCAGCTTTCTGTGTTACAGGCCTCGGCATCCCCGGCAAAATGTTCTGGGAAAAGCTCGATCTACTCCTGAGGCTTTCTTCTTCATCTCCATTTTCGAAAGTCGGACTTATCTCTTTGATTTTCGCGAAACTGATATCACTTTTAGCTTCTGCCACGTCTTTTCTTATCTTTTCTACACAAATCTCCCCTTTCTTAAAATTAATGAGAAGGTTATTGGTAGTGAAGGCATGATAACCTTTGACAAATGCTTCAGAAGCACTGTTCGCGACCACCAAAGGATTGTTGAAGTTATCTGTTGAACCATGCTTCAAATCAAAAGGTTTCTTCATCCTCGTCTGTCTTTTCTTGAGCTGCGGTTGCCTTTCTGAGAAAGTAGTCTTGTCTAATTTGCTTATTTTTTTCTGTCGTATTGTTGGTTCAAGCCTTCGTTGGATGAATTCTTCTGTTTCCTGTGTCTCTTTGTGTGTGTTTGTGCATTCTGTGTTTGGATCTTTTTGTCTATAGGAGTTTCCATAGACTTTTGATGAGTCAATTTTAGATTTGTCATCGGAATACTCCGACTTATTGTTGAGGCTTCCTTGTGTAGTCTTCCTTAACACGTAATCGTAGTTATCCATCATATGTTGAACAGCTGATTTACACCTATTGCCATCAGGGTTTACTTCGATCCTTTCTTTCATGGGGTGTAAGTTGGAATCACTGAAGTTAACTGATAGTATCTTACATGGATCTTCCAGTTCCTGAGCTGTACCACTGGCAAAGATCACACTTCCCTTCATGTTTGGTTCTATTGGGATTCTGCTGAACCATCTCGGTCTTCTACGTCTCCTCCGAATAGCCGTGATGTTCTTCTGTTTCCTCTGAACTTTCCTCCGAGGATTCTTAGGCTTAACTTTGTCTTCGGCTCCAGGTCCCTTCTCTATTACATCTTCGATCTTCGTCGACTTTACCGCTCTGCTCATACCTCCTTGAGAAGATCTCAGATCGGTCTCTTCGTTCTTCAGAAATTCCAGCAATTTGCTCCTCTCGATCAGGAAAGCTTCAAGGGCTTCGCAGGATCCGTTCGCATCGAACTCTTTCAGCAAAGAATAACGCTCACGCAAATTTTGAGCCCCAAATTTTATCTCCGGTGACTTTTCTCGATCTGACGTGTCTTTGACGCACGTCATGAATTCTTTGAGGTCCGTTTCAGTCCTCAGCTTGTTGCAAACTTCTCTGACGTGGTTCTCGTTGGAAACTCCACTTGGTTTCTTCGTGGTCAACTTGGATATCAATGTCTCTAAAACCTTTTTCGTTTTCTGTTTCATCTGTGGTTTCGTTACGTAGCTAGTCTTGGTTCTGCGGAGATCTTTGAGGTCATAATCTTTCCCAGTGTACGTTTGTGTCTTGATGCTATCACAATGGTTTTTCTCATTACAATCGTTGGTTTCCACACCTTTGGGTACCTCTTGGCACTTCAGGTATTTGGTTAGTGCAGTTGGGTTTGGAAATTTCGTTTTGGAACACTTCTGGGGAATGCTGTATATGCATGGTGGAGACGTGGTGACAATTTGGCCCTGTAGTTTGCTGCAACATTCCTCAGGGTTCATCGTAAAGTCCATGGAGAGAGGAGGGATGGTAATAGGAGATGGCTTCGTGGTGATGTAAGGTTCAGCTACTTTCGCACCACATATGTCGGTTCTAACCTTAAATTTTATCGGATAATTTGAGTATTCTTTGGAGAAGCACGAATATTTCTTCGTAAGGTGTTTAAATGAGTTACAGAAAGACTTTTTCTTCGTTCCTCCGTTTGTAAATGATGCCGGAGATGATTCTATGGTATTGAGATGCTTGGTGTTGGATAAAATCTCGATGTTTTTGCAGTTCGTACTGCTATTTCTTACTTGTACCTGAAAATATGCGAGTTGAAGGTTCTCCTCTTTCTCTTTGAGGTAATGCTCACCAATGATTTGAGTTCATCGAATAGGAATTTTTTCATGGTGG
Source organism: Halyzia sedecimguttata (assembly GCA_937662695.2). Lineage (NCBI taxonomy): Eukaryota > Metazoa > Arthropoda > Insecta > Coleoptera > Coccinellidae > Halyzia > Halyzia sedecimguttata. Next base: position 963,419 of record OW569419.2, on the reverse strand, counting down.
TTAACTGGAATTTTAAATTTGAATGAAGATACTTGGAGATGTCATATCTGACAGGTAGTAAATTATGATGTCTTTTATATTGTTTTCTTGTTTTTCTTCATAATATTTTTAGAAGATATTCATTTTCCTCATCATCATTTCCGAATTTATTCCGGGAAAAACTATTTTTTATTATCTGGCTTCCAGGCATTTGGCAAGATTGCCGAAATTAACTCCAGAAGGATACAGGGTGTTGATGTATTCTCTCAGAGATCCAGAGCCAACAAAGTTGGTTTTCAACGATGCTGTGAAGGGATTTTGCATGTACAACGATTGTATACTGTCGGAAGATGGCCTTCAAGATGGGTAAGTGAAATTTCTATCACATTTTTGAATAATATCAGATCAGATATCCCAGAGGAAAGAGGCGTGGTTGTAAAATTATGGTTGGAAATCTAAGTCTATATTTGGGGGTCTCTGCCGCTCAAAAACCCGACCAAACGGTCACTAGCTTTAGATAAATATGGGTTTTCAGAGTGCAATATGCTTATTTAAAGCCATATTCAATTGAAAATATTCAAAAACTTCATTCTGGATCGAGTAATTTCTCGAAAATATATGATAATAAACTAACACCAGTTCGTCATATTGAATATTAGATGTATGCTAATAATTATCTCTATTAAAGTTAACAAGGCTAAACATTATTTTTTTTCGACGTACCTACATGCACTTATTTATTCACGGCCAATTTTTATATGTTCCTTTTTCAGATACGTAATAATCTTCGATATGAAGGGCGTGTCTATAGGTCATTTGGCCAGGGTCAGCCTGCCGGCTCTCAGGGCCTTCATGATCTACATCCAGGTGAGAATACAGTGGCGTAGGAGCGGTTCGGTTCGCCCTCCTTCGAACCTATCGTACTTTAAGGCCCTCCCGAATTTTCAGTTCAATTATTGTGATTTTTCAGGAAGCACATCCGGCGAGGCTGAAGAGCGTGCACATTTTGAATACTGCATCTTGGGTGCATCATATAATGAGGATTGTGGTGCCCCTGGTCAAATCCGACATGTTGGGTCTCCTGAAGTTCCATAAAGGTATTTGCCAACTGATTTATTTTGGGACGACAGCTCTGTGATTCATAAATATGTCAATTTTGGTTTCCCCCGTTGATTTAATCTTCCAGACCAATGTTTTGACTATGATTAGCTTGGGTTTTAATACATTATCTTCTACGCTACGTTAGAATAGAATTAGAATGATAAATATACGAATCTCTTCAGTACTTTCTGTCGTAGTCATTATTTTCAAGCAACAGCCACCATTCATACGTCATATCTACCACTATGGTGTTTTCTGTCGGTTCTAGGAAGCACCCCTGAAGGAATCCCCCTAGAGATACTCCCTATGGACTACGGTGGTGAGGCGCCCACCATGCAGGACCTGGACGAGGAAGTCAAGGGAATGGTGGACAAATACGCAGTATGGTTGAAGGAATCAGAGCTTTTCAAAGTGGACGAAACTAAAAGGATCAAGAAGACCTCTTGGTGGGGTCTACTAACCGGTGGAAACTCCAAGAACGCGGAAAATATGGACGAAAAAACTTTCTTGAAGAATCTACAAATAGACTAGGGTCGTATTGAGGAAAATTAGAGGTCATTTATCATCAACAGTCTTTTAATAGATGGAGCCATAAGTCTCATATTTTGTACATAGTTGTTCATCTTTATTGCAGTTATTGTTAATGTTAAGAAGAGTTTAGTGGATCATAATCCAACAATGGATATATTTGGTTATGTTACGGAGTATGGTTTTTGCATATTTAAATATTTTACCGAAAATATACCTTGGATGAAGACGTTTCGACTTTTTTTCAGTGTATTTTCTGCTCTGATACTGATAATTCACAAAACTATCAGATGTTAGCGTAAAGAAAGCTAATAAAGTTTATCTTGAGTGTGACATCATTTTAGAAAATCATTATTCTCCTATTTTCTCCTTTTCGAGATATCATTGAATTTCAACTTTTTACCTGTGCTAAACCTGGAAAATGATGAATGAAAAAACCCGTTTCATTTAATGAAGGAAATCTATTGTTATAATGAATGTACAAATTAAAGACTCACCTTGTATTTACGTCTTAGCACTAAAAGAATATCACAACAGCCTTAAACTTAAAACGAATACAAATTAATTGAGAGTAATAACGAACCAAAAATATATTAATCTACATCAACAAGACAAAGATTCAACTTTTCGGGGAGGGTCTATAATTTTTCCTCATCCTCTCTTCAATCAAGAACCATTCTGACCTTTTCTTCATGTTCTCTAACGTCATATTATTCAGTACACCCACAGAAGGCGAATTTCCTCCATAATCAGAGGGCACACAATCCGCTTCCAAGTGGTTCTGAAAGAAGTCGTTCATTTCGATGTTTGCCTGGTGAAAATGTAGCTGAAACATAGCAAATTGGGGTTCCTCAGGATGCAGTCTTAGTACCTCGAGAGTTTTAATATTCTGAAGGAAAACCAAGGTTAATACATACCTTCTGGTAAAGTTCTTTCTTCATCAGAGGTTTGATTATGGCTATCAACTTATCGATGAAATAAGTCGTGTTCAAAACGTGTATTGACCTGATCTGCAAAGGCAAGGCCTCTTGTAGCAGTCGGAAAAATATCTTCAGAGGCCCCATCCTCAGCTTGGTCAGATGCATGAGGCCCAACTGTCAATAAAAAGGCCATTTTGAGCATCGGACACAGAATGTATGAATCTGCTCACCCCTGTCATGTCGAAGAGTACTACCAAGCCATCTGGTGGGGGCTTATCAATCAGACCCAAATATATGGTCATGAATAAGAACTTCATCGATGGCTCTAGAAGAAAATTCCAGTGGGAGAAGTCCTTGAGCCTTTGGAAAATTACCAAGTAGTTATCCTTGGTCCTTTTTGGAATCACTATGCTATCACTTCAAAAATTAGTAGGATCAGAATAAGGTATACAAGGTGATTCCGAATTAGTTTCAACTGCGTATGGAACTCTTGGAGTTAGATGTTTATGGTGCTAGACCTAGTGGTTTTTTTTAAAGCTCTGGGCGCCTATGTTATCGAGTCCAAGGTAATATGGGAGTGCCGAAGAAAACTCAATGAAGTAGGCAAGAACAAAACAGGGTCTCCTTGGTCTGGGATCCTGGTCACGCGGGAATTAAAGGAAATGAGATGGCGAACACACTTGATAAGAAAGGAGCACAAACTACCTTTATTGAACCGGACTGTGGGGTTGGTAGATACACCAACAAAAGTGAATTTCGGATGGAAGAAGAAACTGAAAGAGGAATTTTCTGTAGATCTCTTCCCGGAATGTATCGCTCCAAATAAATTCTCCGGAACTTTGACACACAGTCAGATCCAAGAAATATATGGAGCTCAGTAAGAACACGTTGCACCTCCTCACTGGCTTCCTCACGGGACACTGCGGCATCAGGAAACATATTATGATGAGATTAGGGCTAGCAGAAACTGACGAGTGCAGATTCTGTTGGGAGGAGGATGAAACTCCTGATCACCTGATAACGGAATGCCTCGCCATCTCAAACCAACGCAAGGAATGCTTTGGACAAGAAATCTGCAAGATCGAAGACTCAGCCTCCTTGCGCTCACCCGAGGTATACCTACCCAGCTTCCCATCTAGTTCCAGAGTTCTAAGCAACTCCTACCATCTGGAGTAGCTTGAAGAAAGATAGATATTAATTACAGCTACTATTAGAGCTCTGGAACTGGATGAAGAGCTATAGCTTCAGAGTAAACTAAGACCAAAATGTTCCAACGTTTCCAGTTAATCTCATTTTCAACTCACACAATCGTAGCTTGCTGCGTTAACTCCTTCGAATGTATGTTCCTGTTGTTGGTTATGTTCTGCCCCTGGTACATGTAGTGGTAGTAAGCCAAAATGGTTGTTTTGGTGTATTCCACGTTGTTCTCGCATGATATAAGGAAGAGAGCGATCTGTTCCTCTGTAGCATTGGGTAAGAAGATCGATTGCATCCAAGTCTTGATATCATCGATATCTTTTCTTTCTACCCTACCGTCTTCGATGATTTCATCTACCGTGAAATCGAAGGTGAGTTTCATTTTGCAGATGTAGCGTCTACAAAGGTAAGTTTGATGAGTTATCATGTACCAATGTATCATTTGTTTGAAGGAAAATAAGTTAACACCACAACCTGATAACCTAACATTATCTGTCTTCGCCTAATCTAAAGCCTAATCTTTTGTCTTCAGATTCATGTCCGGGGGATCCCCAGAATTAAGTGATTAGAAATTCCTTAAACACTTATATCTGAACTTAACGCAGATTATTTTTGTTTGCAGAATTAAATGAGTGAAAATAATCTTGAAGATCATATTCTGTGTATTTGAATTTACTTATTGTCCAGATATTGCTTACTTTTTGAAATCGATACATTCTATGCAGATATTCTCAGGAAGAATATCACAAAATTACCTGATTAAACTATGGTTTCATCAATATTATTTGACCGCTATATTTCCGCTAATAATTTAGTTCAGACAAACAAATAACAACATCATATAATACAGGGTGTCCGGAAATTATCTGAGCAAAAAATTCAGGGATGACTTCTAGACCTAAAATAAATGGTACTTCTTCCTATAAAATGTCCTCGAAAATAAATTGTCAACGAAGTTACAGGGTGTTAAAGTTAAATTTTATTCACATTTTTTTTGCTCTACGTTTTGCCACGTTGATAATATTTCGACGAAATTTCGGATGTGTGGCTTTTACGGGATGAGCAAAACGAATTTTTTCTCATTTTGTAGAGGGCGCCACATACGAGCCTATACTTTTGTTTGAATGCAAGTAATGTAAGTAATGCTATTTTGCGTTTTCCACGAAAACGGTTAGATTTATCGAAACAAAAAAAGTATACCTTTTTTGTGTAAAAAAGTCTAGAGAATCAAAATATTTGGTCAAAATTTGCATACAGTGTAGCACAAAAAAGTTGGGACCATTCAAACAAAAGTATAGGCTCGTATGTGGCGCCCTCTACAAAATGAGAAAAAATGGTTTACAAATTCGTTTTGCTCATCCCGTAAAAGCCACATATCCGAAATTTCGTCAGAATATTATCAACGTGACAAAACGTATAGTAGAGCAGAAAAACTGTGAATAAAATTTAACTTTAATACCCTGTAACCTAGTTAATAATCAATTTTAGAAAAATTTTTATAAGAACAGGTACTATTTATTTTTGGTCTAGAAACCACCCCTCAATTTTTTGCTCACCATTTCCGGACACCCTGTATAATTATCATAGCAAGAAAATAGTTTACTTACGAGAAAATAAAAGATGTATAAATATCAATTTGAAATAATTCAAACACAATAATTACCACGATTTATGTAAGCATATATCTGGTAACAGAAGATACTAACAATTGAAAACACTTCTATACCTAAGAATAAACGAAATTTGTATTTTAGAATAGCTACAAAAGGATAAACCATAAAAAAATTTAGATTTCACGCGTTTTTCACCGTGGAACCTCCGGATCCGAATGGTACTGAATTTTAATTAACCATAAATGTACCCATTATCGAATTATATCAGTTTCGTCGAATACAGAAATCCTTGCATGTACATTTTGAACAATTGTTTTTTTATAAATTCCAGCATGTATTTACGTTGAGTTCGTACCTGCGTCAATTTAAGTAGTTTGTCTTGTATGTAAAGCGCTTAATTAACGCTATTTTAAATCGTGGTTGAAGATGTAAGAGTGTTGACTATCTTGTAAAAATATCAAACATAACGGTAATTACCTGTACCTTGGAAAAACCAATTAATTTTCGACTGGATCAGAATCAGATTTTTTCATTCTGAGCGTGGAAGTGGAGTGGAATAATAATAATATTGACATTATAATTAGTACAATTGATTCATCTATTTATAATGTATAATATAAATAAATATCAAATTATATCAGTGGATTAATCGTCCTTGTGGAAAGATGAAGACTGTTAAGAAATCTTCTATGATTTATTCATAAAATTTATGATCCTATCATTTTTGGGTTATGTGATGTGCTCAAAACATTAGATTCTAGCATTTCTACTTCTAGCAGAGTTAAAATTTATTATTAAAGTTTGAAAGTATGCAGTGTTTAGCAAGGATAAAGTCAGTTCTTTTCAGAACACCTATGTGAGTTTCTCTCTCAGCACTGGATAAGTTTAAATTTTCTCATACTCGACTATTTCTAACAATGTAAGATGAAAATAGCCCCAGAAAACGACCAACCGATTTTCCAAAGGGAAGCAAGGGGAATATAAAAATAGAACTATCATAATCATATTTGTTCTAACCGTCTGAATTGACACGTATCAATTCCATAAGTAGTTAAATAAGATTTATCAAATGAAAAACCAATCTGGTAGTTTAAGGTTCGATTTTTCACTTTTCAGAGCAGCTTCCACCCCTAACACTTTGGTTTCAAACCCAGTCTTCGATAAAACAGGGGGAATATTCGATATATTCACTAGAAACATCGTGAGGAATCACTTCCCGAGACCGAACGAAACCAGGAGGGTGCGCAGACACGGTTTCAAAAAGAGGATGTCAACTCCCTCTGGTCGTAAGATTCTAATGAACAGAATACTCAAAGGAAGATGGGTGATATCCCATTAGATTGTAAAGATTTGTAGATATATAAATGTCGTAGTGTCTTAAATAAAAGTAAGTTTCGTTAGATATTTTTATCACATTATGAACATGAAGTTTAAAAAAAAAATTTCAAGAACCGTACCCCTAGAAAATTTTTAAAAAGTCACGAAAAAAAAATTGGTTCAAGCACTGACGTGAAGTCAGAAGCTTTTGCGCGTATGTTCTATTGTCCATTCTCCTGTATTGGACACTCTTCTTAATCGAATTTACCATGATGAATTCTATTGTCTATTCTCCTGTATTGGACACTCTTCTCAATCGAATTCACCATGATGATTTTTATTGTCTATTCTCCTGTATTGGAGACTCTTCTTAATCGAATTTGCCATGATGAATTCTATTGTCCATTCTGGACAATAGAATTCATCATGGCAAATTCGATTAAGAAGAGTCTCCAATACAGGAGAATGGACAATAGAATTCATCATGGTGAATTCGATTGAGAAGAGTGTCCAATACAGGAGAATAGACAATAGAATTCATCATGGTAAATTCGATTAAGAAGAGTGTCCAATACAGGAGAATGGACAATAGAACATACGCGCAAAAGCTTCTGACTTCACGTCAGTGCTTGAACCAATTTTTTTTTCGTGACTTTTTAAAAATTTTCTAGGGGTACGGTTCTTGAAATTTTTTTTTTCGTCATTTTTTTCAAATTTTCTAGGGATACGATTCTTACAAAATTTTAAACACGTCTTTAGGTTGATTTTCTACTACTAGTTACCAAGCACCAATTCGATCGAATATTTATTTTTTGAGTTATCAAGGAAATAATATTCCAGGTGGGTATAACTCGGAAACCCTTAGACCGATTATGCCCAAAATTGAACCCAACTCTCCCTTTCGGATACGCAACCTACCCTGAAAATTGCAAGTTTCTATCTCCTTTTGTTCGAAAGTTATCGAGGCAACGGTTACCCATCTACTGAACTCACACAAGAATGCTCGAATCTCCAACAATATTTAACCGATCGTATTAAAACTTGAAAATTGGCAGTAGAGTTAGGTTATGAAGGCTCTCGCAAAATTTCAGCAATTTCAAACGAATAGTTACTGATATATAAAATTTTTTTTTTTTATTTTCAATGATTTATTAAAAATTTTCTACAAATGCTATCCTCACCAAATTTTGCAAACATTTTTGCGTTGGCATTCTACAACTAATGACCATGTTTGAATTCAATCGGTTCAGTATTTTTCGAGTTAATGAGGTACAAAAACCACCAAATTTCAGAAAATTTCAGATGGCTATAACTCTAAAACCGTTAGGCCGATTATGCTCATAATCAAACTGAAATGTCGCGTTCTAGTGCACATCCTAACCTGAACATTTCAAGCCGCTATCTCATTCCGTTCTCAAGTTATCGTGACAACAAAAATATTTTTTAATAATTTTTTTAAAATTTTCTAGCCGTACGATTCGCACAAAATTTCACAAACGTGCTTAGGTTCATATTCTACAACTACCCACCAAGTTTTAAATTGATCGGATTTATAATGGTTGAAAACAAAATTATTACTCGGAAACCACTGGGCCGATTATGCCCATTAACGAACTTGTCCGTCGTATTGAGATGCGCCACCTACCCTGAAAATTTCAAGTCGCTAGCTCTTTTCGTTCTCAAGTTATCGTGGCAACGGCCGGACGGACGGACGGCCGTACGGCCGGACGGACAGAATCAAATTTGACCTCGAATTCTTCATTGGGGAGTCGAACTTAATCGTTTGAGACCATTTTCGTCAAAAAATTCGAAAGTTACAGACATTTGGGCAAAACTATAACGCGATGTTCCCCAGAACATACGCGCAAAAACGAAACAAATTTATAAATTATTATGCAGTTACATTCTAAAAATCTAATCATTAAAATATCACAACTATGGCTCAATTCAGGGAGTATCTTATGGTGGATCTGGACAGAGGAGTAAAAGAGATTGTACTCCTCATGGATAATTGCTTAAAACTCTGTGGATCCAGCCTAGATGCTTAGCAACATCTGTAAATACCACAAATTGAGAAGTATCGCAAATACTTTTTCCTTGAAACGCAACACTAACACTGACTATGCCTCTAATTTGCCAAACTGTCTTCGAACCAGTCGTTCCTCTTGTAGGTAAAACCATACCACCTCCGCTGTCCCCATTACACACCGAAGTACCTGAAAAATCTAAATATATGAATCTGTAAAAGTTCCATAAATAACATAAAAATTTCCAGATTAATTTATATATTTATTTCTTACCGTTCCTAAAACCAGCGCAAAAGCTGTTCTCTGAAGTAAACTGGGAGAAAAAGTCCCTGTTAGAGTAGAGGCACTCTGAAAGTGACACTATTGGCATTTTTGCTTGCATGAGAGTAGTTGTTAATTCTCCGTCTGCTTTAAAACCCCATCCGACGACAGTACCTGCATGCATACAATTCTACATTGTCATCTTCTGTATCCCTTCTTTAAACTCACCATGTTTCCCTACGACTTCATTCAAATCTGTACGATCCGCCCACAGACACACAGGTCTAACGTAATTGGTGATTTGGACTGGTTCCTGCAGTCTGAGTATGGCTATGTCGTTGTAATACCCTGAATAGTTGTACTGGGGATGGACAAATATATCCCCTACTTCTTTGTTTTGTATTTCTGACCCAAATTTATGAAGGTTATACTTGCCTGAAATATTCAAATAATGAGGGACTGGAAAATGTACCCTGAGGCACACCATTGACTCACCTAGATAGGATAAAATATTCTGGGGTTTAATAGGTCTGTTTGTGCGTGGTTTTGTGACACAGTGAGCTGCTGTTAGAATGTGACTGGTCGAGATCAAAGTACCACCACAGATGTAGTCTAATTTGAGTCCACTAGAATGGTAGAGTGCAGTGTGCCATGGCCATTGACCTGTTAGGAATATGCTTTAAAAAAAAGAATCCATCTACTGCTGTATCAATTTAAAATAATGTATGTTAATTTTGAAGGTCGGACATTGAACCTTGAGGAACACCGTACCACCCACCAGGTTCTGTAGTTTGCCCGTGAGAAATCAAAGGTCTTGGTTGTGTGGCAACAACTCCGCATTGTTGGTTCCTAGATGGCCTGTTTGATGGATTTGAGGGTGGTCTATTGAAAATCGACGAAAAATCGCCAGCGAAAAAATCATCGTTGTCTTCAGAAGAAGCAGCAAGACTGGAGGATCTGTAGAATGATTGATATTCAGATTCGATTGGCTCAACGGGGTAATACTCACCCTTGGTTGTAGCCAGAGTTGGGGCTGTAGTTATTTGGTTCTCTGAAAAAATATATTCATTGTTGGTTGTTTTCCCTATCTCTCTTTTTCACAAGAAGAAAGAAGAAGTAAGAATAACTACGATGAATTCCAGAGAAAGAAGATTCAACTATAGGAGTAACTCAAGGAAATATCTATTTAATCTCATCAATAAATTTTCTTAGACTCAAATCAAGAGGAATAAACTGAAATAATGAAATAATTTCCCAAGAATCTATTCAGACGTTTGTTCTGCGATTTATAAATATTGGTAAATAGTTTCAAGCTGATTGAAGACTGTTAACATGTATGAAATTCAAAATATTTTACTTATTATTTCCATATGTTGGCTGGTTAAAGTTTCCACTAGAATCTGTGTTATCACCAGTATCCAATTCCTCAGGTGTGATAAGTTCTTCGTCTGGGTTCATGCTCACTGGCCTTCTGTCACCGTCTATCTGCTCCACAGGCCTATTTGGTCTAGCAGGCCTTGTAACATCCGTGTTAGAGCTTGATGGTTTGGCATTGGAGGCAAAGGGACTGCCTGTCGAACTATCATAGTTAGGTCTGGCCTTCGACGTGGACGTGTTTGGTCTAGAAGCCACAGAACTTGGTCTCGTGTTTCCGCCGCTCGATGGTCTCCTAGTTGGAGTGCTGACGGTTGGTCTAACAGTAATTTGTTCTACAGTGTCTGAACAGATTGTTCTACCATTGAGATTTATCTCTTTAACGCTCGGTACAATGCTGGCAGCATTGTATTTCACGAAGAAACGCACCGGGGTCACTTTACCAGCTTCCAAAGTGTAATTGTTATTCTTAATCAAGAATTCCTTATTATTTGATGTTGTAGCATCTCCGAATGCGTTCTGTAAAGTGAATAGGATTTTTTCGTTTCGTATTTTGAAGTTTTTTGTTGATACTCACTCCAAGGAGGTCTACGGGTCGATCCAGAATGATAGATAGCCAAAGTCCCTTATATTTTTCTCTGCTGCGTAAATTGATTACAGCATACCATCTATCATTTTCGGAACTCTTTGTTTCGTACAATAGTATGTCTGGACATGATGAGGGCTTTTGTGAACGCACTGTATTTAAGGCTAGGAAGGTAATGATTGTTGGTAACAACATAATTTTACAGTAGGTCATATATTTGCTGAAAATTTTTTAAAACGTTCATTATTTGAGAAAACAATTTAAGGTAAGATCTGATATAGATTTGTCAACCTTGGAATCAAAAACAATTTAATAGATTTTACCACTATTTCTCAAGTAAATGGAAGTTGTCAGTGAATACTCCTAATTTTGCCTTTTCATGTTATCTATTTGAAATATTTTTAAGTGTAATATCTAAATAGTTGAATATTTTTTATAATAACCCAACTTTTTCAGCGATATTTATCGGATACAGTATTATTAATTAAACCGCTTTAGTGACGTATTATGGATGAATTAATTTTCAAATTCTACTAACAATTAATCATCCTAAACAGGTTTTATCTTGAGGAATTACCGAGATATTGAACTTTTGACCGTTGTCATTTGGCGGTATATTTAAATTTGAAAAAGTAAAACAAAAGTTTCCTGTAATATGAATCGCCATTCAACTTATATTCGTAAGATGGCAGCACAACACCAATTAGGTGTATATTTGGCAAAATTTATGCTGGAATTAGCACTTTTTCTATTAATTACGTGACCTAATCACTGAATACTTATTCATCATCAATAGTTATATTATTTTTGGTAGAATAATGACTAAATTTGATATTTACCCTTTTAGTACCTACCTACTTCCCTTTCAACTTTTGTACCAGAAATAATTCCATATTTGGGACAACAATCGATTATGGAAAGGTACAAAATACCTTTCGTGTAATCCAGGTAATATTATTGCTCGAAGGAATGTGAAAGCATTCCCACAATAAAGCCTTTATTTTTTTCAAACTCGGCGTAGGAATAAGGTCATCAATAAGGTCATAGAACTCTAGGCAAGGCATCACGTGATTGGTGGAAAGTAATGAAAGCAACGTTTTGATTGGCCGTTCCGTTTCTGTGGGATCCGATATCGAATTTACGTTTCCTTTTCAAGCCGAGATCCGAACTGCATCATTTCATTTGTGGTCTCAACGCCTTAGAGAATAGTCGGTTAATATGAACAAATGCGTAAATTCTCATGTCTGTCTACACACACATCAGGACAGATATTTAAAATAGTGAATGAGTGATTTTCTTTCATGCCATTTCATTAGATACCTATATCAACATCCAGCATAGTGAAACACTATTAGGTTTTGAAAATGGCACTTGTCTGTGATCTTAAAAGGTTTGCATAATTTTTACCGCCAGGACAATTCAAGAAAACCCATCGGCAAGGCCTGAAACATGTTAATATTAACGGTTTTGGATCGAAAACGAGGACAAACGTGAAATTTTTACAATTTCAGATTACCAATGTCAGTCGCGTCACATTTCAGGGCGTTGTTCTGTCCGACGAAATCGATTTCTGCCTTTAATAATCCAGAAATGGCCTAATCAAGAGAAACAATTTTGGTCGAATTAAGGCTTTTTGCTTATTGAGGCCGAAATCGTTTTTTCGAATAGACGCCACGCTGGAAGGTGACGTCGAAACTCTAGAAAGTTTTTAAAGGTAACAGGCTCCCATGTCATAATAATTTGTAGAAAATTTTAGCGATAAAATAAGTAAAAATCATGATCTTAACGTTAATATTAACATATTTCATAGCAAGTCGTAATCCATACATTATATCGATTACGCTGTTGGGCAAGATGGCCTCCTATTTTATTACAACTGCGTTGTTGGGATATTAGTGAGTCACATCCGCTTGTCGATACTACTCATTTTTTAATTCAATCTTTCGAATTCTCGGTAGTTTACATATCAAATTACCCTAACACGTTGAAAGCTAAATATTCTTAGCTTCCTTCAATTGAATGTGTAAATAATTTTCATTTTAATGCCACACAAGCGGATGCATAAACGAAATTCGTGACTGAAAACCATTAATAATCCAACAGTGCGGTTTTTCCGCTCTGGATTACCTCGAAAAGGTGGAAATTCTAATCTACCCAATGTCCTTTTGGACTTTGAAGCTTGAGCGATACCATTCGACGTAATTAAACGATAAAAATCGTTTCAAGAACGCCTGATATCAGACGTGTCCTTGAAACTATTGATTAATTACATGATATGCATGTGTAGACACCTGGTGGTGGAATTTGGAACGAAAATATGACGTATTTGTATGAATACTGATAATTCTCGAAATAATATTGCATTATTTACGTAAACTGAGATAATTATGATCAAACGATGATAATATTTATCGTCTTTGATGACCAGGTTGAAAAAACTTGAGACTAAGTTGTCCTAAAAATTTTTTATTTTCGTCGTTATCTTTTCTATTTCATCTTTCATCCACATTCAAACCATCCCTAGGGCTAGATCTAGATTAATCTGAACGAAATAATTTCCGTTACAAACATTTTGGCATGAAACAAATAGAGATGCTAAACATTTCTCGAATGTACAGGGGTCGTTCGAGAATTAGAATTTCCAACTGTACAGGGGGCATCCGAAAGGCACGAACTCAAAATTAATATTCGGGTATTTTCTCAGCGAATCTAGCAAGATCGAATCTAAAACGGAAAACATGGAGGATTTAGAAGACGGTGAAATAGAAGATGGCGAAATCGAGGACGATGACGAATGTATACAGGAACAAACTCCCGTTGAAAATATAGCTCCGGTAATTATTCAACCGAAACCGGAAGAAATTAAACCTGAAAAAATAGACAGGGATAAGCCTAGAGATAGGGAAAGACGGGATAAGAGGCACAAGGAAAAAGACACCAGGCACATGACAGAGGCCGAAAAGAGCATCTTGCATCTTCGGAGAAAAGAGAGGATGGATAGAGAGAGGGAAAAATGGGTTAGGAGGAAGGAACATCAAAGTATTGAGCCCCAAGGTGATTAGTTCTCCATTTAAACCTTCTGGCACATTGAGGGAGAACCAGAACTAAATTATTGTTTTTTTGCAGATGATTTCGCCATTAAATTGGAAAAAACCCTGGCTAGCATCTTGAAGAAAGATAGAGTCACTAGCGATGAAGATAAAGAGGAAGAACGTAGAGGAAGCAAGAGAAAGAGGAAGGATAAAGAAGGAGAGCACAGTGTAAGTTAGAATAAATCATGGCAGATTAAGAGATCAATTATTTTCAATAAGGTTTAGTTAACATTATTATTCATTCGACTGAATGGAAGAAAAAATCAGGGGAAGTAGAGTCGAAACCATGGCGACCTAGGCCTACAGAGCTGCAACACATACATTATTTATTTAACGCTTAAAATATCCAATTCCAGACAAAGCATCATAAGCTAAATACCCCACCGTCAGAAGAGATGGATGAAAAGGAGATGCTCAACGTCCGAGGAGGCAGCCCGGAGCCCCCAAGACTGGACAAGGACGACCGTCCCAAAAGTCCCCGTTCTGAGATTTCCTACGACTCTGAATACTCTTCCGATCATGGCAAACACGAGGAAAAAGGAAACAGAGGAAGGAGAGAGAACAGGAGAGAGGGTAAAAAGAATAATAAGAGCAAGAACAAAAACAGAGACAGAAACTTCAAGAAGGAAAAGAATCGGGAGAGTAAAGTGGAGCCTACCGATTCCAAAGGGATCTGTATATTTTATCTGAACGGCAAATGCAATAAGGTAAGGATGAACAAAAAACATCATATAAAGTATTGAAAATTTTCATGTATTATTTCGGGATTGTCGTTGAGGAAGCTGTACATGTAGAAATCAGGGTTTTTTAACGTTTCAGAACGACTGCATTTACTCACACGAGGCTGTGCCTCCCATGAAGCTGGAATTGTGCAAGTTCTACCTAATGGATTGCTGCGCCAAGGGCGACAACTGTTCCTACATGCACTCAGACTTTCCCTGCAAATTCTACCATATGGGGCTCCCGTGCAACATGGGTGACCAGTGTAAATTCTCCCACGGAGATCCACTCAGCGACGGTAAGAATCGTTATAATTACAAGAATCTCTTTTAACCCGACTCATCTTCTCTTCCATCTGTTCATATTTCACTTTACACCGTTTTAGAAGAGGTTGTAGTTATTTTTTCCACGAAAGAACTGCTCGCATGAATAATGGCAACATAATGGCCTATCCTAACCGAACTAATGATCCCTCACTCCCATTCGTAACCTCATGTTTTTGTGTGGTTGGATTTTTTCTAAATTGCCGATTTTTCTGTGTAGGGCTGAAACAGATACTTTTTAAACATATCGAGACCGCGCCGAGGGACATCTTGGGCGGTTTTCCGAGACTAAGTCGTGATGAAACGTTGCAAATGATGGACAATACACAACAAAATTTGATGGACTTGTACAAGGATCAAAATCAAACGGAACAGCAGGAAAAGACCACCACCGAGGGGATGGGAGACGGTCTCATACCCTCGCTTTTCGACATAAGCGTACCTGTGCCAGCCGAACTGAAGGATGAACCTGCTGGTTAGTAAAATGTTTAACCTCCTATACGGTTGAGAAAATAGCTACGCCTCTTTTAGTCCTAGCGATTGGAGCCTAAAAAAGCTTTTTATAGGTGTAACAGTGGACCGAAAAAAAAAATTAAATAAATTGGCATGTACTCAGTTAGATCAAGCCACCTGATATATTGAATACTTTTCGTAACTCCCTCTCAAGAAACGGTTTGACTTTATTATGCCCTTGAAGGACCTTTTTCAAGTTTTGTTAGGACAGCTGTAACTAGAAATGAAAACAACAAGCCATATAAAGAGTATTTTTAGGTTCAAACTTTTCGTGAATTGTTATTTTTCCTCTGTGCACACTTTCACTAAATTTGCACCTTATTAATACAGGGTGTTTATTTTTAAAAGTAGAATTTATCAAAATAAACTATGTCACAAAAATATACAAAACACACTTATAAAATTGATACTATCACGACTGTGGATAGTAATCGGACTAGTTTTGAAAACACCCTGTATTTGTCGCTGTTGGCCCTTCCTTAGTTTGCCAATGGTTGTAGCTTTATCTCGCCGCATCTATTTTCAATATTTCTTATCTTTGTTCTATTACGTTTCGTCTCATCCATAATCTTCTATCTTTTTTTGTAGATTCCAAGTCTAAATCTTCAGAGAAGGCGGGAAGGAAAAATAAGCCTTCTCGGTGGCAAGCAGCAGAACCCAAAGAAAAGGTTTCTAATGCTAACATGAATTTTGGACCTTTCAACTTCACACAAGATCAGGACATGAGAATAAACAGGTATGCATAACGAATGATTTCTACATGTCGAGACGGTAAAAAAAATACCAATTGGAACAAGGACTAACATAATTTTCTGTTATAGTAACGGGGATATTGACATGAGGACCCTACCCCCACATCCCCAGAGCAGCCTACCCCAACCCCTCCCTTCTTCTCTGCAATCGTCCGACCTATCGAGAGTGAACGCAAATCCCCTAAGAAATTCCTCCGGAGACGTGGACATCAGGAATATGTCCCCCAATTTCGCCTCTGACGTCGACATCAGACTCCAGTCGACCTTTGAGGCCCTCGGGAAGGGTAAGCCAGAACAGCCTTCCCCATTTTTGGGCGCTAAAGACGTCGATATAAGGCAGTTGGGTCCCCCGCCCCCCAAGATGAAGAAAGAAGAAGTTAGAATAGCGCCGGATCACAACAAGACGAGCGATTCAGGTAGGTCAACGAAGTTTATTGGCCTCAGGTCACAACCTTGTGGTATCCCTCATCGGATCCATTAAGACGTCTGGCTTTTTTCAGATCCTTCCACGAACGTACTGTCCAACCTGCCCAAGATGCAGAGGGACCTCTATTTGAGGATACAGTCCCAGCAACGGGAGAATCCTCCAGTGTTGAATAGGGATTACGAAGACAGTGGAGGAGACGAACTCAACAACGACGAAGATTGGTATTCCGACGATGACGACGAGCACAGATTAACCATCAAGGTTGATAACGAAGACGGAGAAGCAGCCGAACAAAAAGAAGAAAAGACTGAAGCAGTACAGTTTCCGGGGTGAGTGAAATTCTTCAAACTGATCTAAGGGTACAACGGCCTATGTACTGACAGAAGAATCTGTTTCTTTCAGCCTGCCAAACATCAATCCGATAGCGGTGAAACCGCAAGAGGTGGTGGAAAAACTCGGGGACCTCT
Source organism: Halyzia sedecimguttata (assembly GCA_937662695.2). Classification (NCBI taxonomy): domain Eukaryota; kingdom Metazoa; phylum Arthropoda; class Insecta; order Coleoptera; family Coccinellidae; genus Halyzia; species Halyzia sedecimguttata. Next base: position 946,222 of record OW569419.2, on the reverse strand, counting down.
CCAAGATCAACATAACCGCTGACATAACGAAACTGCTCAGTTCCCTCAGCTCTTTGCCAGTACCCCCTCCAGCTCTGCCCGTTAAAATCGCGGATATTGCGACTTCCAGGGATCCCAGACAGGCCAAGAGCCAAGGGACGACAATCAATTCTCCTAGTCGGAGTCCTACGTCGAGCGCAACCGATTCGGTGGCACCCCTCGCCCCCAAGACGCTGTTCGATCCCAGGATGGGTCACGACCAGAAACTGAATCAGGCCTCGGAGGCACCCGTTAGGGACCCCAGAAGGGGAGTTTCAGGGATCACAAGCACCCGGTTGGAGAAGATGAGCATCTACGAGCAAGGTGGACTGAATATGGAGGATTCGGAGGCGTCCGAGGCATTCAAAGGTGAGTAGAGGTTAGGTTAAGTTAGGTTAGGTTAGACTCTTAGACAACGACTGAGAGATCAGTTTTCTCCCATCCTTCAATATTGCAAGGTAATTAATCTGTAATTTTTTCTTGCAGCTTCTTCTAGGCCAGATGTGGATTTGAGGCTAGGGCTTCCGTTCAAAGGTATGGACAGCTACACTCCCGCCACGGAAATAGACGCCAGCTTCAGCACCCACCTTCCCATAGCGTGGAAGGTGGTGGAGGTCGAGGTCCCCAGGATTGACTATTCTGGCCTCAAGCTATCGCTTGACGAAGCTGAAAAGACGGGAGATCCAAGATTAAGGAAAATATTCAGGCTGAGTGTTGAGGAGAGGGATACACCGATGAGTCCTAAGGTAAAGATTTGGTTTTCTCCCAACAACAGTCAGCTCTCATCAAGAAGAGACGTTAGAAGAGTAATTGATTGAAACATTTTCTTTTTCAGGCAAGCCCTCAACGACCGACCACAGGCAGGATAGATCCACGTCTCCGGAAAGCCGAAGAGGCAAAGTCCCTGAATCCAGCCTCAGACACGATGAACTACATGCAGCAGCTAAACACCCTCCAAAGCTCGGCTTTCTATCAAAGTCTCACCAGTAATCAGAAGCTCATGTTGAACCAAGAACTGGCTTCAAGGTCGGATCAGACAGGTTCCCACGATCCCATTCTAAACAGCATCCTGGCCAACCTAAACCTCTTACCAAACATAACCGGTGTAGCCGGTACCGTTCAGCAACAAGGCCACGGTGCCAACTTCGGAGTGGCTACCAACATCTTGCAGAGTATCAACAAGATGACCGCCATGTCTCAGATGGCTCCCAACATAATGAACCCCAACAACCCCATGCTGACCTCGATGGTGCAACCAGGGTTGCTCGGAGCGGCCCCCGGCATCCCTAACATGCCCCAGCAGGACTTCCCGATGAATTTCGACCCCAGGAATCAGAACAGCCTCTTAGGAAACGGTCCTCCGCAGCAATTCTCCAATTTCGAACCTCCTCCGGGTCAGGGAGGATTCCAAAACTACCCCAATGACGATTTCTACCCTCCGGATAACCAGGGCAGTTTCCGGGGCGGGAGCCAGGGAAGGAACGATAGAGGGGGGAGTTTCAATAACAGAGAGAGACGAAGAGGGGGTAGAAACAACTTTGGGAGGAACCAAGGGAATAGAAATCAATTTAGGAGAAATCAAGGGGGTGGTGGAAGGTCGAATAAGGGTCATAATCAGTCGTAAAGCCATATTTATCCTTTTCGTTTTCGGGACAAGACGTAGACTAACAATTCGTACCCCATCAATGATCAAATTCTGTAAAGTTCAAATGTAGGTTACAGTGTAAATAGGAAAAACAATTTTTTGTACTCGTGTGTAAATAAGTCGGAATCAAATGGAACAGTGAAAAGTTGTATATTAAATTTTGTAACTTTTGGACACTATATGTTCATTCTTTTACGTTGAAATGATGAATTTATTTTTCTATTTTGAATTGGCGGTTAATTTTAGGAGTTTATTTAGATGAAAATGATATTGTGCCAATGATTCTAACATTAAGTGATTTCTAAAATTGATGAGTACAATTTATTTATTGTAATTATCAATCGTATTTATATTTGTTACTGTATATTATAAATAGTCTTCCAATCCATACTGTTTAATTTTTTTCAGTGTCCTTCATTATTTGCGGAGGTTGCAACGAACATCAAATAGCAACAATTGAAAAAATATGATACTATTTTAGCTGAAATTTCTTTTTATTTATGATAATTGTTCATATTAATACATAACTCTTTCATGTTCCTATAAACTATTTCAAGAATAAAGTTGAAACATTTATACAGTCCAAATTAAAATATAATAAAAGCCTCGATATTAAAAAACGGATACTTCCTCAAGCCGAAGAGTTATTTTGGTCGTTTGCAACGACAATACAACTGATTGCAAGACCGTAGAAAACTTTCGGAGTCAGCATGTTCGAAGTAAATTTCCATCCAAGGTGCAATTTGCACTGCCGACATTGCATGATAGTCCAGGCATAACTAAAATGCATGGCAATTTAATGAAAAAATTCACAAATATTCCGAACACCAAAGAGGACTCACCCTGGAAACCACGAAAATTGTTTCGAAGGCCTTCCTATAAGCATGAAATTCTTAGCTTCGCTAACTGTGATAGTTTCATAAACATGACCACCTAAAAATTACTATCTTCAAACGAAACAAAAACCGAGTGTTTATGGATACGATACCTGGATTCACAAAGTTATTCTGAATCCCATCTTTCGAAAGCACAATTATATCCTTCTGTTCGCCTATCTTCTGTCTACAATTGTGGCACATCATCAACCTATTCTGTAAAGGTACAAAATCGGAAGGAACACTTTTAAAAACATCCAAGTGCACTTACGTCCTTTAAATATTTCATTTCTAACCTCAATCTTGATATCACAGAGTCCTCCTGCAAAAGTCGCAACCTTTCTTCATATCGCAGGAGGTAATTCTGTATAAACCAATAGGAGAGTATCAGCGGATCTTTCGGAACGAAATCCATGACGAAACATTTTTTTAAACCTTCCAGAATATGCTTGACGAAATAACAGACTTCGTATTCTTCGTACAACCAATACGGGTATGTAAATTGAGCCACATGATACCTTGAAAATAAATATTCACAAAAAGGCAATCTAGTGTACTTGAGGAATAACACTTACTTCCTATATTTCCTAATTTTTTTCATATCCGCATAGTCTGAGCAAGTATACGGCCTTCTTTTCTTCAAAGTATACAGTTGCGTATCTAGTAACGGAGAGGTAACTTTGTATTCCGGCAAAATTTTCACCAGAACAATTTGAAGTCTCTCCGATAATGGTTTGATTTCGGATATAACTTGGCACCGTTGCCTCCCCCTTGCTTTCAGGGATAAAATACCGTCTCTAACGCTTGTTTCCACAGCCTCCATCGTTACTCCATACTCGAAGAATTCTGAGGGTTTCGAATAACTTGAAAAAAGGGACCGTATATCTTCGTGTGATGTATAAACTTACTGTGTGCATAGGAGAACGAATATTTTCCTTTCCTTCAAAACATGCTCCATAACGCTGCCTTCGTGGGGGTTGTCAAAGATCAAAGGCAGGGTAAAACCTGGCAATACCAGGGTATTAGTGTCTATACCCACGAGATTCAGAATTTCACCGTCATCCAACAGAGTGTAACCTCCTAAATCATTAAGCTTACCCAGGTACTAAAAAAAGAAGCGTTAGAGGGAGTATACAGGGTGAATTCATGGAGTTTTACCCTGTGCGAAGTAGGTAGGTCGATATTGAAGTCCCCAGTGAGCTCTTCTACATCTGTTGCACGATAATTATTAATCAAAGTTCGTTTTAATTTACGTAAGGTAATGAAAGTGAGAACTAACCTTCGTCCAACGATGAAGTGCTTCTATTGAGGGGAGTCGAGGATGAAATGTGCCCATTTTCGAATTCTTCGTTTTGCATTTCGGAATCGGATATTTTTAACTTTTATTTGCAAGTTCCTTTTGTTTGTAAACAGAAATTTGTAACCAGTCTATTTTCGATTAATATCTTTCTTTGTGGTTAAACCATGGAGCATCATAGAAGATAGAGTAACATCTTTGATTGTCAAAATCAACCGTGTAAAAAGACAAATTATTGAAATATTGAGAATAGACGAAGAACTTATTGGAAATTAAAAGAAAGAAAAATGTCACTTGATACCTAAATCGTTTTCTATTTAACGGTTCCAAATATCCGGCCTTCAGAGAAGCTTTGGCAGTGGAATTTTTTTCAGTAATATCTTTATTGAGAATCCTGCCATGTTAAAAGATTGGTAAAGGGGTCTGCATGGATAGTAAAAGAAATTTAAATACTCAGCTTCAATTATCCGGCTGTCAGGGTGGCGTTGGGAGTAATATCTTTATTGTGAATCCTGCCGCGTTAAAATATTGGTAAAAGGGTCTGCATGGATAGTAATACTCGGTTTCAAAAATCCGGCTATCAGGGAAGCGTTGGCAGTGGAATGTTTTCAGTAATATCTTTATTGTGAATCCTGCCATGTTAAAATATTGGTAAAATGTCTGCATGGATAGTAATACTCGTTTTCAAATATTCGACTATCAGGGAAGCGTTGGCAGTGGACTTTTTTTAGTAAATGTATATTTATTGAGAATCCTGTCACGTTACAAGACTGGTAAATGGGTCTGCATGCCTCTTTAATTGGACATGACCTCTTCAATTATGCAGGAGGAACTCCATCGATTATCGGTTTTCAATTACTCGAAAATTTATAGGGTGGCAGCATTAATTCTTGATGTAAAAAACGTCCGAAATTTGTTCTTGCTCTCATGGGCACTAGTTTCATTTCTCCAGCGAGCTAAAAAATGCAGATAGCTGACTTGGCGGACCTTTACGGCAAAGAATTATACATCCGTGATATCTCGAAATGGTTAAGGGGCAGCGCCAGAGCTCAAGGGATAGCAAAAAGAAAGGAATTAGACTCGAAAAATGTTGAAATCCTGGAAGAACACGATCAATTCTACAGGGACCATAAACTTTTGCTGACACTTTTCAGGGTAACGATTGACATGATTTAAAGGTTCATTTAATTGTTTATTTATTCAAGGGTTTGGCCGTCATGCCGGTACAGAGGGCAACAGGAAAGATCACTTTTTCATGGACCAGCAACGCGATGGTTTACGCATATTTTTTCTACATCTTCACGACTTTTCTGGTGTTCATGGTAGGATATGAACGATTCGACATTCTTCTGAACAAGAGCAAAAAATTTGACGAATATATTTACTCCATCATATTCATAGTGTTCCTGGTCCCTCATTTCTGGATTCCCTTCGTGGGTTGGGGGGTGGCAAACGAGGTTTGCGACTATAAGAACAGTTGGGGCACCTTTCAACTCAGCTACTATAAAGTCACAGGTTCGTCAGTTAACATCTATTCAATCTCAGTCTTCTTAAATACAATAAGCCATGCACAAGAAGTATGGCAACAATGCAAGAGAGTCCTACAACGTGATTCGAAAGATGTGTTTGCGGATCATTGTGGAATTAACTGTTAAATAATTATTCTAATAGCTACATTAGAAATTGGATACTTTTATAAAACCGAGAAAATGTTTTAATCAGTTGACGGTTCAGGCAACTCAAAATCCACTATAGTAGTAGTTGCCTTTCTCTATGTACTACATGTATTTAAGAAGGCTGAGATATACTCGCATAATTACTGTAGGTATTCAATTTTTTTCGAGATTTTATGAGGCACCTTGAGGTCCAAGGGACAGGGCAAAATTCCCGTAAGGAAACTGGTCACTATGGCTTCAAGCGTCTATATGTAATAGTTCAACCAGAACAAGACGAATTTTCAGGAAAAAATCTGCAGTTTCCCAGGCTGAGCATACTCATAGTCATCATAAGTTCGGGATGTTTGATAGTGGCCGTAACTTTCCTCCTGACCCTTAGCGCCCTTCTGGAAGGATTCACCCTGTATCACATGACGGCATATATCCACATCATCACCATGATTAACATGAACTGCGCCCTCTGGTACATAAACTGCAGAGCTATTGGAAACGCCAGTTCAGCGTTTGCCGACAGTTTTGAACAGGTGAGCAGATTACACTCTGATTAATTAGACTTTTTGAGGTAACATTTACACATGGACTTGATTTGGTTTTGTTTATTACTTTGTATCTTCGACGGATATGTTCTCTAATGTTTCTTCGCCTTTTTGTTCGGTTAAATTGTTACCTTAATGAGATTCTACCGTTGAAATTTGTATGTTACATCAAATATTTTATTTTTTCGTATGTTTGTGAGGAAAACCCTTCGATAGGCTCCCCAGAGAGGGTTTGCACACTCAGGAAAGTGTTCCAACATTCAATTCATAAGGAATACGTCTTGAGAATATCAAATTGATCCATAAACGTATACATGACGATTTTTCAACTAGTACTATCTAAATACCCTTTTTACGAATTTCAACTTTTTGAATTATATAATTCATAGAAGTGAACCCGTACAATAAGAAATTGTTAACAGATATTTTCTACGAAAATTATTTTCCAAATTACACAACTCGGAAATTTTTTTTTCCTAAATATAGCCTCACTTTGGAGATGCATTAATTTGCAACTAGTCTAGCCGACGAGATGAAATTTACATATGATGTAGATCCATCCCTCGTCTAAGTATAACCGGGGTTTCAGATGCGTAGATGTCTCCGTTTGGGAAAACCGCGAATAGGCCCGCGGCTCCATTTTCCCGGATTTTCCGCAGGCCTTAACTAGCGATATGTGCAGAATAGAGAAAAAATGTTAGTACCATTGGATTCTACGACCCCGAATTTATAAAGAACAGTCATGATATAAATGAAATTGGGTGATCGAAATTTTGACAATTTTTGCTTATGTATGTATGGAAGTTTTTTTGACCCAAAAATTTATTTTCTTCGAATTGTATGAAAATTATACTATTCATATAATCGAACCCGTAGATTAAGAAAATGTAAACAGTTATTTTCTAAAAAAATTATTTTCCAAATGACACAACTCGGAAGTAGAAATTTTTCGTCTGAATACTAATCTTTGTTCAAGAAGTCGTAATTCCGAAACTATCATTAGCACAAACTGATTATTTTTATTCAAGACAGATAAACACATGAAGAATACATCCTGAAAATTTCAAATCGATACATGGAATATTTTTGACTTGGCGATTTTTCAAATAAATTGACTTATTTATGACCGATTTACGAAGATCAACTTATGAGCTTCATAACTCCCAGAAAAATTATAGTAGGACAATAAAAGTTACCTTTTCTGAAACGTGGATCCTCTATCTAAAAAATATCGGAAGTTGTTCGATCTGGGACAGAAAAAAATTTTTTATGATTTTTTTACGGAATATTTTCCAAGTTGATGAAACGAGGAGGGAAAATAGGTATAAAAACCGAACTACTAGACCGATTTTGGTAAACTATACCTTTTTCTGGATTGGCATAAGACGTAGAATTTAGGAATAATATTAGTATATATATATATATATATATATATATATATATATATATATATATATTTATAGCCCTCCTGTAATTCTGCGTCCATACATTATGTTTTTTACATGTAATTCTGCGTCCACCGCATTGCTGCGTCTGTATACGGACGCAGAAATGCAAGTCAATGCTAAACGCTTTATTTTAACGTCCTCGTTCGTTTCGTTGTAATACGGCGATGACGTCCCAATGACGGTATTGTGTACTTTTTTTGTATACTGTAGTTCGTGTTGTCTCCACTCGTGGCGCTGCAGTCAGGAAGTGTATATTCGAAATGTATATTACTATTACACCATCCCGACATTCATGCGTCAATAAAACCGGCAACACTGTTCCGTATGTCGATTACCATCAAACCGATATTTCTGCGTCCTTCAATGATTTCCAGATGTGTGTTGTTTACGTTTTTCATGTTGAAGCAGTATTCGAAGCTTCAAGGTCACAAAAATTCGACTTTCTATGATTCAGGTCCCTTAGCATTTATAATGGGGCTTAATGATAATTTCAAATTCTCACATAACGTAGCTTCAGTACACTTTAAGATCGAATAATTATTTTCAGATTCATCATGTTATGTTCTGAATCATCAAACACCATTAATTATGTTGAGGATTTTTATAAACTAGTTAGCTTAATTGTGAAAAATTCACTGGAATACTTGTTTCAACATGACTGAATAAATTAAAACCAAGCAAAATTGATAATCATGAATTATTACAATGTGAATTAGTCAGTAAGCTGCATAATAGCACTCTTAGTCAGTCAAAACCGTCACAAAAATTACTAATTCAGCAAAAGTGCAAGTAAATCTAAATTTTTGTAAGTGGCACTTGAAGAGCAATAACTAAATTTTCTGTGCTTTTCGTGGAATTGACGAAAAAAGTTTTGCACCCCATTCAATGTACATAAACAATGGTCATTTGAAAAAAACCTGATTCTTTGTGAATTTATCGTTCATTAAATTCGCAACAATTTGGGTGCAAATAAATTTCTATAAGTCCAAATGATAATAACAGAAGGTATTTGCTATTTGGCTGATTTCTTCCAAAAGATTTAGCTTTTATCGTCATGATTCACTTTCGAATATCAACGCAATCGGCTCCAATATGAGTACTAATTCAGGCAGAAAGCACATGAGGTTTCTCAAATATACCAACTTTATGCAAAACTGCTTTTTTTATTTTTAGGAACCAACCCAAACTATTCTCTCATATTTTTCCTTATAAGTTGAGCCTTCTTACGATCATGAGAGAACCAAAAGTACTATCTGCTTAAATTGGTACTCCCAATGAAGCTGAATGAATATGGAACCATAAAACAAAAAAAGCACTGACGTGAAGTCAGTACTCTTTGGTGCGGATGTTCACGGTGGCTAATTTGAATTGAGTGATGAGAACTTCAAGCTCAGTGAATTGAGCGTGCCGGAGATCTACCCAAGGGATAGTGGACACCATTTACTGTCGATTCGAAAATTAGCAGTGCTGTATCTAAGCTTCCGTAAGGATAGAATAACACTGTTGAAAAAGAACACAACTGACTCTCCTTAGTCGCACAAGCTTCTAGAAGATTCTGAGGGATCTCCTTGGGAAAGACTTAGCAGGGTCAGTATGATCATAATCATGTATATAGCAGGCGCGCCAAAGCAGATTGACCCCATGTCAATGCTTTTTTACACTTTTTCTTTCATTGCTAAGTCAATCTGCATTTAGCGCGAGTGCCATATACATGATTATGATTATGATTATACTGACCCTGCTAAGTCTTTCCCAAGGAAATCCCTCAGAATCTTCTAGAAGCTTGTGCGACTAAGGAGAGTCAGTTGTGTTCTTTTTCAACAGTGTTACTCCATCCTTACGGAAGCTTAGATACAGCACTGCTAATTTTCGACTCGACAGTGAATGGTGTCCACTATTTCTTGGGTAGATCTCCGGCACGCTCAATTCACTAAGCTTGAAGTACTCATCACTCAATTCAAATTAGCCGCCGTGAACACGCGCGCCAAAGAGTACTGTCTTCACTTCAGTGCTTTTTTTTTCAAGTTCCTTTAGCATATATAGCTATTAGTACAGTTTGGCTGTTAGCTTTAAAGAAAATCAAAAAAAATGCGTTTATGGGACCTCTTTTAGGAACGCAATTGCCTCTTCTCCAAATCTGAACGTAATTAAATATAGATCTACCGAATATTGTTATTACTAAATTCGCCCCAGGGCCACGTTACATACATTTGCAGTGACTTGCCATGAATGTTGTTTTAAAACCTCACAATATCGAATCAGCATTCCCAACATAACCCATACAACCTAAAAACAGTGACTTCTATTCTGCACATGCGCAATCTACTCGCAGCTTCAGGTCCTCCCAAAATCACACACGTCACCAAAAACTCCGATTCTCCAACACTAGTGGTTCAGGAGATATTGCATCTTGAATCCACGCGTGCACAGACCCTCACCATGGTATTCTATGGAGGAATAGCATCCGCCACCCTAAAATCCCAATCCTCTCTGACGAAAACACGAGCAGTTAAATCACTGATGGTCGGCTCATGCGCATAACGAAAAATGCCCGTAAGAGGTAACATCGATTTTAAAATTAGCCCCAGGGCCACAGTACGAACGCTTCAATTCGGCAACAACGCTACATACCCCAAACTAACTTGTTCGTGTACTGAATTGCCATGAATATTCTTTTAAAACCTCACAATACTGGCTCAGCACTCCCGACATAACCTGTACAACCCAAAAACAGTCACTTCTCTTCTGCGCATGCGCAATCTACATGCGGCTGGAAGTCCTCCCAAAATCACACACCTTACAAAAAACTCCGATTTTCCAACACTAGTGGTTCAGGAAATATTGCATCTTGAATCCACGTATGCGCAGACCCTCACCAGGCGATTCTATAGAGGAATGAAATCAGCCACTCCAAAAACCCAATCCTCTCTGACGAAAACACCAGCAGTTAAATCACTGATGGTCTACTCATGCGCATAACGAAAAATGCCCGTTAGGGGTAATATCAATTTCAAAATGGGCCGCAGGGCCACGGTATGCACACTTCAACTCGGAAACAATGCTATTTCCCCCAAACTGACTTGTGTCCGTGCACTGAATTGACATGAATATTCTATTAAAACCTCACAATATCGGCTCATTACTCCAAACATAACCCATACAACCTAAAAACAGTCGCTTCTCTTCTGCGCATGCGCAATCCACTTGCGGCTGCAAGTCCTCCCTAAATCACACACCTTACAAAAAACTCCGATTATCCAACACCAGTGGTTCAGGAGATATCGCATCTTTAATCCACGCATGCTCAGAACCTTACCAGGGGAATCTATGGAGGAATAGCATCCGCCAACCCAAAACCCCAATCCTCTCTGACAAAAACACCAGCAGTTAAATCACTGATGGTCTGCTCATGCGCATAACGAAAAATGCCCGTAAGGGGTCACATCAATTTCAAAATTAGACCCAGAGCCACGGTACGGACACTTCAAGCCGGAAACAACGCTACATCCCCCAAACTGACTTGTCCTTGCACTGAAATGCCATGAATATTCTTTTAAAACCTTACAATATCGGCTCAGCACTCCCAAGATAACCCATCCAACCCAAAAACAGTCACTTCTCTTCTGCGCATGTGCAATCCACTCGCGGCTGCAAGTCCTCCCTAAATCACACACCTTACAAAAAACTCCGATTATCCAACACCAGTGGTTCAGGAGATATCGCATCTTTAATCCACGCATGCGCAGAACCTTACCAGGGGAATCTATGGAGGAATAGCATTCGCCACCCCAAAACCCCAATCCTCTCTAACGAAAACACCACCAGTTAAATCACTGATGGTCTGCTCATGCGCATAACGAAAAATGCCTGTAAGGGGTATCATCAATTTCAAAATTAGCCCCAGGGCCACAGTACGGACACTTCAACTCGGAAACAACGCTACATCCCCCAAACGGACTTGTCCTTGCACTGAATAGCCATGAATATTCTTTTAAAACCTCACAATATCGACTCAGCACTCCCAACATAACCCATCCAACACAAAAACAGTCACTTCTCTTCTGCGCATGCGCAATCTACACGCGGCTAAAAGTGCTCTCAAAATCACACACCTTACAAAAAACTCCGATTCTCCAACACTAGTGGTTCGGGAGATATCGCATCGTTAATCCACGCATGCGCACACCCTCACCAGGGGATTCTATGGAGGAATAGCATCCGGCATCCCAAAACCCCAATCCTCTCTGACGAAAACACCACCAGTTAAATCACTCTTGGTCTGCTCATCTTCTTCTTCTTTGGGTGCCTTGTCTGTCTTCAGACGTTGGCTGACATCATGTTTATAGTTTCCTGGAACCCTTCTCTATCGGCGGCTAAGCGAAATAGTTCCTCAACCGTAAGATTACACCATTGTCTGATATTGCGTAGCCAGGATAGCTTTTTCCTTCCTATCCACCTTCTTCCTTCCACCTTCCCTTGTATTATGAGCCTCAATAGCTGATACTTGGGACCTCTGATTATGTGCCCAAAGTATTCTGTCTTCCTTCTCTTTATAGTATTGAGCAGTTGTCGCTCCGTATTCATCATTCTAAGGACGTCTTCATTCGAGGTGTGCGAGATCCATGATATTTTCAAGATCCGACGGTAGCACCACACTTCAAATGCTTCTAGTCTGTTCATCATTCTGGCCTTTAGTGTCCATGTCTCACATCCATATAGCAGTATTGACCACACATAGCATCTCAAGACTCTTTTGCGGAGGCTCATTGAAAGATTTCTATTACATAGAACGGGCTTCCACGTTGTGAAGGTCTTACGTGCTATTGCGATTCGTGTAATTATCTCTTCATCAGAGTCCGCATTTGTATTCAACCAGCTGCCCAAGTATCTGAAGTGGTCCACTCGTTCTATTATCTCTCCATCGTTCCAGATCTGTCGTTTATTCTCGTTTATTTTTCCGACTGCCATCCACTTGGTTTTTGTGGTGTTAATTTTGAGACCTCTTCGGCTGCTCGCTTCGTTCACTAGATTTAGCAATGTTTGGAGGTCTTCTGGATTCTCCGCAAGAATGGCTGTATCGTCGGCGTATCTAATATTGTTAATTGTTTCTCCGCCGATTCTTACACCTTCTTGTCTGTCATCTAAGGATTCTTTGAATATTTCTTCCGAATACATGCTCATGCGCATAACGAAAAATGCCTCTGAGAGGAGAAAGTCAATTCGCACGCTGTAGTTATAGATTTTCTCGGAATATTTTCTGCCAATGTACATCGAAATAGTCCCATAAGTCTACATGAATCTGTTTAGTTCTTTAGTCCCTTGTTATACTTCGAACCAAAATATCTTTGGCAAATTGAATCAAAGTCTTCGATCCGTTTTACCATACAATAGAAACTAGCAAGTAGAGCAATCCCAGAAGGGCTGACTGATGAGCATTTTTGAGAAAAATGTTTCAAACCCTAGTTTCCATAGAGGCGATCAATTTAATATTCACCTTGATATCGGGCTCGAAGATAAGGTGAAATATGTTTGTTTACATTGCATGCCATATTTTTCATACCAGAAATGAATAGAGCGAAAAATTTAAGTTGATGTTGGGACCTGCAAGGCAACTCCTAGAAAGAGCACCTGGCACCTGTTTTGCAAAATTTCTCCATTGCATAAATTACAATTATTCACCTCTTGCAACCATCCCTGATCAGTGTTTGTTCATAAAGAATACACGAATATCCTGTCATTTGTCACCATACTGACTATCTACTCAAGGTATGGTGTGATTTATGAAGGTGAAATATTGCAATTTTTTCTGAGGGTTTTAGTTCAATAAATAATACGATTTCAGTTTCAAATCTTCTTGCATTGCTCTAAAAATTCGGAAATAATATTACTTCGTAATTCTTGTTATGTATTATCTTGCCATCTACAAGCTTTGTAGTTGCAGGATCTTGTTCTTCAAAATTGCCAAGGCGGTTTCGGGAAAAATTGAAATAAGAAGTTCTCAATTTTAAAATCTTTATCAAATCAGGTTTAAACAAGAAATTGAAAATAGATATAATTTTTATAGAATAATCTTCTGCTGTGTAGAAAGATGGTTAAGCACCTAAACTGTATACGCTTTTGAAGTGTGGAAAGATGATTCGTCTTTCAAAAAATATTTTGCCGGATAGAAGACATCGTGTTTTTGTTGATGATGATAATAATTATAACTTCATAATTTCGAATAATGAACCTCATCCCACAAGGATCTGTTTTAGCACGCCTTCATTTCATACTCTTGTGTGAATAACTCTTAGTTACTCTTCCGTTCCGGTAATTTACTAGAACCTCTTTCAACTCAATACTAACACTCCACTGAATCAGAATTTATATTTCCACTAATACGCAGTGTTTCATACATAAATAATATGTGGTTAGAAACGAGGGCATTTTGATAAGTAGCTTGATTCGAAAATAAAATAAATATTGGGAATAATGAATTTCATTTCAACGAAATTTAAATTATGGCTATGCATTATAAACACTTTAAAATCAACCGTTTTTTACCTAATTGAAGTTGCATAACTTAGAGTGATGTTTGAAAGTGAAACTAATTGTAAATTCCATTTTTGGCATTCATAAAATATAGGGTGCCATTTAAAAAAATCATATCTGTTATTGAAATAGTGACCTTAAGTTAAAAAGTCGAATTAAAAGTCACCAACTGCTAAACAGAAAATTTTTATGCAATCTCATTCAAATAATTAGTCATTCTGCTGATTCGATCTTTTGCTAGAGAATAATAATATTACGAATAATAGGCAATGCATTATATTAGTATTGATTATGGCTATTCATTATCAACTCTCTGCAATCAACTACTTCTCAGAACAACAGAATAATCCATCTAAAATTGGTCGAAGAAAACTAAGTATTTTAACACAAAGGGAAGACGTTACATTTAATTCTTGTGCTATCACAAGATTAAAAAAAAAAAAAAAGCACTGACGTGTAGTCAGTACTCTTTGGCGCGCGAGTTCACGGTGGCTAATTTGAATTGAATGACGAGTACTTCAAGCTCAGTAGATAGAGCGAGCCGAAGATCTACCCAAAGGATAGCGGACACCATTCACTGTCGATTCAAAAATTAACAGTGCTGTATCTAAGCTGCCATCAGGATAGATTAACAAAGTTGGAAAAGAACACAAGTGACTCTCCTTAGTCGCACAAGCTCCTAGAAGATTTGGGAGGGTCAGTATAATCCTAATCATGTTAATCGCACGCGCGCCAAAGCAGATTGACTTTTTACACTTTTTCTTTCATTGTTAAGTCAACCTGCTTTTGCGCGCGTGCGATTAACATGATTAGGGTTATACTGACCCTCCCAAATCTTCTAGGAGCTTGTGCGACTAAGGAGAGTCACTTGTGTTCTTTTCCAACTTTGTTAATCTATCCTGATGGCAGCTTAGATACAGCACTGTTAATTTTTGAACCGACAGTGAATGGTGTCCACTTTCCTTTGGGTAGATCTTCGGCTCGCTCTATCTACTGAGCTTGAAGTACTCGTCATTCAATTCAAATTAGCCACCGTGAACACGCGCGCCAAAGAGTACTGACTACACGTCAGTGCTTTTTTTTTTTCAAGTTCCTTTAACAAATATAGCTATCAATACAGTTTGGCTGTTAGCTTTACCGTAGATCGAAAAAAAATGCGGTTGTGGGACCTCCGTTTGGAACGCAATTGCCTCTTCTCCAAATCCGAACGTATTTTAATATAGATCTACCGAATATAGTTATTTATAAATTCGCCTCAGGGCCACCATACAGACATTTCAACTCGGAAACAACGCTATTTCCCCCAAACTGACTTGTGTCCGTGCACTGAATTGACATGAATATTCTTTTAAAACCTCACAATATCGGCTCATTGCTTCCAACATAACCCAAACAACCCAAAACCATTCACTTCTCATCTGCGCAAGCGCAATATACTCGTGCCTGCAAGTCCTCCCAAAATTACACACCTCACAAAAAACTCCGATTCTCCAACACTAGTGGTTCAGGAAATATCGCTTCTTGAATCCACGCATGCGCAGACCCTCACCAGGGGATTCTATAGAGGAATAGCATTCGCCACCCCAAAATCCCAATCCTCTCTGACGAAAGCACCAGCAGTTAAATCACTGATGGTCTGCTCATGCGCATAACGAAAAATGCCCGTAAGGGGTAACATCAATTTCGAAATTAGCTCCAGGGCCACGATACGGACACTTTAACTCGGAAACAACGCTACATCCCCCAATCTGACTTGTCCTTGCACTGAATTTTCATGAATATTCTTTTAAAACCTCACAATATCGAGTCAGCACTCCCAACATAACCCATACAACCCAAAAACAGTCACTTCTCTTCTGCGCATGCGCAATCTACTTGCGGCTGAAAGTCCTCCCAAAATCACACACCATACAGAAAACTCCGATTCTCCAACACTAGTGGTTCAGGAGATATCGCCTCTTGAATCCACGCATGCGCAGACCCTCACCAGGGGATTCTGTAGAGGAATAGCATCCGCCACCCCAAAACCCCAAAACCCCAATCCTTTCTGACGAAAACTTCAGCAGTTAAATCACTGATGGTCTGCTCATGCGCATAACGAAAAATGCCCGTAAGGGGTAACATCAATTTCATAATTGGCCCCAGGGCCACGGTATGCACACTTCAACTCGGAAACAACGGTATTTCCCCCAAACTGACTAGTGTCCGAGCACTGAATTGCTATGAATATTCTTTTAAAACCTCACAATATCGACTCAGCACTCCCAACATAACCCATCCAACCCAAAAACAGACACTTATCTTCTGCGCATGCGCAATCTACTCGCGGCTGAAAGTCCTTTCAAAATAACACACCTTACAAAAAACTCCGATTCTCCAACACTAGTGGTTCGGAAGATATCGCATCTTTAATCTACGCATGCGCAGACCCTCATCAGGGATCTGGATTCTATGGAGGAATAGCATCCGCCACCCCAAAACCCCAATCCTCTCTGACGAAAACTACAGCAGTTAAATGACTTCTCATCTGCGCATGCGCACAACGAAAAATGTCCGGAAAGGGCAGCATAAACCTCAAAAAAATAGGTTTTGGCATTTTAAGCAAAGTATTTCGCAAAATAGTAGTAATTTTTTTATTTTTTTCATGTCACGTGATCTTCACGAAATTTTGCAAAAGTGTTTGCATTGGTCTTTTGCATCTAACTACTGAGTTTCAATTCAATCAGATCAGTATTTTTCGAGTTATCCTGAAAACAAAATTTTAAAATTTTTGAAATTTTTTTTTGCTACTTTAGTGCCGTCCGATCAAAACAAAACTTCGCAGACATATAAAGGTCATGATTCTACAATTTGCTGCCAAATTTCAGAAAGATCGAGTGATTGGTTCCGGAAATATTCATTAAAAACGTTTTGACTAAAAACGGCCTTAACTCCGAAACCGCTCGGTGGATTTCGCCCGTTAACGAACTTGTCCGAGATATTTACGCTACAAAACTACCCTGCAAATTTCAACGCTCTAAGTCGTTCCGTTCGAGAGTTATCGTGCCGGACGGACAGAATTGAATTTGACCTCGAATTCTTCATCATGAAATCGAACCTAATCGTTTGAGACCATTTTCGAAAAAAAATTCGAAAAATACAGACATTGTGACGAAATGATAGCACGCTGTTCCTTGCGGAACACGCGCGCAAAAATCATATTACAATTTGTTCAACTGAATTTTTTTTTAGGTCTCATCTTATTCTATTAATTCATCTATTCTATATAATTAAGGCAACGAACACGCAGAAGAAATTCCTATCGAAAATTCCCGTACTCAATATGTTTTCTTCCTTATCAAGAGGGGCGAAAATCCGTTGAATGTAACATCTGTGTAGGTCAGGCCTGCGTTCACATCGAATGGAATGTCAAGGCCAATCAGTCTATTCCTTCATAAAAAACCCTCATACATTTGGCAACACAGCCTGTGCAGCAATGTCCGAATGGTTGACGTGTATATAAAACGAATGACGCAGAAATGATCGAAATATCGGCAAATAAATATACGGACGCAGAAACTACGATATTTTGTAAGGACGCAAGGATCATTGTACCGTTGACATGAAAATTTTCTCCCCCAGTTTTCAAGTATATTGAGATCTGAGACTCGCTAAATGATCGTGAGGTGTATACGGAGATAGTCTACCCAACATACGTCGATATACACTTCGATTTCAAGGGGACGCAAAGATGTGGGTATCATGTAATGACGCTGAAATGATGTCGGGATATATATATATATATATATATATATATATATATATAGACATTTTTGTCTACATACGAACTTTATGTTGAAAAAGCCGTAATTTCGACAATATCCATCGCATAGAATGGTTACATGTGATCTTCGAGTAGTGTCTTCAGTTGAGCTTGTCTTTTCTGTCTGCCTACCCTCCTTGGGCCTGATAGCGTAATCGCTGTTCCTGCTAGCTGCTGTTCATTGAGATGCTGGTAATACTGAGCTTCTCCGAGGCTCTTTGATGAGCTACCATTTTCAGAAGCGGGTCTCCACTTCTCAATATCCTTATTGCCATTTCCAACGTTTGTTGATGGTGTTGGTATTCCAAACTTTGCAAACCTCTGCCTCCCTGCGCTCGTGGAAGGTATATTCTTTCTATCGAGCAATTGGGATGCAGGCTACGATTCATGCTCATCATTTTTCTCGCGGATCTGGTAAGCATGAGAATTCCATTCAGCGTCCAGTTAACTACCTTGAAAGAGTAGGTGATTATCGAGACTGCTAAGCTGTTCGTTGCAGAAATTGTATTTTTACCAGACAGCTGTTATTTCCATATATCTCTGAGCCTCTTTTTGTGGCTGCCTGTTGAGGCATCCTTGATGGTTGTCTTCGGTGCAGCTCTCTGTTTCATTCCAAGAAATTTGTAAGTTTCTTCCTTTTGATCGTGTGTAAAGATTTTTCTCCCTTCTAGTTTGATGTTTTCTCCTGCTTCTTCAGTTCTATCTCTTTTAAACATTAATATTGTTAATATTTTATCATTTTTCAGGATGTAGATGAGAGATGTCCGGCATACTTATTGGCACATTACAGGGTACTTTGGTTGTCTCTCAGCGAACTCCTTCAGAAGCTTGGGAACGCTTATGCGAGGACTTACTCCACTTATTGTCTGTTCATGATGGCCAACATAACTGTTTCTGTAAGATACATCCCCCCAGTGGCGTGCCGTCGAATTTGGAGGCAACATTTTTAAATTCACCAAAAAAATATACATATTTTTCAAATCTTTCGTAGCTAACATTTTTGTTCGGTGCCTTGCTTTTATAGGCTACACGCCACTGACACAGTAGACTAACCATCTACGATTTCTATACATTTTTCAGACGTACGGATTCACTTCGGAAATCTTAGAACACGGAGTTAGTCTTAGTTTCAAAGAAATAGGACTTTTGGTGGATACGACCTACTGTTTGACTCTTCTCTACATATTCTGCGATTGTTCACATCAGTCCAGTCAGGGTATCTCGTACCGGGTACAAACTGCACTACTGAGCATAAAATTGGGTAACGTCGACAAAGCTTGTGCGAAAGAAGTATACACTTGGATTCGTTGTAAATAAATTACTGATCAGTTCGAATTTTCAGATCGACCTATTCTTGATTGCCATCAAAATGAACCCTCCTAAAGTTTCGCTTAAAGGATATACCGTTGTGAACAGGGAATTGCTAACATCTGTGAGTTGATTAGTTTGCGAACTGAGCCAAATTAACCTTATTCTTTTCAGAGTTTAGCAACCATCGCCATATACTTGGTCGTTTTGTTACAATTCAAAATAAGTCTGGTCAATATTGGGTCCTCAATATAACCATGACGTAAATTACGAAGGATAAAGAACATGATAAGTATGAAAAACGAATGAAAATTAAAACAGACTATAAAATTTATTACATATTAGAAAATACACTTTGTATAAGGACGGAGATATAAGTCTTCTCAAAATATAGATGTATCGTTTCAGTTAGTTTTGAATGGCACATTTATTTCTACGAAATGCGTGTCGGATAAGGTAGGTCTGAAATAAACTAGCTGCATTTAAATCTGTATGCCACAAAATATATACTCCGATTTTTATCACATCTCTCGTTTGATTTTCGTATTATTATCTCACTTGGTCTTTAAAATGAATAAACTACAACATTGGGAACCAAGCGCAACAAAATAAATATAATACAAGTTTAATATACTATTTAAGTACTAATATTATCAAATCTAAAAAAATATTCATCTCAAAAATAAAAAAAATATGTAAACTATAAACAGAGGCAACGTTGAAACACAACATAATCGTATGTTCAGAATTCCCTTTCAACTTCACCCCTTCGTGGAGACCTTTTCAAAATATTACACTTAACTTCAAAAATCATTCTTTTCTTTCTAAATTCCTAATAAAACTTTCTTCGTTAAAATGCTTCAAGGCAGAATAATACTAATTAAGGAATTTTTATCACAAATATTGGAATTAAGTAGCACACCGTTCGGTGAAATTCATGACACCAAATATCAACAAAATACTCCTAATTGTGATGTATCAAGACTAAACTTAAACCACACCAGTCGTCTCATCTACGAATTTAGGTTATATTACGTAACGTCTTATCACGATTGAGGACACTTAATGACTTCGCGAATTGCGTTAAAGCTGTGTAGTTATGACGGATTTCCTAATGATTGACAATTCGTTGGTGTTGATTTTAGTCACTGGGGCTGAAACAACCTCCGAAGACACCAGCCAAGGTGATACCTTGGAGGCTACGGTGGTCAGAGTTGCTAGAGGTACTCCGTTAGTCCTGGTAGATTCGGAATCTTTTTCTTGCTGGAAAACACAAAACGTTTCGAAATAAGAGCGATAAGAAACCAACTGTACACAGCGTGTTGCAGAAAATGTGGCGTATACCAGTATAATTCCAGACCTTACGTACAGATGACGGTTGCTGTTTGACCGGTAGAAAATGCCAACCTTAACAGCTAATGTTTGAAATTTGAGGATGCTACGAAGTTTACTATTTGGTAACCATCGGAAGTGTGTTCCTACACAGACATAGAAAAAATTATTATCGTTGCGTTATGTATGCGACACATATTTCCCAACACTCTGTATTCCATAAGCTCAAAAGCATGCAAAATAAACTGAACGGCAAATAAGGTGAAGCTTTCCAACTTACCGTCTTCTCCGGATGCCCATCAACTTCATCCTTTTCCCTATTTTCTTTATCCATTATAAATGGATTGTTCGAATTGAAAGGATTCAAAATATGGAAAGGATTCGTAGAGTCATAGAAGGGATTCGAACTACCCTCCGAATTGGTCAAGCTTTCGGGATCGTTGTTGGTGCCGGAAGATCCGTTTTCTTCGTCCTCGGTGTAGGAACTGCTGCTCATCAGACTTAACGGCTGTTTCCCGTCGTTCGAGGTATCCAAAAGACATTTCTCCAATCCCCCCTTATCGTTGTGTCCGAAGAAAGTAACAGTGACCGGGGTGGTACACCTCTTTTGCTCCTGTTGGGAGTTGTTGTGGGTGTGGCTTGTCGGAGGGGCGGGGTTCGAATTTGGCGGTCCAATCACGGAAAGTGTTAACTTATCTCCGCCCTAATCGGTGGAGAACAATACAACAGAAGCATTAAGACAAGCCGGGCTGATGCGATGCAGATTGCGTGTATTTTGTTAATTGGTATTAGTAATTTTGGGACGTTTAGCACACATTCTTGGGACCGAAAGGGAACTTGAAACTTACCACAGAAACAAAGGTGGCGGCGTTGAGAGAATTTAAGTTGTTTTCGTCGCTAGATGGAGCTGCCACAAACATCTGATTTGTGAGTTTTGATCCGAAGGATGGAGATACTAAGGTAGGATCATCTTGCTTCGTGTACGCTAAAAAAAAATTATTAATGGTACAAGGGATTGTTTAAAGAGTACTCAACTCACCCTTGAGTATGTTGCAAGTGAGTTGTCCAGGGGGTAGTGGTTTTGCCCCTCCCGATGTTTTGATGTTGTTTGGTATCTCACACAGAAGTTTTTTGGAGTCGTTGTCAGAATCTTAAACAAGTTGTAGTTTGAAACTGATTTATACTTGTACTATTACAAATTTACTACAAGCTGAACATGTTTTCACATTGAACTTACCTTCTAGTTTATTCAGATCGTTATCCGTCTTCGTATTGACCCCAGTCAACGTCTCTTTGGCCAGGCTCATGATCAACAGATCAAGCTGAGGGTCCGAGGTGGGGCTCACAGGTGGCGTACCTGTCGACATGAGGTTAGAGTTCTTCTGTTTGTTCCTGGTCAAAGTACCATTCTTACTACCCGTTGGGGAGCAGACCCGACTTCCGCAGGCGGACGTTACGGAACCTTTACCCACTGAATTCTGCCCTATGGACCCCCTTTCAATCGAGGACTTTCCGAAGCTGCTCTGGCTGATCAGACCGATACTTTCGGGCCCCGTTGTTGGAGTCATGGGTTTGGTGGTATCCTCATTGACCTTCGCGTAGATCGAATCAGTGTTAGTGTTAGTCGAGGTGTTTGATCTTACGGAACGACCACTGCAACGTACGGAAGATGAAGGAATTTCTGTTGGTTCGGGTGTGTTTTCCTGCTTGGTCGCTTGGTCCTTCAGTTGTTTTTCTCTCAAGATGTGGCTTTGTCTTCTACCGTATCTGTCGGAGGGGTTGTAGGTAACAAACTTGTCGAAAATACTCATAATATAAATTTTTTCGTCGCACAAGTTACCTTTGACTGGGTTTCCTCTCAAGCTGCACGGTCCTCCTGACCCTGCTGCGATGGGCGCTTTGGTATTCCGTCTTGCCGGAGTAGCGGAACCTAGAACCCATTCGGAAGAAGTTCTGTCTAGCCGAGCCACTTTTCACGGGTTCTTGAAGCCTGAAGAAGCCGTGGTGCTCGACAGCGCATTTCCATAGGTGTTTACAAGCCTTTTCGTTGTGTAACCTAAAGATTCAATTGAGCGTGACAGAGGTCGAGACATATCCGAAAAATTTTAACAAAGTTCGTTTGTATAAAACTTCAACATTGTTTGTTCCCAATAAACATTTAAGAAAGAGGAAAAGAACCATATAAAATGATGAATAAAGATGTTTTAAAACCATACAAGATAAAGAATAAGAAAAAATTATTAAACAACAGCACAGCCTTTTAATATAAAATAAAATTATATATCTTTGGAAACATTAGAGTTAAAGATTGGAGGAGAACAAAATAATAAATCCAAATCATATACAAGCATCACTACTTGATGATAGGGAGAAAAATACCTGAAAACAAAGGTGTGCTCTTGCTCTCTGCCATCATCATCGTCCTCTACGACCACAATTGTTAATTTTTTCTTCTTGAAGTTCAATTTAGTTATTTTGGGCCAAAAGAAGAGTCCGATTTTTTGTCTTGCCTCGTATAATAGTATCCCAGTCGGGGTTAGACCTAATTTGTATTCATTTCCGTCTTTTCCCTGAAATTTTTCGTTTTACTTTAGTTATTCAGAATACTTTTTCCTTCAACAGTCCAGAGATCAGTAGGTCCTCACCAAAACAATATGGGTATCCACGCCGTAACTCTCAAGCCACTTTATCTTATTCAGATACTGCATCTCAGCTTGCGCGGGGGTCAATCCTCTCAGCTTCTTGAACTCGTTCAAGACGTCGATCTCCATGTCTTCGGACTGATCGGGTACGAAACGAAACTCGGACACCGTACCTGCGGTGTGTTGAGTATCGTCGTAGTCCCCCAGTTCCGACTGCAAGGCGAGGGCGGCCAGTTCCACCGCCGTCTGTTTGGGGCAGTCAATCTTCCCATCGAGTACGTCCTGTTTGAGTTGCAGGAAGAACTGGTAACGGGTCAATTCTTCTCGGAGGTTACTCGGTTCGGAAGAGTAAAATTTCACTTTTAGGAAGAGTGTGTATGGGGGACCGACTGGAATATTAATTTAGTGAGTCTCCAATAAGAACGCACACGCTAAAATTAATAATTAATTTTAGGATCTTACTTTTTAATTGTTTCCTTATGAGTTTGGCAGGATCCAGCCAATGTTTGACATGATTTACGTCTGTAAATTGAAGCCCAAAATATTCCTTCTCTATAATATCTAGTGAATAAAACACTTGTTCGTACAGATCGCCAGCGAGTGCTTTTTTCTGTGAAATCAATGAAAGGACAGATTAATAATGGGAAAAAAAGATAATCTCCTAACCCAGTTACCAAACACAAACATCAAATATATCCAATTAAATCGAAATTAACAAATTCCTTCAATTAACTGTAAATGGTAGAAAAATTCCCACATAAATATAGAATTGCATAAACAATGAATGAAAACAATAGAGGTATGCATCTGAGAGTTAACACTGTTACAGTTAGAAATTCCTACTCTCGTTATACAGGGTGAGCAAATAAATTCCCGTAAAAATATGAATGGGAATTCCAGGATAACATGGAAGGAAACACTTTATGTCTCGAACTAAACCAAACCATCCCTATCAATTTGTATCATTTTATGCCCTATATTCAGTCCATATGATGAAATGTTATAGGAGATCCAAATAAACACACCCACTATGAGCATTCTCTTCCAGAATTTAAGTGTGGAAAATAGGAAGTTTCAGTGAACTCACCGATAACTCCCTTGAAAGTTCGGAACCGTCTAGAAGAACCACCTTGCACACCAATAAGTTTTTATTATGGGCATTCCTTGAATCAACTTTGTCAGCTTGATTTTGGGTCGTATTTTTTCTTTTCCCGCTTAAGAAACGGAACATTTTGGGAATATATTTAGTAGAAATTAATATTTACGGTATTATCTCATAGGTTTTTTTGATATTACTGTTGATATGTAAGTTATTGTATTTTATATTAATGTTAATCACTTTTGTTGAAAAACTTATGGTAGCCATTGAACGATCACCGAATCCAATACGAATTCCATAGAACAAAGAACAAGCTTCTAGAAACAATTTAACCAAAATGGTTTTTTGTTTGTTGGATGGAAAATTTTTTCTTCACTCCATAATTTCTCTAATTGAAATTAAAATTAATGGAATATATTTGGAATTTACAAAGTACAATCTTTATTCTTTAGTTCAAATGAATGACACGCGTCATAAAATATTGACGTTTTCCTTAACCACTCCTATTTTGAATCATATTTATGTTTACTTCCCATAATTTGTCATCATTAATTAATAATTAAGCTTTACTAAAATAAATATTTCGATTTTGTACCTATACTCAATAGAAAATGAGCAGCTACGGTAAAAAGACCCCTACAACTGGGCCCCCTTCAGTATACTCAGGTATCACTAGAAGTTCTGCAAACTTGCACCGTAGTAGAAGTATCAAATCCTTAAAGCAGCCTTGGTTCAAAAAACCCTTGATACAAGAGGCAATACTCTTTGACGTACAAAAATCTTCTCTCTTTATCGGAATATTTTCATTGGTAAAATTTATAGAATCTTAAGCGTTGCATCCCTTGACAGAGTTGTTTTTCAGTTACTCTCAATCTTCACAGTCATAACTGCAATATTTGATCTTTATTGCTATGGGATGGCAGTTCCTGGGTCCATACATTACGGATTTTATTTCATATCGTACCAGTTTGTCTTTGTCGGAAACAGGCATGGTAAGGCATTTACGTTGGAACCTTAAAACACACTACATTCGTTCTTTCTTCTAGTTAGGAACTGTTTAGTTATGTTTGCCGCCTTCTCCATCCTGCTGGGACTGGCGCTGTTTGTTACAAGCATCATGCTGATCACTGCTCTCAGAAAGGTAATATTTAGAACCTATAAAGTTTAATCTGAATTCACGTTGACAATATTGCATTTTTCAGGAATATGAGAAGAGGATGGTGCCTTGGATCTACACTTTCTCAGTATTTTTAGTCTTCAGATTTTTCGCTTTCGTTTTCTTCTCCATCGTCAACGACCTGTATTTCGGCTATAATTCTGCCATGTGTATATTGTGGTCGCTGTTTGTGATAGTTGGAGCTTACGGGTGGATTTTAGTGTACTCTCTGTATAGAGAGTTGACGGATCTGACGAGACTTGAAGATTTGGCCCATTTAAGGGTGAGTACAGAGATATTAGAATTAATAGAATGGGCATTCTGCCAGAGGGTCTTTTAATATGTATTCATTAATAAATTATTCTGGATTTTGAAACCGCTACCGTTTATTCAATTTCTTCACAGTATTGCACAATTTCTTGAAACATAAGACGCTTTATTACTGATAAATCACTTGAAATATGTACATGCTCTTGGTTTGCTTGTCCCCCATCAGCTGATTTTGACATTGCGACCACAGAATACTAAGGTCGATATTAAATGTTGTCTCTGGCATTACTTGAATTTAACTTATTCTTATTCAATTGAGATATTTACATTTTTTCATGCTTTCTACTAATTAGACGATAGAAAACCTGCATCTTGGTATGTATTATCTGTATTAACCCCACATTTGTTTGAATATTTTGATCTATTTCCTGTTCGTAGAAGAATTCGTTAAAATATTTTCTCCTGTTCTTGTATGAGGATTAAGATTATTTTGTAAACTTTCAGATGGGCACCATGCAGTCGCTGAATGCTTCAACAGTCCCATCGTTGGCAGGATCCCGTCCGACGACTCCACACAGCACCATATCCATCTTGCCGCTGGCTTGAAAAGAGGATCCACGCCCACAGAGGCGGGACCCTCGACTTCTGTGTCTTACATGACCAATATCTCCACGATATCTTGAGGGGATTTTTATAGATATTTATGATTTTACTTGTTGAATCTATTTTTATACTAATTTTAGATCCAGTTTTCTGTGTACAAATAGATATGTTCGTACTTTTTTCCATCCTCGATATGTGCCTGAGTTGGGTGGTTAATCGCACATTTTATAGAAATTTTAAGACTTCATAGAATACCAAGAGAATGATCATTGTAGTATATTGAAACTAAGTTGAAAATTTAGTTATATCCGTCCATTTTATATGTTTACTTTATATACATTTTTAAAGTTTGTAATAAATATTTTACCTTAGTTTAAAGTTTCATTTCAATTATGTAGTCTTTCGTTCAAACGGCATTCAAAGAGAACTGAAGAAATTTTCCAAGGAAAATTCATGATAAGTAGGTACTCTACTCATTCTTTTTCATTCAAATAAAAGATTTGAATATAAATCAATTGGTGTTCAAAGATAGTCCTAATAGTACTCGACCTGATAGAGATGGCAGTTCTTTC
This sequence comes from Halyzia sedecimguttata, assembly GCA_937662695.2. NCBI lineage: Eukaryota > Metazoa > Arthropoda > Insecta > Coleoptera > Coccinellidae > Halyzia > Halyzia sedecimguttata. The sequence continues at coordinate 919,412 of OW569419.2, read as the reverse complement.
AAAACAGTCATTGGTATACTAGACATGACAGTTGATTCAAGAGAATCATCGAAGATGTCAAGGATTATCCGTATTAACTGAGTATGGAACACCTTTAGCACTCCTAAAAAGTGTATTGAGCTAAAATGAGACTCTGTAGAGAAATTGCTGTATTTACTATTTTGAACAAAAATTTTGTGGATATTATTTGACGCTTTCAAGAAAGCGATAAAACATTTTTAGTGCAGTTGAAATAGAAAAGCAATATACTTACCGGTGCATTATTTCATTCAATATCAAACACATTTGAAAAAATTCCGTATCAGACGAGATGATTTAAAGCTTTACTGTCTTTCTTATGAATTATATCAAGAGCTATATAATGACTCACTGTAATTTACACTAATCAAGACTTGTTAAAAATCATTACAACTGAAAATCGACTTATATAACAATAATATTTGAGTGTTTCCTTCAATTTTGTATTGAAACATTTATTTTACAAATTTCATGAAATTATCACAATTTAAATGTATCCAGGTACATTTTTAAACTTTCACACCGTGTGCGAATGACAGTGTTGTCATAGACAAAGATACTCTTGGTCCTTTGAATAATTTATGTTTCTTATAACCAATAGTTTATCTATCACTTTCGAAATGGGAATAAACTGATAGTTGAAATCTCTGCTTTTCATAATCAGAATGTTTATGTGGTCCTTCATCAAGAAAAACTACCATATTACTCCTCGTACTCGAGGATCTCATAAAATTCACCTATTCTCACCGCAACACCTTTGTCAGAAATTATATTTTCGGGCATATTACTAACACCATCTTTACCGACCAACAGTTCTATCCTTTCCTCCAGCTGTCTCTCGATCTCTCTATACCGGTCCAAGTGTTCTTCGGACAGCTCTTTCTTTTCCTCCAAACAGTCCACTGTTTTTTCAAGTGTTGCAAGTACAGAATACGAATAGGGGTAAGAATTTTTCTCTAGGAAATACTCCCCGGTGTGTACTATTTTACCTGGGATGAAAATTCTTTTTCCCAAAGGAATCATGCTGTCCCATTGAGGTTTTTCTCCAAGTAGTTTGATGTTTTTTATCGTTTCGGACAGTTTTTCGATTTGTTCGGTTTTGGTTTTGAGGTTTTCTCGGTTTTTTGCTATGTCCTCTTCTAATCTTGTCTTGAATTCGTTTCTGTCCGAAAGAGTTTTCGCGATATTTTCATTCATCTTGTTAAATGTTAAAATTATTAACTCTTTGATATTTTAGGTTAGTGTTTGTATTTGTTTTTGATTTGGTTTGGAATTCTCACATTGCCCGATAGAGGACAGCACATATTTCTCCGCTTCTTTACGATATATACAGAATGTCCCATAAAGGAAAATCCAGTATCCAGTGGAATGCAGTTTACGAAATTTGGCATATTGAAACAAAAATTCGCAAAACTTTGATTTATCGAGCACCAGAAACCAGGAAAGTCATCCCTTCACTAAATTTTTTTTGCGTGCATGTTCTCGGGAACGCTATCATTTTGCTCTTGTGTGTGATTTTCGAATTTTTTGCCGAAAATGGTCTCAATAAACGATTAAGTTTGACTCATTGATGAAGAATTCGAGGTCAAATTCGATTCTGTCCGGACGTCCGTTGCCACGATATCTTTCGGAAGGAAAGAGATAACGACTTGAAACTTTCAGGGTAAGTTGCGCATTCAAATGCGACGGTTAAGTCGTTAAGTTCGTTAATGGGCATAATCGGCCAAGTGGTTTCGGAGTTATACCCATCTGAAATATTATTTCCTCAATAACTCAAAAAATACAGACCCGATCGAATTGAAACATAGTAATTAGTTGCAGAAAGCCGATGCAGAATTTCCTGAGGATCGTATCACTAGCAAAATTCTTTTTTCTTCAAATATTTTATATGAGTCAGGTTCCATACTGAAATTGTACATGCTATTTTATAATATTAATTCTGAAAAAAAAACTGAATTCCAAAAATAAATGTATGACGGTTTTTTTTTTGGGTAGTGTATCCAGATCCTGATCGTGAGAAGGAGTGTCAACGGGCCTAACATCTAACACATTCTTTTTTATCATCTTGTCTACTCCCAGCAGGTCTGTTCTACAAGTGATGGCCATATGGTTGGAGATAAATGTATCATTCAACTACCCACACAGCATTTATGTCTATCTTTGTTTTAATCCTTTATTCCGGAAAAAGATGAAATACCTATGCATTTTGCGCGTAGAAAAATTCGTTGTGATCTCGATGTATTGATTTATTATCGATTTATATTCTTAATTTCGGCGATTTTTTCGTTTAGCCTTCAAATTGATGAAAACATTGGGAAATAATTATATTTCAACGCCCCTGATACGTTTACAGTATATACATTCTGCACAGAGGATTTCACAAAACCTTTATTGCTCAATTATGCACAATAGATTTTTAAAATCTATGTTCAATGAAGTAATTATCATCATAAATGGTGGGGGATTTCGATATTGATTTATTATCGATTTCTTTTATTAATTTCGATTTTTTTTTCCTTTTTGGGAAATAAATATATTCCAATGTCCCCTCTGGCTTTCACGATTTACATTTTGCTGCACAGAGGATTTCAAAAAATCTTTATTGCTCTATTATGCACAATAGATTGTTAAAATTAAGTTCAATTAAGTAATTATCATTATAAATAATGGGGGATTTCGATATTGATTTAATTATTATCGATTTCTTTTATTAATTTAGACTTTATCTTTGTTTTTTGGAAAAGGAATATATTCCAACGTCCCCTCTTACGTTTTTGATGCACAAAGGCTTTAAAAAATCCTTTATTGCTCCATTATAATATGCACAATAGATTATTTAAATCTATGTTTAATAAAGTAATTTTCATTGACCTAATATAAAATCAGATCTATGCTCATTTTTGACTCAACCATCGAATTTTTGTGAAACCTATAGTCCTATACCTACTGATTTAATTCTGTAAACCTATGAAAAATTCCGTCTTTTCTACTTGCTTAACTACCGGAGTTTGAACTTGGCACAGGAATATTTTGATCTACATTTCCAATAATTCAACCATGAATATGTAGGGCAGGTTAAGCATTTTTTTCAAAGCAAACCAATATTTTAATATTAATCCTAGACGTTGAGACAGACTCGTACGTTTATGTTGGGCAGTGTATTTAAATGACTGCAAGTGATTCAAATATTAATTATTTTCACCATATAGGATGTCTCAAGTTTCATATACGGCTATAGATAGGAAACATTTGGAATATGTCGTTGAATATCGAGTATATTCTACATTTGTTTCAACAAGCGAAGAGATTTTGATCCTACGAGGGTGCTTTTCGTGAAAAATGTTGGATTCCGTTGATTTTAGTGATATTTTGGACAGCAGGTAAGTTATTATTTATTCCATTTCGAAATTTCAGACGATTTTTAGTGAAATACATACGTGGGGGCGTTAATAAGTATTTATTTTTTAATTCCTTGATTATGATGAGTAAATTGTAGAGTATTGTTTGAGTTTTGAACTTATGCGAATAAATTAAATAAATCTTCTTCGATTCCCACAGGAAAAAAAATTGCTATCTACTAATCTATCTATCTGCTTTCCTTCACCATCTTCCAACATTTGTTCTATTTCGAAATACCAGAGAGGCTGAAGATAAGCCGGAAACCCCAGGAAGTTATGTTGAAAGTGGAGATTTGACACCACAAGCTTCCTGATACCATGTCGTTTTGTTATTACGCAAAGTATGGAAAAACGAGGCAAATTACACAACGTTCTCATTATATTCTATTTAAAATGAACAATTTCTGTATATGCGTGCCCTTAGTTCTAACTCACATAATCCCCATAATTTTATTTATATCCCTGGAACATTTTGCAAATCGAAAAATTTATTTGATGAGAAAAATTTTATACGCAACTTTTTTGTATCGTCTTCTTCGCCTAAAATTGTTAGTTTAGTTACAAAAATTATTAAAAAGCACTGATATATTCAGAGGGTTTCCTGAAATAATACAATTTCAATGGGCAAAGAGAAGGCACTTTAAATATTTGGCAGACCCCCTTAATTTTAGCTAAAGATCCACGTCTTGAAATTTTTCGGATCAATTTTGGAACACCCCGTATATTCACTAGCACCATAAGTATCGAGAATTTGTATTTGCAGGGTTAATTTCAACCCATTGGGCTCGGAAATATGCCCATTAAAAGGTTTGTTATCTTGCTATTAAAAAAATTACATTGTATTTATTCCGATACGTAATTTGACTACTATCAGGAACATAATATCTTATATTTAATCATCAAATTTCTCCAGTTGCTGATTCTGTGTGATGATATGAAAGTTTTCTCAATTAATGTTCATTCTAGTGAACAAACATAATGACTTTACACATTTTTTTGGATAATGAGATAAACAGGTTACGTAAGGAGGTCGATATTACATATTATTGATATTAAATATAGTTTGAATATACAGGGTGAGTCTTTGACCATTGCATTAATTTTAACCAAAGATTCCTCTCCTAAAATGAAACACTTTATTCATTTACCATTTTTCCAGATCCGGCTCAGGTAAAAAGTTACAAGCGTTTAAAGATTTCACAATGTGCTAATACACTCCCGCATATAAATTATCTATGACATTGTTGGTGGACGAGAATAAGGCATGGTAACGTGGTTTACAGCTTGATTCGGGATTCCAACACTCAGGGACGGATCCATAATAGTAGTGAAATTTCTGGAGTTTTCCATTTTGAAACATTCAATGAAGAATATCTCGAAAACGGTGCGTTTAAGGAGAAATGATAAAGAATAATATAATGTTCTAAAACGATGGAATATTCTTGAAATGACTCAAGAAAAACTTTATATGCTTTCTTTATGCAAATTTCGTTTAGTTTAATGAATCCACGAGTCCATAACTAGAAAACCAGTAGAAGTAGAAAATAACTAATATTTGGAAAATATGTATCATAGTTATAGGAAACTTTACGCCAACATTCATTTTATTCGAAAAAAGGATGTCAAAGCTACAAAATAAAAACTGATTTTTTTTCAAAATTTCATCAGCCTGTATCTCTTTACCTGAGCTGAGTTTGGAAAAATGTTAAATGAAAAAAGTGTTTCATTTGATGAGAGGAATCTTTGGTTAAAATTAATGCAGTGGTCAAAGACTCACCCTGTATATTGTAAAGGGTAGCCCATTTTTTTCAGAATCACTTCAACAGTCTATAATATGTTTAATTTCGAGTACGAAAATATCCTATAAACATTAATTGGTCCGCAAAAGCTACAGGGTGTTCAAGTTTTAAAATTTTTTCGTATTTTGGCCGCGCTTGTTCACCTCAACAGGGTGCCTATCAATTTGCCCCAGTCTAATTTGAGAATATTTGGCACGTAATGAGTTAGAGAGTTTCAGGGTTGGTTTGGAGTCCAAATGGGCCGGAGAAGTTCGTTAATGGGCAAAATTCACCGAGTGGTTTCGGAGTTATAGGCATCAGGAATCTTGTTTTTCCATTAACTCGAAAAATACTGATTTGGTGGAATTTCAACTAGGTAGATATTTGAAAAATGACAACACTAAGACTTGTACGAAATTTTGTGAGGACCGTATTACTAAAATTTTTAAGAAAATTTAAAATATTCTGAATCTCAAAAATTATCCGTCAGAGATTGCACAAATTTTGCTAGAGCCTTAAAAATAAACGATTACAGTTTACTGATCCATTGATTTACACTAGAACAACAAATTCGTCAACGGTTCTTGATTTTTGAACGAGTTTCTTTATGTGTTTATGCACTTGAAATGATAGAATCGGACATTTCGAGTCTATGGTCAATGGTCATATCCATTCCATAAGGAGAAGCAATTCGTTCAAAAGATTATTTTTAATCGATATTTAATACCTAACGCGGGTCGAGTTATATACAGAGAGATTCACGAAGACCGTACGTTCGTTAGAATATTCCAAAGGAAGATTCGAGATAAACACTTGAACTTGTATAGTTAAGTTTTGTTAGGAGAGTTGAATTTTTGGAAAATATTTCAGATTCGTTCGACTTCCGGTTTCACCGGAATTGATACCAACTTTCGTTTTTTAAACGTAATACCAATGTTTTCATTGATAATCAGATTAACCATTGAATTCTACATTGTTTTAATGTGTCACTTACATATTATTCTCAGAAAATTCATGTGAAATCTGAAAAAAACCTTCAATTTTTTTTTTAAATAGGGCTTCATTCCAATGTTAGTAACTTGTATATTTTTGCATGAAAATTCTAAATTTTCTAGCTTCTATCAGAAGACATACCAATGCTTCACCTTCGTTTATCAAAAATTAAATTGAACATACAGGTTGTTTCTATTTCAATGTCAAAGTCAGTCATAAAAAAACCTCAAATATATTTTTTTCAAATGAGAACCCATTTTTTCTATTGGTCAGTTGGAATCTACGTTAAAAAATAGTGTATTTTTATAATACGTTACTTATACCGAATATCTGGGGAAATAAGTAGACCAGCTGACCAATAAAAAAATGGGTTCTCATTTGAAAAATATGAGTTTTGAGGTTTTTTTGTCATGACTGATTTTGACGTTGAAATAGAAACAACCTGTATATTCAATTGAATTTTTAATTAACGAAGGAGAACCATTAGTATGTCTTCTGAAAGAAGCTAGAAAATTTGGAATTTTCATGCAAAAATCTGTAAGTTATTAACATTGGAATGAAGCCCCATTTGAGAAACTTCAAAGAGTTTTTTCAGATTTCATCCGAAATTTCTGAGAATAATATGTAAGTGACACATTAAAACAATGTAGAATTCCATGGGTAATCTGATTATCATTGAAAAAACTGGATATTACCAGATTAAAAACGATGGTATAGAATTCAACTCTCCTAACAAAGCTCAACTATAAAATTTAAAATGTTCATCTCGATACTTTCTTTGAAATATTCTAACGAAAGGTCTTCGTGAATCACACTGTATACGAACACCTTAAAAAACTAAATATAAAATTTCCAACGCATTAAATATTAAAACCATAGACATAAAACATAATACCTCGATGTCAGGGATAAGCATACATTTTACCCCGTATAACTAATGAACTACTGATCGCAGAGCATCGCAGAAAATACATTAATTTATTATTTAGTGAATATTGTTGTATACATCTACAATTGCCTGCAAATATCTTCTTCAGGTAAACGAATAGGCAGTGAAATTGCATAGTCTGATAGGGGTTTTCGAAATATGGAGGGTAAAAGGGCCTTCTTGTTCTGTTCCACCAAATAATGATCGTACGAAAATCACAATTAGCTACGCAATTCTAACGAAATACAGAGATTGAGTATGAAACGGAAAAACAAGTGTTGAAAGTTGATAAAGAAGGCTTATCGCTAAAACCACATTTCCTCTTTGGATGATAGCAAAGCTTTGGCTTCACCCCCCTCTGAGCAGGATATATAAATCTAAATCTGTATATTTCTTCCTCATTTTGTTTAAACAAGTACTGATTGATATTTCGTTGTCGAGGTTTGTGTCCATCCCAAGTTTCACAAAAAAAAACGCCGGTAAATAACCAATTTTAATATAACAATTTGATCTTAATTTTCAGAGGGTGGTTCTTATTTGAAGCTGATGTTATAGGGCTTTTCTAAGGCAACTAGCGTTTTTTCAACTGCTAGCTGCCTTTTGAAGGGCAATATTACTAGGCTAAAATCTACAGAGTGATCCAGAAAGTGTCTCTTCTTAGTGCAGTGTATTTATTTTTTTGAAAACTGTAAAATTTCTTTATTCGGTGTGTTCAAAGTAAAAATGTACAGTTTGAGGGTATAATTTGTTCGAAAACTATTTCAATACATTATTCGAGGTGTTCACAGCAAGTGAAAGTATTTCTTCTCAACTATACATTTATATATAATATCAGTTATTGATTGAATTGAATTTAAAATGCAGGTAATTGTAGAGTTATTATTTTAATTTTTAACTTATTATCTTCATTCCATTCCGACATACGAATGAAAAGTGATCTTATTTGGGTTCAATGAAAATTTGTCGACAATAGTTCTTTTGCAGAATTTCATCTTATTTCTACAATATGGCATTTCTACAAATGGACATCAAATGGAAGGTAACGAATACGAAAATTTGTTGTGATATTACTATAACATGGTGGATATATTCTTCATAAAGATTTGTAATTTCTAACACTTTTATAAATTTATTTTCTATTTAAATAGATTGAGCAACTGAGAAATTGTGATCTAATTGTTTATTAACTATTAACGCGTATGCTTTTCTCTATTTATTTCCAGTATTAGGTTGCTATCTTTATTCAAATTGTGTAGAATTTTGAAAACCGGGTTAAACTTGTTTTATTCAGCTAACAATTTCGTATAATTCGAATTAATTTTGTTGTGTTGGTAGCTTTGATGGTGTTTTTTCAATTCTTGTTCCGAATTTTCTACATTTTTCCTATATATAATTTTTCACAACTAACGTAATGTCACTGATACACCGGATTTATCTTCTTTATTGCTCTTTGATTCATTATTCTTAATTAGTTTTGCCATGTTATTGTTTGTCCGGAATAAGATATTTAACTGTTGGTTTTGAAGAAATCTTTTAATTTGGTGACTCAATTTGCTAAAATATATTAAGCTGTTGAATGTTTTATTTGTATCCTTAATTTCTGGAAATACTAAACTAATTTTCTGAATTTTTTTGTTTCGACATTTATTTTCTGAAAAAAATTGATACCTATCTACGGTAACATCATTTAGGTAAGTTACACCGTCTAATAAAGCAGCAAAAAACATCTGGAGTATTCATTCAAAAAATTATATCACTCACTCACTCTATAAAATGAATGCCGTTATAAGTAAAATTTGTATGCCATACTGAGAATAATAAAAACTAAAATTGACCTGTCCTCACCCTATGCACACACTGTATAAGAATTGGTAGATTTATCATTGACATACAGGGTGTAATACTTATTATATGTTATAATTAATTACTCTGTCTGATAGTACCAAGCAATATTTTTGAATTTTTTCGTTCCATTTACACTTCTACGCTCATAAAAGTGGAAGAAATATTTTTAGTGTTCACGTATCTACAGGGTGAAAAATATTAACAAAGATATCAATTAAATGTTCAGAATTTTCCTACTCCGGTCCTGTTTTTTTTTTATTTCAGAAATGGTTAAACGAAAGCATTCGAAGAGGAGTGATATATAACTGCAAACTTTGAAATCTGCCAGTTGATTAATTGGACATCCTGTATACATCTTATTAATTAAGGAAAACATCCTATGAATATATGTCATAAAAGAGTTAAACCTTTGAACCACGGGGCGCCAAAGTTTAAATAAAAAAATGTTGTTTTTGCTGATAACTTCAAGTATGTTACAGTATTCCAACAATATTGATCTGTTAGAGTTTAAATCTGGATAATTTCTGAGAAACAGAAAAGGTGATTTATTTCTACTCTATGGTTAATCTATAAGATGGCGAAATAAAACTGTATATTTACGGACCCCACAAAATAATATGTACTGTAAACCAAGTATCATATGACATTTTATGCTATACATAATGTAGTATACAGGGTGATTCACGAAGACCGTTCGTTAGAATATTTCAAAGAAAGACTTGAGATAAACACTTGAAATTTTATAGTTAAGCTTTGTTAAGAGAAATGAATTCATGGAAAAAATTTCAGATTTCACCAGATTTCGTTTTTTAAATGTAATACTCAGTTTTTTCATTGATGTTCAGATTACCCATTGAATTCTACTTTGTTTTAGTGTGTCACTTACATATTATTCTCAAAAAACTCGTGTGAAAACTGAGAAAACACTTTAAATTTTCGCAAATAACTATTCCAATGTTAATAACTTCTAGATTTTTGCATGAAAATTCCTAATTTTATAGCTTCTATCTGAAGACATATCAATGTTTCTCCTCCGAGATCGTTAATTAAAAATTGAATTGAACATACAGGGTGTTTCTATTTCAATGTCATAGTCAGTCATGATAAAAACCTCGAAACTAATAATAATAATACATACTACTGCTAAATGCTACTAAGCATTTAAGAGCAGTAGTATATATTATACAAAATACACTATTTTTTAACGCTGATTTCAGCTGACCAATAAAAAAAATGGTTTCTCATTTGAAAACAATTGGTTTTGAGGTTTTTGTCACGACTGACTTTGACATTGAAATAGAAACACCCCGTATGTTCAATTGAATTTTTAATTAACGAAAGAGAAGCATTGGTATATGTCTTCTGATAGAAGCTAGAAAATTAGGAATTTTCATGCAAAAATCTACAAGTTATTAACATTGAAATGAAGCCCTATTAGAGAAAATTCAAAGGGTATTTCAGATTTCGCACGAATTTTCTGAGAATAATATGACACATTAAAACAATGTAGAATTCAATGGGTAATCTGATTATCAATGAAAAAACTGGGTATTACGTTTAAAAAACGAAAGTTGGTATCATTTCCAGTGAAACCGGAAGTCGAACGAATCTGAAACATTTTCCAAGAATTCATCTCTCCTAACAAAGCTTAACTATAAAATTTCAGGTGTTATCTCGAGTCTTTCTTAGAAATATTGTAAGGAATGGTCTTCGTGAATCACCCTGTATATTATATTGAATATACATCTACTAGTAGCAAGGCCGTAGCATTTCGGACGGGGTTTGAACCCCTAACCCTTCGCCCCCCTCATGGCTACGCCCTTGACTAGTAGATATTCTAATAACTGATTCGACGCATTCGCCAATTCGTACTAATATAATAAAAATCAAATATTCTATATCCTCTTAATTGGTCCAATTGCGACTCTAAATTACCCGGTGGCCCACTCAAAAACACACAAAATTCAATCAAAATTGGTCACACCGTTTACGAGGAGTTCAAACACATACACATTTTAGAGTATAAATTATGGTGGATGCTTCGATCAATAAGTACTTATTGATCTGAGGGTAGATGTCACAGGAATTTCGATAACCATTGAATATTGAAAAGGTCTAACTTCCATCGAAGTGAAAAATCGAAGAACCATTGGTTATTCGATAGTTTGAAAAAAAATTAAAGACGACAAAGCCAAAATCCCAAAAGAGTGTTCTTAAACGATGTAGCCTTATCAGCCATAGATTCGAGCGATGACAATCGCAATTATTATGAATGCGCTTTGAATTAATTTTTATGATTACCCAGACGATAAATCAATTTTAAATAATCGCCACTAGTTCTTCAATCTTCAATAATCTTCTTATCTCAAACTTTCTAAAATAGAATTTTAATTGGTAATGTTTGAATTGAAATAAGAGCGTTTGATATTTTATCAACATCGCGCATGAACAGTTTATAGAAAATTTGTCCTTTTTGACATTGAACGATTTGAATTACAGAAAAAATCGGGGTGAACAATAATAATTCGCAATAATCTCAGATTGACACCAGATTTTATACTGTTTGTTGTGTCGGAAATAGGTAAATTTCTCTGATCATAGTTGAAGTGTTCAAATTATCCAGTTCAATTTCGCAAAACACTAAAATAAATTGTTTACCTTTGAAAAAATCTTATCAATTCAACTACTCTGCACTTTATTGCATTATAAACCATAACTTCATACTAAGTTAGTGAATATTCTTCAGTTCTGAAACAATTTTTCTCTTTTATAGGTTAGGAAAATGGTATTGAAGGCTACAGTAGTGAAAACTACCCCCTTCGAAGGGCAAAAACCTGGCACAAGTGGTCTCAGGAAAAAAGTGAAGGTTTTCATGGAGAAAAACTATACGGAAAATTTCGTACAATCCATTTTTAACGCTTTGGGGGATAAAACAAAAGGGGCCACTCTGATCGTAGGTGGAGACGGTAGATATTTCTCCACCCAGGCCGTTAAGATAATCATCAGAATTGCAGCAGCAAATGAGGTACGTACATTCAAAACCTTGGGTCGAATAAAAACCGAAGTTTTCAGGTGAAAAAACTCATAATCGGTCAACTAGGAAACATATCAACTCCAGCAGTTTCTGCTTTAATTCGTTTTAATAAAACTCAAGGTGAGCCCAAAAGAGATACGTTTCGCACAAGAAAACTAAAAAATTTATTCCAATTTTCAGGTGGTATCATTCTGACAGCCTCTCACAACCCCGGTGGTATAAGGAATGATTTTGGAATCAAGTTCAACATCGAAAGTGGGGCGCCAGCTCCTGACTCCTTCACGGATCGAATATATGAAATTTCTAAAACTATCGGGGAATATAAGATAGTTCCAGATTTGGACTGCGACGTTTCTTGTCTAGGCCTACAGAAATTCGAGGTGAGGGATCCTGTGAATGAATTGGGAGAGTTAAAATAAAACGAGAATCGTTTTAGGTTGACGGCAGACCTTTTGAAGTAGAAGTTATCGACTCTACCCAGAATTACGTGAAATTGATGAAGGAGATATTCGATTTTGCCAAGTTGAAAGAATTGATTCGTGGCAACGATAAGAAGAAACCTTTCAATATTTTATTAGATTCAATGAATGCAGGTAAGTCGAAACATCCCCTGTAACTAATTGAATTTAGGAATCATTCAACGTTATAGTTACTGGCATATATGTCCGAAAAATATTTGTGGAAGACTTAGAAGCTAGTCCGGACACCAACGTTCGCAGAATAATACCCTTGGATAATTTTGGAGAAGTCCACCCAGATCCCAATCTAACTTATGCTAAGGAACTAGTTGATAAGCTGAAAGAAAACCCCTCTTACGATTTTGGAGCTGCCTTCGATGGCGATGGAGATAGGAATATGATTTTAGGAAAAAACGCTTTCTTTATCACGCCCAGTGATAGTTTAGCTGTGATCGCTGATAATTTAGAATGCATACCCTACTTTAAGAAACATGGGATCAAAGGATTTGCTAGGAGTATGCCAACGTCAGCTGCCGTAGATCGGTAAGTTTTTTTCGAATTATTCGTCATGTTAACAAGTGATTTTTAGCTACCGCAACATCTCATGACCTTGTGTGGGCGTGGTTTGATTTAGACACGCCTCCAGTGAAACTACTATACCATACAATTGTTTCCAGGGTTGCCAAGGCGTTAAACAAGGAGATTTTCGAAGTGCCAACCGGGTGGAAGTTTTTCTGCAACCTCATGGACGCTGGAAGGTTATCCCTATGCGGAGAAGAAAGTTTTGGCACAGGTTCAGACCACATAAGGGAGAAAGATGGCATCTGGGCAGTCCTAGCTTGGCTGAGTATCATCCAGCATAAGAATCAGTCGGTCGAGGAAATCATGAAAGCGCACTGGGCGAAATATGGAAGGAATTACTTTACAAGGCGAGATCTTTTATACCTTGTACATTCTAAGTTATATTGACAACGGTAGTACGTTGTAAAATATTTGTTTTCTTGTTCAGGTACGATTATGAGGAGTGCGACGGTGACAAGGCAAAAGCGATGATGGATGATCTCGAGAAGAAAATAAGTTCCGGTGAATTGATCGGGAAGAATTTTGATGGGTCCGGAAAGACTTACAAAGTGAAGTTGACGGATAACTTCTCCTACACTGATCCTATAGATAATAGTAAAGCTTCGAAACAGGTAAAGTATACAAGGTGTTGAGTACCATAGGTTTGTATTTGTATTTTATTTTTCATTATTTTTGTTTCGATTTGGGATAAGTCCAATTTTAGTTGATTGCTTGAAAATAATAGCTTTATAGAATCTCAGCTTAGGTACTTGATTCCCTGCTGGGGAAATGCTCCAACATATTTGACAGATAAAATTCAGAGAGTACAGAACAAATCTATCAAATTTATCAGAATCAAAAGTGCAAATATAGTTAAAGCAGCAATCAGTAAGTTTAATAAAATATTTTAATATACTTCATGATTGTTTCTATTTGGGGTTTCGCTTATAATAATAAATGAATCATCCGGTACATAAGAACCATCAACGACAAAAGATTTAAATTCCGGGTTCCCGTAGAATTCCATATATCGACTGTACGAAGAATAATGATCAATACAACCGAAAAACAATCAAGATGTCGTCTTAAATACTTCAATCCCAATAAGAAATGTATAATACATAATTTATTTTGTTGATTATGAGATCTATGGATGGTTATACAAAAGCAATTTTTTTAACAGGTAAAAGTAAAGGGAATAATATGAAAACCAAACTTCTGACAAAAATTCCAACTGGTTTTCACTTTATTATAAAGTCTTCGTCAAATAATCAAAACATAATCGTTTTCTTCTTTATAACTAGTTATATTTTGTTTATTTTAGAGCGGTGTTGAAGACTTTACAATAAAGTGGAAACCAGTTGCCATTGTTTCTTGAAGATTGGATCAGATATTATTGCCTGACCTTCTACCTGTTAAAAAAATTGTAATTGGTTAAATTAACCCTAATTATTCGACTTAGTAACGATGAAGACAATGAACCAAATTTATAAAAAGAAGGATATGCTTATACTTGCAGAATATAAAACTTTACTTCAATATACCCACATATTTTTTGGTTTGTCAATAAATTCTTTAATATTTTCTATAACGTTTTCATAATGCTTTCCTATAAGAAGGAAAATTGAATTAAATCATTGATGGATACTCTGGGAGGTATACTCATTATTGAAAGGTTTTTTTCTGGGTTTTCTCTCCCAAACTCTGAAAAATATCTATAAAATAAAAATTAATTATTTTGTGATTTGAGAAACACAAGGAGTAATACAAAGATTCTAATGACAGAACCTGATTATGTTAAAAGGAAACTTAAGGGGTCAACTTGTATTTTATTGAACAGAAAATGCAATTTTGCAAATTGCTCAATTGGTATTGACCATATTTGGCTAAATTAATTGAAAAAGGAGTTGGAACTTGGAAATTTCTATGCGAAGTAAAACTATGTTAGCTATGATTTTTAAATACTGTCAATGTGACAATTCTTGAATTTCACAAAATAACTATCAACAAAATAATTCTAAAGATTTTCATTAAGCGTCTGACGAAGGAGTCTGATATAGACTCCGAAACGTTACGATATAGTTGTTTCTTCGTTGATGTTGTTTCGTTGTTGTTTCTTAGGCAACATTGTTCAATTGATTGCTTCTGACAAATATCTTGTGTTTCTTACGCAGAAGAAAATCACAAAATAATTAATTTTTATTTTATAGATATTTTTCAGAGTTTGGGAGAGAAAACCCAGAAAAACACTTTTCAATAATGAAAATTGAATGCTTTGGCCGACAACAAATCAAATGATGTTCTCATATATTGCAAGTCTAGGAATCCCCTTTGTTTATGAATTCGGCCCATTATAGGTTTTGAATTCTGGATTCCTTTCAGAATCCCATTATCCAGCGGTGGGAAGAATATCTGAAAAAAAATGTAGACAATGTTCAATTCCTCTTGAAACCTTACCTCGGAAATCCATCTGTAAAAAAAGACAATAGAACCAAAGTTTACCCAAATATTTAATTGCTCACAACATTTTCCTCATTTTTGAACGATACTTCAATTGTAATGTGAAATTAAAACTAAGATCAATTTGAAATTATTGGTAACTGAACATTGTAACAACAGCAGAAAGAAAAATGTCTCGTAGTGAACTTTATTTTATTATTATTATTATATGAATAGCGTTGGGAACTTGTCCAGTTCCCTCAGTCTCAGTTTGTGGACCCCTAGTTCCTCAAATCTGATCCTGTCTCCAGCGGGGCAGTCACACATGATGTGTTCGATAGACTCGTCGTCCTCCAGGCATAGTCTGCACTCGGAGTCCTCAGTCAACCCCAGCTTACTAAGGTGTTTCCTGAGGACACAAAGGACTGTGTATACAGAGGAACACCAGGCAGGGGATGCCCACAGGGTGGTGTTCTATCACCTCTCCTGTGGAATCTGGTCCTGGATGGGCTCCTGGTTGAGCTGGCGGGGGCTGGCCTAATGGTTGTAGCCTATGCAGATGATCTCGTGATACTAATCAGAGGTAAACATCCAAATGTCATCGCTGATCTTATGCAGGATGCTCTGTGTAGGATTGAGCGATGGTGCTTGAATAACGAGCTTACGGTTAATCCTGAAAAAACAGAGATGATTCTCTTTGACATAAAGAGGGGGCCCTGTAACATAAGACTTCCAAGTCTGTTTGGAGTAGGGCTCAATCTAACAGAGCAAGTTCGATATCTGGGTGTGATACTGGACCACAAACTACTGTGGAACAAACACATTGAGGAACAAACCAAAAAGGCCGAGATGATCTTTTGGTCCACTCGGAGAGTAGTGGGAAATGGATGGGGCTTCAAACCACACATTATTCACTGGTTGTATACTGTGGTGGTGAGGCCTATCCTAACCTACGCATCATTGGTGTGGTGGACTTCTTTGGAGAAGTCATATATCCGCAACAAATTGACAAGATCTCAGAGAAAAGCTTGTTTAAGCATCACAGGTGCTCTGAGATCTACTCCAACAGCAGCTATGGAGTGCCTGCTGGGGCTACCTTCCCTGCATCTTGTAGTTGAGGAGGGGGCTATGAAGACAGCTTTAAGAATCTGGGAACAGGGATAGTGGCGTGACAGCGGAATGTTTAGGGGACACGCGAGGGCACTCAAGAAGGTGGATGATGATGATGCATCTCTCCTCCGGAGGAGTGACCGTGCGGGCTCCTTATTCTGCTTTAACGAACCCTATAGGGTGATTGTTCCTGATAGAGACCAATGGGATACAAGGAGTGATCTCCTTAAACCGGAGGGGCCCACATGGTTCACAGATGGCTCCGTAACGACTACAGGGACAGGTGCAGGCATTGTGGGACCTCGAGTGAGCATGTCCATCCCTCTCGGGAAGAACTGCTCTATAATACAGGCAGAACTATATGCTGTTCTTGTCTGCGCGCTGGAAAACATCCGATTAGGATACTCTGGCAAGTACATATATATATGCTGTGACAGTCAAGGAACGTTAAAATCCCTATCTGATGTGAAAATAAACTCCTACTTAGTAGGCGAATGCAGGAAGGCTCTGCGAAGGCTGGGCGCTGGTAACGTTGTAAAACTCATCTGGTGTCCGGCTCACTCGGAGATTTCAGGTAATGTTAAGGCAGATAAGCTGGCGAAGCAGGGGGCTCGGATACCATATATAGGTCCTGAGCCCCGCTTCCAGTATGTCGTACCTCTGTTAAAACATTCTTCAAGAATCGTTTGGACAGGAATTTCTCCAGTGTATGGAACATGGCAGTAGGACTCGGGCAGTCAAGGCTTCTCATTAAGAAACCATCGTCAAAGTCTGAAGTAAAGAAACTTCTTTCACTCGAAAGAAGAGAATTGAGCCTGGTGACTGGATTACTAACTGGTCACCAGTTCAACAAACATCTGAATAGGATGGGATTGGCCGATAGCGCTCTGTGTCGCTGGTGCAAGAGCATGGAAGAAACAGCTGAACATATTCTGTTTGACTGTAACAACCTTAAGGAATTGAGGTTCATACACCTAGGCAACCCAACACCTACGATTCCTACGGTGAGAGGGACTTCTCCTTTTAAGCTCGCGGCATTCCTGTCAGCGTGCTTTTTGGACTGAGTCTCACGAGTTTGGCAAGCGGGAGAACAATGGGCCTGAAGGCCTCAGTTCAGCCTGGGACGGCTCCGCGGTAGAAGAAGAAGAAGAAGAGAAGTATACAGCTGTTAGGATTCTCAGCTCTACCGTAGAGAATCTGAGCCATTGTCTGGCTCTTTCATCTGATGGGCCAGTAATTGTTGAGCCAGGATGTCTGTCCGGGTATACTGCTCCAGATTTCCTGGACCATTTGGTCCAACCATCTGTTGTTCTCCCTCTCAGGTGTCCTGAGAGGGATATCACAGCCCGGTTCAGGTGCAATGAGCCCCAAGGAAGCCCCCCAAGGCTCCAATGAGTTCGCCATCTCATTACCCTTATGCCCAAGTGGCCCAGGACCCATAAGAGCTGCTGCCTGTAGCGCCTTCCAAGTTCAGCAAGCGTGGTCCGGCAATCCTGCACAACCAGGGATTTGCGGTAGTATGAAGTCAAGGCCTTCGAGGCAGCTTGGCTATCCGTTAGGATCTTGATTGATCCGTGAGCCCAACCTTTCTCAAGTATGAGCTTCGCACAGTGATCATTTCGAATACTGAAAATTTATTTTGTAGACTTTTTTATGTACCTAACGAATTTAACATTTCTCTCTCTCTAATGATTTTCATGAAGCAATTTTGAATAAGTGGGTTAACTTTAGCGGATCCAGAAGATAACAATATGGCGGAGGTTTTACACGATCAATCTGGTATCAATCCAGACCATCAGTCCATCAGTATACGCATACAGAAGCAGTTTCCGATCAATCTGACATCAATCCATGATTGATGTCAGGCTGAACTGATGCCAGATTGACCGTGCGACCTCCGTCTAAGATACAAAGTACATGCAAACGTGATTATCCTAGTACGAAAACTAATTTCAAGTAAACATAGTGAATAATCTCTATTGTTAATATTTGATCAGCAGAAATTACTTGAAAACGATAATATCAAACTTTTTGAAGTGAATTTGGATAGAAATACTTTTTTGAATGAAGTTATTCATGATGACCTAATTTTATTAGTCCAGTATGAATTTTTCTCAAAGTTTATCAACTTGCAGTTTAAATGACTCGAATTTGTTTCAATTTTTAAATAGAATTTTGAGTAGTAAATTAGATCATGGATGACTATGCAATTTGAATATGAATTTTTCTCAGAGCTTATTAATATTGAATAATTTACACGTAAAATAACTTGAATTTGTTGAAAAACCGCGACAAAATGGCGAAATATCAAAGAGGGCACTTGCATTGACGATTAAATCTTGATTTTTCGCTCTGGGTCCAACGATGGCTAGAGTTGGGGCCGAATCCGGGAGATCCCTTAAGCACCCCACCCCCATTTAAGGGGGCCCGACCAAACCCTAAGACCTTTCAACAAACCCTTTTCTTCTATCTGAAAATTATAAAGACACAACACCAACACTCGCGGCAAAAAACACAATGGCTGTTTTTTAGTTAACGTTGATGTTCAACTTTTTCGAATGATCGCCAGTGCGCAAGCGTCTAGATTCAAATATTTTGTTTACCGGAAAAATGAAGGGAAAACATAGAACTGTATATGCGTTATTGGTTGGTTTCAATCAGAAAATCAGGTTTTGCTATGACGGGCATGCGCAGTCGGGGTTTCAAGAATTTAAAATTGAGCGGGAAAAGTTGGGAAATCGTATTTTCCATGTTATATTCGTTCTGTTCTGCTCATGCTAATGAAATAGCTTTTATATCTATTTTAGCTCGACTATTTCAAAACGTGTATGTGGTCTTTCGGTTAATAGTTATTCGAAATTAACGAAAATTACATCTATTTTGGAAGACTGATATTTTTTAACATTTTCAACTGATTTTTATGAGCAGCGAGCTGCAATTAACAGTTTTTTTGAAAAGTAATAGAAGAACTATATTTGTTTTAAACTCGAATTCCAAAATAGTGGTTTTTACAAGAATATTATTCTAATCAATTACTGATTTGAGTTGTAGAAAATTTAATTTTGTCGATTTAACTTTGTAGTTTATTGATGATAATAAATAAACAAATACAATGATCCAAACCAAGATAGGTTGAAACAAATATTTTGTACGTAAAACACTAGTTTTTGTGTTTTGAACTTAGAGTAATTCAACTTGAATTCCTTGTAGACGATGTGAAGAGAGAATATGAGTCACGAGAAGTAGCCTGTCACGAAATAAACGATCTGAAATTTTGTAAACATCAAAGGGAGTACAGGAAAAATAGCTAAAAGGAAACAAACAACTACCCAAGAAATTTTAAGAGAATTTTCAATCCGTATCTCATTTTTTGTATGTAAGAAAATAGAAAACGCAATTAATATCAATCACAATCAATCACCAATAAAATTGTTCTTTTACGTCCCTTGTTTTTTTGGTTCAAATATTTCAGGCGAATTGTTTAAAAGAAAATGTAAGAAATATTGTCCCAACATTTAAGTTGTAGAAAATTTATTTTTGTCAATTTAACTTAGTAGTTTATTGATGATAATAAATATACAAATACAATGATCCAAAGGAAAACATTCAAGAAATATCTACGATAAAATTATGTTCTTCACACTATATGGGAATTTTCTATTGACCAAATATGGCTATTATTGAAATTATTTGTTACATTATCCCATGTGGATGTGGATCAAAATTGATTTTGTACGATATTCATTCTGCTGCATAAAACCTATTGAAACACACTATATTTCTTTCCATTAATAAATTAAGCTGAATGATTTTTGTTCTTAGGGTATAAGGATCATCTTCGAAGACGGTTCAAGACTCGTCTACAGACTTTCAGGAACAGGAAGCAGTGGAGCTACGATAAGATTGTATATCGAGAGTTTCGAAGAGAAGAACGTTGAAACGGATGCTCAGGTGATTATCAGATAGTCGGGACGAAATTAAGTTAATAACTTGAGTACGTTTTCAGGAACAACTCAAGCCTCTGGTACTTATCGCCTTGGATATTTCCAAACTCCAGGAACATACAGGTTGTGAGGCCCCAACCGTTATAACATAATTTCACCTCAGGATCCGCACACATTTTAGAATGTGTTTAGAAGTTCCATTTTATACTCGTTGAAAGTCGATGTTTTATGAATATATATACTCAACGTGATATGGCTTATAGTCCAAATTTATATTTTCTGTGAAAAACTATCTCTCCCCAGTTTGTTTCGGTTCAGATATTTTTATAATTAGCTAATTAAATATATAATTTGTTAAGAAATATCTGTTATGTAAATTGTTCCTCTATTCTCTACGCTTCAAATATAAAAGGTATTAGCAATATTTAATCATTCACAGAAAACAATTGTATTTCCAACACCCTGTATATTGAAAGATAATTCAATATAGGGTGCGTTATGGTACAGGTTATATCTCCACTTATTATGGTCTGCACATCCGTAACTATATTCAGAGAGTGAAGATGGATTAAAACAACTAAACAACTTAATAAATTCTGTATTTTGAAAACTTAACAATTTGTTCGCTGGTTTAGTTTTTCAAGGAATTCTATCACATATTTCCACGGTTACTAATACTGATAACATAGAAGCTATTTATTGAAAAGATCATGAAAAAGGGTGTGCCTCATGGTTCAGTTTAGATCCCACCACAATGTGCACCTCTGGTGTGAAAATTAGTAACTTAAGTAAGTAGTAACTGGATTTATCTGGATTTTTGACTAGAAAAAGTGTCCGATTTTCAATTCCCAGTTCTCTAGATACAATTTTATTGAGTTTGTCAACAATCAACATTCTCCAAATCATAATCAACACAACGTTAAAGTAACAATTCAGTCTTAGTTATTTGTAATCACCTTATATTAATCGCCTTACGAAAAAAATCCTTATCAAATTCTACTTTTGTCAAAAGAAAAGCTACAAAATACAACACTAGTATACCAATCGTAAAACATTCGACTACAATAAAATGCGATAGGCTCATACCGATCTCTAACCAGGACCCGACATTCTTTATACGATACATGAAATAAAACACCATCAAATCTGATATCAGAAGAATGGTACAAAACGAACCGGTCAAGTTCATACCTGTCTTGATCACGATATCCCTAAAAACGCAGGCCGATAACAAGAAAGGCAGAACGAGTTTTACGAAGATCAAAACGGTCATCAGAAATGGACTGAATACGGTTAGAAAACATCTGACCCACATTGGGTCGAAAGAGTTTAGACTTGCAATGTTTCCGGTACCAAAAAAACCGATGAGGATGGTACAGACGAAAATTAAACACTTCCTGAAATTCTCGAATTGCCTGTTAGATTTCATTTTCAAACATATCTCTATTTTCATCCATAAGGTTAACAGTACGCAGTATAATGTTAAGAAAATGAGTTCGTAAGACATCGTGGTCATTAAGTAGAAAGGTGCGAAAGCTAAGAATATGGTGTAAATTCTGACTTCTAAAAATTTTACAGAAAAAGGTATGCAAAAGATGGGTATTAAGAATAATACCCAGGATACATACTTGAGAAAAGGACTATTATCAAAAAACTCCAAAGAAATTACAAGAGAATTTAAAAAAGAGAGGTTGAAACAAATATTTTGTACGTAAAACACCAGTTTTTGTGTTTTGAACTTAGAGTAATTCAACTTGAATCCCTCAA
Organism: Halyzia sedecimguttata; assembly: GCA_937662695.2. Classification (NCBI taxonomy): domain Eukaryota; kingdom Metazoa; phylum Arthropoda; class Insecta; order Coleoptera; family Coccinellidae; genus Halyzia; species Halyzia sedecimguttata. The sequence continues at coordinate 897,139 of OW569419.2, read as the reverse complement.
ATTCCTTGTAGACGATGTGAAGAGAGAAAATGAGCCACGAAAAGTAGCCTGTCACGAAATAAACGATCTGAAATTTTGTAAACATCAAAGGGAGTACAGGAAAAATAGCTAAAAGGAAACAAACAACTACCCAAGAAATTTTAAGAGAATTTTCAATCCGGATCTCATTTGTCGTATTTAAGAAAATAGAAAACGCAATTAATATCATCATAAAGGAATAACACCAACGGTACTGAAAACCGAAAATAAAAAGAAGGATACACAAAGAGAAGAACATTATATAAACAAATTTGGAAGGATTCAGTTTGAGAGAAAAATTCTGGGATATAATATCAGAATTAATCGCGAGAAAATAAAACATAATACTGGGGAAAAGAAAATAAAGATAATAAAGAAATGAAAAAGACTGCATGAAACACATGAGAAATACTAACATACTGTAAATAATCGTAATCACTCTTAAAAATTCATTTTTACTCTTTTGAATTTCGATTTTCTCGTTCACAAAAAGGAAAGTAGCCAGATATAATATCCAAAATACCAAGCCCATAGACACTGAAAATAAGATGTAATTCATAAAATAATTATGGCAGTAGTCGATCGCTTTCAAGATTTCCTTAAATAACAATTCACATTTTGCCATGATGTTATTATGGGTTTCGTTGCTGTACCAAAGCTCAGTGAAATTTTTATCGAAATTATCGTCTGTTACATCTCTATACGGTTTGTAAAAAAAAGTACTCTTCTCTATCTTCTGCTGTTTCACGTTGAATATCTTGAAAACTTGTTGGATATTCGTTAAGAAGTTTTGAACCTTTCCCGTTTCTGTTATGCTTAAATAATCAACAGGAAGCTTACCAAGATTATTCGTCGGATAATTTATACCAACTAATGAAGAAATTAATGGAGCTATATCAATTTGAGCGATATCTTGACGTTTGTTACTAATTTGTACACCAGAGCCCCATGCGATGATGGGGGTGAAAGTTTCATGATCCAAACCGGAACCATGGGAACCCCAGTTAGTCATACCGTGATCCGAGGTGAAAATAAACGATGTCAAATGATCTGGGAATATTTCGTTAAAAAGTTTTGTCATAGACTCTACATTACTATCCACGAACTCAATATTTTGAATATATTGTTTGGAATGTGGTTTAAAAGCATGCCCTGCGGTATCTAGACCCAGTAAATGCAGAAAAAACACATTTCCAGCTTGTTTAAATATCTCAGAGTCCCTATAAGTATTCAACACCCATTTAGTCTTTTCGAATACCCATTGATCCAACATCGTGGTCGCTTTATTTCCGAAATCTTGCATTTGAGCGTCATAAGCATGGATATGGATATGCTCTCTCCCATCCTTGTTGAAAATTGTGACAATGTCTGGACTTCCCATACACCAAGCGTTGCTCGACTGATTTATAACCGAATCGAAATCTACAGGGTTATGTTTCCAGCCTCTGAAGATAGCACTCGGATCCTCAAATATTCCTGCAAGGATGGCAACATGTCCAGGACGCGATTCTGTTGGTACTCTAGTGTGAGAAATTCCCCATGAACCATTGTGTTTTCTTATAGATGACAGGAACGGTGTACGGATCTCATTTTCATCCAGTATAGCTTGAGCTCTGAGGCCGTCTGCTACAAATAGAACCACTCTTTTGGATGTTGGTTTTTTAGTTGATTGTACTGGTATCATTCCATGTTCTAGAGGACTTTTAAAGTATGTATCAAATACTGCTATGAGTAAAAGAACATGTATCAATATCCCAAAGATGACTATAGTGATTATAGTTTTGTTATCCCCAGTTTTCGGTTTACCATTATGATATATCATAATTCCTCAGGAATGCTTATCACATTTCATTCAGATGAGCCATCAGGAAATCAAGAACATGACTAACATGAGTGATGCACGACTCGCTACTTAGTATTTTTTATTTTTTTAAATTTATAGGTTATGTTATTTTTGTTTTAGGTTATTTCACTGTGAATGATGAAACTACAGAAATGTATTAACTAATTTTAATTATTTAGTGTAGCAATAAATTGGAATTTGATGAAATGAAAATTATTCTCCTATCTTCATCACATTGCTCTGTAGAACAACATATTTATATAATACCTATATGAATATACAGGCTGTTTCATTTATAATTGTCAGATTTCCCATCCAATTTTCGAATATTCAAAATAAAACACCCTCTATCTAGACGACAAAGGGGTCTATTTTGTATAACTGTTTCAGGTCTTAAATCTTCATATTTTGTGCGTAGGTTACTGTGAGGAAAATTAATAACCAAACACCTCATTTACACCTCAGTCAATGATGCTTCTGTTTTTATATTTCATTTTAATTTATTATCAAAAGTTAACATAGGATATTCGGAGCAAACAAAATCAAGTTACGAAATTATTTCTACGATGTTATTTATAAATATATAGTCAAAAGCTCAAGAATCCCATTTTTTGAACTGCATACCATCTGGAGGCTTACATTCAACTTTATCTTTGGCTACTTCTCTCCAGTTTGTGCTCAATACTGTTCCACCGCTTTCCATCTACAGAAAGTTTACGATTTAAATCTAGGCAACTAAACAATCATACGGAATACTCACAAAGCTTTTATTCATTGCTTTCTTGACTTCATCGCTACCTTTTCCGTAGATATCTTGGAAAAGTTTATTCAAGGCTTCTTCGCCTTCTGGTTTTTCAGTTGCCTCCTGGACGCATATATCTTTCTCAATTGCTGACCAATCTTTACCTTTTGAGGTGGGATATGAAGGAGGTTTATCTAGTACGGGATCAACAGCTGAAAAAATATATTCTGTAGGCCCTCCGATATAAAGGATACAAGTATCAAGATATTCACCTTGGAGTATAGTTTTAGGAGCATTGTCGACAGCCCCTTCTAATTTTTCCCATCTGTAACCGTCCACTTTCTTCAATTTTATTTCTATCTGTAAAAAAAATTCAAACGACCCTAAATACCCACAGTTATGGACATAAATGTTACTCATTATGCGAGTCACTCACTTTGACAGCTGCTAATCTGTAACTACACTGATCGGGGACTATTTCATGAGAAAGCTCAAATACTTTGGAGATTTCATCGTTATGTTCTCCTGCTTTTATATGTAGATCTACAGCTTGGTCTGAGAATTTGATGGTAAGCTGATCTTCCTTAATGTGCTTAATGAGCACTGTTAGCACAACAGATGTTTCTGTTTGATACCAGTCATGTTTGAAAAGGGGCTAAAAATAAAGCTTACATTGAATATGGATATTCTCATGATTACGTCGCAAAATTACGTTCTCTGTTTTATTATCCATCTAGAGAGATTCTGGATAATTTTATACAAATATTTCCTGGATCAGTCTAGTGATCTCTACCACAGAACATATAATATATCTCTACTAACAATACAATAGATTTTCTAGTAGAAAGTTAGTAATCAATTTCAACAGCACAGAAAACTAACCAACAATCAACTTGTCAACATTTATTTGACGTTTTATCACAGAGGATATAATATCTGTGCTTTTCTCACAGTCTTTTTCTTGTCCGTTCGAAATGCTTGGCTCTAACACCATCTATATAATATAAATATCGTCTGTTGTTTCAGTTGAAGACGGGTATTGAGTTGATCAATAACCAACAGGACTTAAATCAAGATTGTACAGGGATAGGAACTACGACGAATCGAAAAATGCAATAATATACAGGATGTCCTACTTATTACTACTTTTTGATATGAATGGTAACACCATAGTGCTGAAAATATTCTAGATCGATAGAGCAGTGGTTCTTACCCAAAAAACAAAATTTTCAATAAAATCACACGTCCCGTTTTCCATAAGTCCAGGGTACCATCGACCATTGCACACCCTGTATACCAATGCCTACCTGTAACACAGGCGTTGGCAGGCAAAAAAAATGAGAAAGGTTATCAGACGTTATTTCTAAAAAACGGTTATATAATTTGCCTTTCCTGAATATTTTATGAGAGTTCTGAAATGCCCGATGAAACGAGGTGCTATTAAACCCAAATTCTGTTCAAATATGTACAAAAAAAAGTTTCAATTATTCCACCTTCAAAATGGTTATCTTTTATTAAGTTGCTTTTAATCTGATAAGTACAGTAAACCAATTAATTATGTTGTTGAGGAGTTAGGAGAGGAATATTCATAAGAAAAATGTCTAACCCTGCCAAATTTTATTCAAACAACTAAAAGAAATATAATAATAACATTAATAAATATATATCCCATTTATATAAAATATAACATAATATATTATCGCTATAATCTTGTTAATGATAATTGACTAAAATGCCCTATGAATGCCTTTTGAATAATCATAGTAAAACTAATTTAATTACAATAGTTATACCTAGGTACAAACTTAAAATTTACCTATCTGTATTTTAAAATTAGAGATCCAAGGTTATAATAAACATTGTTTATGTAAAATGTATATTACAGATCAACTATTATATACTGGCCCCTTTACTGGCAAAAGTTATGAGTGAAAGATATTGAACCAAGTGTTAAAACTAAAAAAAAAACACTTCAACTATAATTATGGCTTTAAAAGGCACTAAAATGCATAAAAGAGCTGAATAACTACTCATCAAAAAAATGCTTCGGTACAAACAACAATGCAGACAGAAATATGATCTTTTATAATAACTATTCAGCTCTGTTTATGAGAAATGGTTATGACTCTACGGAAAATTTGAATATAATAAATCGTTAGCACCATTTTCATTTTGACTATACAAGTGTCATAAAATGAGTAATTATGGAGAAAAATTAAAAAAAATTCATCAAAAATATCAAGGTACTAATTACTCATTTCATGATAATATTTGAACAAGAAAAAATATTTTCTATTTACAAAATTCAGAATTTACGTTTCTTCAACTTAGATTCACCTATATTTACACTCGTTTAATCGTAAAACTAAAAAACAACTAAGCGATATTTCTCTACTATACTTTTTAAAAATTCTGACCTGATACTGGCACTGTTCCGTTAAGAATACATATTCAACAAAAAAATATATATAATTCAACTAGGTACATATTAGAACTTAAAAACTAAATATAGGAATTTTGTTTCGCGTTTATGTAATCTACCTCTCATCTCTCATCAAATTATATCTATATACAAATTATCTAATTTACAAATAAATTTCATCTGGAATATTGAAGATTTTCACTTGAACAATTTTAAGGCACATCACGAAAATTTTGATTTCTATGTGGAATATTGTTCGATCTTTTATTGCATTTTATTGTATTCTGGTATTTTGATTACCCTTCGAATTATTCCTCCCTTATTATTTTGTTTATATAACCCTGAATGTTTCTACATTTTTTAAGTGTTTTTCGTTCAGATTATGTTCAATAATTTTTTTATGTTCGTGTTGTGTTGAATAATTTTTGAGTTACATGTAAGTGAATACAAGTGTTTTATACTTTAGTACAATTATTTTCGTTTTGGTGTTTTTGAGTATCATGAGATGGCGAAAAAATTATTTGCTAGAGACGAATACTGTTTATACTATTGCCCATTAAAAATGGACTTATCCTATTGTTATAGATTCATTAGTAGCAAATGGTTCTTCCCAATTATTTTGTTTGAGCAATTATCGCGCTCCTTTGGAGCATCTACAGTGACTGTGGAAAATAATTTTTTTGCCGCATCGCCCAGAATAGCTTCGACCTCCCCATATTCGATAGATATGAGAGTTATGACATGTATACTTCTTTTAACGTTTTGTCATAGGAAAAAGTTGACTTGCTCGACTCGACATCGATTTCCTTGGCGTTTGTATCGGGACCATGGTCCTGTCAAACCGTCACGCTTGTCGATGGACAGACACGCGAGTCCAGGAAGTCGATACTTTCTACGATTCTTGTCTCGTTGGCCGACTTTGTACCGTATATTCTTCATGAAAAAATTCTCCGCATATGGTAATATTCGTCTATTCGCTTTATCATCTTCCTAACCGTCTTAGATGACATTACTCCTATAACAAATCTTAAGAATTGTTGCTAAACCTAAAGATATATAATGTTGTCAATTAGAGGTCTCATTGTACCTTTTTTGGCCACCAAACCAAGCTTAACCATACTGTGGAACCGATGGTGTCGCTGTAGAAGCTACCCCATCAACGATAGGACTTGATATCAAGTCAAGGGAGGAATATTTCAAATGCTGTCGCTATAGTTTGAGGCGAAGTCACCTCCTTCAACTTTTATTATCCGTAAATTAAGGCTATTCGCAATTATCTATACTTATTACACTATCCCGTCGAATGCGGACGTCCTCAGTGTCTCTTCATGTGTAGAGATAGATGGTCCGATCTGCTGAAAGATCTCTGGCATAGGTTACAGCTGAAGGGTTTCTGGCCGGTGTGCTTTCGATAGTGCCTGGTCAGCTCGTCTGACCTCGCAAATTTCCATGTACATCCGTCCCATGAGCACTGGTAGGGCTTTTCACCTGGAAATCGACGATTAGATTAATGCCAGAACGAATTTACATTATACTAGTGGCAAATAATCCCCCGTTGGTTAAGGGAATGAGAGCTATTAAAATGAATTGGAACATGTACCAATGTCTATGTGAAGTCCAAAATGATTACATTCTTTGGCTGTACCCTCAAAATAAGATGCTAGTGGCAAATAATTGAATCATTGTTTATACTTCGTAGGATAATACCTTCTTTCGTTGGTGGTGGCAAATAATTTTCTTGATTGAGCATTGGTTGCAGATTTATGATTAATGTACATAAATCAACAGTGGATAATGATTAGTTTGTATAACATTTCTAGCCTTTATTTGTAGTCCCTTGTTTGTACAGTGGAGACCAAGATTTGTTTTCGAAATGTTGGAGAATGGCAGATAAAAATCAATCTGTTACAAGTTATGAAAACTCTTTTGACTATAGTGGTAAACAAGTTTTTTCATTTATAAATCTTCGACGATAGAAAACAACGTTTTTATACTCATCTGTTAATGAAGGTGGCAAATAATATTCTCAAAAGGTTTAGTTTTTTTTATTGACATTCTACCAAATTGCTTGAAATTTGGTATTTCATCATTTTAGGAGATACGGGTATTTGAAAATGGTTTGGAAATGTTCCAGCCAAAATTAATCTTCAGTTGAAACTTATTGAAATTGTATAGAAAATTAGGAGAGATTCGTTTTTGCTGGAGGAAATCAACGAATTTCGATGAAAAAACATCTTTTTAGAGGAGTCCAAATTTTCCTAGATCCAGATACTACTCCTGTGATTTATTGAAAAAATAACTAATCAGTTTGTTGTAAAATTCTTTGTATCATATTTCTATAATGGAGGCAAATAATTTTTTGCGAAGTTGCTGGTAGCAAATAATTTTCTTGGAAAAAGTTGATGGTAGCAAATAATTTTCTTGGAAAAAGTTATTAGTAGCAAATAATTTTCTCGGAAAAGTTTATAGTAGCCAATAATTTTCTTGGAAAAAGGTGATGGTAGCAAATAATTTTCTTGGGAAGTTGCGGGTTGCATAAAAAATATGGAAAGTTGCTCGTGCAAATAATTTTCTTGGGAGGGATTACTGATGGCAAATTATATTCTTGGGGGAGTTGTCGGTGGCAAAAAATTTTCCTGGATTTGCTGGTGGCAAATAATTATGCTCATTTACGTATAAATATGAATGAAACTCGACGAGAGACCGTTCAAAGCAACCATATCTCGTTGGTGGCAAATAATAGTTCCCTAAACCGATCTTTTCAAGCGTCAGTTCATCGCACCGCAATTCGGTCGCGATTTTCACAATCCCATCCCGAAAAGTGCACCGGTTAATCACCGGACGAAGTGACAGCCACGGTATAAATTAGATCGAAATCGATTATAATCATCATCGTCGAGCAGAATCCGCGCGGTCGGCAGATTACAGGGCAATTAGCGGTCGCATTACCATAATATACAGATTAATTGACAGTCCGATAACTCCGACCGAATTTTTTTTCACGAACCCGGTACGCCCAGCTTCATCCGCGGGTTACGCCGACCTTTATTTTCGGTTTTTACCGATGTTAATTATTACTGTCGATTGTTTAATGGGGCATTACGTCAACCGGTAATTTGGGAGGTTACGGCGATTACGAATTTCGGTTCGTCATTTTTTTTTAAATCGGTGAGGGATGGACTAAGACTTGGATATTTTTTTTTAATATAAGTATCCTAATGGTCAAATATTCCAATACCTATTTGAATTATTCACCCTCAAAGTAGAAAACCCCGCATTTACATCCAAAATGTAAGAAAAATGTGGAAAAGCCCTGTAGACAGGATTCTTATGATAGAACTGCATCATAAAATAAATTAAATTCAACAAGAGGACCAAAAATTATTAATCCGAAACCATCAGATCCAAGAGCTATACCGGGTGGTCTAAATCTTAACCAAGAAATTTTAACCACGTATTTCTAGTTTGTCATATAAACCTATGTCAAGAAATGCTTCCTTTCCGAGATACAGGGTGTTGAAATTATAGAAACAAAATGTTTTTCATTAATAACTTTCACACTTCTTAAAATATTTCTATGATATTTGGGACATAGGTTTTAAGAATCAAGGAGCACTTTTTTGCATAAAATTAATTTTTTTTTCATTTCACCAGTGGCGTCCTTATTGCATCGAGACTGAATATTTTTAGACAAAGAAATTATACGCCACTGGGTTTTCCAACAATAAAAAATTACTCTTACAATCCTTATTTAATTTGAAGCAAATTCGTTCTTTTGACTTTTTGAGATACGAGGCACCGTTTTCGAGTGAAAAAAATAAACGCATTCTCTGCATGAAGAAATCGTTAAAATTTTATATGGTAAATAATAATAATAAGACTATCTTTGTAGACGAAACGTTGAATTAATAAAATAGGCGTTAACAGCCACACTCAAATACGAATTTAAAGAAAATGTTCGAAGTAAAAGAAAACATTTTCTAATAATTTTGGCATCCTTTACCTCGAAGAGGAAGCATTTCTCGACATATGTTTATACGACAAACTTGGGCTTATTTTTGATGTAGAACACGTGGTTGAAATAACGAACTCAACCGAGATATTCATCTCCCAAACCTACTCTGAAAAATTCAACTGTCTAGCTCATTCCGATCGAGAGTTATCGTGTTAACGGACGACCGGACAGAATCGAGTTCGGCCACGGATTCTTGATCAGTGAGTCTAACCAAATCGATTAAGAGCATTTTCATCCAAAAATTCGAAAATTACAGACATTTGGACAAATCGATAAGCAGTCAGTTCCGAGGAACACCAAGTTACACCAGTAACTTAACAAAAACAGCTATACCTCGATAACGCGTGGTCCCATTTTCATGAAATTTGGAAAAATAACCTTCTAAAGAATGGTGCTATCGAATGCCGTAATTGATTTTGCATCTATGTAGCCATCTATATGTGCTAGGCCGGAAACTTTTTGATTAATACAGTATATTCCTTAAATTCTCACCTGTATGTGTCCTTTTATGCGCCTTCAGATGGGAACTTTTCGTGTAGACCTTGTGACAACCTACGACGTCGCATCTGTGAACCTTCCTCCTTCTTACAGACGATTCCGGAACGGTTCTGGGGACTTCGTTGTTGTTATTGTTGTTGATTATGTTGGCGCCACTTTTTCCGTAAGGTACATCCAGGGATGGCAGTCTGGATATCGTCCTGGAAGACCGGAAATGTGAAAGCAACGGTTAAAAGTAGATGGTATGGCGTACACGAATAAAGTGTGTTCCAAAATTAGTTTAAAATATTTTGTTGTTTGTGCTTAAAATACAAAAAAGCAACATTTTTCTGTACAGGTTATATATATATTATTGTAGGGGGTAACGTTACACTGTGACCTTAAGGTCTATTGTGCCCTCCCGTCAGAGAACTCGATGTATTACCATCTACAACTCGCCTTCCAGTTCCAGAGTTCTCATGAACTCCAGTATCTGGGATGGCTTCAAGGAGGCTACGTGTTCGCTCCTGCAGATTTCTTGCCCAAAGCATTCCTTGCGTTGGTTTGAGATGGCGAGGCATTCCGGAGTCAGGTGATCAGGAGTTTCATCCTCCTCCCAACAGAATCTGCACTCGTCAGTTTCTGCGTGCCCTAATCTCATCATATGCTTCCTAAGATCCTAAGGCCGCATTGCCCTGTGAGGAAACCAGTGAGGAGGTGCAGTGTTCTTACTGAGGTCCATATATTTCTTGGATCCGACAGTGTCAAAGATCTGGAGGAATTTTTTGGAGTGATACATTCCGGAGAGAGATCTCCAAAAAAATATTCTTCATTCATCGGAAATTCAGTTTTGAAGGTGTATCTACCAACCCCACAGTAGGGTTCCGGGCCAATGAAGGGGGTTTGTGCTCCTTGTAACCCTACAGGTTACACACGCCACAAGTTGTTTGAGGACGAAGCTTTTCCTAATTTTGGGACATCCTGTATGCGTCAGGGTGGAACTGCACCACCAAAGTCGCTACAGTCACGACTTTTGATTAGGGTTTGGATTTTTTGACTGGAAATCTCTTTTCAAGGGTTATTTTGGCGTTGAATACTTACAAAGAAGAGTCCTTTATCCTCTGTAAAGCGAGGAGGGCGGCTGTCGATGTTGCGTCAGTTATGGGTAACCTCAAATCTGGCGTGGTCGTTATCACATTGCAAATAGGAATATCTGAAAAAGAAAAATTGAAATTATTGATGGAAAAGATACAATAATCAACGTAAACAACACAAATATCTAGACAAATAGACGAAAATGCCGAATAATGATAAGATCGCTCGTGTTGAGCATCTTAATTTTCGTACGCACCCGGTACCACCAGGAAAGGCAGCGCGATCGAAGAACGTAGAGTGCGGGAGGGGCGATCCAAGGACGTCCATTTGAAGATGGTACCCGACCGACTGGTACCGGTACCATATGTTCTTTCTCGTAGATGAGCTCGACTCGAGTATGGTTGGTGATTATGATGAGAGAACGTTCCATCGCGGCTAAAGAGGGCCACACGCCTACGGTTTTGATAACTTAGAAATTACCGCCAATTTCAGTATTTTCTCATCTGAATTAAACAATGCCATCTATTATCCATCTAACGGCTGTTTCTTTAGAGCATCAGAACTTCAAATTTAAATAAAACATCCAAAAATTTATTTAATGTTATTGGTGATGCTTATTCGGCGCCAATTTAGACATTCCAGGGGGAAAAAATTAGGATTTTGATACGAAATGAACAAACTGACTTTATGCTTTCATCTGACAATTCAAACGTTAACCTTATTCAGCACCATCTTTCTTAAAATGATGGTAACCTATTTGTACTCCTGATAAAACAATCAAATTTTTCCATAGCCTCTGTTTTTTCAAACCTTTTTTTTTGGTCGTAAAACATTGACATATATTTCGAATTTAATGTAAACACTTCAGGTGATGAAGCACATTCAAAAATCCCTTTATATCGAAAAGAGTTGATGATTAGTTTTCTCTTTTATTCGTTCCTAGAATGTTCGATCCAAAGGTGGGAATACAGATAAGTATTTGGTGTGTACGGTCTCCTTTAGTTCAACATAATGACATTTCTATTGGTACTTAAGAACCAGTCAGCAGAAAAGACCAGTTATGGCTTCCTCTTTGATCAACAATTGTCATTAAGCTTTGTCAATTTTATCTTCTTGTGTCGTCTAGAAATGTTGGATTACTTTGTATGTGACAACGGTTCTTGGGCGTACAAAGACTTTCGTTTTTGAATGCGTATCAAAACCAATATCGAATTTGGAAAAAAAAGGATGTGTCTTAGCGATGGCATATAGGTTGTCCATGAATATTGAGCCAATAGGGGGCTAATCCCATGGCTCATTTTGGCCGAAAAGCTTCTTGGAATGACTCCCAATTTCGCAAATCGGAAAAACAATACCATCTGATCATTTTCCCTCAATTTCAACCCAATCTGACCATTTTAATCTGATTTACAGCAATTTAGAAGCACAAAACTTATAAGGATACCCCATGGTTCATTTGGCTCAGATTTCCCATGATAAGTTCTTCATCGCTGGTGGTATAAATGTTATCGTTGAAACTAAAATGATTTTGATTAAAACGTTGGAGTATTTCGTTTTTGACTACGATTGAAATTAATCTGTTGCAGATTGGTTTGGCGATTAAGACGTTCAATAACAAAGATTGGCAAATTCAAATCAGAGTACCAGTGTTTATAACCTGAACACCTGGCAAATACTCCTATATTCTGTTAGTTCTATTGAGACGTTGAAACTTCGAGCGTATCCAAAGAATACAACCTATTGTTGTTCCAATATCAGCAATTAATTAGCGCTTGATGAGTCAGGGGTATAAGACATCAACTTTTCGATAAGAAATACAATGGAATAGTTTATGTGGAAAAATTCGGACAATCATAAAAAACGAACAAATTGAAATACATTCAACCAAACTCATATTAGTCACCCATAGTGAAATTTCTCCCCAAAAAAATCGCTTGCAGGAAAGAATGTTGTTTTTGGCTTGTTTTATTCTGTGCCTTACAGAATAGCTATTTCATCCTTGCTTCTGAGTAATATCTAGTGTTACTAACGCAGAAGCAATTTCAAAATAATGAAATTATTTGTTTCATAGATATTTTTCAGAGTTATTGTTAAGTTTATTCGCCTCAGTTTTGAGAATGGGATGAATAGTCCAGTCAACAAGTGCCTATTAAGTCAAAATTTTTGTGTATTCTCCGAAAATTATGATTGAGGTGTCATTCGATTCGGAATGACATGTAGATAGTTTTTGAGAAAAGGCCGTTCGCAAAAATTGCAATAGTTATAAACAATTAAGTGAAAAACAAGAGCGCCAAAAAAGAAGGGGTTTTGGTTTTTCGCCAATATCTCATAAACTATTTAAGATAATTCAAATTTGACAAAGGATTCATGAAGACGAGGACAAAGGATTCCTAAAAACAAGTCCCAACTCCCGGAACTAGGACCAATATTTATAATTTTCCCAGAGGGTTAAAATACTCCCGAAAACGTGTACAACGGCTTGCGTAAGCATGGGCCCCTTCGGTCCTTTCATGAATAAATATTAGTTCAACTTATTAAATATGAAAATAAAAAATTGAAAAAATTCAAGCCTCTGCAGGGTAGGTCAATGAATAATAATCCGTGGTCCAAAAATGTTTATCGCGACTTTTCAATTAGTTATCCATTCGTTAATTAACAATTTTTTGTAGCACGAATATTAACATTGCTAGTGCGATAATTGTTAAACTATTAATCCAAGTTTTTTCCTTTCGTTGACCTATGCCTCAAAGGTCTAGGAATAAATTCCCGTTGGAAAATTGTTAATTTTCGTTTTGTTATTAACAATTTACTTGAGTGGAAAATTATAAAGCTTCAATTATGTTTTTAAAAGAAAATTTTGAATTATATCACAAACAACGCATTGGTTTATAACAATTTTTTAAACAATAGGAGATAATAATTATTAAATATAATTTTCAAGGAGTTTCTGATCATAAGAAAACGGATTAATAGTAATAGTATAAATTGAAGGTTTATAATTTTCCACTTAAGTAAATTGTTCAAAACAAAACGCAAATTAACAATTTTTAAAATTTTCCAATAAGAATCTTTTCTAAGACCTTTGAAAAATAGCTCCACGAATGGAAAAAAGTCTCAGATTAATAGTTTAACAATTATCGTACTTGCAATGTTCGTGCTACAAAAAATTGTTAATTAACTAATGGATAACTAATTGAAAAAACGCGATAAACATTTCTGGACCACGGATTATTATTCATAGATCTATCCTGCAAACGTCTGAATTTTTTCAATTTTTTATTTTCATATTTAATAAGTTAAAAAAATATTTATTCATCAAAATTACGAAGGGGATGAGACTTGCGCAAGCCGGAGTACCTACCCGTTTTCGGGCGTATTTTCAACTCTCTAGGAAAATTATAAATATTGGTCCTACAGTTCCGGCAGTTAGAAATTCTTTAAGGAAATTTCTTACTCTATTTGAGTTTTTTGTCAAATTTGAATTATCTCAAATAGTTTTTGGGATATTGGTGAAAACCTAAACCACTTAATTGTTTATAACTATTGCAATTTTTGCGAGCGACCTTAGCATTTTCTCAAAAATTATCTACATGCCATTGCGAATCGAATGAAACCTCAATTATAATTTTCGGAGAATACGCAAAAATTTTGACCTAAAGAGCACTTGATGATTTGACTAAAAACCCGCAACAAATTGTCAACAACATGGTATATATTGTGAAATTGTATGTGTTTTTTTCCTTTGATAATTTGCCTTTGATGGACCCGAACCTGTATATCCCAAGGAGGTCATGAATGATTTTCATAGATCTGAAAGCATCCGTAATAGCCTTGGCTGTCACGTCCGAAGGATAGAGAACTGGGGTGAACAAGTGTACCTTTCTTAGGCCAGCAAGTTCAGGACATTTGCACACTATTTTCGGCCGTTTTCTTCTTCAATTAACAGTGCCTGCAAATGTCGTCTGCTGGCTAACCCATTCGGTACAAGAGACATCTGTAGCGACAATCAACAGTCCCAATATTATCCGAAGCTCAGCTGGTGGTACCTGCAGGAGCTTTCTGGTATAGGGTGGTGAGATATCCATTAATCTTACTGGCTATACGAGTCCCGAAGTATTTTTCCAAAGAGCTATACTGTTATTTAGCTTCCATTATTGGCTGTAGCCCTGTAGTGGTCTTCTCCAAGTCCACAGAAGGGTTCTGGTCTAGCAGGTGTTACCCTGGAGGCCTGGACCTCGCCCCTCTTCACCTGGTGATCAGGAGCGTGGCCTGGATGGCGACATACAGACTTCTGCATACGGCTCACAATGAGCCAGATGCGATCGGCTACGTGCCTAGTTCTCTGCAGGCTGAATTGAAAGCGAACGAGATAATGGGTATGCGATCGGAAGTATCTAAAACCAGAACCTACACAGAGTGGCCCTACCGAGTCGTTTTTCCCAGCAGAGACGACTGGGCCGTCTCTGAGACCCGACTGCTTGAGGTTCCCTGCTGGTTCACAGATGGCTCCGCTACCACCCAAGGGGTGGGAGCGGGAGTCAGCGGTTGCAGTATTGCTAGGGGTGGATCCATCAGCCTGGGTAGTTTTGCGACTGTCTCTCAAGCAGAAATTCTCGCCATTGTTCACAGTGCGAAGCTCATACTTGAGAAAGGTTGAGCTCACGGATCAATCAAGATCCTATCGGATAGCCAAGCTGCCTTGAAGGCCTTGACTTCATACAACTGCAAATCCCTGCTTGTGCAGGATTGCCGGACCACTCTCGCTGAACTTGGAGGGCGCTGCAGGCTGCAGCTCTTGTGGGTCCCGGGCCACTCGGGCTTAAAGGGTAATGAGATGGCGGACTCATTGGCGGCACGGGGGGCTTCCATGGGGCTCATTGGACCTGAAACGGCCTGCGGTATCTCTCTCAGAGCAGCGGCGAAGGAAAACAACAGATGGGTGGACCAAAAGGTCCAAGAAATCTGGAGCAGCATACCTGGACACAGACATGCTCGCTCAACAATTACTGGCCCATCAGCTGAAAGAGCCAGAAAATGGCTGAAATTCTCTAGGGTGGACCTGAGAATCCTTACAGCTGTATACACGGGCCATTGTGGCCTCAGGAAACACCTCAATACACTGGGGTTGACTGAAGACTCCGAGTGCAGACTATGCCATGAGAACGACGAGTATATCGAAGACATCATGTGTGACTGCCCCGCTGGGGAAAGGGTCAGATTGGAGGAACTAGGAGTCCACAAACTGACACTGAGGGAACTGGACAAGTTCTCACCCACCAGACTCATATCACTCATCAAGAGACTTGAGCTTGTGGGTGAAGTATAGGTTATATACTACAGGTGTGCCACAATAGACCGATTGGTCACAGTGGACGGGCGGGTTTCGTCTGCCCAGCTCAACCCATATAATAATAATAATAATAATACCCTGGAGGCCCTTTTCGCAAGTTCACCGTCCTTCTTATTTCTTTCAATACCACAGTCTCTTGGTCCCACGGAAGTATCACCTCATTGCCTCTAGCCAGTTGCTTTATGATATTACGGCACTCCGGGACAGCAGGGAAGTCCACCTTGACCTTAATCCCATCAAACATTTGTGGAATACGAAAACTAGACTTAGGGCATATCTGAACAACACAATAATCACAGAACAACTGCCCCAAGCAGTTCTCGAAGGATGAAGAGAGCTCCCACAGGAACATTAACGCTACCTAAAAAAAATACATATCAGTTACAGTATGTACCAATATCCTATGTCTCTTACGGCACTCCGCATCCTGGTGAACTCGTAGTATCCGGGTAGGCGTGTTCGCGAACAAATGTCAAAGTATTCGTCACAGCTTCTTCATTTTTTTTTAGTCGCTGGAACGAAATGTCAAACTTGATCGTGAAAGCGGAGGACGACATTTTAACCGCTGGTAATAACGATGGAATAGATCACCTTGGCGTCTATCTCTTCTCTAACGTTCGATAATTTCGAAGGACCACACCGGGTCCGAAACAGGAACGATTAAAACAGTTGTTGGCGACGGTATCGGATTGAAAAAAAATTACGATCAATAAAAGGCGACCTTGGTCGATGCATGCCGTCTACTCTAATCCATTAAGCTCGAGTTTGCATTGCTTGGCGGGTAAGGTTCGCCGGATTCGTTGGCATACTGACCTTTAGGTTTTCTATCGCGTTTTTATCGATTTCGAAAGAGTTTAATTGTTCTATGAATTGGGGTGTTAGAGAAGGAAACTATAGGACTCAAGTATCGTGATTCAACGAGAAACGTTAGAGTGAAAACTAGGGCTTCACGCGAGAGCGAGATTTTTCTCGTCTCGTCTCGTTCTCGTCTCGTAAAAGCGAGACGAGACGTTTTCAAAAATATTATAGGCGATACCGACAGACCGATTGTACCAATTAACGAACTTATCCGAGATATTCATTCCTCAAATCTACTCTGAAAGTTATATATATTATAATATAATATAATAATATAATAATAATAATATAATATAATATTATAATATTATAGGTATCAATTGAAACTTAGCCAATATTCCAGTTTTGTTTTTACTGGAGATATCCTGAACCCAATTTGATTAACTTACCAAAGTATATATTTCCATCATCATATGGATTGTGCAAGGGCATTATTATTGTATCATTAGGAAAGTATAATATCATATAATCCTAATAATTCTACGATAGCTGGGGTTATTTCATTGGTGTTTTTGCATTCAATCATACTTTATTTTCTAGAACAGGAGGATCATTTTATATCATGAAAAACGAACTAGAAATAAATATAACATATCTCTTATAGGAAAATAAGATGACATGTATGAACACAGATCATATAATAATTATTAGATATAATAATTAAAGCATTCTGTGAAAACATAGAAGTACGATTCATTATTAAAATTTCGAAAAATCATATCTCCGAAAGTTTTCACTTGTTAGAGTTGAAAATTACATCAATGGATTTTTATGTTAAAAAGGCATTTAAAAATAATCCTATCAATCCTTCATAGAAGCAAGAAATTGTCGGCAGGATATCCTGCTGGTCCTGGTCTACTCCATTCGCACCTCACCCGCTCAATTTTTTTTTTTTGGTTCGCCGTTCCCCGTCACAGTCGATTTGCCTGCTTATAACTCGAAATTATCAATCCATTTACCACTCAAGATAATTAGCTAATGCTTCCTCGTTAGGAATAGCCGGTGTTTGCTACGCTCACTCAGATTTCACCGCGATCGCCGATTTATTATCTTTCTAAACTCGTATGGCGCAATCCTCAAGGTCGCTGAGGTTACGTAAGATCCTCATCGACATCGGGGTTCCACAGAAAGGTCCTTAAGGGGGCGTTCATTAATCACCTGAACTTTCTAGGCGGCTATTTTAGAACATTCTGCCTCTTGGTTATGTATGGCGAGGTTCTTAGTCACCCCACCCTCCCTATCTAACATCGCTGGTGTTTTTCATGGAATCAAACATTTTCAGAAAAGCAATTATAGGATATTACCTACCTACCTTACCCTATATGCCCTCAGATAATCCATATGATGCTGGAAATATATACTTTGGTACAGTTGGAATATTTCCGGAAAAATTGTAATAAAATGTGAAGAAATGTCACCGCCTGATCGGATAAATATAAAGCAAGGAGATAATGGGAACGGGATAACATGGAATAACACCATGTACCCTTGTACGCATTCCTGTTGCCATAAATTCAATATTAGGTATCAGTAGTTTCGGCACAATGTGTGTAGCCGGCAAAAATAGTGGGTATCATAATATAGCGTTATCCCAAAGCTGGCAGCTCTCTTCATGTCTGAAGTATGTTATAAAACAAACCATCTGGTACCATTTATTCAAACTGCTGTAAATCAGATAAAAATGGACAGATTGGTAGATAATAGGGACGGGATAAGATGGAATAACGCCATCTACCCTGGTACACATTCCAATTGATGAATTGATGAATTCAATATTCAGAAGTTTTCGGCACAATGTGTGTAGCAGGCAAAAAATAATATTTATCATGATATAGCGTTATCCCAAAGCGGGTAGCTCTCTCGACGTTTCAGTTTCGCCGACTGGAGTATGTCATAAAACAAACCATCTGGTACCAATCTGAGCTGTTTCTCACTGTCGAGCGGCATTTTAAAATGATTATTTCTATTGAATTTATCAACGTTTGAACAAGAGCGCCAAAGCTCTGTTTTCGCATTTTATCCGATCAAAAACGATGCTTTATAAGCACACGAAATTCTTCCTTATCCGTCTTTTAACAAAAATTGGTTCAAGCCTGTGGACGGGAGCTTTGGCGCTCTTCTTCAAACTTTGACGAATTCAAAATTCAATTAAAATAATAGTTTATTTATCAAGATAAAGTGAGCAATCATCGATGCTTTAATGCTTCAAAAATTATCATTTAAAATAATAAGGAAAGTATCATCGAAATGTCTAGAGCAAGGCTGGAGACAATCATAGCAGATTGTCCATTTATTCCTGATATTCGAGTAGGTAGAGGCTGAGGAACAAATTATTTCAGTAGTACGAAATATATTAATAAAATACAATCCTCTTTTCATAATTTAATAGTTCATACCACTAACACATTCATTCTCCATTATGAACCTTAACTCAAGAAAAAATATTTGATACACAAATGTAGATCCATATTTCAGCATTTTTTTTTAGCAACATTATGAAAATACTGTATATAGGAACATGTCTTACTACTTAAGGAAGTAAAAAGGTAATATTAACGTCAGTGGTCAACGAACAGTAATTCTTTTGATGATTCCATTAAGTTGTTCTTTCCTATTGCCTTCATATATCACATCATTAAAATAACACAATTCTAAATCTTCTGGAACATCATCCCGAATTTATACGTGAATTATTCAACATGCAACCAGTCAATATTATTTTCGGCTTAAAAACAGTCTTATATATTTTCACAACTTCAAGAAGCGGTTACATGTTATCCAGCAGAAAATATTTTCCAACTATACGAATTGACATGTCTCTAATAGCTAGATATGATGACATTAATGAACAGTGAAAATAGACAGATAGAATTCGTATTCTGTGAATACATAGAACTACGATGTATTATTGAAATTTTGAAAAATCATATCTCCGAAAGTATTAGCTTGTTAGAGTTGAAAATTATATCAATGGAGTCTTATGATGAAACTGCATCTTAAAATAAATTGAATTCAAAAGTTGTAATGCAAAAAATTAATTTTTTTTCGTTACTCCGAAACCATCAGGCTGATTTTGCCCAATAACGAACTCAACCGAGATATTTATACCTTAAACAGAATCGATTTTGACTATGGATTCTTGATCAGTAGAACCAAATCGTTTAAGTCCGTTTTCAGCCAAAAATTCGAAAATTACAGACACGCAAAAGTTGCTTATCACAAATGGCTATAACGTGAGAACGCGTGGTCCTATTTTCATGAAATTTTGACATATAGCTTTCTAAAGGATGGCGCTATCTATGTGCAAACATTGCGGAACAGTTTGAATCATGTTGGGAGTGGCAGATCCAGATATAAGATTTTTCTCGTGAAAACTCCTCGGAAATGCCCAAAACGAAGGGCATTATCACTTCAAAAAAGGCCCGATGGATATCGCGACTACGCATATTTACATTATGAAATATTCCTCTGCTCGCCGCGTTCGAACGTTGCATCATACCCCCAAGCCACGGCGGAGGTTCCCACAGAGAGCGCGAATTTACTCTAGTTTCCCACGATCGAAGACAAGGATGCCCATTATTCACCTCGTGATCGTCGTTGGAGCAGTCGATCAAGGTTGGCGTTCTCCTCCAATTCTTCTTCGTCCGAACGCTCCAGCATCCCTTCCCCGGTCGCACTCCCGATTTGGGTTCGTTCCGTTCAGAAATGACGGATTTACTGGATCTTTATCTCGCGACCGGTCACTGAAATCTTGGCCGTCATCTCGAGAGGAATCGTAGAAATGGATTTGAGAGGCGATGACTTGAAATAATTTTCGAGGAAGGCACGTTCTCTTCACCTTTCGATCGCTACCGTTATTACCTAAAAAACTTACGTCTCAAGTAACTTCAGGATACGATATTCACGAAATTCCGAGAAAATTAGTGGGTCCGCATTCTACAACTAATCGCCGAGTTTTAATTGATTCAGATTTGTATTTTTTGAGTTATGGAGAAAATAACAACAAAATTTCAACCATTTGGCCAATTATACCAATTAGCGCGAACTTAAATGTCGCATTTGGATGCGCAACCTACCCTGAAAATTGCAAGTCGCTATCTCTTTCCGTTCTCAAGTTATCGTGGCAACGGCCGGCCGGACAGAATCAAATTTGACCTCGAATTCTGCATCAATGAGTCGAACATAATCGTTTGAGATCATTTTCGGCAAAAAATTCGAACATTACAGACATTTGGGTAAGATTATAACGCGAAAATTAAGTTTTTAGAAGGATATTAAGACACTGTAGAAAACTTCATTAAGAGACTACGAGACTGTTGTGTGTTTGGTTGATTTTTCTTTTAAAGGGATATACAGGGTGTCCCAAAAATACCACGCGAAAGTGACACTGGAGATAGATTGGCATTAGGTCTATCAGATAGCATCAACATGACCTCAGTAAAAGTCCGCTGGTTTTCGAGATATCACCACTTTTGTGTATTTTTTAAAAATCTCCAGTTTTCATGGTATATCGATACGGAGCTCGTGTCTAATTAAATCGAGGTCGCTGATCCCGAATATGCAATTAGTTTTTCCCTAAGTGGCGTACTTTATGAAAATTTTCACTTAGAGTGAAAAAATGGACGAAAATAGGTCAATTTTGGAAGTTCACACCGCCCAAAAAAATCGGAGTAAGGTGTTGTTGATTTTTGCCGTCATATATGGATCCTTTATCTACTGAATAATCCAAACAGAAAATGTCCAGGCCGTACTATTCGGAAATTATGATTTTTTTCCCAAGGGTCTGTTTTTCGGAAAACTCATTCTGCGGTATTTCCGCGGAAAATTCTCTAATGAAAAATCCGATCATATATTCGTAATCTACGGTCCCGAATTAGTAAATGACGTAATTTGCATCGAAATCGGAGACCGGTCGAATTTTGGCAATTTTTTAATACATTAGCCTTAAAAAAATCCCATTTTTCGAGAAAATTTTTTTGACGCAAAACTATGAAACGGGTACTTATTCTTATAGATTCGGGGCCGTAGATTCCGAATCTATCATCAGATATTTATTACAAAAATTTTCCGAGAAAATATCGCGGAAAGAATTTTCCGAAAAATAGACCCTCGGGAAAAAAATCATAATTTCCGAAGCGTACGACCTGGACATTTATTGTTCGGATTATTCGATAGATAAAGGATCCAAATATGACATAAAAAATCAGCAACACCCTACTCCGATTTTTTTGGGTGGTGGAAAGTTCGAAAATTGACCTATTTTCGTCAATTTTATCACTTTAAGTGAAAATTTTCCCAAAGTACGCCACTTAGGGAAAAACTAATTGCATATTCGTGATCAGCGACCTCGATTTAATTAGACACGAGCTCCGTATCGATATACCATGAAAAAAATTTTTTGGGTCGGCACTTAGAAATATTTTTGACCCGGAATCGGAGGAAAATTCTTCTTTCCCGTCCCAAATCTATGATTTTCACATCTCAATAACCAAATTTTCCCCGATTATTGGTCGGTGGACGACGTTTAGATTTATGTATCTATTTTTTCTGTATCTCTATCTGTTTAAATATTGTTAAAATATTAGGTAATGAGCGAATCCGTCAAACGCTAAAAAGTTTTCTCTAGTATCCAACACATACAAAAATCTACAATTTTCCGATTAGGTCGACGCGGCTTTGGTTATTCACTAAATCGGGCACGCAGATAACGAATCTGTAATTAGATTTTCCGTATCTCGATTAGTTTCGGAGCAATGACGAAAAAAGTCGCAATTTCTGGCTCTACCTCCGGAAAATGGACTAATCAGTCGGATTTTTCGCCATATTACCAAAATTAATCGAGATACGGAAAAACTAATTACAGATTCGGAATCTACGCCCTCGATTTAGTGAATAGCCAAAGCCGTGAGAAAATTCTAGATTTTTGTATGGGTTAGAATCTAGACAAAGGACTCACAGCTCTGGCAATGTGTTAGTTGTTGTATGCATTTTATCAATATTTCACAGGAAATAGGTCATAAATACTTCTACAAGGGTTGAAGTATTACAAGATATTTTACTTGCAATTATCTTTTCGTGGAAAATATTAATTTCAAGGGTGAGACCACCCATGCAAAAATAAACCAGTTAACCCAAAACATTTAAGTTTTACAAGCGAGCTGCTTTGTTTAGAAATAAAAATGAGCGCTTCCCAACATGTGAAGTCATGAGACGCAACAGTGGTGATATCTCGAAAACCAGCGGACTTTTACTGAGGTCATGTTGATGCTATCTGATAGACCTAATGCCAATATATCTCCAGTGTCACTTTCGCGTGGTATTTTTGGGACACCCTGTATATTATTATGGTCAAGAAGTGTATACTATATTCTAAGTGACATTTACCATAAGAATGGCATTTCAATCTTTCCTTTCGCAAAATCAAAAAATCACTTCCATTTATTGGTATCCTAAGTTGATCAATTCTAGTGTTATGTACGGATGATATTCGGAGCTTAAAATTGCCTCATTTGGCAGAAGAGCCTGTATTTTGTGTGATTGTTAGTATAATAATGTGGTTTCAGATCACATAAAAATAAGTAACTAATTTAAGTAAATAACTGTGAAATGCTCACTTCAATGATGCAGCTGACAAATCCCAAAATGTATATGTAGTTTCTAATAATATTTCCAAACCCTTCACACGTTAATTACACATTAATATATGGCTTAAACTTTATTTTTACAAAAAGGGCAATACTGACTGTGCTTAAAATTATTAACGAATCTCAAAGGGTCTCTGAGATATGAGAAAAGGACCCTGTTCTGATAACTGGACAAGCGCATTCGCCATTTTGCACTAAAAACTCAGAAACTCAGAAACTCAGAAACTCACTCAATATTACCTAAAAACCACGTCATTTAGGAGTAGTTCACTAACATACTAACAGTAGAATTTTATATATTAAGATTGTCGATTTCGATAAATCCCCGAATTTTGGGTTACCTAATATTATATCTGGATAAAAATATATTTTAACTTTCAATAAAATCTGAAAATATGGGTCCCAATTCGTTGAAATAAGTCCATAAGTACCATATTCAACTCGTCTTGACCAGCGATAGGTATTAAATATCGAGATAAATAATCTTTATTATAGAATTACTCCTTTTTTTTTTGCTTTTTTTGCTTGTTGACGAAGCCACCTAGGAGGAAATGGGCCTCATCACTCAAGATGATTTTTCGATGGAATTCCGGATCATTTTCATGCATTTCAACGACCCAATCAGCAAAGACACGACGTTGTTGATGATCGTCCGGCTTGAGTTCTTGTGTTAACTGAACTTTATAATAAGCCTTAAGACCCAAATATTTATGCAAAATACGGTGTTATGACGTTTGTGGAATGCCTAATTCCAAAGAACGACGAGGAATGGACAAACCTGGGTTTTCTTCAACACTTTCGGCTACAGCAGCAATATTCTCGGCTGTTCTTGAGCGACGTGCACGGGTTTTATTCTTCACATAACTAACTTGTCCCAACAGCTCGATTTTTTCCACCAATTTCTTTATTGCGGTCCGACAAGGTGCTTCACGACGACCCAAAAATGTTCGAGTTTTACGAACCGTCTCTGCCAAATTTTCACCATTTTTATAGTGAATTTTAATAATTTCAATGCGTTCTTGAAGCGTGTATCGTTCCATTTTAATTAATGGCGTAGTTTCTACTTTTCAAATGTCAAAAAATTTCGGCTTCAAAAGTGACATCTACTGAAATAGCGGGCTATTCAAAATAACACCTCTTATTGGAAAACCCTTTATCAATTCAAACTACATCATGAAATTCGTTTTACTTCACGTCAACAGCTATTACTACTATTACTATTATTAATATTGAACGGTGGAATAACAATTAAATTATTTCCCAAAAAAAAACCCTTTTCCCTATAATACAAAATGAAATATTTCATTGAAATCATTCCGTAATTCGACCGTGAAATATGTTGTTCAGTACCTGAACTTTCGACGTAGGCGTCCAAGAATGCCCAAGACTCGTGGGCCGCCGATAAGATCACGTCCGGCCAAAAATACCACCGGATCCAATTACGCTCCATTAGGTTTATCGGTACTCGAAGCCGGTACTGGTAAGCATCTTCGTAAGGTGCGGCTCGTTTCTTTTTGTGTACGAATACGAAATGTTGGCACACCTCCTAGACGACGCCTTCATTACTTGTTCGGTTTGTCCGGGTCATCACCACCGGCTATATCTTTTCTCAGATGGAATGAACGTTGATGTGAAGGTCCTCATTATCCTATATGGAGGATCAGATCGAAAAACCGAAAAATTGCAGCAACGTTAGTTTTCGAGAAGATAACGAGTCCAAAAAATGAGCTTTGGGGAATTCCGCGTTCCCCACTGAATGAGGAAAAATTATGTAGCCGTTGACGTCGCTGTTGTAATGATGATATGGGAGATAGAAGGCCCCCAAAATGAGCATTCAGGAACGCCCTATGCTGCTGAGTAAATAGTATAAGAGATTCAGATCAGTCGACTTGTATTTTGTTAAACAGAGGAAACAATTTCATAAATTACTGACTTATTTATTTTCCAGTGGTCCTCACATTTATTCTCACCAGAGGTGTTGAGAAAGCTCTCTAGATGATTTCACACCGTGAAGAAGAGATCGTATCTCCTTTAACAGTATCGACAAATCGGGTCTTTAAAAATTTATTACCACCAATTATAATCCAATCTTTTAATCGGTAAATCGTCTCGATCGCTTCCCACAGATTATTGTTATTGATGATCGGTGTTCTTCTTCTCCTATAATTGGACACGCTTGCCTCGGTGAAATGTGGTAGCAGAGCAGACTGACTGGGATTGTAACTTGAGAAATGTGAAAATTTCACCCTCCAACCCCTATAAAGAGGTGTGGAAATCTGTGTATAGAACTAGGGTACTTCCGAAGTCCTACACAGCTGGGATTTTATGTGTAGGCTAGAATAATCGTGGAAACATTGACATAATTGAGAAATCTGTAAGTTTCACCCTCCAACTCCAATAAAAGGGGATGCTGATCTGTGACTTAAACTAGGATACTTCCCAAACTTCTAGAAGGTTGAGATTTGCTATGTAGGCTATAGGATAAGCAGCGACCTAGCTCAGCAGGCTCTGTGGATCGGAAAAGGATATAGCCGAACTTATTGTTTGCAAATGGCCATAGCTGGTCAGTCTATAAGAATTTAACATATGGGCCAGTTCTTAATACCGACGACATGATAGCCAAGGCTCCTAAGGAAGCCATCAGGCATGTTAACACCATTGACAATGTCCTGACATGTCCATTGACAATGATAGTCAAGACATACTCTGACGAATCTGTTCAGAAAACTGAGACATCAATATTTATCCAGTCACAAAGTTTTAATCACGTCTGGAGGATGAAGATATCGTCAACATCACAACGAATGAAGCATTCGACCAGAAGACGTTCGTAAACATTACGGTAATTGTTGTTTTCCAAACACTGTTAATAACTTTTCAAATAAGCCCCATAGCCTCAAGAGTTAATCACGCAAATGAGCCGAGAGTGTTGGCCTGCTTGAACCCTGACCCCAGAGGGCATTCTTTCGTTATACGTTAAGAGTATCATGACTCATCTTACGTCGAAGATGGACACGGAACGTCGTTGAAGAATGCGTGGTTTGTTCGCCGTTCAGATAGATGAAGAATTGGTATATTATGGTGTTTTCCATCCTAGAACATCTGTAAACATTCACTGATTTATGAAAAGTATATGGTGGTCGCCTTCTCTGTAGTTTACAATCAGAAATGGAAATCTCTTCACCCAAAGTCATTTATTGCTTGATGGTGGGTTGATAACCCACCTGTTATCATGATTAGGGATTATAATGGCCCAAGAATAGATCCTTGTGGACTGCTATATTCGTAACAAAGTTCAAACTGATACTTTCGATTACTAACCCAACGGAAGGTACCAGTCAGTTTCAGAAGGTGTAAAAGTGATTACCTAGTTTTTTAGAAAGTCTATGAGGTCAAAAACAGATCCTTGTGGGTTTCCAATTCGTGAAAAGGTGGCTCAAAGTTAACAACCAGACGCCTGTTGGTTCTGGAGGTTTAAATTGAAGACTTATGAATTAGAGGGACGCTTTTCATCGGTATACAGGGATTTCCAATTATGTTTCACTTGGAATAGGCCAAAATTCTGGCAGCTGTCATATTGAGAGCTGTCATTTTTGACAGATGATAACTAAAAACGATGCCATTAATGAAAATGGAATGAGAAAGAATATGAGGTGAAGGATGAGTTTTTGTCGACTGTAAACACGTGGCAGAGTTGGAAGAAGTCGTACTGTATTAGGTTTCGCTTCGAATAGGCCGAAGGCCTAGCAGCTGTCATATAGAGCTGTCATTTTTGACAGATGACAACTAAAAACGATGCCATTAATGATAATGGAATGAGAGAGAATATGAGGTGCAGGATGAGTGTTTGTCGACTGTAAACGCGTGCAGAGTTGACAGAAGTCATATTATACTCGGTTTCAGTGCCGATAACTTATCGCCCGGCCCCCGTACAACGGGAAAATCGCGTCGGGGTCATGAATCCCGATGGTGGCATCATCCTTGGCATGCATTTACATTAATGCCTTTTCCCACATTACGCGATCACGATCTCCGTACCAACGATATCCCGATCTCGATATTTTTAGTGCATGTGAGTAATTGCCAGGAGCAGAGAGCCTAACGCGGGCGGAAAAAGTCGTTCTCATGTTCGACATTTCCCATTTTTTCCGACGTGGATCGTGATCCAGAGCGGCCGCGCTCTTAACGATGCGTTTATGCGTTTCCTAGTCGTAATTAAAACGGATCTAGGCGGTCATGACGTTCCCATGGTCTGGCGATTTCGCGTACGGGCACAGCCTCCTTAAATAAGCAGAAATTTGGCAACGATGTCAGAGAATCCTACGTCAAGAAACGAAAGACAATATCAAGGATAAGTGTGGCAAGGTATAATTTACAATGAGTCGAATTACGGCTTACAAAATGGGTATGTGTGGATTTTTAAATTTCATAAAGATCCTAATTTAAAAAGTTCAGTCTGTAGAAACTGAAAGAGGTTTTTTCTGGAGATCTCTTTCCGGAATGTATCACTTCAAGAAATTCCTCCGGAACTTTGATACTGTCGGATCCAACAAATATTTGGACCTCAGTAAGAACACGCTGTACCTCCTCACTGGTTTCCCCACAGGGCACTGTGGCCTTAGGAAGGATTTCACGAGATTAGGGCTAGCAGAAACTGACGTGTGCAGATTCTGTTGGGAGGAGGATGAAATTCCTGATCACCTGCTAACAGAATGTATCGCCATCTCAAACCAACGCAAGGAATGCTTCTTGAAGCCTCCTTGAAGCCATCCCAGATACTGAAGTTCATCAAAACTGTGGAACTGAAAGGCATGCTGTAGATGATGATGACATCGACAGCTCTGACGGTGGACCAAAGTAGACCTTAAGGTCGCAGTGCAACGTTACCCCCTACAACAATATACAATCATGGAGGAATTTTCCTTCTTTAAACACCCAAACTTGATCGAATCGGTCAAATGAATCATTCAATCAACGCTACACATCCTTCCGTGTAATTTTTCGGTTTCACCCCGTAACAAGATAACGCGAAAATCGCACCGGACATCTCGTCTTCCCCCGCACGATCCACGCGATCCAGATCTGGAAGTATGGCGGTCCGCGCGATCGTATCGAGTGTGCCATCGGATGTCCTCACAAAGTCTTCGTATACATTCCGTGTCGCAATTAGCATTACCAATTACACGAGCCGGTCGATCCTATGGTAATTTATCTTATTGAGGAATCGAGGTATTTGCGTGTGTCTGCATAAGCGGCATGTAAGTCGATTAGGACATAGGAGAAGGATCTATACCTTCACGCACCGTGGTTTCCTTTCGATTCGATTGGGAAACTTGACCTGTACCGATGGACATGCAGATCTGCTGTTCTTAACGTCCCAGTTCGCGATAGATTATGTGTATGAGTATTGCGAGATGAAGAGTAGCATCGCTGATGAACCGCTATCCACACATACACTAAAAGACCAAAAAATGTTCAAAATTAAATATTAATAAGTCGATAAGTTCTTGGTGAATAATGATGAAATTTGAGGGTGTTCTTCATGAATGCATAAAGAATGGAAATACAATATCAAATAGTTTCTGTAGCCCCCAGGGGGCGGTGGCTGGTGGCGGTTAAACGAGAAATGCCATAATTCGGCAAATACGAAGTGTTCCAAGATGAACTTTGGAATGGTTCTTCAGAAGGGTGTTAAGAATGAGATGTAGTATTTCCAATAGTTTGTGCGGCCCTAGGGAGGCGGCAATCGGGGGTGGCATATCGAGATATGCCATAACTCGGAAAATAAGTATTTCACGATGAGCACAAACTATTGGGACATACTACATCTTTTTATTTATGCCATTCTAGACAACATATTCAAAGCTCATCGTGGAACACTCAATATTTTCCGAGTTATGGCATTTTTCGATATGCCGCCCCTGATTGCCGCCTCCCTAAGGCCGCACAAACTATGGGCCATACTACGTCTCATGCTTAACGCCCTTCTGGAGAACTATTCCAAAGGTCATCTTGGAATCAACACTTCGTATTTGCCGAATTATCGCATTTTTCGTTTTAGCGGCCCCAGCCACCGCCCCCTGGGGGCTACAAAAACTATTTGACATTTCATTTCTATTCTTTATGCACTCATGAACAACACTCTCAAATTTCATCATTATTCACAAAGGACTTATCGAATTATTAGTATTTCATTTTGAACATTTTTTGGTCTTTTAGTGTATGTGTGGATGTGAATAACTTCACACCGGTCGTTGATTACTGCTTACTTATAAACAATAGACTTGATTCACATATGCTATCATTTTGCCCAAATGCCGGACGGCTATTGCCACGATAACTTTCGAACGGATACAGGTATAGCGACTTGCAATTTTCAGGGTGGGTTGCGTATCCGAATGGTGTGGTTAAGTTAGATAATGGGCAAAATTGGCCCAACGGTTTCGGAGTTATACCCAGCTGAAATATCGTTTCCTCAATAACTCAAAAAATACAGCTCCGATTGAATTGAAACTTTATAATTAGTTGAAGAATGCCCACACACAAATTCCTTGCATCGAAAAAAAAATTAAAATAATTCTCAAAAAATTTTATATTTCAGAAACTATCAATCGGATTACGATGAAATTTTGGATGTACTTGAAGAGGAACAATAAAATAGCTTATAAGTAAAATCAGCTGTATAGCTCATTTATCATAGTAGAAAATCCGATTTTCTGGAAACTACATAGCACGACGATCGTATCCTTGATTTAATTTGTTAATGGCGTCGTCTGTCGGTACTCCCGATCAAAGATATCTTCAGCACGTCCCCAGGTCAAGAAAAATCCGATCCAGCGTTTGATGTATCGCTTCCAACGACCCAGGTCTTCACGAGAATCGAAGCCATGATACCTTGATTACCGTCATAAATCACTACTGGGCGAATAAATCAATTAGCTTGCAGAGACGGTGCCTTTCTTCTGTCCATTACATCGTCTGATAACTTCCCTCTTCTGGTCCAATTCGATTCTATTCGTTAACATAGTCTCCTTCGAGAGCAATACTAACGATTATTCTAGCGCTTCTCGAATAGTTTGAAACCTTTCTTGAAGGACGACTCATCTTTGCCTTCAAAATAGGCGTTAGTTTTGTGAAATAATATTTCGTTTTTGGCGCTCTAGTTCCTCGGAACAGAGTGCTTATCAACTTGCCCAAATGTCTATAATTTTCGAATTTTTGGCTGAAACTAGTCTCAAACGATATGGTTCGACTCACTGATCAAGAATCCAAGGTCGAAATCGATTCTGTCCGGCCGGTCCGGCCGTAGGCACGTTACTCTCGAACGAAAAGAGTTAGAGGATTGAAATTTGCAAGGTGGGTTTGGAACATAAGTATCTCAGACGAGTTCGTTAATGGGCGAAATCCATCAAGCGGTTTCAGAGTTATGGCCGATTTTTGTAAAAACATTTTTCATGAATATTTCCGAAACCGATCACAAGATCTATCTGAAATTTAGCATCAAATTGTAGAATCATGACCTTTATACGCATGTGAAGTTTTGTATTGACCAGGTTACCGCAAAGTGTAAAAAAAAATTTTTGAAAATTAAAAAAAAAATTTCTACAATAACTCTCGAAAGGAATGACCTAGGCAGTTGAAATTTTCAGAGTAGCCATGTGTCAAATTCAAAAACTTTTTATAAGCCCATAACCAAAAATTTAGACTAGAAAATTAAAAAAAAAATGTTTTATCATCAAACGAAACTCTTTTTCAAGAGTTTCCTGACTAAAACCACTGTACCAAACCTCAGAACGTCATAAAAGCTATCTACTGAAGGTTAGTACTTATCGAAGAAAATATTAATCCCGTATTTCTGGCGCCATCTGTGTATCAGACCGGTAGCTAATCCACTGATTAAATATGTTCTGTGAAACGAGAGAAAGCAATACAATGTTAAGGTCCGTCGGAGACCACGCCTTAGGTCGATCTTGGATTAATTGGTCGATAGATTTCCTTGATTGTAATCGCCAATATAGATGGAGATTAGATCAATCTTAATGCATCGTATTGGATTGTTAGTGGCGTCAGCCAGTTTTATCGATTTCTCGATTGGAACTATCTCGACTCGTCTAAAATTTTAATGCTTGTGGTCTTATGCGATTTACTCATTGATAGACTTCTTGTTTTGGTGGCTATATTCGGTGTTCTCCTCTTTAACACCCGAGGGAACTTTGGATGCATACAAAATCTATAGAATCACCCTGTACAATCATCTGTTGGAACGAAATAACTGAGATACAGGGTTTCCCAATTGAAGGCTGTCATAGAGAGCTGTAATTTTTTGACAGATGATAACTAAAAACTCTGCCATTAATAAAATATGAGAAAAACACGGACGTGAAGTCAAGAGCTTTTGCGAGCATGTTCTGTTGTTTATTCACCTCTATTGGACACTCTTAATCGGATTTACCATCGATATAGACCGTCTCCTCAGGTTTTATAAGATGAGAGAATCGTCTAACATCACAGAATTTTTAATTCTGACATATGTATTCTATCGGAATTGAAATTCATTAAATATCCAATAATAAACGAGAAAGCTTACGTCTCGAGTAATTTCAGGATACGATATTCACGAAAATTCCGCGTATTTTGAGTTATATAGAGGAAATAATTACAACATTTCAGATGTGTATAATTCCAAAACCATTTTGCCGATCATGTCTATTAACGAACTCGAATGTCGATTTCCGTTCTCAAGTTATCGTGACTTATTTATTATTAATGTTTTAAAAATTTTCTAGTGGTACGATCTTCACAAACAAAGTTATAACCGTCTGAAATTTTGTTGTTATTTCCGCAATAAGTCAAAAACTTCAGAACAAATTGAATTTAAACTTAATAATTAGTTGTAGCGCATATTTTCGAAATTTCGGGAGGATCGTATCGCTATAAAATTTTTAAAAAAATATTGAAAATCACTGAAAAAAATTGTATATATCAGAAACTATTCGTCGGACATCGTTGAAATTTTGCTAGAGCCTTCAAAACCTAACTCTACTGCCAAGTCCCAAGTTTCAACACGATCGGATCTATATTTTTGGAGATCCGAGCAGCCTTAGATGAGTTCAGTAACTGGATGGGTCACCGTTGCCTCGATAACTTTCGAATGAAAGGAGGTTATGACTTGCTTTTTTCAGGGTAGGTTGCACATTCGAATGGTAGAGTTAAGTTGCTTGTTAGGCATAATCGGCCCAACGGTTTCGGAGTTATACCCGTCTGGAATATTATTTTCTCGATAACTCGAAAAATGCTGACCCGATCGAATTGAAACTGGGTAACTAGTGGTAGAATATCGACATAAAGATGTGTGTAATTTTTTAGTACTGTACCACAAGAAAATTTAAAAAAAAATTAAGAAAAAATATCTCACGATAACTTGAGAACGGAAAGAGATAGCGACTTGTAATTTTCAGGGTAGGTTGTGCATCTAAATGCGACATTTAAGTCCGATAATTGGCATAATCGGCCAAATGGTTCTGAAGTTATACTCATCTGAAATATTGTTATTTCCTCCATAACAAAAAATATACAAATCTGATCCAATTAAAACTCGTTAGGTACTTACTTATACAATGGTGACCCACTAATTTACGCGGAATTTTATGAATATCGTGTCTTGGAGTTACTTGAGGCGTAAAAATACATATTTCAGAATTGAAAATTCGGTTATCATAGACAATTCTCTCGTTACTAAAGTCTGTCATTAAAGTGGTATGAAATATATTCATATATTATAATAAAATATGGAGGAGGTATATATCGATGCTAAATTCGATCAAGAGTGTCCAATAGAGGTGAGTAGACAATAGAACATACGCGCAAAAGCTTCAGACTTCACGTTAGTGCTAGAACCTATTTTTGGCGCTCTAGTTCCTCGGAACTGAGTGCTTATCAATTTGCCCAAATGTCTGTAATTTTCGAATATTTCGATGAAAATGGTCTTAAACGATTTGGTTCGACTCACTGATCAAGAATCCGTGGTCGAAATTCATTCTGTCCGGCCGGTCCGGCCGTCCGGTCCGGCCGTAGGCACGATAACTCTCGAACGGAATGAGCTAGAGAGTTGAAATTTTCAGAGTAGGTTTGGGGGATGAATATCTCGGCTAAGTTCGTTACTGGGCAAAATCGGACAGAAGGTTTAGGAGTAATAAAAAAAAATTTTTTTTTTACAAAACAAATTCCAAATTAAATTTTTTTTAATAAGCAGTTTTATCATAAGAATCCATTCATATCATTTTTAACTCTAACAAGCTAATACTTTCGGAGATATGATTTTTCAAAATTTCAATGTAAATCGTATTTCACAGATTGATATCAATTATTCTATGTATATTCTATGTATGAATTGCCATAAAGTCAACTTGACAGAAGGGAATATTGTAACTTCAAGAATATTGGGGTTGAAATACTCGTATTTTAGCGATGCAACGTTGACCTCACCCGAAAATGTTTGAAAATATTACGTAAATATTGAAAGCATAATTCCAAAGTTCGAGAGAGGAGAAAATTTTGTGAACGTAGATCAGGAAATTTTTGATCGATTACAAGGTAATTTATTATTTTATACAAGTTTTATGGAATACCTACTATTTGTAGGTACTTTAAACCTGTTTTGGGCAATTGTCATACGAAACTTGTTTTTTTGGCGTTCTAGTTCCTCGGAACAGATTGCTTATCAATTTGCCCAAGTGTCTGTAATTTTGGAATTTTTGGCTGAAAATGGTCTCAAATGATTTGGTTCGACTCACTGATCAAGAATCCGAGTGCGAAATCGATTCTGTCCGGCCGGCCGACCGGCCGTAGGCACGATAACTCTCGAACGAAAGGAGTTAGCGAATTGAAAATTGCAAGGTGGTTTTGGAGCGTAAATATCTCGGAAAAGTTCGTTAATGGGCGAAAACCATCAAGGGGTTTCGGAGTTATGGCCGATTTTAGTAAAAATATTTTTTATGAATATTTCCGAAACCGATCACTCGATCTATCTGAAATTTAGCACCAAATTGTTGAATCATGACCTTTATACGCATGTGAAGTTTTGTATTGACCAGATTACCGCAAAGTGTCAAAAAAAAATTTGAAAATGTGGTGCAGTTCTCATTCTCATGATTGCTCATTTAATCTTCATAAATAAACTATTATTTGAATTGAATTTCCTTTATGATGCAGTTCTATCATATGAATACATTGATATAATTCCCAACTCTGAGAAACCAATACCAGATATAATTTGTCTGTTTGAACTAGAGCGCCAGAAAGTTCCTGTCCACAGGGCTTGAACCCATTTTTAATAAATCAAAATGAAATATCTGATGAAACAAACCCTTTGGAGGGTAGGTTAATAGCGTAAATGGGAAGGCCAAGTTAGGGAATGGGCATGATTTGCCCATTGGTTCCGAAAATGTCCAATGAACCTAATTTCTCGTGAGAAATGGTCCAATTTCATCCAAAACTGCAAAAAATACTTGTCTTGTACGACACAATATTGCTCCAAGATTTCTACGAACACCTAATCTATGCTAAATGTTAATAAGCTCGTGGGAAACCCCACCACCTCCACCCCCGATCCGAATGGGCGCGAACATGAATATTCACATCGGTTTTTTCCCAAAACTTTTTCTGCGCGCACGCTAACGAAGTCGCGCGCCCGCTTAGAAGGCGGAACTGGGCGGTTTTCGATGTAAATGTCAACGGGGATTGTTTATTGTCGGTACTGGATTTTATTGGCCATAAAATGCATGTCGAGGTGTAGAGTTATTGACCGTGGAAAAAAGCGACTATTGAATATTCCTATGTGGCAATTCTAATGTATTTTTAATGTCGATGGGCAGGTTTAATAAGCGACCGCAATCAAACTACTACCGATTATTTATCGTCTATCGGGCCTGATAATGTCGCTTACAATGTTGTCCTACTGCCACGTCCGCCTACTTGATTTGAACGACGATTTAGAAAGGTACAGGTGCTAAGCGGAGGGTTAAATCAGGTTAAACGGCGCGACCTCTGTATACGGGGTCATTCGAATAAACGGTCCAGCTTTTAAGAAAAAGTAAGTTGGGAATGCGCCATTTTGTTAGATTAAAAGCTATACCTGCTACCTGTTCTAGATTATATCTTCGTATATCTTATTTTATCAAACTACCAGGTTACTGAATGAATATGATTCTTTCGTAGATATACATGTGATAATTGTGAACGAATTGAACGATATATTGTCATCTAAGTTTGTAAAAATTTCGGCTAACTATCTCAATATATAAAGTTATGTTTGTCGTTGAACTCTTCCGGAACGATCTGTGTTTTGAGTGGGTCTCTAGATGGTTTCGCTCCGCAGTCTGACCCAGTAGCAGGCGCCTCAATCATGTTATAGAATATTTATCTTGTTTTAGTACTGAATGGCGCATGCGCTGATCCTGAGAACTCTTAAGAGGGTCGAGTATCAGTCATAGGATGTCGGTAAGATCCATCTGAAACGTGGTCTGTGATCAGTTCCTGGCTAGGTATAGATGTGAAATAGTTATAAATAAGATGAATTGTTTAATGCGATGGCTACTGAGGGATAGCCTGCAGTATCCATCGCATTCAATAATTCATCTTATAACAACCTCTTATAAGCTTAATCAGAGCCTCTCTCAGATAATCTGTGGACATTTGAACAATCCGAATTATTTATAGCCATGCTACCCTTTTGGATTCTTAGGTACTACACGGCTGGACGGACTGCCGGACAGAATTGATTTTGCCCACGGATTATTGATCAGTGGGTCGAACAAAACGTTTAAGACCAAAAATTCGAAAATTAAGACATTTGGGCAAATTGATAAGCACTCTGTTCCGAGGAACAAGAGCGCCAAATACAGTTCAACCGGTAAATGATTTTTATATTCAAAGATATTCAAGTATAAATCTGATGACATACCCTATATAATGAAATGATGACGCTATTTCCATCCTCGAAATAATAAGGTTCGTATTTTAGAACGCTCGTTCACGTTTACCAATTTGAATTGAAGGATTACTGATTCAAGCTCAGTAGATAGAGTGAACCGAAGAACTAGTCAGACAGTAATCACCACCATTCACTATTGGGTCAAATATTAACAGCGCTGTGCCTAAGGCAGCGTAAAAACACAGTAACAAAGCCTGCACAGAACACAATTGATTCCTCCTAAGTCGTTCAAGCTCTCAAGAGTTTATGAGGGGTCTCCTTGGAGTAAGACCTAGGAGGGTCAGTTAAATAATATCAATAAAGAGTGTTGTTGTTACTAGTGAAGTGTATCTCAGTATAATTACCGCTTTTGCAGAAGAGTTTCGCCTCCTAAGCATGCGAAAATCATACAATGCATGAAAAATTCGACTCCACACGAGCCTTTC
This sequence comes from Halyzia sedecimguttata, assembly GCA_937662695.2. Classification (NCBI taxonomy): domain Eukaryota; kingdom Metazoa; phylum Arthropoda; class Insecta; order Coleoptera; family Coccinellidae; genus Halyzia; species Halyzia sedecimguttata. The sequence goes on along the minus strand of OW569419.2, from coordinate 860,259 downwards.
GGCCTTCTTACACCACACGAAACCGATATAGATCGAGGACGACCCCGTTCCCTCGCCATTCCACCGATACAAAGGCGCCGATAACGCCAGAAATCGAAAATCGCGTAAAAATAAACGTACAAATATACGGTGCGAGTGCCGCAGAAGCCGACGATATCAGATGTACGGGCGGAATTCTAGGAATGATTCAGGTCGAGTGGCGGGACGCTGGGAGCTCTCTAGAGAGCCGGGAGCCGACAAAGGAGCGCATACCGCAACTAGTTAATTCGCAACGACAGTCGCGAGACAAATTATATCTATTGTCTCTAACAATCACCTCTTAGCTTGATTTATATCCGCCGAGCGTATTTCATTCATTTTTCGAACGCATAAGCGACAACACGTCGCGATTGAAATCCCGCCAAGTTTATGGGCGATAACGGAGAGTCGTTCGGCTTTATAGATCGGCGAATACCGCAAAAATGTATACGATATGCGTTTACCGACGTCCGTTTGTCGATTACTATAGAAACGGTAACTGTAGTCAAGGGTTACGATTTTCGGCATTATAGCTACGGTCTCCATGGTAAACGATAGTTGCCAAGGCATTCGCTGTATCTACGGTAACGGATAGAGCCATAGACCCATAGTCATCGTTGCCAGAGCTACAATTTTCAGCGTTATATCTAAGGTCCCCATAGTACTCAATCGTTGTAAAAAGAGTCGTTGTATATAATGGTAACGGCTAGAAATGAATGATATTTGGTTGGCTAACCATATACAATGGTATAATGGAGTCAGTTTCGACTTTATTTAATATTAAGCGCTAAACGCAAGGCTACTACTGATTAGAGACTGTGACCCAAGTGTTTTCTGACGTCGTGTCTCATCTATTAACGTCTTTTCCGACAGTGGGGTATCGCTTATTTTTCCACACGTCAATCTCTATAATCGTTACGGTAAAATCATCCTACGGCATCCGAGAAACGCGGAGAATAAATAAAAGTACGCGTCTTTGACGCTGTGCCGACTACGGATGAGCGCATAGAAGGACGTTATCATAGATAATTTTCGTCGTCGCTTATCTCGTTTAATGTTCACGAAAAAGCATGATTAACATCATTGAGTATCGATCGTTGCACGAGTAGGGGTTCTTCATACACTAAAACACGGGTTTCGTACGTATTTCAACGCCTCAACTGAAGTTATTACAACAAAAATATAGCCGTGATTCCCGTTATCTGAGTGGCGAATTTCGCGGTGTGTATATCTATGATCGGCGTTCGTTGCTATGACGAAGGTTCTCATGGTAACCTTTCCTACGGTAACTGTTTCTATGGAATTTTAGTTCGTCGATTCGTCAGGAAACAATGACTGTTTATACGGCGAAATTCGATCAGATAGAGGTATAAAATGGCGTATTTTAGTGTACGATTTAGTGGCGATTGTACAGGGTGGGATCGTATCGCTACTGCTGTTGAGCCAGGTCATGGATGGCTTTAAGCGGACGGTTTCAATGCCCAAGCATACCCTGATGACATAGTGATAACTGTTACAGGCAAGCATGAAGGCATACTGAGTAGCCGAATGCAAGCTGTCCTTGGTATCACCGAAAAAAGGTGTGAGGAAGAAGGGCTTAACGTCAATCCCTCCAAGGCAACATGGTTGCCTTCACAGGAAGGAGGAAGGATGAAGGCAACCTTGATTGCCTTCAGAAGGAGGAATCTGAATCTCAGAGTGTGAATAAAAATATCTAGGAGTAATACTAGATATCCTACCAGGGCACTTGAGATTATAACCAATCTCACACCACTTCATCTAGTGATAGAGAAAATGGGCCATGAAGCCATCCTCAGAATATCTAGGAAAGGAACAGGTAATGAGAGCATTAAAAACCAGAAAGCCTGGTCCTCTCTTACAAGGTGCATTTCATCACCAATCTTCCTAGTGACGAAATAATCAAGAAAGTAATCATCGAAAGGTACTTCACTACGATGCATGGTGGAAAAAAAGGCTCGGACAGGGAATCCACCACCCAAGTTCTTGAAAGAAATGCCATTAAATGGTACACAGATGATTCAAAAACCACTACAGGACCTGGCACTGGAGTATATGGGCCAGGCACCAAATGCTCACTATCGCTAGGCTCCTATCCAAGCATCTTTCAGGCAGAAGTACTTGTAATAGAAAGATTCGTGGAAATGAACCTAGAAGGAAACTATCAGAGATGTAATATAGCAATCCACTCTGACAGTCAAGTGGCTATTAAAGATATAAGCTCCCATGTTATCGAATCCAAGCTAATACGGGAATGCCGAAGAAAACTCAATGATGTAGGCAAGAAAAACAGGGTCTCCTTGGTCTGGGTTCCTGGTCACGCGGGAATCATAGGAAACGAGGAGGCCAACACACTTGCCAAGAAAGGAGCATAAACCCCCTTTATTGGCCCGGAACCGTACTGTGGGGTTGGTCGATACACCTACAAAAGTGAATTCCGGAACTCCTCACTGGTTTCCTCACAGGGCACTGCGGCCTTAAGAAGCATATGATGTGATTAGGGCTAGCAGAAACTGACGAGTGCAGACTCTGCTGGGAGGAGGATGAAACTCCTGATCACCTGATAACGGAATGCCTCGCCATCTCAAACCAACGCAAGGAATGCTATGGCCAAGAAATCTGCAGGAGCGAAGACTTAGCCTCCTTGAAGCCATCCCAGATACTGTAGTTCATCATAACTCTGGAACTGAAAGGCGAGCTGTAGATGGCAATGACATCGACAGCTCTTTCGGGGGGCACAATAGACCTTAATGTCGCAGTACAACGCTACCCCCTACAACAATATACAATATATATCTAGGAGTAACATTAGATAGTAAACTCAACTGGAGAAAACACAAAATTCCCTCCAACGGCACACCGGCTATGTAGGCCTGCAAATGGCTCGGTACCTCAAAATATGAATTGTTCCATATACAACGCATTAGAGAATTTTTTTTCGGACTCGATTCCCTTCGTGCTTGAAACGATGCGTGCACGATAATAACAATATGGATCGACCTTTACGGTTGCGAAATCGATCGCCCGTTCTCGATCCTGCAGGGAGTTCAATAGCGTGGGAAACGGGCCTCATGGTTGTCTTGTAACGACTACCGGAGTTACGCCGCTCCGAGGTAGGAGCCGTAACAGAAGAGACGCTAAATAATGGGCCCCGCGCGTCTGCGGCATTGTGTCTAACCTCTCGCTAATCTATAAATAATAGGGAAACGGAATAGAGCGGTCGGTCCGGGAGGTGCCCGTTCGCTTTTTGTTCTTTTCGTCCATTAACGAGGATAATGAGCCGATATTGTGTAGGGTAATGGAGGAGGCCGTAACGGTAAAGCGACCAGGCAGGACTCATGTCTTCATAATGCCCGGTCGATGGAGTGTTTTAGGTCCACAGGTGTCCAGAACGTTTGCCGAGATAATGCCGGAGTTCATAATGCATAATTTTGCAGTTGACGTGCCGGGAGATTGATTGTAAACGCCCCCTCACTTCTATTTGAGTGGAATAAGGACAAGTTCGATAATTCGGTGGATTGTGAATATTTGGTCCTTCGAGCCGGATTCATTGGATTCTTAATTCGGTTATGACAGTATTTGAAGTATTTAAAAGCAGATTTGAATATTGAATTCAAAGGAACTCTTCTAAATACTGTACAGAGTTGTTTGGTGCCACTGAAACAACAAGTTTCATACGAAAGATTTATAATTTAATCCTATTTTCATTTATAGAGGCTGTTTCAGAAAGCCTTATTTTGAATGGGTGCTCCATTTTATTGCTCTTTTCATTCTCCTGAAAATTCTGAATCTTATTCATCTGGCTTCTCTTCCTACAGAGTGTCAGGGCCTTTAGGTTAACACCTGATGGACCAGAACCCTCTGTGGGTTTGGAAAAGACCACTACAGAGCATCGGTTTAACAATGGGGACTGGGAACAGAATAGCTCATTGAAGAAATACTCCAGAACTCCAGGAGTATAGTATATTGTTGTAGAGTGTAACGTTGCACTGCGACCTTAAGGTCTATTGCACCCCCCCGTCAGAGCTGTGGATGTCATCACCATCTACAGCTCGCCTTCCAATTCCAGAGTTCTGATGAACTCCAGTATCTGGGATGGCTTCAAAGAGGATACGTCTTCACTCCTGCAGATTTCTTGCCCAAAGCATTCCTTGCGTTGGTTTGAGATGGCGAGGTATTCCGTTATCAGGTCATCAGGAGTTTCATCCTCCTCCCAACAGAATCTGCACTCGTCAGTTTCTGCTGGCCCTAAGCTAGCTGCTTTCTAAGGCCGCAGTGCCTTGTGAGGAAACCAGTGAGGAGATGCAGCATGTCGATATATTTCTTGGACCTGACAGCGTCAAAGTTCCAGAAGAATTTTATGGAGTGATAAATGCAGAGGAGAAATCTCCAGAAAATACCTCTTTCAGTTTCTTTTTTGTCCGAAATTCACTTTTGTAGGTGTATCTACCAGACCGACAGTAGGGTTTCGGTCCAATAAAGGCAATTTTGTGCTCCTGTCTGGCAATTGTGTTGGCCTCCTCATTTCCTTTGATTCTCGCGTAATCAGGAACCCAGACCTAGGAGACCCTGTTTTCTTGCCTACTTCATTGAGTTTTTTTCAGCACTCCCATATTTGCATGGACTCGATAACATGGGAGCTCAGAGCTTTAATAGCAGCTTGACTATCTGACTGGATTGCTGTATCACATACTTTCTTTCTTGGTTGATTTCCACGCATCTTTCTATTGCAAGTACTTCCGCCTGAAAGACGCTCGGATAGGAGCCTAGCGATAGTGAGCATTTGGTGCCTGGCCCATATACTCCAGCGCCAGCTCCTGTAGTGGTTTTTGAACCGTCTGTGTACCATTTAATGGCATTTCTTTTAAGATACTCTGAGAATGGCTTCAGGGGCCATTTTGTGTGGATGTGGTGTGTGATTGTGTAGATGAATTGGTGTGAGATTCGTGATAATCTCAAGTGACCTGGTCGGACAGATTCCCATAGCTCCAGTGATACACACACAGGCCAGCCTTTGCAATTTGTCGAGGGTTTTCCTCGTGCTATTATGGCTTATTTTGTGTACTAAACTACTGTCCCATATTATGGGTCTCACAATCATGACGTCCATCCATTCTCAGCATGCTGTATCAGAAAGCTCATGCAGCTACCACGAGCTGAGCTTAGGGTAATGGTGGGACTGCTAACAGGACACTTTCGGTACAAATACCACTCGTACCGAATGATTGGATCAGAGATGTTCGTATGGCATATGGAATATCTTTCAGCACTGCGTCCAATAAGATATTTTGTGCACTGCCATACTACACCAGTCCACCAGGACCTTCGCAAAGCCGGTTAGTTTCAGTGGCGCACTATAGGTACACTTTGCCAGTTGATCGAGTAACTTTATGCATTTTCGGACGGTATCCTACCTGCATTCTGTGTGTCTTCTTAACGGTCGGTCCTCGTAGCTAGGACAAGGTGTACACCTTATTCGAAAGTGAAAAATTCGAACGAATTACGTGTCTGTAAACAATGGTTCCACGTTGTACGCACGTAACCTTGCCCGAGGCCACTTAATAGGCATGTAAAATGTGTATTGTATGCGTACCCGACATGATCGACTTGACTTGGGTGGGTAGAAGCCTATTGATAATGGACATTTCTCTATAATACTTTTTACCTTCACTTCAACACAAAGAAAGGTAATTTTCGAGCACGCCAACGTATTGTTAGTTGAATAGACGCGAACGAGAGCGTATATGGGCGATGTACACGTGACTTCCAATCGGAATACCGAGTCTGTCCGAAAAGAAACATGTCGGTATGTAAGGTTCAATGGAAAATTAGATTTTCTTGTACCTACCCCCACAAAAATGTATCCATCGTAGTAAAAACGTTGACTGTTGAGGCCACCTTATTCAATATCTCGACAATGGTCAATTTTTGGCATATGGTCGATATATAGGTATATATTCTTTTGATCAATAAAGCATGTGTATGGAAATAGTGTTAGCAGAGGTTAGTGTAACTGGGTACTATAGAATTCGATATATAATACTAGAGCTTAGGGAAAAAACCTCAGAAAAAAAAAACCCTATCTCCCCGTTAGTGTTGTGATTTATGAAAATTGAAATTGTTAACAAAATATGCTGAAATATTAAATATTGAAGGATATCTTTTTCTTTACTCTCGATTGTTCCTTCAACAAGCAAAGAGGTTTCACCAAAGTACCCGAAACTCAATCTGGAAAAGGAAAAGACAAAAGGAGAAAGAGATAAAATTAAAAATGGATCATTCCATGTTTTATTAAATAGATTTGAAATTCCCTACCCATTCTAAGGAAGATTCAGAAACATTATGAATAGCCCTAAAACCATCTTTGAATCTATACATGCGACAATTATTAACTAAATGATCTATGGTTTCCTCTGCTTCCCTGCACTCACAACTAGGGCGCTCAAGTGAGTTCCATCTGAAAAGCATGCTCTTGCAACGACCAAGACCGGTTCTTAGACGATTCAGAATAGACCATATTTTCCTTGTAAGATCAAACCCTGGAACTCTATTTGAAGGCTCAGAAATTAAATCTTTGTTGAATAAATCGCAAGAAATCCATTCAGACCGTCAAACATCCTTGTCACTTTTATTAAAATTGAGAAAACTGTTGGACCATAAAGGGTTACGTGACTTCAATCTGGGAATCTTATTGTCTGGAATGTAGGAGAGAATCGGAAATTAATTCGGAAAAGAACGAAATTTATTCCAAGAATTTGAAACAGCAGTCTGCCTGCGAATGTGGGGCTGGACAATGTTTGAAAGAACTGGCAACCAATGAATAGGTGTAGATCTAATAGTTCCAGTGATGATTCTCATAGATGAATTCAGCTGTGCATGAATTTTTTGAGTACGAGCACTATTAAATCAGACGGGACAACAATATTTAGCGGCAGAAAAAAACAATGCTAAGGCTGCCATTCGAAGAGTAGCTGCATCAGCACCCCGTGAAGTACCAGCTAATTTCTGCAGAACATTATTTCTTGTTTTTAACTTCAGACATACACATAATATACACCACATATCGACCGTGTATACACCACAGACCGATTAGTTTCTTCTCGTCCATATATGACCGCTGTCATTCCTGAAATTTACAAGCTACCAAATACGACCCAACAGGTCTTTTCTATGGTTCATTACTCTCGCCGACAGCACGAAAAACTACGTACTTGTACGTTTTTTCGGCTTCCTCCGAGCCGATACCACGAAGCACAAACACATACTGCACCCCTGGGGATTCTATCGATTCTATCGGTCCCCGAAGAGCAAGTGGTATGATCGTTTACGACCATCTTGGGCGAACCCGATCCGAAATAAAGTGGCGGAGCAACAGGTACCAGCTCCTTTTAGGATAGACGAACGCAAGAAGGCGATATTGGTAATCCTAGGAATTCGAGGAAATGCTAAGCAGGGGAGTAAGACAAGATGTTGCATTATTGATGAAAGTACGGGGATTCAATGGTGTTTGACTCGTCTAATGAAGCGTTTATATCTCTTTATGTGATATGATTATCGGTGAGTTCACCCTATCGTTGGTGACAAGGAAGGGTTACATTTTGTCCAACAACTATCTTAATATATCTGTATGTGTGTATGTCTTTGAATTTTTCCTAAACGACATGACCGATTTTGATGAGATCTTGTGTCAGTTTTCGAGTGGGTTGCTGTATGGTTTAGAGTCGGAGGCGCCACAATCAGATTATAGAATATTTCTTTTGTTTTTAGACGGTAACTGGTTGGGATACACTGAGATGCTAACTCACTACAACAAGGAGATTGGGAAGGCCAAGAGACAACTTTCAAGCCTTTTGTGAAAAAATCACTTCCACTCCCAATGCGGCCAGAGTGCAAAAGGCCATGGATAAAAGGATAAGTAATCCCAAATTTGTTGAAGAAGTTGGATGAGTCATACACGGAAGGGGAAGAGGAACGATCCATCGTTCTTCTCAAGACTTACTTTCTAGGTAGTGCATCTGTTACGAACACTGAAACAGCGATAAATCACACCAAAAACTCTCGCAAGGAGGATTGGGGTATTGCTAAGGTGATATTCAGGCGTATAAGTCACTAGGAGTGGATGGTAAGACCTGTGATGGATGTACATCATGATTGTGAGACCCATAATCACGTATTTGGCAGTAGTCTGGTACTCAAAAACAAGCCAGAATAGCACGAGGAAAACCCTCGACAAAGTACAAAGGCTGGCTTGTGTGTGTATCACTGGAGCTATGGGAACATGTCCTACCAGGGCACTTGAGATTATTACGAATTTCACACCACTTCATGTAGTGATAGACAAAATGGCTCATGAAGCCATTCTCAGAATATCTAGGAAGGGAACAACATGAGAGTATTAAAAACCAGAAGGCCTGGTCCTCTCTTACTAGGTACATTTCATCAGCCAATCTTCCTAGTGACGAAATGATTAAGAAGGTAAGCATCGAAAAAAACTTCACTACGATGCTAGGTGGGAATGAAAACTGGGACAGGGAATCCACCACCCAACTTCTTAAAAATAATGCCATTAAATGGCTGTGCCCAAATTTATACTCTAAAAGCTGAGAAAAGTGTAATGTAGCAATTATTCGAATGACCCTGTATAGCTCTGCTGTCATACGACAAGAAATCCGTAATGTGCACCACATTACGCAGGGTCTCCACAACTATTACTCAATTACAGATTAGGAACATTCCAAAATTAGTTATGTCACCACCATACCCGCAGAATCCAATTTTTTTCGTTCCGATTTGTAGGCCATCTACCGCAACGACTGTTGCCTTACCACAGATCTCGTGAAGGTCTTTACTGATTGATTTTTGATTAATGACACGTACGCAGAAAATCCGCATAAATAAACTAGTAATGACCAGTGGCCGCGATTCTGCCCCCTGATGTTTTAGACCAGTCAGAAAAGAAAGGAGTTCGTGTAAAACAACATGATCTATTGATCAGACAAATTGGGGGACAACCAGATAAATTATCTATACTTTGCAACCTTGAAGACGTACTCAGAGGATTTGGTGGGTGGTAAGGAACAAATCGGAAACATTTTCATGTATCCTATTCAGTTTTTTTGGCGCGCTTGTTACCTGAATGGACGAAGACTTGTGCAAAATTTCGTGAGGATCATATAAAAAGAAAATTTCAAATTGACTAATGACTATTCGTCAGATATCACTGAAATTTTGCTAGAGACTTCAAAACCTAATCAGTGCCCTCCCTTTCTGGTCCCGAACAAGTGCGTCCCTGGTTACAGCTTTTACTCCAGGAATTCTAGCTCCCAGTGCCAAAGTTCTGGACGAATTTTTCAGAGGGCTGCAAATCTGGAAGATCCATCAGAGGACTTCTCTGTCTGTTTCTTCTTTCCAGCTGAAATTTCTTACAAAGGAGTGTTTCCCTAGACTACAGTAGGTTCGGAATTCAAACCTAACCGAGTCTTCGAAAGAAACTTACGTTTAAATCAATGCCCCACATAGTTTTCACGCGTATCTTTCTTCCCAGCAAACCCAGAGCAGTTGTACACGAACCAGAGGTTGAAAATACAATAGAATATACATGTGCGCATAGGATGTCGAATTCCGAACAACCAACATAATTTCCATTCCAAACAACCAACCTCAAAAGGAGATACGTCCCGAGAAGAAGTCCCATAACGGCGAGAAAGTTCGGACGGCGTGCATCTTCAACATAAAAAAATCCAACATCTCCCACATCCGAGAGAGGCAACGTACCGGTGCAGGAGGCCACGGATCAAATTAATATATTAAAAGGTATCTAAGCGAATCTCACGGTTCTCGCCACTCTCCTGGATATAAATCAATTACGGCTGTAAAAGCACGCACGCACGATCGCGACTTACCGCTCAGAAGAGCCTCGCTCTTCTTCGTCTTCTTATAAGGAAATAACAGGCCGTGGTGGAGATGGTTGCGAGAAGTATGTGGGGTGCGTCGGGGCAGGATTGGAGTAGCCAGGAAGCTTTTAAACATCTCTTGGGAAGAGTGGGGTGCCCCATGGACCATTTCGGAGTAAGATATACTTTGTTTGTCTTTATTCATTCATAAGTCTCCAACAGATGATCTTTTCTCGTTTTAAATGATCTCAATCAAACTTTCAATAGATTTTTTGGAGCGAGAAACTTCCAATATTCGAGAATTGAGGGACATAGGGTATCAGATCACTAGGAAAATAAACTAGAGGCTGTAGATTCAGGGAGGATTGGCGAGGAAGAGGATATAATAAGGTACTGAAACTGAGATGAGGGGACTGGGTAATTTATGCTTGAGAATACTCGATTTGAGATAAGATGAGTCATGAGTTAATGTCTGATAATTTCTATTAATCTATAATCTTAACTGTCTTGCTAGATTGGCTAAGATGAGTAGGAAATTGTAGCTGTAGTTTGGCTGAGAGAACTAGGAGGTGAAAGATTGTCCATGTCCTATATGATGTGCCCATTCAAAGCGATTAAGAGGTCACGCAAGGTATATAACCATCCTTCATGAATTTATGTTCCAATCTCCGCTTTGAGTTCCCATGGCGATCCATTCTGTTCTTCCCCTCCTCTCCACAGACCCAGTATGCATCGTTTTGTGCTCATTGTAATCTTCCTAGGTGCTTCTCGAGATCACAGTGCTTCGTGAGGAGATGTAGCATGTTCCTGCTGGGATAGAGATGAGTGCTACAGTGCTACAGTTCTGGAGGAATTTTTTGGAGTTCTTCAAAGCAGGAAGATCTCGCAGGAGCGCTTCTCTGTTTGTTTTTTTTCTGGCCAGTATGCTGGTCTCCTCGATACGTCAGATTCCCGAGTATCCAGAACAAAGAAACTGTGTGGTTCTTGTATATTTGTGTATATTGTTGTAGGGGGTAACGTTGCACTGCGACCTCAAGGTCTATTGTGCCCCCCGTTAGAGCTGTCGATGTCATCACCATCTACAGATCACCTTCCAGTTCCAGAGTTCTGAAGAACTCCAGATTCTGGGATGGCTTCAAGGAGGCTATGTCTTCGATCCTGAAGATTTCTCGCCCAAAGCATACCTTGCGTTGGTTTGAGATCTCGAGGCATTCCATAATTCATTAGATGATCAGGAGTTTCATCCTCCTCCCAACAGAATCTGCACTCGTCAGTTTATGCTAGCCCTAATCTCATCATATGCTTCTTAAGGCCGCAGTGCCCTGTGAGGAAACCAATGAGGAGGTGCAGCGTGTTCTTACTGAGGTCCAAATATTTTTTGGATCTGGCAGTATCAATGTTCCGGAGGAATTTCTTGGAGTGATACATTCCGGAGAGAGCTCTCCAGAAAAAAACCAGGGTTCCAGGACAATGAAGGGGGTTGGTGCTGCTTTCTTGGCAAATGTGTTGGCCTCCTCATTTCCAGTGATTTCAACGTGAACATGAACCCAGACCGTGGAGACCCTGTTGTTTCTGCTTTCTTCATTGATTTTTTTTCAGCACTCCCATATTAGCTTGGACTCGATAACATGGGAGCTCAGAGCTTCAATAGCCTTTTGACTGTCAGAGTGGATTGCAATATCACATCTCTGATAGTTTCTTTCTAGGTTAATTTCGACGCATCTTTCTATTGCAAGTACACCTGTCTGAAAGATGCTCGGATAGGAGCCTAGCGATAGTGAGCATTTGGTGCCTGGCCCATATACTCCAGCGCCAACTCCTGTGGTGGTTTTGAATCGTCTGTGTACCATTGAATTGCATTTTTTTAAGCAATTGGGTGGTGGATTCTCTGTCCCATTCATTTTTCTTACCGAGCATCGTAGTGAAGTTTTTTCGATGCTTACTTTTTGGATCATTTCGTCACTAGGAAGATTGGCTGATGAAATGTAGGTGGTAAAAGAGGACCAGGCTTTCTGGTTTTTAATACTCTCATTACCTGTTTCTTTCCTAGATATTCTGAGAATGGCTTCATGGGCCATTTTCGCTATCACTAGATGAAGTTGCTGTTGTTCTTAGCTAGTTCGTTAAGTTTACGAAGACACTTTTCTGTAAGAGTCTCTTATTGTTGAAGAAATTTAAAGAAGAAAGAGGATGACTGATCAACTTCGCTTATCACCTCAGGCTTCGTCACGAGATGAAGAGATTTTGATCTGAACGTCGCATTATGAACAACTTTTTCCGGGTATTGCTGTATCCTCTTCCTTCCTAGGCGCGCATAGTCGCGGATCCGTCCCTGAACGACCGACTCCCATGGTTCGGGTGGGGCACTTTCGTCGCCGAAGACGCTGCTCCCAGGGGCGTGCGATAGTTCAAATCGTGACCTCGGCACGGCTCCGTGCCCCACAAAATCTACTAGACTAGCACCGTAACCTCACTGCGCGTCTTCTTCTCGGCCTCTCGAACTCGCGACGGGACTACACCACGTGAGAAGAGAGGAATCTTCGCGGAAAAGGTCACGTCCCGCTGGGAAGGCATAAAAGGCGCCGTAAATTTCGCGGTTTATCGGCTCTTGCGGGGCGACAAATCGATAGGAACGATCGCGGGATAGGTCGCGGGATGGGTCGTAAAGCGTTGGAGAGTTGTGTGCGTATGTATCGACTGCCGGTGTGCATGACCTCCTGGGGGACGGGTAGAGCGGCACGCCGAGGACGATTATCGAAAAGAATTATTGCGGTGATATGCAATTCATTCAGAAACGTCGATGGTTTGCTACTTGGGTTGATGATTTACGTATGTTGGTCCTTCGGGCCGGATTCAGACGGGATTTTCCGCGACAACTGTGCGGAACATTCGGATTTGTTGGAGGCAAAAGAAATATGGAAAAGTTTGGCGAGTTCGTTCGAATTCATAGCCAGAGCGGCTACCCATCCCGGTACTGAACTTGCCCGAGACAGCTTGGCTTCCAGGATGAAAATATTATTTCACCATTTCATTTTTCGGGAGATACAGCGGGTTGAAGAAAATAATAAATTTTTTTTGTGTGTTTTCGATAAAATTTTAGAAAGTGGCCGGACTGGACTCTAATTTGACACATCATAAGGGAAGGTCAAGTACATTACTCCTCCCAAAATTTAATTGAATTCTGATCAGTTTTCGGGATAAACAGTGGGTTGATAAAAACGATAAAAAATTTGTTTGGTCTTTTTTCGATCAAATTTTAGAAAAATGCTGAACTGGACTCTTATTTGACACATCGTAAGGGAAGGTCGACTACATCAACCACCCCAAATTTTATTGGATTCTGATCAGTTTTTCGGGAGATACAGCGGGTTGATGAAAACAATAAAACATTTTTTTGGTCTTTTTTTCGATAAAATTTCTGAAAGATGCCGGACTGGACTCTAATTTGGTACATCATAAGGGCAGGTCGACTACATCACCCACCCCTAATTTTATTAAATTCTGATAAGTTTTTCGGGAGATACAGCGGGTTGATGAAAACAATAAAACATTTTTTGGTCTTTTTTTCGATAAAAAGTCTGAAAGACGCCGGACTGGACTCTTATTTGGTACATCATAAGGCAGGTCGACTACATCACCCACCCCAAATTTTTTTAAATTCTGATGAGTTTTTCGGGAGATACAGCGGGTTGATGAAAACAATAAAACTTTTTTTTGGTCTTTTTTCGATAAAATTTCTGAAAGATGTCGGACTGGACTCTAATTTGGTACATCGTAAGGGCAGGTTGACTATATCACCCACCCCAAATATTATTGAATTTTGATCAGTTTTTCGGGAGATACAGCGGGTTGATGAAAACAATAAAACATTTTTTTGGTCTTTTTTCGATAAAATTTCTGAAAGATGCCAGACTGGACTCTAATTGTGTATATTCCAAGGGCAGGTTGACTAAATTTCCCACTCCAAATATTATTGAATTCTGATCAGTTTTTCGGGAGATACAGCGGGTTGATGAAAACAATAAAACTTTTTTTGGTCTTTTTTCGATTAAATTTCTGAAAGATGCCGAACTGGACTCTAATTTGATACATCATAAGGGTAGGTTGACTAAATTTCCCACTCCAAATATTATTGAATTCTGATCAGTTTTTCGGGAGATACAGCGGGTTGATGAAATTAATAAACATTTTTTTGGTCTTTTTTTGATAAAATTTCTGAAAGATGCCTAACTGGACTCTAATTTGGTACATCATAAGGGTAGGTTGACTAAATCACCCGCCCCAAATATTATTGAATTCTGATCAGTTTATCGGGAGATACAGCGGGTTGATGAAAACAATAAAACATTTTTTTGGTCTTTTTTCGATAGAATATCTGAATGATGCCGGACTGGATTCTAATTTGGTACATCGTAAGGGCAGGTTGACTACATCACTCAATCCAAATATTATTGAATTCTGATCAGTTTTTCGGGAGATACAGCGGGTTGATGAAATTAATAAACTTTTTTTTGGTCTTTTTTCGATAAAATTTCTGAAAGATGCCGGACTGGACTCTAATTTGGTACATCATGAGGGCAGGTCGACTACATCACCCACCCCAAATATTATTGAATTCTGATCAGTTTTTCGGCAGATACAGCGGGTTGATGAAAACAATAAAACATTTTTTTGGTCTTTTTTCGATAAAATTTCTGAAAGATGCCAGACTGGACTCTAATTGTGTATATTCCAAGGGCAGGTTGACTAAATTTCCCACTCCAAATATTATTGAATTCTGATCAGTTTTTCGGGAGATACAGCGGGTTGATGAAAACAATAAAACTTTTTTTGGTCTTTTTTCGATTAAATTTCTGAAAGATGCCGAACTGGACTCTAATTTGATACATCATAAGGGTAGGTTGACTAAATTTCCCACTCCAAATATTATTGAATTCTGATCAGTTTTTCGGGAGATACAGCGGGTTGATGAAATTAATAAACATTTTTTTGGTCTTTTTTTGATAAAATTTCTGAAAGATGCCTAACTGGACTCTAATTTGGTACATCATAAGGGTAGGTTGACTAAATCACCCGCCCCAAATATTATTGAATTCTGATCAGTTTATCGGGAGATACAGCGGGTTGATGAAAACAATAAAACATTTTTTTGGTCTTTTTTCGATAGAATATCTGAATGATGCCGGACTGGATTCTAATTTGGTACATCGTAAGGGCAGGTTGACTACATCACTCAATCCAAATATTATTGAATTCTGATCAGTTTTTCGGGAGATACAGCGGGTTGATGAAATTAATAAACTTTTTTTTGGTCTTTTTTCGATAAAATTTCTGAAAGATGCCGGACTGGACTCTAATTTGGTACATCATGAGGGCAGGTCGACTACATCACCCACCCCAAATATTATTGAATTCTGATCAGTTTTTCGGCAGATACAGCGGGTTGATGAAAACAATAAGGTATTCGCGGAATATGAATCGCCCCTGAACAAAATTTCACGGTAAAAACACTGGATTAACTTCCAAGTGACTGTAAGCACAATTTCTGTACGCTTCAATTATTGAACCCACTGTACCTTGCAAGGATATAAACTAATATCGATGGACAAGGCCCAAGTTGTTGAGCACGATGTCGAATTGATAATTCTAGATCCTCTTTCACTCAAATCAGAAATAGTATATTCTTTAAGCGCATTTCCTGATCATTTTGTGGGTCTTACATCATGCAATGAATGAGTGGTACGGAATATATGAATTAAAGAACGAATAACCTGCTCAGCAGGATCATTATGACCACCATAAAATGGATGAAGAGCTCTATAGGTTTCGCT
This sequence comes from Halyzia sedecimguttata, assembly GCA_937662695.2. NCBI lineage: Eukaryota > Metazoa > Arthropoda > Insecta > Coleoptera > Coccinellidae > Halyzia > Halyzia sedecimguttata. The sequence continues at coordinate 844,499 of OW569419.2, read as the reverse complement.
AATTGAACTCGCCTTAATTAATACATAATTAAGATGGCAAACCGTCCCGAACATGAGGATTGTCCATTTGACAAACGTCATCATTGATAAAATTCGAGAGATGATAGAGCAAATCGCGAATTCCGTCATCGTAGGGGAGAAAGACAAAAAAGCGACACTGAAAAGAGCGACTTGTGGTAATAAACCATTTACCTCTTACCTATCGTTTAGAACGTACACGTACATGTGTGTGCCAACACACCGCGGCTTTCAGGAACAATCTATACCAAGGTCTTGTTAGAACGGTCGCGTTTTCCATATACATAAACGTTCAAATTATTTTTTAACGAGATTTTTGTCGTCACCTTGTATAGACAGGTCGGCGGGGAGAGTTTCGCGTTCGAAAAGATAATCTAGATCTGATTGAGATCGGGTACTGGGCGACCTACTAATCGTGAATAGATATCGCGGTTGTTTTGATCGAAGGAAAGGCGTCAAGAGCAGGTCGAACCGACTATACGTTCATAGCGAGATATCGGTTATTTTTCGGTACGTCCAGCACACGACAAACCAGGCTAGAAATACAGAGTCCCCTTCGTATAGATACCAAAAGGAATGACAAGATCAGAATCCTGTTCAAATGGCCGCCTCAGAAGGTTCGTGATTGCCCTGAGACCAGCTCAGAAAAAAATACAGATCTTCCGTGGAGGAAGACTTCTCCACACAAAGTTTCGAAGTGTCCCACTATTGGAAGCCAACACGAAGGTAACTTGGGGCATAGCAACATATAGTGTGGTGAAGTTTCCTCAATAGCGCAATTCTAACCTCATATAGAAATAAATGAGGAGCCTTAACCAGATATATATCCCTATCAGCTTAAAACAGGAGAGTAAAGGGAACTACTAGCTACTGGAACACAAGAGAGATCTCAATATACTCTAAGATTCTGAGTGGAGGTCGCCGAAGGATACTCTCCACTCTTCGCAGCGTGTGGAGGAGGATTGATTGATGCCTTGTGCCAAGAAAACATAAAGGATGGGGAAGAATCTTCCTTAGGATCATTTTGAACTGGAGGGAAGCCTATACCACTTTATTTCGGGTGGTCTTGAACGCTCAAGACATAATCACAGACCCTTCTCTTCTCCTGGTGTTAGACAAATTAGCTCTCAGATTATCTATAGGAGGCACGGGTGGCAATAAGGGAGACAAAGACCAAAGAGCTTGGACATTCTGCACCAAATACATCTGATCTGCCTTTATAGAGATAAGATTATAGACAGATTCAGCTTAGAGTAAGATTGGAGATCTTGTGGGGGTTAGGAGAATCAGTTTCGATCTGTGTAAGCTTAGCTACTGTGCCCTTATGTCCGCTCAGGCATTTTCGACCCAACAGTGAATAATGACCGCTACACTAAGACTAGGAAATTTATTTCCTAGTCCCGGGATCAATTTGTACCGACTTTATTCAATTGTAATACATTCCAAGAAACAAAACGAACGATCATTCGTAGGGTTTAACCTGATAATAATCCAACAAGAAGCGTCTTTGCAGTAATTATTTTTTGTAGAGATTTACTCGAATTATGTTCAATCATCTCTTGTGTGGACTTCCGTTCAGATGATCAGACGTCATTAGTGGCGGCCTACGTGGTACTGTTTTGTGGTAGTTTGTTTGAAGAATGATCGTTAATGGCAGTTTCACCGGCAGTTCGTCGGACGTAGGATGCATTCTTTATCTGTGCCTATAGCGATTTCTGTACTATACTCAATCAGTCTCAGGAAGGTCATGAATGATTTACATGAATCGGGTAACATCTGTAGGTGCCTTTGCTGTCTCGTGAGGATTGAGAGCTAGCTTGGCTTGGCTTGTACTGTCCTTAGGCCAGAAGAAAACTCAATGAAGTAGGTAAGAACAACAGGTTCTCCTTGGTCTGGGTTCCTGGTCACGCGGTAATCACTGAAAACGAGGAGACCAACACACTTGCCAAGAAAGTAGCACAAACCCCCTTTATTGGCCCAAAACCCTACTGTGGGGTTGGTAGATACACCTACAAAAGTGAATTTCGGTTGAAATAAGAAACTGAGAGAGGTATTTTCTGGAGATCTCTCCCCAGAATGTATCACTCCAAGAAATTCCTCCAAAACTTTGATACTGTCAGATCCAAGGAATACTTGGACCTCAGTAAGAACACGCAGCACCTCCTCACTGGTTTCCTCACAGGGCACTGAGGTGTTAGGAAGCATATGATGAGTTTAGTGCTAGCAGAAGCTGACGAGTGCAGATTCCGTTGGGAGGAGGATCCCCTGATAACGGAATACCTCACCATCTCAAACCAATGCAAGGAATGCTTTGGGCAAGAAATCTGCAGGAGCGAAGACGTAGCCTCCTTGAACCCATCCCAGATACTGGAGTTCATTTATACTGTGGAACTGGAAGGCGAGCTGTAGATGGTGATGGCATCGCCAGCTCTGACGAGGGGCAGAATAGACCTTAAGGTGCAGTCGTGGCATAAGAGGGCGAGAATTCTACGAATCTCTTCACTTGCACAAGTCCTGGTGTCTTATTCCAGGGGGTTGTAATTACTGTATTCCATATATTCATCTTTGTCAAGCCCACAGGAGAGTTCAGTTCCCTTGATGAACTTTTCGTAAGCTCATCCGCATTTTCGTTTCCTTCAATACCACCATGCCCAGGTACCCTAAAGAAAATCATCTCATTGCCTCTAGCCAGTTACTTCACGATATTACTCACAAAGTTTCCAACGTGGCCTGACTATCCTTTGCAATGTAAGGTTCCTTTTTAGGCACAGTTGAGTGCATAGTTGTTATGTAAATTCCGAAGTATGTACATGTATCGACGTCTAAGTGATAGGCCACATCTTAATGTCTGAAGCCACACGAGTCGCCTAAGACACAGCCAAGATTCCCCAGTAGTCGTGAACTTCACCATTCACGTTCTGTCTATTCCCCATTCCGCTTCTCAAACTCCTATCGGAAAATAAAACGCCACTTAAATTCCCCGGACGTATGCCATCTCCGAAGACGTATTGATGGCTTGTCTTCCGATCGTGTACAAGTTGCGCAATTCCCCCTCGGTACGAAGAAGAGAAAAAACGACGACGTAGAGAGTGTTGTCGCTTGAACTGCCGCGTTTACATCTGGCAAACACCGTGCCCATGCGTCACGTACAGGTCGTAGCATCCGACGTTATTGTCGTAACACGGACCCGGATCGTTCATCAGGCTGGACGTTCTAATCTGGCCAATCTGCATATTATGCGCTTCTTTCGACGAGGAGATGGCACGGGCACCAATTGCGGAGTGTCGCGGGCATCGTGAAGATGCTACCTCCGTATGGGTCGCTGAGATATGAGTGAACCCTGGAAGGTCGTTCTGAAGATTGCTTTGTTATGAGACACTCGTTTATTATTTGAAACTTTACGAGGACGGGAATAGTAGATCCTGTTTCCTTATCCTTCAAACGGAGTTTTTGATCTCGATTTCAGTCTTCAGGAGTAGGAATCAAGGGCTCCTGACTTCACTTCCGTGTTTTTCTAGAATATTTCCATAAAAACGCAATCGCGTGAACCTGACGCCTATGAAAAATCTAGCAAAGTATGTATGCAATCTGGCGCCAGTGGAAAAAATAGGCAATTCCATTTGAAATTTCATGGTTGATTTCTGAAAGCCGAGAAACATCTAATTGGCCAATTATTTGAATGAACCCGTATAGCGACTACCGATGCAAAGCATTGTTATAACCGATATTTAATAAACATACAAAAAATGCTCATCCTTTCTTGTGGGAAGGATTATGCAGTCGTTCGAGTTGCTGGTCCTTCGAGCCGGATAAACAAGAAATGTTTCCAATCAAGAGTATGCGGCATAATTGAAACTAATCACGGAAGCCTCGCGAACACTGCCAGAGATCGAATGGCCTTTTTCCAACATAACGCAGATGTTATTATATACAGTTCTACGATTTCACGTAAATCGGTAGTTTGCGTCTCGATCCTAACGGGTTCCGCGTTGATCGCTTCTTTCGTTTCTGAATTTGTCCCGCTGTGAAGATCATCTCATCTCGAGTGTTATATGTTTACAGTTCTCTAATGCGTATCTGTGTGTTTTCCCATGGAAATTGGAATAATTCCTTTTGGTTATGTTTTTATATCAGAATGGTGCAGCAGAAAATAAGTACTTCACAGAGGACTCAAACTAAACAATTACAATACTCAAAATGTGAAATATCCGCAAACTGTACGAATTTCAACAAGAAACATGAATAGACGAAGCTTCGAATTTAATTTGACATGGTAAATTTGCTATAGTGCCGGCATCTATCGGCGAAAACTGAAGTAGAACAATATCCTTGTATTTTGACATTATTTGAACCGCATTTCAGCCGAAAATATGAAACAGAGTGCCCCTCCCCGTCAGAGCTGTCGATGTCATCACCATCTACAGCTCGCCTTCCAGTTCCAGAGTTCTGATGAATTCCTGTATCGGGGATGGCTTCAAGGAGGCTACGTCTTCGCTCCTGCAGATTTCTTGCCCAAAGCATTCCTTGCGTTGGTATGAGATGGCGAGGCATTCCATTATCAGGTGATCAGGAGTTTCATACTCCTCCCAATAGAATCTGCACTCGTCAGTTTCTGCTAGCCCTAATCTCATCATATGCTTCCTAAGGCCGGAGTGCCCTGTGAGGAAACCAGTGAGGAGGTGCAGCGTGTTCTTATTGAGGTTTGACAGTGTCACAGTTTTGGAGGAACTTTTTGGAGGGATACATTCCGGGGAGAGATCTCCAGAAAATACCTCTTTCAGTTTCTTCTTTCATCCGAAAGGGTTCCGGGCTAATAAAGGGGATTTGTGCTCCTTTCTTGGCAAGTGTGTGTTGGCCTCCTCATTTTTTTTAATTCCCGCATGACCAGGATCCCAGACCAAGGAGAACCTGTTGTTTTTGCCTATTTCATTAAGAACTTGAGTGGTGGATTCCCTGTCCCAGTCTTTTTCAAGATCCTCTCACAAATCTGGTTTTCTACCGAGCTGGGTAGTGCCTATTGCTTACTTCCTTAATCATTTCGTCACTAGGAAGATTTGCTGATGAATTGAACCTGGTAAGAGAGGACCAGGCTTTCTGATTTTTAATACTCCCATTACCTGTTCCTTCCCTAGATATTCCGAGAATGGCTTCATGGGCCATTTTGTCTATCATTAGATGATGTAGGGTGCTATTCACCGGAGCATACAATAAGATGAACTGTAGTTAATTGCTAATAACTAAAAGACACACGGTGGCCTATTCATCCCTCTTGCGGCAAACGAATGAACGTCACCGAACATAGTTCAAGGTTTCCGCATCGCAGGAGGTCAGAGTACGCAAGGATTTCCCTAGGTGGCACTGGTGAGATTTTTCAACCCAGCAGTTCCCAACAATAGGGCTTAAGTTCCCTAGAGCTCTTTCGTCTGTCATTCAGTGTACCGATAATTAGTAATAACCATGAAACCGATACGTATCTGCCCCGATTGTCGCTTCCCTCGGTCCGGATCGCAAGGGAACACTTGTTGATGGTTAAATCGATGATTATTTCTCCCAGATCAGACGAAATTAGTGTGCTCCGTTTCCGAGGCTACGCGTAATCAGAGTGACCGTAACCGCGGCGACCGATAGCGATTTCCATGGAAACGAACGCACGACGCGCACCTTGGTTTTACTTTATGGCCCGCACGAGAGATTGGCATTGAAGGCGAACGGTAATTGTGTAAATGCTGATACAATTAGATAGTAATACCCGACGTAATAAGACCGTCGTCGAACGGCGCGAACGGCTTATATATATATATATATATGTATATATATACAGGGTTGGGATGAAGTATGGAACCAAGTAGATAACTTTTAAACGAAAAGAACGATATTTATTAAAATTTGCAGGTAAGTGCAATGGAAAAAAAAAGCATCTGTTGTACATTTTTTTGTAAATAATATACTTCCGGTTAAACCGGAAATGCCATCAACTTCTTTAATTTAAATGTGACACCCTATATATTTTTACAGATTTTGAAAGAACTTGTTATTTTGAATTTATACATACTGAGTTTAGTGTAAAAAAATTGTAAAAACGAGGAATATAGCACTTTAATCAACCTCCTTGAATTTTTTGCATTTGAGCAAAAAACCATTTAGATAAACTAATTGATGTTGTTTGTATGCATGGTAATAAATAAACGAGTACTATTTAGTACGTTTATTGTTCTCCAAGTGTCAAATTCCAATTGGCGGAAATAAATTTTACCATTTAGAATGGTTCAATTAAGTGAAAAAGAACGTATTGAAATTTAACTGATGATCGGTTATGGTGATCGTGTTAGAACTCATGAAGAAGTGTGTCATATTTTTGATAATTTGCATCCGGAGACAAATCCTATATCACGTTCAACAGTAACTAAAACATAACAACGTTTTAATTCAACTGGGATGGTAAAAAAATTGCTAAACCTGGAAGACCACGGACTTCTGCGAACGAAACTGTTGAACAAAATATTGCAATCGATTTAGAAGAATCACCTCAAACTTCCACCACAAATTTGGCACTAAACCATGGTATCAGTCGACGTTCGGTAGGAAAGATATTAAAAAGTGAAAAGTATCATCCGTATAAGGTACAGTTTGTTCAAGAATTGTCAGACGATGATTTTGACCGACGGCTGGAATTTTGCGAACGGCTAATGGACATCTATAATGTTGACGAAAATTTTGCTTCTAACATAGTTTTTTCCGATGAGGCAAATTTTTGTTTAAATGGAACAGTTAATCGCCATAACTCAAGGTATCGGTCAAATGAGAATCCTCATTGGATTCATGAAGCACATACCCAGCATCCACAGAAGTTGAATGTTTGGATGGAAATAGTCGAAATAAGCTTATAGGCCCATTTTTTATCGACAGAAACATAAATGGTGACAAGTATTTAGATCTACTAAATAACGAAATTATTCCTGCACACCAACAGAATGGACAATTGACACAAAATGTTTGGTTTCAACAAGATGGAGCACCTCCCCACTATGATAGACAGGTTAGGGATTTTCTGGATGAGAATTTTCCAAATCGATGGATTGGACGTAGATGATTTATAGAGTGGCCTGCTCGTTCTCCGGATCTTAGTCCGTTAGATCATTTTCTTTGGAGTTATCTAAAATCACGTGTTAACGTTATACGACCAACAAACTTACAGGAATTGAGACAAAGAATTATTGATGAATGTGAACGAATACGTGGAGAAGTCTTGGAAAGAGTGACTCAAGAATTTGTTAATTGGATGGCATATTGTCAGCAAGTAAACGGCGAGCATTTTGAAAATGGGAAGTAATTTTGTTTCTCATTATTCTAAAATAATTACATGTACACCTATTGTACGACTAACAGTGTTATTCCTCGTTTTTACAAATTTTTTGACACTAAACTCAGTATTTATGAATTCAAAATAACATGCTCTTTCAAAATTTGTAAAAATACACAGGGTGTCCCATTTAAATTAAAGAAGTTGTGGACATTTCCGGTTAAAACGGGAGTATATTATTAACGAAAAAATGTCAGATGCATTCTGTTCCATTGCACTTACCTGTAAATTTTGATAAATATCGTTCTTTTCGTTTAAAAGATATTTACTTGGTTCCATACTTTATCCCAACCCTGTATATATATATCGGCGTGTCTTTGTAAACGTGAAGCTAGACGCGCATTCTGAGCGGCCGGCATTTTTATCGATCCTAATGGTTCTAATGTCCGTTTATTAACGGACAATTACTGCGTCGTGGTTCTTTTGTTTGGTACCGAGGCGCGCTGGACTTTTCCCTTTTTGATCGTTTCGGTCGTCAACGCGCGACTGTTGAATTCCCCGCGTACGGATATGGCCATACCGGCCGGCCACGGTCAAATTAAAAATGATGTGACGTACCCTTGGGATCGTTCTAACGGCGATTTTATGCGAACGGGTCGGTCGCCCGGGATCCGGATTCGCCTTTTACATCGTTCCGAGCGACCGAGTATGGAAATATCGGAGGCCGTGTGGATTCGGCGCTGATTGATCGATCGGGACTAAATCGGACGGACGTTCGGACCTAGATGGAGTGATATCTTCGGGGTCGGATGACTCGATGGTCTAGATGAAGATAACGCAGCGCCACGCGAATGGGTGTTGGGTCTTAGGGAAGAGAAAACTCTTATATCTAAGATAGCGGAGGATACTGCGATCGGAATCTTGGAACTCAGCAATAGATATCTTGGAGATATGACATAGTAACAATCTGGCAATCAAGTGGCTATTCAAACGCTGAACTCCAACGTCCTCAGGGCTTCGGATTTATAGGCTGTGCCGTGGACATAGTCCTAATAGTCAGAGGTAGATTCGAGAACACCTTGTGTGACTTACTACAGGAGGACCTTAGGGTTATCGAGCACTGGTGCTTGTCAGTGGGGCTGAGTTTAAACCCAAACAAGACCACAATGATTCTGTTTACTCGGAGAAGGAAACTTCCAGCTGTGAGATCCCTCTTTTTGAACGGAGATATTGTAGAATGGAAGTCAAAGTTAAATATCTAGGGGTAACATTAGATAGTTAACTTCTGTGGAATAGGCATGTTGAAATCACTGCTAGCAAATAGCTAATAAAGGCTTTAATGGCGTGCAGGAATCTAGCCGGTAAGACTCGGGGTTTCAACCCTAAGATACTGCGATGGATGTACGTTATGATTCTGAGACCCATAATCACGTATGGAGCAGTAGTCTGGTATACAAAAACAAGCCAGAATAGTACGAGGAAAACCCTCGACAAAGAACAAAGGCTGGCCTGTGTGTGTGTATCACTGGAGCTATGGCAACCTGTCCTACCAGGGCACTTGAGATTATCACAAATCTCACACTACTTCATCTAGTGATAGACAAAATAGCCCATGAAGCCATTCTCAGAATATCTAAGAAAGGAACAAGTAATGAGTATTAAAATCCAGAAAGCCTGGTCCTCTCTCACCACGTACATTTCATCAGCCAATCTTCCTAGTGATGATCGGTAGGAAAAAAGACTGGGAAAGGGAATCCACCACCCAAGTCCTTAAAAAATGCCATTAAATGGTACACAGACGGCTCAAAAACCACTGCAGGAGCTGGCACTGGAGTATATGGTCCAGGCACCAAATGCTCACTATCGCTAGGCTCCTATCCAAGCATCTTTCAGTCAGAAGTACTTTTAATAGAAAGATGCGTTGAAATTAACCTAGAAATAAACTATCATAGATGTGATACAGCAATCCACTCTGACAGTCAACTGCTATAAAAACTCTGGGCTCCAATGTTATCAGGTCTAAACTTATATGGGAGTGCCGAAGAAAACTCAATGAAGTAGACAAGAACAACAGGGTCTCCTTGGTGTGGGTTCCTGGTTACGCGGGTATTAAAGGAAATGAGGAGGCCAACTAACTTGCCAATAAAGTAGCACAAACCTCCTTCATCGTTGGTAGACACCCTTGCAAACGATGTAAGAAGTAACTGAAAGAGGCATTTTCTGGAGATCTCTTCCAGGAATGTGTCACTCCAAAAAATTCCTCCGGAACTTTGACACTGTCAGATCCAAGAAATATATGGACCTTAGCTGTACCTCCTCACTGGTTTCCTCGCATGGCACTGCGGCCTCAGGAAGCATATGATGAGATTGGGGCTAGCAGAAACTGATGAGTGCAGATTCTGTTGGGAGGAGAAAGAAACTCCTGATTACAAAATGCCTCACCATCTAAAACCGACGCAAGGAATGCTTTGGGCAATAAATCTGCAGGAACGAAAAAGTAGCCTCCTTGACGCCATCTCAGATATTGCAGTTCCATTTCTTCTCACCTATGATATCTATGAGGCTGATATTTCGGATATATCATCATATGTTTGTCCTTTATGTACATACATTATCTCGGCTAATTTTGCATATAAGTTTTCGAGATTTAGAAGTTTCCTTCCGCGAAACCTCTAAAACGTTCATGGAATTCCACAAGGGGCATTTTTGGGCTCCGTCGAATAATCCTTCTCGAATATGAGATATTTAACTCGCGGCTCTAAGCCGAACCAGCGTTCCCCAAGTCTCCCAAGGGCATTCTCTCGCGAAATGGATCGTCCATCAAGTCCTCAGGTATATCCGGTATCCCGTGAGCATATCTCGTCTCGATTTATCAACCTGGATGTGCTCCGGCGCAAGATTGTCACTCTCGCCGCGGTGCGCCAAATTAATATATCGGGAATACGGCGTCGTAAATAATCTCCAACAAGCATTCATTCGCCTCGTAATTTATCTCTCGTAAGACTTTGCGTACAGCCCGAGAATATATCAATTTTCAGTACGGTCGAACAGATTTGCGGAGCACGAGAAATGGGTGGATCTTCTGGGAGGATGCCACTTATTGAATCCCAACAGGTGCCAGTTCTTTTAAGAACTTGGGTGGTGTATTCCATGTCCCAGTCTTTCTTCCTACCGAGCATTGTACTGAAGTTCTTTTCGATGCTTACTCTCTTAATAGTTTCGTCACTATTATTATATTATTATATGGGTTGTGCTGGGCAGACGAAACCTGCCCCTCCACTGCGACCAATCGGTCTATTGTGGCACACCTACAGTATATAATCTATACTTCACCCACAAGCTCAAGTCTCTTGATGAGGGATATGAGTCTGGTGGGTGAGAACTTGCCCAGTTCCCTCAGTGTCAGTTTGTGGGCTCCTAGTTCCTCAAATCTGATCATGTCCCCAGTGGGGCAGTCACACATGATGTGTTCGATAGACTCGTCGTCCTCCAGGCAAAGTCTGCACTCTGAGCCCTCACTCAACCCCAGCGTGTTGAGGTGTTTCCTGAGGGCACAATGGCCCGTGTATACAGGTGTAAGGATTCTCAGGTCTACCCTAGAGAATTTGAGCCATTTTCTGGCTCTTTCAGCTGATGGGCCAGTAATTGTTGAGCGAGCAAGTCTGTGTCCAGGTATGCTGCTCCAGATTTCTTGGACCTTTTGGTCCACCCATCTGTTGTTTTCCTTCGCCGCTGCTCTGAGAGAGATAATGCAGGCCGGTTCAGGTCCAATGAGCCCCATGGAAGCCCCCCGTGCCGCCAATGAGTCTGACATCTCATTACCCTTTATGCCCAAGTGGCCCGGGACCCACAAGAGCTGCAGCCTGCAGCGCCCTCCAAGTTCAGCGAGTATGGTCCGGCAATCCTGCACAAGCAGGGATTTGCAGTTGTATGAAGTCAAGGCCTTCAAGGCAGCTTGGCTATCCGATAGGATCTTGATTGATCCGTGAGCCCAACCTTTCTCAAGTATGAGCTTCGCACAGTGAACAATGGCGAGAATTTCTGCTTGAAATACAGTCGCAAAACTACCCAGACTGATGGATTCACCTCTAGCAATTCTGCAACCGCTGACTCCCGCTCCCACCCCTTGGGTGGTAGCGGAGCCATCTGTGAACCAGCAGGGACCCTCAAGCAGTCGGGTCTCAGAGACGGCCCAGTCGTCTCTGCTGGGAAAAACGACTCGGTAGGGCTACTCTGTGTGGGTTCTGGTTTTAGATACGTCCGATCGCATGCCCATTATCTCATTGGCCTCCAATTCAGCCTGCAGAGAACTAGGCACGTAGCCGATCGCATCTGGCTCATTGTGAGCCGTATGCAGAAGTCTGTATGTCGCCATCCATGGGCCACGCTCCTGATCACCAGGTGAAGAGGGGCGAGGTCCATTAGGCGTTCCATGGCTGCGGTGAGAGTGGGTGCGTTTCGTCACTAGGAAGATAGGCTGATGAAAAAATTTACCTGGTGAGAGAGGACCAGAGTTTCTGGTTTGCACTACTCTCATTGCCTGTTCCTCTCCTAGATATTTCGTGAATGGCTTCATGGGCCATTTTGTCTATCACTATATGAAGTGGTGTGAGATTTGTTGTATCCTCAAGTGCCCTGGTAGGACAGGTCCCCATAGCTCCAGTGATACACACACAGGCAAGCCTTTGTACTTTGTCAAGGGTTTTCCTCCTGCTATTCTGGCTTGTTTTTGTGTACCAAGTTTACTTTTAATATTGATCTGTGTCGTGGATAATTTGACGTTGGATATTTAGTGCTTACGTCTTGTACATGAGGCAAATCAATCATTCATCGACACTTCCTTCTAAAGTAATATTCCTCCGAGGATATCCAGCGCATCTTCTAGAAGGGTATCATACGTTCGATCACGAATTTCTTACCTTGTGATTTAAAACCGCAAAGTTTCAATTAGGAACGTCTTTCCATTCGTCTCGTGACGATAAGCGAAGAGAGAAGTGTTAGTAGACACACACCGGAGCCTTTCACATAGCTCACCATACGTTCGTACGCCTTCCCGCCCCCTTCGTCCCTGGCGAAGATTCCAGCGCAGATAACTAGATGCTAACTGTAAACGTTCCACTGACGCGGTCGAAGGGACGACAAGACGGATATGTGCATTATGCCTGGATATAATAAACCAAATGAGCCACCATTTCAATTGCAAATGAGACGTGGACGATGCGCCGTGTCGACGATTCCGACGTGCATGTGTCCCGAGGATGAGTCCCCACCTCGAGGGACCAACATACGAGGAAAATCCGATCGATCCTGCACGATACCGGGTCCTCTTATCTTTCAGTCACGCGAGATTTCCCTCATTCGAGAGCGACGTTTCCCACGAGAAACTGCTGTTTCCGAATGAAAATACGACCGTAGGAAATGTACCGGTGATCGGGTGGTGGATCTGGTCGTGGAGCCGCACCCTTAGCTCGACCTATGCAACGGCAAAGGGCAAGCGATACGATCTGGGGTCGCCGAAACAGGAAACGTGATCGAAGTCGAGATTTGAAATTGTAATGAGTGACAATTCGTGGAGAATCATAGAAACATCAAATCGGTTGGTCGAGAAACCACTCACGACTATGTTACCACTCGTGAAATTTGACAGGAAGGGTCGGTTTTGATAGAAATATGGGACAACGTTTCCTGATCGTTGAACATCATGTCTTATGAGTACTGCGTGATGGATAATCGATAAATTTTTAAAGTTCTGGTTCAGTTAGTGATGTGAAACATATCGACAATTCATTGGGCCTCAGTTTCTGCAATAACTTCTTCGTTGGGGCGAAATCTTTTTCCCTGGAGCATCCCTTTCAGGTCTGAGAACAGCCAGTAGTCGCTGGGGTTCAAATCTAGCGAATATGGGAGGTGGCGCAGTAATTAGAAGTGCAGTTCATGCAATTCGACCATCCTAGCCATTGTCTTGTGGACCAGTGGTTTATTCTTTGCCATGTGGTGCTGTCTTTCTTTATTTCATCACTCAATCGGTCCAATAACGCTGTGAAGTATTCAAAATTGATCCTTTTTCCTTTCTCAATATAGCCAATAAACAAAATATCATGCGCATCCCAAAATACTGACGCCATAACCTTAATAGCCAAATGATGTGTCTTGAGGTGCTTTGGAATGCTTCCATCCACCTCAACCCGCTCAGATGACGACCACTTTGACTCTGGAGTGTAATGATGCATCCAGGTTTTATCAATGGTCATAGCCAAATTGGCGTCAAAAATGCTTGCATACTGCCACATAGAAAAGATAACTTCTATTGTCCTACTACAATTTTTCTGGGAGGTAAGAAGCTCGGAAGTTGATCTTCGTAAAACTCACATAAAGATAGTACTAGTTGAAAAATGGTCATGTCGAAACTAGTTTACGTATGAATTTGAAATTTACAGGATGTCTTCTATAGGAATTGTTCTATCCTGAAAAAAAAATATCTAGTATGTGCGAAGATTATTTTTGGAATTACGACTTTTTGAACAGAAGCTTCGTATGTGGATAGAATATAAAAAAATAATATGCTGTCATCTCCAAAGTAGTTGGTGTATTGTGTTATTAATATTATTTCTAAATTATACGTCTCACGCCAACCCAGAAAAAGGTATCGTTTAATAAAATCGGTCTAGTAGTTCGGATTTTATAGCCTTTTTCTCTCCTTGTCCCATTGTGTATTGATCCGCATATAAGGAATATTCCGTAAATTTTTTTTTTGTCCTAGATCAAACAACTTCCGTTATTTTTTAGATACAGGATCTACGTTTAAGAAAAGGTATCTTTTATTGTCCTACTATCATTTTTCTGGGAGCTATGAAGGTCGGAAATTGCTCTTCGTAAATCGGTCATAAATAGGTCAAGTTAGTTGAAAAATCGTCATGTCAAAACTATTCCATGTATCAATTTGAGATTTTCAGAATATATTATTTATTGATTGATCTATTTTGAGTAGAAATAATCTGTCTATACGAAAGATATTTTCGGAATTACGACTTCTTGAACATAGGGTTCGTATTTAGACGAAAAATGTCTACTTCCAAGTAGTGTCATTTGGAAAATAATTTTTTTAGAAAATATCTGTTCACATTTTCTTATTCTACTAATTCGATTCTATAACCAGTATAAGTTTCATCTAATTAGAAGAAAATAATTTTTTTGGCCAAAAAAATTTCCTTACATATGCGAAAATTGTCAAAATTTCGAACACCCAACTTTAATTAAATCATGACTGTTCATTATAAATTCGGGGTCGTAGAATCCAATAGTGCCAATTTTTTTTTTCTAGTCTCCACATATCGTGAGTTAAGGCCTGCGGAAAATCTGCGAAAATGGACCCGCGGGCCAATTCGCGGTTTTCCCAAACAAAAGCAACTGCGCATCTGAAACCCCGGTCAATCCTAGATAAAGGATGGATCTACATCCTATGTAAATTTCATCTCGTCTGCTAGACTAATTAAAAATTAACGCATCTCCAAAGTTAGGATATATTTTGGAAAATTTTACTTCCGAGTTGTGCCATTTGGAAAATAATTTTTTTAGAAAATATCTGTTTCCATTTTCTTATTCTACGAGTTCTATTTTATGCACAATATAATTTTTATATAATTCTGAGAAAATATTTTTCTGGAAATTATGAGGTTCGGAAGTTGAAATTCGTAAAACGGTCATAAAGTTGAAAAATCGTCATGTCTAAACCAGTTTATGGATCAATTTGAGATTTTCACGATGTATTCTCCATGAATTGATCTATCTTTAAAAAAAATAGCTAGTCTGTGCGATGGATATTTTTGGAATGCACGAATTCGAAACAAGATCTTTTAAAATCTTCAAACATATATTATTACACAAACTTATTTGATAAGTAACGTCCATTGCGTTTCAGAGATATTTCTTTGGTTCCATACTTCATCTAGACCCTGCGTAATCAGAATGCTAATAAATAAACCATATTACGCATTCACCTTGACTCACAATTTCATACTACCTACTCTAGAATTATTCCAAAGAAATACATTACAAGTATCGATTGAGCAGGTATCAAATTAACATGAATGATTGATTAGGGGCGTGTCCGTCGATCCGTCAGACCGGATGAGTTCAAAATTCGTAAAAACTAAACTCGGCGTCAATTTGTTACCGATTACATCTAATGAGCTGTCTCGTAAATCTTTTTTTTATCCAACGATACAGGTCCCGACATTCCTGGTAATATGAACCTCCACGGCGGCCGTCAAAAGACAGGGAAAATTGCTAGTTAACGACATAATTTGGTCAGGTGACATGTTACGAATTCCCTAACTCGTAAACGTGAAATGTGCGTGCGCGACTGGTTTTTATTGAGATATCGATAGATATGAGGCCCCACTTAATTAACATGCACGGTCTCGGACGGCATTCCGTTCGTTATATGTATTATATATGTATGTATATATATGAATATAAACTGCTCCAAGAAAGTTTGGGATATACCTTGAATTTATTTCGATTATCAACTAGGGCTTCACACGAGAAGAGAGCAGGCAAGAATATAAAAAATCTCGTCTCAGTCTCACCAAAGAATTAAGTCTCGTTTAAGTCTAGGTCTTGTCTCGTTATCAGCTGTCTCGTCTCGTCTCGCTTAGTTCTGAATAACTATAATACATATTATAATGTATAAACGTAATGGTAGATAACAATGAATAATTTTGTGAAGCCATATTTATTACGCTCTTATACAAAAATATATATACAAAGATATTTTTGTATAAGAGCGTAATAAATATGGCTTCACAAAATTATTCATTGTTATCTAGAAGAAAGAACTATAGGAGATCCTTCAACAAACTGCATAAGAATATAGGACAGTCTGTTCGATTTCCGGCATATCGAAAGAAATCGCGCAGCATCTTCGATGTAGAAGGAAAGAGCCATCGTTAAATCCCCTGTAAACATCTGAGTGATGTATTAAAATTGATTATAACTATCGATAATGATCCTATACCGGTTATAAATATATTTAAGTACACACATAAGGACAATAAAAGGCAGATTTATCGCCAGATACGGCCGCGAGTTTAATACGGATGGGATGCACAAGGTTTGAGAGGACTTATTTCGGATCATCTGCAGTAACTTGGATGATTTAATTCGTTACTTGATACGATTTGTCCCTCAAATATTCCTTTACACGTGTATGGTCTCGTAAAATCACAATAGGAAGTTGTCCGAAGTGCAATACTAATTATTCTGGTCTAGTAGACTGTAATGAATCATGAATGTCAAAATTACATCTCTAGGTTTCTTAGATCCGAGAAGAGTCGATGTTCTTTCAAACCGGGTCAGTTCATCCACCATAACGTCCTAAAAAACTAAACAGATATGCTAAACGGCGCCTCCTACTGGGTCCAAATGCAATTGTAAACCCAAGGACCCACTCGAATACACACACAAAATTTCATCAAAATCGGTGACGTCGTTAAGGAGAAGTACCAACACACTTGCCAAGAACGGAGCACAAACCCCCTTTATTGGCCCGGAACCCTACTGTGGAGTTGGTAGATACACCTACAAAAGTGAATTTTGGATGAAAGAAGAAACTGAAAGAGGTATTGTCTAGAGATCTCTCCCATCACTCCAAGAAATTCCTCCGGAACTTTGATACTGTCAGATCCAAGAAATCCAGCGTGTAAGAACACGCTGCACCTCCTCACTGGTTTTCCACAGGACACTGCGGCCTTAGGAAGCATATGATGAGATTAGGGCTAGCAGAAACTGACGAGTGCAGATTCTGTTGGGAGGAGGATGAAACTCCTGATCACCTGATTACGGAATGCCTCGCCATCTCAAACCAACGCAAGGAATGCTTTGGGCAAGAAATCTGCAGGAGCGAAAAAGTAGCCTCCTTGAAGCCATCCCAGATACTGGAGTTCATCAGAACTCTGACCGGGGGGCACAATAGACCTTTAGGTCGCAGTACAACGTTACCCTTTACAACAATATACAATATATATAAGGAGGAGTACAGTCACATACGTACGCAGAATAATTATATTCTATACATTAAGATACCGGAAGTTTCACCTAGAATGCCTTGGAGATAGTGGGTGTGAGAGTATAAGACAACCTGAGAGGCACAGGAATATTGATTCGATAACTTCTGGAACCATGGTGGGACATCTCTCAGCATCTGTTATCTCTTTAATGAGACAACATTTCTACTAGGAATGTTAGAGATTAATTTGTTGATACGTGAAATGCATGCATACATAAATTAATGTATTAATTTTTCGTAACCAGAATTTTAATAAATACACATGCTTTTTGTGGAGTGATTGCTCTCAATAAATCAATCAATAACGACTTCAGAACGCTCTCGAAGTAGTGCTCTCGCTGCGTGCGTAAACGCTGTTACTTCCTCGGCTATCTCCGACAGATCTGCGCGTAATAATGTCGAAACCTTAACAGATATCAACTGGGTATCAGAGAGATCGTCCCTATCGATAAACTAATTAAACTTACTTTAAATAGTAATATCCAAGTTGGCCAATCCCGCCGTTTATAGACGGAGAACGTGTAGGAATCCCGTATGCACGCAAACCTGGTATACCTGGTGATTCGCCTTCGAGTTTTTCGGCGGAAACCCACCTTGGACACATGTCTTATGCATAAACTAGTCACAAAATTAATGGATTTAAAAAAAATCACCCAAATTTTTAGGCAGATTGTTGCCCTAAGTGTCTATTATTTAGATCTGGCCATAATATTTTTTATGGTGTACTTACGTCTAAGATTAAAAAAAAATATTATTCAAATTCACCCTAAACCCCTCGGAGTTATCGTCAATCAAAGAGAAAAAATCCTTTTTAACTTTGATAGTCAATCGTATAGGAAATCGAAGTAGGATTTTGAAAACTGCTGAACATTTCCTATGAGACAATATTATTAGCTTTTTGTATTGAAAAAATGAACGAATCTTTTGAAATAAATACTTGTGAAACGTCTCTTGATAAAATCGAACTGTTTAAATTAGACACCCACCTGGTGGTTGGTGTATTTTGGTGGATGGTGGTGGGTTCCTCAGCCTTTGCGGTGGAAACTTAGGTACTTGAAGTACTACTGGCGTTTTTACACTGAGATCGACGGGCTCCATTTGAACTGGTGGTCCTTCTGCCTGAAAAAACAAACGGAAATTCTTTTAACAACACGTTCAATGGGAGATTGATTATAAGGCTACAATTTCTGAGGGTACAATTATCAAAATAATATCATACGCGATGAAAATGTTGAAAGGAGTTTTGCCTTCTTTCGTATTGGGATTTCTGAGAAATGATGTCAGGAAGACTTATGCAAAATTTCGTGAGAATCGTATGATTAGAAAATTGAAAAATAATTCTTGTATCACAGAAACAATCCGTCAGATACGGCTGAATTTTGCAAGAGCCTTCAAAACCTAATTTTACAGCAAAGTTCTAGATTTGAACTCGAAAGGATCTATACTGTCTGACATATTGGTAAAATATCGAAATATTATAACGATCACAGTGTGCTGATCTATAGTTTTACTCGAGAATCAAAGTTGTTTTTTATTTTCCACTCGAAGTCGACCGAATTTCATGATCCAATTTGTATTGTTAAACTTAGAAATGTCATGTCTGTGACAATTCTCGCCCGAATATCGAATATATCTCCACGCCTTTTTTCTGTAGAATCTTATTTGGAACCTGGCCCAACCCTTGTTCTCTCCGAAAAACGCGGAAATAATCAGATAATCGGCGAAAATACGATGACGATGCGAGAATCCGCCCATAAATAAGCGAACACCCATCAAATCGCCGGAAGAGATTTCTATATATAAACGCGGACTAAAGGCCAGGCCCCACCTTCCGATTTCTCAGAGACAATGCTATATCTGACTCATTTCGAAGCTTGGGATGGAGTTCTCGACTTTTATAAACCAAGATAACTCCTAAGCGAACCATTACTATCGTAGATTGTCAGAGTCACTAGGAGGGTGAGATGTGCACTCAAAATATAGTCCTATAAGACCTATTGTGTTATCCTGGTGATCTGTTATATGAAGAGGTAATGTTTCTTAACGAAATGTGATAAACCTTTCACTAGGTTCCATTTGTAGGCCCTTTCATCACTTTAGGAGATTGCTAGGTTGTTTGGTATCCAGCGGGATGTGGCTTTTCACATTCGAAGATGACATATGATACCTTTCGATCCTCATCATTGGACGACCTGCCCAGTGGTTCTTCTCTGACGATGCCAGTAGTGTGCAAGTGTTTTTAAGATAGCAGTAACCAGTAATTAATCCAGTGACAGATCTGATTTGATCTCTGCTCAATCTGAGGAGATCTTTGGTAGGTGAGAAATTATCTTCCATCAGGATTTCCCCACTGTATCTCAGGACAGAACCTAGTCTGGTGCTAGTTCCTCATCCACTTATCCTCTAGCAGCGACTTTGGTTATCCCGACCACCAGCTCTGGGCAGACGAAGGAAGTCTTGAAACATCGTTTGGCAAGAGCACCGGCTCTCTCATTGCAAGGACTTACTATGTCCTGACACTCATACAAGTGTTGCCTTGTCGTGGTCCCAAATTTGTTTCGATCTATGGTCCAGAAACCCAATTGCTCTTAGGGCCACCTGACTATCACAGTATATGTGAATTTTCCCAGCTCTAGGTTCGTTTCTCAGGTTTTCCCTAGCTAATTCCTCAATTCTGAGGCTTCCAGTTGCCAATACATATTAGCCTGTTAGATCCTAACCTCGTCTCCACCTCGATATAAATATCTAAAGTAGGAAGATCGAACTTTAGATCCATGGACTCTATTGAGGTGGATCACATTGCGTTTGCGATGAAGAGACAAGCCAGTTGTTGAAATTTGTTAAGCTCCACTCTGGTACATGTATGATAAGCCCTAGGCTACCATCGGCCTCATCACTGCTATGTACAGCCGGTGTATTAGGCGAGGAGACCACATGTTCTGCCTAGAACCTTTTGCTAGCCATAAGACAATATTTTGAACCTGATAACCGAAGTGCAAACTTGTTTCAAAGGAGAGTGGGAGTTGAAAACTTTTTGATCAGAAGGATACAGTGACGTTTTGTTGGTATACAATTTGTAGTCTCTCCTCTGGCACCATTCCCCTACTATTTTCAGAGCTGGTTGCTTAAGTTCCTATCTTCCATTAGATATGAGTTGATCCTAACATCAGAAAGGGATTTCAATGTCCACAGACTGTCACAGCAAATATAGATGTGTTTGAAAGAGTATCCAGCGTGCAGACAAGATCTGCTTGCACCATAGAGCTTTAATTCCTAAGAGGAATGAACAGTTTGGTGCGAGGAGCCATTACAGAGCCATAGGTGAACCAGATGACCGGGTATAGAAGCCTGTATTGTCTGATCGGTCAGTAATCCGTCTTCTCAGATTTCCTGTTGTGTGTCCGCACCCGTAAGTCTTGGCCCGACGACAAACAATAGACGGCGTTGATGCAAACAGCCCGCTTTCCGAATCGAACGTAGATGATAGATAAAAATATGCGGGCAATGGGGATCTTGAATTATTCATGAACGTTTATTGTCGCCTCTTTTGTCTTTCGCCAGAGCTCCATGGGCGGCTGCTTTGATCTGTGCCGCCTTTTGTCTATCGCCCGTTTTTAAATGTTATGCGGGCGGATCTGGATCGGATTTTTCGAGCTCCGAGGAAGATACAGAGTGGGTCTTCCCATATATAGTTATATACAGGGTGTATTCGGGTGTGAGTCACAATTAGGGAATATTTTAGCGAGGTTTAAAGGAAGTTGTGGTTGAAAATCTCTTATTTTTGGTAAGATATGTCTACTTTCAAACTACGGTAGTAGGAGCCGCCTGGGTATTGTCTATCCCAGTTATTCGTTGTAATCATTCATTATAAAACATAAATTCAAATTTAGCCAGAAATTATGTCATCTAGTATTATTTCGCAATATATTGTAGGGACCTACTTAATCCCTAACCATGCCTCATTCCCCCGGTAGATGGCGCAGTTGTCTGCACGTTAGCTTTAAGGCTGAACGCATCGGTATTAAAAGGCGTCGACGTTACACACCTATACAGCAAGCTCCTACGAAGTATTGATGAGTTCAAAGACAGGAGCTGAGTGCTACAGTTCTGGAGGAACTTTTAGGAGTGCTTCAAAGTAAGAAGATCTCGCTGAAGCGCTTCTCTGTTGGTTTCTTTTCTAGCCAGTATGCTGGCCTCCTTGTAGGTGTATCTATCAACCCGACAGTAGGGTCCAAGGCCAATAAAGTGGGTTTGTGCTCCTTTATTGGCAAGTGTGTTGGCCTCCTCATATCCTGTGATTCGCTCGTGACCTGAAACCCAGACCAAGGAGACCCTGTTGTTCGTGCCAACTTCATTGAGTTTTCTTCGGCACATCCATATTAGCTTGGACTCGATAACATGGGAACTCAGAGCTTAATAGCCGCTTGACTATCAGACTGTAGTGGTTTTTGAAGCATCTGTGTATCATTTAATGGCATTCCTTTCAAGAACTTGGGTGGTGGATTCCCTGTCCCAGTCTTTCTCCTTCAGAGCATCGTAGAGAACATCTTTTCGATGCTTACTTTCTTGATCATTTCGTCACTAGGAAGATTGGCTGATGAAATGTACCTGGTAAAAAAGGACCAGGCTCTCTGGTTTTTGATACTCTCATAACCTGTTCCTTTCCTAGATATTCCTGGACATAAGCCGAAAACCTACAATGCGTTTATGAACCCCAATTTGCTTTATATTACGTCTGAATATAATTGAAAACATCCCTCTAATCCAAATACTTAGACTCATGTCTACTGAGTGGCATAAGGGTGAGAGCGCCATCTGCCAAACACACGGAGAGATTCCACTTCAAGTACTTGGTAGTCATTACTAAAACAATTTTTTTTTTCAACTCTCGATGCTCCGTAACGGTTAATAATCAACCAAAAGGGGAGCTAACGATATCGAAAAAACCTAAGACGTTCAATATCAACGTGTCTCCCTCTCGTGCCAAAGAGACATTACGGTACGCTTATGCCGTGTTCGTCGTGTTCAGATTGGAGATATGTCATATCGCGTTACGGGCCTGAGGTCGACCGAACATCGTGTGTGTACTGTCCGCGTCAATATTATGTCGCGATAACCATCGATGTGGTGCTAATAACCTGCATCCGTTTGTTGCCCCTCAAGCTCGCGCGCTATGCCTCCATGCTCTTCGCCTCCGTCCGGTTATCCAGCAGATAGACGGAATTCTTATTTTTGCCACGGACAACCTCCGCGATTGAGATATCATCGACCTGCGTCCGAGCACACTTCACAATTATATTAATGTTGAAGCGCAGTTCGTGCCCTTACGTTGCAAGTGGTTTAAAGGCACTTATACACGCTATTTTTAGGATACCTACATCGTAACTTCGATAACAATGCTATCAGGTATGTAGTTCACTCCTGGTGTTACGTCTTGTTTACATGGATACATCAATCGTTGTTTACACGCTTGTTTGTTATACCTTAGCAACCTTTGAAAAAGAAGAAAACACACATACAAAATTCTATCCAAATCCACAGCGTCTAGGTGGGTTAACAAAAGGCTATTTGGAAAGACATAGGGGTTGAAACCGAAATTGGTCACCTGCGCATCTTTAGCATGGTGGATAAAAAACTGTAGAGACCACCACACATCTTGAGGTCATACTCATTTCTCAAACCTCAAAGCCCTCAAATGTAATACCAACCATGAATTATATTCCATTTATGTCTAGCCCACAACGTCTCTCCTCTTCTCTTGTGCTCCATCTGGATCTTCTCCAACGTCTTAACTTCGGTTTCCAAGAAGAAGAACTTGACGAAGAGGGCAGCTATCAAAGAACACCCGGCGGAGGTGTAAAAACAAACAGAAATGTGTAATTAGCTGGCGCACACCTGATAAAATTTCGCTTTCGGTTTGATAGAAGCCGAGATCATCTCCCCCAGCATGATATTGAGCAAGGAACCTATGCCCATCTTGACACGACGTAATAGATACCCAAGGGAAGAGCTGGGGACTACACCGGTAGACTGAGGTCAGAATAATCTCTTGGCGTGGACTAGGAACCTTGGAACAACCTGATGAAGAAACGGGAAGACGTAGATAACACAACCAACGCCTGGAGCACACATAAAACAACACAGGAATCATCTTTAGTGATTGAATGACCTTCAAATGGAACCCTATGAAAGTGATCTTACATCACGTAAGGACATATAACCTTCTCATATATCAGACCACCAGGATAAAACAATGAATCTCTTAAGCTCCAGTGTTCTGAGTGCAAATATCCCCTCCTAGTGACTCTAACAATATACAATCCCCTGACCTCAATCACATTGAACATTTTTGAGAAGAGTTAGAGCTTGTCAAAGAAACTTGGGAACAACTGTCGACAAACTCATAACTGCAGCCATAAACACGTCATCGGATCTACCAATCGAACGTATGTATTTCGAAATCAATTCACCAGATCCTCCGACCGCACCAAATTACAGTTTTCTTCTAATCGAATCCATTAAATCATAAATTGTCCTGCGATAAGTAACCGCCAGATTATATACCTTTCCAGCTGCGATTACCGCAACGCAGGCGGTGGCGTCCGCTCCTCAAACAAGAGAACGAAGAAGATATACGAGACTCCTGACTGGTAGACCCATCCTCGGCGGTATCCGTACCTAATTCGGGTAATTATACGGGGAAAATAATTGGTGATCACTTTCTAAATGCGAATTAGGATCGGGCGCATCTCTAACTTGTCATTATTTCTTTCCGGGTACGACTGATAGTAGCTTGATTCACATATCAAGCTTCAATTTGTGTGGTTGAAAAGTGGGTCTTTTTATTTCTTTTGAAGCAAGGCAAACCCGTGCGAGTTATGGCCTTGTATAGGGTTGCTTCCGGCTCCTACGATAGATGGCGCTCTTCCTCATCTGAAACTCCATGATCCGCTCCTAATATAAGTCAAATAGTGTCAAGGCAGCCTTCAAGTCAAGCTCCACTTCAGCTCTCAGAGTCTATATTCGATGTTGATCATCGAATAATCTGTCATATTTTGAAAAATTGATGGAACTCCATTTGTATTCAATCTTGGGAATCTGAAAAGGATCTTCTCAATCGTGTAATCCTTTAGTGTGAATTAATTGAACAATTAGCTGAATTTTGGGGAGAAATCCAGTTTTAGCGAAGTATAGATGAGACTTATTCCATTTCTAAGTAAGATCTTTTGGAAATTTGAAAATTGACACACTCACTCACCGAATTTCAATTGAATCGATAAATAACACTCAAAAACTAATCACTTTTACTCTCTTAAAACTCATTTGCACTCGTTTAACACGATATTTCACCGAATAAACACATGAAAACAATAAAATTCTCAACCTATATCTTCTTGAAGCTCTCCTTCGTTTCGCGAGGCTACGTAGGACTCTCCGACATTGTTGCCAAATTTCTTTTGCATGGCTTATATTGAAGAAAGCTTTAATTGAACAAATAGCTCAATTTTGAGGAGGAGTCCAGTTTCTGCGAGGTATAGAAGATACTTATTCCATTTCTAAATAAGGGTCTTTCGGAAATTTGAAAATTGACACACTCATTGACCGAATTAAAGCTGTGTTTCATCCATATTGACCTCGGTGCAAAACCTATCATCTTCCAAAGTGGCAGAACGAAGAAGAAGTGCCATCTGCGACTGCTGGGAGCCTTGCTTGTCGCTCGGATTGTGGAAACGGATCTAATTGGTATTGTATACCGTTAATTGCAACCCGTCACTCCGTTTTTGAGTAATGATGGCGTTAGGGATCCCGTGGATCGATGCTCACGTATCAATTACATCGAACAAGAGGTGGCTAATGATCATCATCTGTTAATTATGGTCGAAAAATTGGAATCTGTTGGGTAATTTGCCGCATGGGACGTTTATGTCACGTCACGGTGTGTGTAACACGAAGGTACTGACAAAGATGCCCAGGTGAGTGAGGTAGATCGTTATATGGATGTACCTATACGATTTTCAAGCGTACAATTCACTTCACTACTGCATCTTGGAATTTTTTCGAACTCTTTCAGAAGTCTTCAACGGGAATTCCGTGCTTTCGAAAAACCCTTACACCTATACTCAGTGTTGAGTAGTTTCCACAAAATTCATTGTTTTCGATGGTGAGTCGAAAAACTTTCAAAAAGTCGAAATATCAATATATCTCAGTAACCATAGACTTTTGGACCATGGTTCTGACTCAAATCGTTGCAAATCATGTCTAGTATAACACTGTTATACTACCTAACACCCTGTATATTATGATTGACCCCAGTCAGTGCTATCATATAATTTTTGACTTCTATCTTTAAAATAAAGCGTTTTTTCAAAAATCTTTGAGGGACAAAATCTTCTTAGGATAAACAGAGGAATAATTTCCTCAATTTTTGCCACATCTTCAATGACACTCCTTGTACGAAACCAACCATAAATTGCGCGTTACAATCTGTTAGATAAATGTAAAAATTTACAATTCAGATTTTATAATATAATTAAAAACGCGCAATCAATCTGTCAGAGTCACAACTTCATCAGCAGCTCAGGTATCTAATAATAATTCATCGTTTATTGTACATTTTCCGAGTCCAACCTTGGCACTGCAATAATTCCTGAACCAGATTTTTTTTATCGTTTCGTTCGTGCGTCTACCGCGGGTCTTAAACGGGGCTCAAATCAGATTTAGGCGAGTCTTGAGAATGTTTGATGTTTGATAGCGTCCCGTGTAAACGAACCAGACACGTGGAAGGATTTTTCCGATAGAGATGCCTGTTCGATTGTTCGTTTTAGGGCTTGTATTATACGGAGAGAAGACGGATACTTAGTCGGTAACATGTTCAAAAAGCAGTCAATTGAGCCTAAATTCGGTACTCTATTGTAAAATGGTGACTCGAAAGTATCTGCGGAATTTCAACGGATTCTGACGGATAGTTTCAGAGTAACGAAAAAAAAAATTTTTATACTAAAAATTTTTAGTTCAATTTTTTTTAAATTCAGTTTAATAATTGATATATGGTTTTATTTTGAAACTTTATACTCATTTAAAGTGTGGAAAAATGATTCGTTTACTGGAAAATATGATGGCAGATAGAAGGTTTTGTGTTTTTGTTGACAATTATAGTATTAATTTCGATAATTTGAATAAAGGTCTACCACAAGGTTCAGTTTAAGCACCTCATGTTTTCAATTTATATCTGTGTGATATTCCTGCTAC
The DNA here is from genome assembly GCA_937662695.2 of Halyzia sedecimguttata. Taxonomy (NCBI): domain Eukaryota; kingdom Metazoa; phylum Arthropoda; class Insecta; order Coleoptera; family Coccinellidae; genus Halyzia; species Halyzia sedecimguttata. Next base: position 817,866 of record OW569419.2, on the reverse strand, counting down.
TTCTTCTTTGAAATTCATATACGCTGATGACATTGCCTTGCATTTCGTCATTCTGATTTCTAAAGTATAGAAAGTAATCTATCTGCAGATTTAGAAATCCAGAAAAGCTACCTTTTTCAGTGGCGTTTGTGACCGAAACCAAATAAAACTGAGGTTTCTTGATTCCATTTGAACAATCATCAACAATATAGAACATTGAGTGTAACTTCCGGTGATTCTTTCTTGAGGCATAATTTTAATCCTGAATACCTTGGAGTGAAACTAGATTCCTCTTTGAATTTCAAATGGATAACTTGCGTCTGAAGTTGAAAACAAGAAATAATATTCTGCAGAAATTAGCTAGTACTTCATGGAGTGCTGATACAGCTACTCTTCGAACGGCAGCCTTAGCCTTGACTTTTTCTGTTGCCCCGTCTGGTTTAATAGTGCTCATACTCAACAAATTGATGCACATCTGAATTCATCTATGTCACTGGATATATTAGATCTACACCTATTTATTGGTTGCCAGTTCTTTCAAACATTGTCCCGTCCCACATTCGCAGGCAGACTGCTGTTTCAAATTCTTCGAATAAATTTCATTCCCGAATTCATTTCCAATTCCCTCCTATATTCCAGGCAATAAGATTCCCAGATTGAAGTCACGTAACCCAACGGTTTTCCAACTGTTTTCTCAATTTGAATAAAAGTGACAAGAAGGTTTGGCGGTCTGAATGGATTTCTTTTCCCTTACCAGATTGTGTTTCGGGTACCTTGCAGAAAGCTCGCTGCTTGTTAAAGGAAGAAGTGATAGTAAAGAAAAAGATGCCCCTCAATATTTAATATTTCAACATATTTTGTCAACAATTTCAATTTTCATAAAACACAACACTAACTGGGAGATCAGGTTTTTTGTTGAGGCTCTAGTATCATATATCGAATTCTATGGTACCCCGTTACACTAACCTCTGCTAACAGCTAACACTTTTTTCATACACATGCTTTATTGTTAGCTAAAGAAATGTAATGCTCGAAGTTCAAAAGATATATACCTGTATATCATAAGAATCCATTGATATCATTCCCAACTCTGAGAAACCAATACTTTCGGAGATATGATTCGTCAAAGTTTGAACAAGAGCGCCAAAGCTCCTGTCCACTTTTTACAACGATATACGTAGGTCGCGGCAAAAATCCGAGGCGCAGAAAACCTCGCACAGGGCACCGTATGAAAAAACCCCACAAGTAATAATAATCATCTTCGATGATAATCATCATCTCCAGCTCGCTGCTCGAGGAAGTAATTACCCACATGTGCGATCGCATCATGATCGCCGATCTGTATCCACATGCCGGAAACGCACCCATCTCTAACGGTACGTCACCGTTCTTCTTCTTCCCTCCACTCGATGGTCATTCAATACGGATGACGAGGCGCAAAATGAGAAAAATGGCGTGTGAGATCGGACAATGCGCTTAGCTAGGCGCATCGCTGGTGCTTATCACCAGAGGGACGGTGAGGGGAAATGCTAAGAGACGGTTTACGTCTGCCATATGCCTTCCACTTCGTTCTCGAGATTACCGCATAACTGTGCGAGTATAAATTGACAAAAATACCGAGGTAATGATAATGAAGGTGAATTGTCAGCTACTCCAGGACCACCAGAATTACGCAGCGTCGAAATCGTGTGAACAGGTCTTAATGGCCGTTGGTAGATGCGGGAAAAACAGTTCAGGTCGAAGAACGTTGCCAGATTTACGTCCCTCAAGAACGTTTTCTCCCTACAATTTAAGGCTATGTAAAAAAATCTAATAGTGAAGGTGTTACATCAATTCAACATCTCTAGCACACAAAACAATGTAAAGATATCCAGTGACAAAACGAAATGCATGGTGATAAGTGAAGAACCTGTTCGATGCAAACTAGAACTAGATGGCACTGTCATTCAAGTATGTCGGTTTCATCAGTTATATGGATCTTTATGCAGCAAGCCATTGAAGCAACACAGATAAGTGGTTATCTGAACGCCATGATATGGCAAAACAAATATCTAATGAAGGAATGTAAGAAGCAAGCAGCAAAAGCTTCCAACAGTAGAAATGAAGATTTTGAGGAAGATTGCAGGGGTGACAACGAGGGTTAGGCACACTTACAAGTCAGTCAGATAAGGTATGATATACAGGATGTTGTCAAGTGGAGTAGGTTAGGAAAGAGGTAATGGAGAGATGTCTTTATAGAACGGTATCCTCGTCGACTGAATAGAGGCAAATGCCAAGCAAACAGGGATGAATCTATAGCTGAATATCCATAAATTAAGGAAAAGTACTTGCAATAGTTGCTATTAAAGCTCTGAGCTCCCATGTTATTGAGTCCAAGCTAATATGGAAAAACACAATGAAGTAGGCAAGACTAGGGTCTCCTTGGTCTGGGTTCCTGGTCACGCGGGAATCATAGGAAATGAGGAGGCCAACACACTTGCCAAGAAAGGAGCACAAACCCCCTTTATTGGTTCGGAAGCCTACTGTAGGGTTGGTAGATACACCTACAAAAGTGAATTCCCGATGAAAGATGAAACTGAAAGACGTATTTTCTGGAAATCTCTACCCGGAATGTATCACTCCAAGAAATTCCTCCGGAACTTTGATACTGTCAGATCCAAGAAATATTAAGACCTCAGTAAGAACACGCTGCACCTCCTCACTGGTTTCTTCACAGGGCACTCCGGCCTTAAGAAACATATGATGAGATTAGGGCTAGCAGAAACTGACGAGTGCAGATTCTGTTGGGAGGAGGTTGAAACTCCTGATCACCTGATAACGGAATGCCTTGCCATCTAAAACCAACGCAAGGAATGCTTTGGGCAAGAAATCTGCAGGAGCGAAGACGTAGCCTCCTTGAAGATATCCCAGATACTGGAGTTCGTCAGAACTCTGGAACTGGAAGGCGAGCTGTATATGATAATGACATCGATAGCTCTAACGGGGGGGCACAATAGACCTTAAGGTCACAGTGCAACGTTATCCCCTACAACAATATATAAATGTAGATGAAGGAAGAAGAAGACCAGGATATCACAAGAATTCTCATAGGCTGCAGGTTGTGAGTAACAATATTCAATCTACAGATGGAAAACTTCAAGATGTAAATTCAAGCAGGCTCAAAATGACGTCATACCGACCTTATCGAGATGAAGACATAACAATTTCAACCATTCTTCACGCTCTGGCGTCTGCCAGATCCACCTTCGTAAAATCATACGAAACGAAAAAACAACGATCTTTCTCTAAACGAGCCCACGCGTCCGAAAAAGGCGACTCCCTCGGGCAAGCGACGCATCGGACTGCCTTCTCCGAGCGATAATAGAAACGGGAAAGACGAGAAAAAAAGGTAGAAGAGAGAAGAAGACGCGGATGCGGTGTAGGCAAGTTGCACACAAAACAAACTCATATTGTACCGACTCCCAACACACACACACTCACACGCAAGTGGAGCGACTCCATATATCTCTAGCTCGGGGGGCCTTGGGCGACAATCGCTGTTGGCTGGATGATGCTACGGCGAATCTAGCACGCGGAGACAGTGGCGTGCGGAGCATCTTCACGATAATTTTGGGCAAGATACGAAAAGTTCTCGATTTTCGAGTGTAACATCAGGCATATCCGCCATGCTGTATTTTAAGCTGTTTGCGGCAGGCTGTCACGACTCGAAGGACCATTGGTTTAACGTCGCTCTGAGTACTTCAGCGTAACGTATTCAGATCCTTCGGTAGGAGGATCTTTAATGGAATCGACTAAATGTTTGTGTACATACATGAAAAATGTGTAAAATTCATCACTGACGTAAATGACGAGTGCTTCAAGCTCAGAAGATAGAGCGAACCGGAGATCTAGTCAGACGGAAGTAGCCATCTTGCACAATTGGGTCAAAATTCAACAATGCTGTTCCTGCTGACTGATTTCTAACTCGCACAAGATCCTAGGATCTTCTGAGGGGTCCCTTTGGGTGTCATGTCATTAGCAAGCGCGCCAATGCATATTCACTTCACAATGGAAGAAATGAAATAGATGAAAAAGCACTGAAGTGGGGGGCAATCTACTTTGACGCGTTTTCCAATGTCATGATTATGACTATCCCGACTATCCTAGGTCTTCTTCGAAGAGACCTCTGAGAAGCTCCTAGGTGCTTGCGCAAGTTAGGAGAGTCATTTATGTTCTGTGTACGCTTTGTTACCGTATCCTTACAGCAGCTCAGGCACAGCACTGTTGATTTTTTATCCAACAGTGATCTATCCACTGAGCTTAAAGTACTCATCATTTATTTCGAATACATACATACATTCATCATCTTATTATATTATTGAGTGTAACTTTCGGTGGTTCTTCCTTGAGACATAATTTTAATCCTAAATATCTAGGGGTGAAACTAGATTCCTCTTCGAATTTCAAAACCCATTTGGATGACTTGCGTCTGTAGTTGAAAACAAAAAATAATATTATGCAGAAATTAGCTTGTAACTCAATGAAAAATTATATACGATTTACACTTACTTATTCAATATTGTGACTCGTTTCGTCGACACAGCGACTTCATCAGTATGATGTAGTCTGATAAAGTCGCTGTGTCGACGAAACGCGTCACAATATTGAATAAATAAGTGTAAATCGTATATAATTTTTCATTGAGTTAATATGGATTTGCATCAAGTAAAAGCCACAAGCATTAAATTTTTAATTAGCTTGTATTTCATGGGGTGCTGATGCAGCTATCCTCTTTGAAAGATTGCCTTAGCCTTGGCTTTTTCTGCCGCTGAATATGGTTGCCCCGTCTGGTTTAATAGTGCTCATATTAAAAAAATTGATGCAAAGCTGAATTGATCTATGAGAATCATCACTGGAACTATTAAATCTACACCTATTCTTACTAAGTGAACAAAGACACACTATGGTTTTCTTGGTAAACATTTATTCAGCTATCGATTTCGGCTATATAGCCATCTTCGGGCAGTTCTTTCAAATATTGTCCCGCCCCACATTCGCAGGCATACTGCTATTTCAAATTCTTGGAATAAAATTCATTCTTTTCCAAATTCATTTCCGATTCTCTCTCATATTTCAGGCAATAAGATTCCCAGATTATACTCACGTAACCCTTTATGGTTCAACTGTTTTCTCAATTTGAATAAAAGTGACAAGGAAGTTTGGCGGTCTGAATAGATTTCTTGCGATTTATTCAACAAATATTTAATTTCTGATCCTTCAAATAGAGTTCCGGGGTTTGATCTTCCAACAAAAAATATGGTCTCTTCAGAATCGTTTCAGAACCGGTCACGGTCGTTACAACAGCATGCTATTCAATAGGAACTCAATTGAGAGCCCTAGTTGTGAATGTGGCGAATAAGAGGAAACTATAGATCATTCATGAATAATAATTGTCATGGTCGTTACAACAGAATATAATATGATATGTGACAGGTTTATACATAATTTTTGACACACCTTTGCGTAAATTTGTCTACTGTCTTGCCATATGAAAAATTACTTTACCTCAGACCTCTGTGTCTTCTTGGTAAAATGATATAGGGCTGCATGGCTATGAATCCTACGGATTTTTGAAATGGCATCAGATCCTTCGAGTGTGGCTCCACTCAAGCGATATAAAGTGGTCATTAACGATCCTTCGAAAGCACACTAGAGAACTCTTAAAAAGGTCGAGTATCAGTCGTAGGATGCCGGTAAGAACCATCTGAATCGTGGGTTTTCATGCGTTTTTGCTAGGTATATATGTGTTGTAAGATGAATTGTTGAAAGTGATGGCTACTTAGAAACAGCCTGTAGGATGCCCCTTAGTCAATAAATTCATGAACCTTGAAATCTATAAACCTGTTCACCAATTTGCAAGTATATAGGCTCTGTAAATATTGGGAAATATAATTTGGAATGAATGTATTTTTGAAACCGTTGAGCCGATATCGTATTTCGCCATAAACCCTGGTGAGTTTCTTGTTAAGAGAGCTCAAAGTAGTACCACATAATTTTCAGGAAGAAATTCACCCATTATCTCATGTAGTTTCAGACGGAAATTCCCCAGATGGAAGTATGAGTAGCTCAAGTACCTGACCCTGCCCTGTTCAGTTCAAGAAATAAGGAAACATCTAACGCTCCTCGATTAAGTATACCCGCCACTGATCTCGCTCTAAGAGCCCATCCATAAAACCACATGTGACCCAGTGATGGTTAGCTTCTTTCCCAATAGATGATACCTTCACTTCGGCACTTTTGCACTCTGGTGACCACGGTGATGTTATATCATTTCTTTCGATTGGATACGACGTATGAATCTACTGTCACTTCCAACTGAGATACTACGACGTTTTACCAACGTACAACGTTCGAACGTATCAATCTTTTCCGCTTGGTTTGTCGAGAAAGGAAGAAGAAATATGTCCGAGATGAGGTTTTGCATCGTTCGAGAAGGTAGACAGGATTTGTTTTGTAGCTGTGTTGGTTCGTTTAGATGCAATTTTTATCTTGATGTAATTGTGTTCTCAGAAATTTCCGCAATTAATCATATTTTTTTCTGTTTAAGCGTTCTGGGATATAAATGCATCTAAATAACAGTTTTCCAACCTCCTCGGAAGCTGACGTATAATGGCGAAAGAATTCTGATAATTACAGACATTAAGTAAGAGGTACCATGCAGATTCTGAGGGTGTTATACAGGGTGTCCGGGAAAATATGGGAAATCTCTTGGATTCAGATAAAACTTAAAAAAATAAGATGATAAGTTCCCATAATTTTTTTCCTAGCGCGGCCCTCCTTACGAAGATACGACCTCCTAAATGACGCCACTGGATATCCATTTTACTGGAATAAATTTTAAACTACTTAATATAATTTAATGAAAATTTTATATGAAGAACAGTAGTAAGGACCTCTCAAAATACTGCCCTTAAATTTAACTTAGCTTATTTAGTTTACCAGGGACTTTAACACCCTGTATGATAAGGAGTTGAAGAAAGAAAATTTGGATACCTTGAAGATTAAGCTGAAGAATAGGTACTCTTGTTCATTGTCGATAAAATGATCCGTTTTCAAGGTATCCAAATTTGTTTTTTTTGACTGCTCATACAGGGTGTTAAAAATGTGAGCATTAAAATGTACAACCTAGTCCACCCCTGGCAAACTAAACAAGCAAATTTAAATTTAATGGCCGTATTTTGGAGGTCCTTACTACTGTTCTAAATATAAAATTTTCATATAATTATATTGAGTAGTTTAAAATTGATTCCAGTAGAATGGAGTTCCAGTAGCGCCATTTAGGAGGCCGTATCTCCGTAGAGAGGGCCTTTAGGAAAAAAAAATGATGGGAACTTGTCATGTTATTTTTTTATATTTTATCTGAATCCGAGAGATTTCCTACATTTTCCCAGACACCCTGTATAGTAGCAACTGAATACCTAAAGAAAATGCCCCAAATAGAGCAAATGATCATCAATAGCTCTGACGTGGGGCACAATAGACCTCGAGTTCGCAGTGCAACGTTACCCCCTACAACAATATACAATAGACCTAAGCTCCAGGCCAGACACAATCAAACACCAAATCCAAGTGCACCAAAGGTATCACACAGATTCCTGTATAAACCAGTCATATACTCACCTCTGGGGCAATCGGAGATGTAGGAACCCCTGGTCTGGGGGCTCCAGGCCATCTGTTGGCATCCAAACCACATTCGTCCTGCAAAAAAAAACAATCATTAACCATCTGAGCATATAAATTGGTAACCGTTGGGTGTTGTTAAACCAGAAACGCTCACAATATCAACTAATCCATCAGCTAGAATTGAGTAATTCAAAGAGATGGCTAACGAATTAAAATCCGGCCCAGCTGTCAAGTGTACTTCTCGTCAAACCGCGATAACATCAGGGCTTTTAACGCTGCAACCTTGTCACCGTAACCTATAACGATTTTTTTCTAACGTTGCCATTGTTTGATGAACAGTAATGGACGGAAAAAAATTGCGTTGGAAAAGCGCTCTCTATACCAAAATCCACACCTATTTAGCTCTCTAGGTCACGAATGATCATTTAATCCAAGTTATTATTTATTGTTGCTCGGACTGACAAATGAGCTGTTAAAGTTCAAACAGTAGTCGTTCCACCGTCTATCGAGAATCGAAAGGTGTTGCGGATTCAGCTCACCGTTCTGAACGTAATTGTTCCCATTATTTATAAGAGCGAAAAAATCGGGGTATCTTGCTGATTGCGTGGGCCGAATAGTGGGACTTGAAAAGATCAGCCAACCATCCGATCCATCTCATTCACCGAGAACAAATGATTTCGTCTTGAGGGTGTGTTGCAAGGGTCATTCTGAGGGCCGATGATCTCCGCCATTAGGGCTTCACACGAGACGAGGGTAGGCGAGCATATAAAAAATCTCGTCTCGCTCTCGCCAATTCCCAAAAGATTAAGTCTCGTCTCGTCTCACTCAATTCTAAATAACGATAATAAATAATTGTACATGTACGCCATTTTTTAAATTTTAAACACTGTTAATTTCATCTTACTCGATGACCAAGAATTCAAACATAATCACGCTTGCCTCACATCATATTTCAATGATGTACGTGTCTTTGCCATGGTCATACCTGCTGTGGAAAATAATCTTTCAACAGGTACGGATGTAGCCATTAATAAATCATCGTTCATCTTGGAAAGTATAGGAACTTTTTCATGCACTTTCCATCACTCTAAAATACAATCTTGATTCCCATTTGCTCTTTCTAACAGCAAATGTTCTTCAAACTCAGCCTTTCAATGTTTCAAAAGTCTTGTTGATGTTTTAAAGAGGCTATCGATGTCGATACATTTTTTAATGGAATTGGACAAATTTGGTATCGTTTTCAATGAATACCTTCACCGTGGGTAGATCATTGAGGTGTTCTTGGCGTATTCCTCATAACACTTTTCGAAACATTGAATAGCTTCATTTTACATTTCGTTACCAGTTTTATTATATGTACTTCCACAGATGTATACAATCATTGTTCACATCTTTACTACAAGAAGCACAATAAAAAACAATAAATTTCTCCAGATGTTCACAAATAGAGACGCAATCTTAATAGCATTGGGATTTAGGGGCAATAAAAGTTGTTCCTTAAGTATTGAATTCATAATGGGATCAGTTTTTATTGTTGTGAATTCCATTTTGTCTTGAAAAATAACAATAATAAATCGTCTCGTCTCGCTTTTTCGAGACGAGTACGAGACGAGACGACAAAAAACTCCCTCTCGTGAGAAGCCCTATCCGCCATGGTGAAATGAGATCAAGGAACTGTGTAGCGTAGATAAAAACCTCAGTAACATGTGAAAAAATACAAACAACTTCGATGGGGTGTGTTGCAGGGGTCATTACGAGGGCCAACGATCCTCATAATGGGGCAACTAGATTAGAGTTGGGGAAAAGGTGTGGCGTACATCCGAAGCTTCAAAACACTCGAACCTCAGTGCAACAGCTGAAAAATATGAACATCTTCGAAAGGGGTGTGTCCCATGGGTCATTACGAGGACAAATAATATTCATCATCCTTCATCCAGAATAAATATGAACAAACATCTGACCTGCGGAGTTTTAACCTTCGGGCATCGATCAGGGACGTAATTGAAAAAAAACATCAGCAAGAGCTAATGATAGAAGATTTTATCTTCGTTCCAACAATGGGAAACGAACAACGAGCGGAGCTATGCGATCCGGCCTCTTGAAATCAATTGTTCAGGGTTTAGCCATTAATTAAATCAATTAACTTTCAACAATAAACCCACAATTTCGCCATCTCATATTTCATCTCTCTTAACATTTTAAATTTATGATAATTGCGTCGTTTCTTCATAGGAGAAAAGCCCGGTGGCTAGATATTAGAGATTGATAATTACGAGTCTGTATCGGTATCCTCCTATGTCTCATTCCTTCTCACTGAAGACGGACTTGGTATTTTTACAGAAGTAATAGGACTTTTGTGAAATGGGGAACGAATGATACAGGCAATTTTGTGCATTTATTTCATGTTCTCGAGGTCAAACTTGTCGCACTTAGGTTTAATTGCTCTTGGTATCGAAATTTCTGCAATTCTATGTTGATTTACAGTTTATTTTTGAGGTGACAACCAAATTCAATCTATGATCAATCTGGTCATAGATTTGTGGAATCCACCATTATTCCTTGCCAATCATAGATGAAGCTGCTTCACCCATTTCACAAAATTAAAGGTTTTTGTTGATAAGGATGGTAGTAATTTAAAAAAATCGAATGATGGTCTCCCAACAGGTTCAGTTTTAGCACCTCTTCTCTTCATTTTATATCTGTGTGATATTCCTGCTACTTTCTCTGAGATATTCATGAACGCTGATGACATTGCCCTTGCATTTCGTCATTCTGATTCTGATTTCTGATCTGCAGATTTAGAGATGCTGAAAAATGACCTATTTGAGTGAAGTTTGTGACGAACCCAAATAAACTGAGGTTTCTTGCTTTCATTTGAACAATCGTCAAAAATATGGATCATTGAGTGTAGCTTTCGGCCTTTCTTGAAACATGATTTGAATCTTTAATACCTAGGAGATAAACTGAATTCCTCTTTGAATTCCATAGTCCATTTGGATGACTTGTGTCTGAAGTTGAAGAAAAGGAATAGTATTCTGCAGAAATTGGCTTGTACTTCATGGGGTTCTGATACAGCTACTCTTCGTATGACAGCCTTAGCCTAGGTTTTTTCTATAATGGAAGTGTTCATGCGCAAAAAAATGATGCACAGCTGAATTCATCTATGAGGATCATCGCTGGAACTATTAGATTTATTCTACAAGGAAGTAGACCACCATTATACCCTCTTTCTTCGGCGTTCGTTCGGGCCATGAAAACGATATCGACGAGACAAGAACTGATCCCTTTGACACACCTGCAGTTTCAGTATTTCGAAGCAGGGAGGATCCTATGCAGCTCTAAATCTAAGAACAAAGCTGCGAAGTCAAGGATCACCTGGCCTCTTCAAGGTTAAAGCAGTGAACGCAAAAAAATATGATGATGACTAGACAAGAACTGATCCCTGTGGCAACCAACAGTTCCAGTACCTCTAGATTGGTGGCATAGAGGATCATATGCAGAACGAAGCTATAGATCCAAGAAAGAAGCTGCGAAGTCGAGGTTCATCTGGCTTCTTCGGAGATAAAGCAGTAAACGCAAGAAAGAAGATAATGACGAGACATAAATTGATCCCTGTGGAAAACCAGCAGCTTCATTATCTCAATATTTGGGTCAGGGAGGATCCTATGCAGAAAGGAGCTCTAGGTTTTTTCTGCAGCTGAATATTGTTGCCCCGTCTGGTTTAATAGTCTTCATGTGCCAAAAATTGATGCAAAGCTGAATTCATCTATGAGGATCATCTCTGGAACTATTAGATCTTCATCCCGCTCCACATTATAATGCAAGCTGCTGTTTTGAATTCTTGGAATCAATTCCATTATTTTCCTAATTCTTTTCTGATTGTTCAAAAGAGTATATTATATTAATATAACAATAAAAGTATTTCAAGTCTAAATACATAAATGTAGTATAACGGATGTGCTCAATGTATGACAGATCTGGAAATGTTTATGGCCAAGGTAGCACATTTACGTGAGAAACTAGAATCAGAAGGAATATTCCCATTCGCGTGGCCACAGCAGAAACTATTGGACCTAATCATATTCTTGAAGATGCTGTACAAAAAAATGTTGACAGCGCATTACTCAATTTGGATGTCAGTTGTATCTATTTTCAGCGAGGCGAAATTAAAGTTAATTATCCGGTTTCTCAATACGTAACGTTGGTAGCAGCGACTGCTATGTTATTACAGATGATAAGCGAAAATCAGAATTATGGTGTCGACATTTCCGTGAAAGGTACAGTGATGGTTTGTCGTCATATTTTCTTCTGCTTCTGCGTGAGATATGGCTCTTGAAATCCCATCCTTGGATAGGTCAAATTCGAGAAGGTTATACTGACAATATATCGCTTCAATTGAATTTTACGTGGCAGTGAGCATTTAATTGATTGATATTGATATGATAATTTTACTGTCACTCCTAGGTCTTCCTAGGAGGCCTTTTATAAGGTCTCCAGAGCTTGTGGAAGAATCAGTTGTTTTCTATGTGGGTTTTGATGATGTGTCCTTACGCCACCTTAGGCACTGTCAATTTTTAACTGAACAGTGAATGTTGATATACAACGCGTAAATAAATAGTTGTGAACTTATTTGAGAATATTTATAGTTAGAATATTTCGAAGAAATACTCGGGCGATAAACACATGAAATTTTGTAGTTTAGCTTTGTTAGGAGATATGAATTCTTAAAAACAAATTCAGATTCGTTCGACTTCCGGTTTCACCGCAAATTATACCATCTTTCGTTTCTTAAATGCAATACCCAGTTTTTTCATGGATAATCAGATTACCATTGAATTCTACATTGTTTGAATGTGCCACTTACTTATTATTCTCAGAAAATTCCTGTGAAATCTTCTTTAAATTTTCTCAAATAGGGCTTAATTCCAAAGTTAATAACTTGTAGATTATTGCATGAAAATTCCCAATTTCTTAGCTTCTATCAGAAGACATACCAATGATTCTCCTTCGTTAATTAAAAACTCAATTGAAAATACAGGGTGTTTCTATTTCAATGTCACAGTCAGTCATGACAAAAACCTCAAAACGATTTTTTTTTCAAATGAGAACCCAGGTTTTTTAATGGTCAGCTTCAATTTACGTTGAAAAATAGCGTATAAGTGTAACACATACCACTGCTCTGAAATGCTTATTTCTCGAAATATTCGGTGAGTAAAGCAGTAGTATGTATTATAAAAAATACACTATTTTTCATAAAAATAACAGTACCATAGATATGACATTTCTATCAATTCACTGCAACATGAGATTCGTTAAACTTCAACTAAAAAATCAAAACCGTTGACAACTTTTTTGTTCGAGTGTAAAACAGTGGACTGTAATCATTATAATTTCGATATTTGGCCAATATCTCCAAAAATATAGATACGTTTGAGTTTAAATCTAGAACTTTGCTGTAGAATTAAGTTTTGAAGGCTATATATCAGTGATATATAACAGATAGTTCCTGAGGTACTGAATTCTTTGAAATATATATTTTTTATTTTTTCAGTTTTACGATTCTCATGGAATTTGGCATACGTTTTCGTATCGGTATTTTCGAACCAACTACCTACCGAGTTTCAATTCGATCAGATCCATATTTTTCGAGTATTTGAGAAAACAAAGTTTCAGATGGCTATTATCCGAAAACCCTGGATTTTACACATAACGAACTTAGCCAAAGCATTTAGACTCTAAAACCACCCTGAATTTCTTATCCTTAATACATTTCGTTCGACAGTTATCGTGGTTTCGGCCGAACGGACAGAATAAAGATTGGACCATCAGTGAGTCGAACTTTTGAGCCAAAAATTGGGCAAATCGTTAGGAACTTTGTTCAGGGGAACCATATCGCACAAGTTTACAGTTTCTACATTTGATGGCATTCGTTAAGCCAATAACTTTCCAACGCAGAGATACGTCAGTAACTTGGTACGATGTTCAGCGCGGTTCTCACCGGAGAAGCGAATGATTTTAGACAACTTTCGATCTACTCTAATTGATCTAAAAACTCGAAGGCAATCAGCTTCAAATAACCGACATTGGATAAATCTGGCCAGGTCATACCCGAATCTCACCAGGAGAGGATAATAAATGAGCGTTTTAATTACACCCAAAACTTATGTCCGACATTCATCATCGCTCGGCGCTTTCGCAACGAAACTATCATGACTGCCCGACAGCCGCGACTAATCCGAATTCGAGGCGTAAATCTTTTTTTTTCACCGAGTCGATTAGGATTTTTCGACTAGAGCGACGATTTTGGGTGTGATTATAACGTGTACGATTAATGAGACGATTAAATATGTGCTGCCATCAATTTCGGGCGAAGGTGCGTCGGGAAATCTGCGGGAGATTGCGATGTGCAGGAGTTTGGTTCTGCGGGCTGAACGAAGGCCTTGAGGACCGTTGTCCTTTCGCATAAAGTTGGGAAGCTTCAGACCCGATGACACTCCGGTAAAAATGCCTCAAGATGTCAGGGAGAGGGGATAGCGTTGCACTGTAACCTTAAGGTCTATTGTGCTCCCCATCAGAGCTGTCGATGTCACCAGCACCACCATCTACAGCTCCCCTTCCAGTCCCAGAGTTCTGGTGAACTCCAGTATCTGGGATGGCTTCAAGGAGGCTACGTCTTCGTTCCTACTGATTTCTTGCCCAAAGCATTCCTTGCGTTGGTTTGAGATGGCGAGGCATTCCGTTATCAGGTGATCAGGAGTTTCATCCTCCTCCCAACAGAATCTGCATTCGTCAGTTTCTGCTAGCCCTAATCTCATCATATGCTACCCAAGGCCACAGTGGCCTTTGAGGTTGGGTTTCCTTGGTGTAAGGTCCTTATTATTAGAACTTGTTCAATCCTTAGAGCATTGTCAATGGCGTGAACATTCCTGAACTGGTTCATCTATTGTAAAATTCTTAGGCTGGCAAGCTCTGGAAATTCGCTAACTATGTGTTCGGCAGTTTCCTTTTCCGGTCCAGAAAGCCTGCATATTTCGTCTACTGACTTGTCCATGCAGTATAATTGGTATTTGTACTGACAGTGCTCTGTCAGCAGTCTTACCCTTATCCGAAGCTAAGCACGTGGCAGCTGCAGCAATTTTTTGGTACAGGATAATGAGAAATCCACGAACCTTTTTGTCTGTGGAAGTACTGCAGTATTCCTCCAAAGAGCTGTACTGTTATTGTTTGACTACTGTCTTGTAGTGGTATTTTCCAAGCCTGCATAAGGGTTCTGGTGGCTGGTGTTACTCTGGAGGTAGTTTACAGCTAGTGTCTCTGCCTGTAAGATATAGGGTTCATGTACTAGAGCACAGAGATCCTTAATTTCGACCCATGTACCCCATGTACCTGCGCCCTTATCTGATTTTGATCCATCCGTATATCAACTGTATGACTTTCGGTGCAATCAGTTTCTAGATTAATTTTTTTCACTTGTGAAACATTTTGAAAAATTATTAAAGCCTATAGAACACTTGACTCACCACTCTCAATATAGCACTATTATAATGTTGACATATGCAGGGTGGATCTTTAAGATTTAGTTATATATTCATTTATGGTTATAATATAGCCTGAAAATTTATTTAGGTTCTAATTGTGATTTCATTATTTTTTTGAAATCTCCTGAACACGAAGAATCTTTTTGGTGCTCTTGTTCCTCAGAACAGAGTGCTTATAAATGTGCCCAGATGTCTGTAATTTTCGAATTTTTGGATGAAAATGGTCTTAAACGATTTGGTTCGACTCACTGATCAAGCATCATGGTCAGAATCGATTTTGTCCCGCCGGTCGAAATGAGCTAAGCAGTTGAAATTTTCAGAGTAGGTTAGGGAGATAAATAGCTCGGTTGAGTTCGTTATTGAGTAAAATCGGCCGGATGGTTTAGGAGAAACGAAACAAAATTTCAAATTCAATTTTTTTTAAGATGCAGTTTCATTATGAAACTCCATTGATATAATTTTCAACTCTGAAAAATTAATCCTTTCGGAGATATGATTTTTCAAAATTTCAATATTGAATCGTAACTCTATGATTTCATAGAATGCTGTAGTCGAAAAATAAAGTCCGTATCTATGAATTTTGACCTGTGTTCATACATGTTATCATTGTCATCTCATCAACAGATAAGAAACATGTCAAAGAAAGTATGATTGAATGAAAAATGACAAATAAAATAACTTCAGCATATGATGATGGAAATATACAGGGTGTCCCAAAAATACCACGCGAAAGTGACACTGGAGATAGATTGGCATTAGGTCTATCAGATAGCATCAACATGACCTCAGTAAAAGTCCGCTGGTTTTCGAGATATCACCACCGTTGCGTCCCATGACTTCACATGTTGGGAAGCGCTCATTTGTATTTCTAAACAAGCAGCTCGCTTGTAAAACTTAAATGTTTTGGGTTAACTGGTTTATTTTTGCATGGGTGGTCTCACCCTTGAAATTAATATTTTCCACGGAAAGATAATTGCAAGTAAAATATCTTGTAATACTTCAACCCTTCCTATTCCTATTTCCTGTGAAATATTGATAAAATGCATACAACAACTAACACATTGCCAGAGCTGTGAGTCCTTTGTCTAGATTCTAACCCATACAAAAATCTAGAATTTTCCGATTAGATCGCCACGGCTTTGGCTATTCTCTAAATCGAGGGCGTAGATTCCGAATCTGTTATTAGTTTTTCCGTATCTCGATTAATTTTGGTAATATGGCGAAAAATCCGACTGATTAGTCCATTTTCCGGAGGTAGAGCCAGAAATTGCGACTTTCTTCGTTATTGCTCCGAAACTAATCGATATACGGAAAATCTAATTACAGATTCGTGATCTGCGTACCCGATTTAGTGAATAACCAAAGCCGCGTCGACCCAATCCGAAAATTGTGGATTTTTGTATGTGTTGGATACTAGAGAAAACTTTTTGGCGTTTGACGGATTCGCTCATTACCTAATATTTTCCGAACGGATAGAGATACAGAAAAAATAGATACATAAATCTAAACGTCGTCCACCGACCAATCATCGGGGAAAATTTGGATATCGAGATGTGAAAATCATAGATTTCGGACGGGAAAGAAGAATTTTCCTGTGCCGACCCAAAAAATTTTTTTCACGGTATATCGATACGGAGCTCGTGTCTAATTAAATCGAGGTCGCTGATCACGAATATGTAATTAGTTTTTCCCTAAGTGGCGCACTTTGGGAAAATTTTCACTTAAAGTGAAAAAATTGACGAAAATATGTCAATTTTGGAACTTTCCACCGCCCAAAAAAATCGGAGTAGGGTGTTGCTGATTTTTTACGTCATATTTGGATCCTTTATCTATCGAATCATCCGAACAATAAAAGTCCAGGTCGTACGCTTCGGAAATTATGATTTTTTTTCCCGATGGTCTATTTTTCGGAAAATTCTTTCCGCGATATTTCCTCGGAAAATTTTTGTAATAAATATCTGATGGTAGATTCGGAATCTACGGCCCCGAATCTATAAGAATAAGTACCCGTTTCATAGTTTTGCGTCAAAAAATTTTTCTCGAAAAATGGGATTTTTTTAAGGCTAATGTATTAAAAAATTGCCAAAATTCGACCGGTCTCCGATTTCGATGCAAATTACGTCATTTACTAATTCGGGACCGTAGATTACGAATATATGATCGGATTTTTCATTAGAGAATTTTCCGCGGAAATACCGCGAAATGAATTTTCCGAAAAACAGACCCTTGAGAAAAAAAATCATAATTTCCGAATAGTACGGCCTGGACATTTTCTGTTTGGATTATTCAGTAGATAAAGGATCCATATATGAGGGCAAAAATCAACAACACCTTACTCCGATTTTTTTGGGCGGTGTGAACTTCCAAAATTGACCTATTTTCGTCCATTTTTTCACTCTAAGTGAAAATTTTCCCAAAGTACGCCACTTAGGGAAAAACTAATTGCATATTCGTGATCAGCGACCTCGATTTAACTAGACGCGAGCTCCGTATCGATATACCATGAAAAAAATTTTTTGGGTCGGCACTTAGAAATATTTTTGACCCAGAATCGAAGGAAAATTCTTCTTTCCCGTCCGAAATCTATGATTTTCACATCTCGATTTCCCCGATGATTGGACGACGTTTTGATTTATGGATCTGTTTCCTCTGTATCTCTATCCGTTCGGAAAATATTAGGAAATGAGTAAATCCGTCAAACGCCAAAAAGTTTTCTCTAGTATCTAACCCAGGGGTCACCAATTAGTTTCATTGGAGGTCCGTTCACAAAATCTGTATATCTGTCGCGGGTCGTTGATAGCATTATGATGGCATAAGAATTTGACTAGCAGTTAATCTAAATCCAATATCTATAATTAGTAAATAAAACGAAAAGTTATCTGAATTTTTTTTAATCAAGAATACATGTTTTCTGGAAAAATAGTCCACAAAAAAAAGGTTCGCGATCCGCATCCGGACCGCGGTCTTCCACTTGGTGACCCCTGGTCTAGAATATTCGAAGACCCCTAGTCTGTGAAAGTCGGACCGGTTTCCATGTTACAAAACAATAAATGTGGGAGCGAGATAGCCGATAAGGGTTTTGGTTTTTTTTAATAAGTAGCAATTCTGGTTCTGATTAAGTGTTGTATCATTTTGAAAAGGGCATGAAAAGGACCAGTTTTTGCGATTATTTGTCAATTCAGTCTGATATAATTTTTTTTCACAGCAGTCAGTCAAACTTCAGTTAACGTTTTAACTTCGGCATAAAATACAACAAGTTAGACATTTTTTGAAGGATTTTGTTCTAGTTGTCGGTGAAGTTATTACTTCATTGTTTAAAGCAACTATTCAGGATAGCCTAGGTAAAAAAAACATGAGTTTGAAGTAATTTCTGGCAATGCTAGGCGATAAAAGACCGAAAACTGGAGATTTTTAAAAAATACACAAAAGTGGTGATATCTCAAAAACCAGCGGACTTTTACTGAGGTCATGTTGATGCTATCTGATAGACCTAATGCCAATCTATCTCCAGTGTCACTTTCGCGTGGTATTTTTGGGACACCCTGTATACTTTGGTAAGTTTCAATTGATATAATATAATTTTCAGAGTAGATTTGAGGAATGAATATCTCGGATAAGTTCGTTCTTGGGTAGAATCAGTCTGGTGGTTTTGGATTAATAATTTTTGGCACTCTTATTGAATTTAATTTGTTTTATGATGAAGTTCTATCATGAGAATCCATTGATATAAATCCCAACTCTGAGAAACCAATACTTTCGGAGATACGATTCGTCAAAGTTTTCTTTATTTTATGTTAATAATAAAATTATTTTCATTTTGCCATTCCAGTTAGCGGAGACCCTGTATATTGGTTTTAACACTTCGCGCTCGTTCTCTCGAAACTCTCGAATGAAATGGCCTCGTAGAATTTTTTTATCGCGTATTTCAGATGATCGCAATGACAATTACAGGTCCACTCAGGTGAGAGCGGTCGTTTAGGGTGCCGTCTTCGACAGATTTTCGACAAGTTATCGATCAATAAACGATATTATTCTCGCCGAGCCCGTCTCTTATGGCTCATATTCCGACCACCCAAAAGCCAATCGATAAAGATAAAATATTCGCTAATTCCGAGTCTAATGAACATAGCTCCGCGTCGCAAAATTACCGAAACGTAATTATCGAAAACGCGCAAAACGATATTTATATCGCGTTTTATCGCGATCTGTTGCGTCCCAAGAACTCGGCCTGGGCTATAAAATTTGCGCTTTTTCGTCGAAAATTCACACTTAAAATTTTACGGTCGTTTCTCATATCGGCTTTTACTCTCCGAGTAATGGGTCATTTTGCCGTTTCGTTTTTCGGCCTAATTTCATTGACAGTTCACGCTTGATTCGTGACAATCGTGTCGTGACGCATGTCGAATATGCTCAGGTTATGTTGTCATTTCATCATGGAAAGACATATGAACGAGCAACGCTCACTTTCTATTGACTATTCACCTCTATTGGACACTCTTAATCGAATTTACCATCGGCATATAACGTTTTCTCAGCTTTTATAAGATATGAATACAATTCATAAGATTTTAATGACAGACTTGAGTAATGAGACAATATATATTTATTCTTTTGAACTTCGAGCATTTCTTCATCTAACAATAAAGCATGTTTATGAAAAAAGTGTAACGGGGTACCATAGAATTCGATATGTGATACTAGAGCTTAGGGAAGAAACCTCAGCAAAAGAACCCTATCTCCCCGTTAGTATTGTGATTTATAAAAATTGAAATTATTAAGAAAATATGTTGAAATATTGAATATTGAGGGGCATCTACTTATTTACTATCACTTCTTTCTTCAACAAGCAGAGAGCTTTCTGCAAGGTACCTGAAACACAATCTGGTAAGGGAAAAGAAATCCATTCAGACCGCCAAACTTCCTTGTCACTTTTATTCGAATTAAGAAAACAGTTGGACCATAATGGGTTACATGACTTCAATCTGGGAATCTTATTGCCTGGAATATAGGAGAGAATTGGAAATAAATTCGGAAAAGAATGAAATTTATTCCAAAAATTTGAAACAGCAGTCTGCCTGCGAATGTGGGGCTGGACAATGTTTGTGATGATCCTCATAAATTAATTCGGCTGTGCATCAATTTTTCGAGTATGAGCACTATTAAACCAGACGTTGCAACAATATTCAGCGGCAGAAAAAACTAAGGCTGAGGCTGCCTCTCGAAGAGTAGCTGCATCAACACCCTATTAAGTACCAGCTAATTTCTGCATAATATTAGTTCTTGTTCTCAACTTCAGACGCAAGTCATCTAAATGAGCTTTGAAATTCAAAGAGGAATCTAGTCTCACTCCTACGCATTTTGGATTAAAATTATGTCTCAAGAAAGAATCACCGAAAGTTACACTCAATGTTCTATATTTTTGATGATTGTTCAAATGGAAGCAAGAATAAACTCCAGTTTTATTTGGATTCGGACACAAACGCCACTGAAATAGGTAATTTTCAGGATTTCTAAATCTACAGATGGGTTATTTTCTATACTTTGGGAATCAGAATGACGAAATGCAAGGGCAATGTCATCAGCGTATATGAATTTCTCAGAGGAAGTAACAGGAATATCACAAGGATATAAATTGGAAAGAAGAGGTGCTAAAACTGAACCTTGTGGGAGACCATTGTTCAAATTATTGAAATTATTACTAGTATTATCAACAAAATACGAAACCTTCTATCTGTCAACATATTTTCAAGTAACCGTAACATTTTTCCACATTTTAAAAGAGTATAAAATTTGTAAATCAAACCATCTTTCCATACCGTGTGATATGCTGCCGACAAATCCACAAATGCTGTTCCTATTTACATTTTTGTTATTGAAATATACGTGAAAAAGCTTCTGACTTCACGACCGTGCTTGAACCAATTTTTTCCCTAATTCAATAGCCAAACGCTTAAAAAAATTACCCGACTCGAATCTTGTATGTCTTCGGCCAGGAGCACAATGAGATGCGAGTTACGAAAGGAGATGAAAAACGTCTCGTTCGGCCGAGCCACTTAGGTCGGGATATTCTAATAATACCGGCCTTTATTCGGAACGAGATGATGACGACGTGCACCAGTCCCTAATAGAGTGCAATTACTCGTTGCGTTTGCCCCGAGTAGAAACAGTGACAGAGACGAACGACATTCGGTTTCGAGGAGAACGAAATAATCGATTCCGAGAGGTTCGGACGCACTTTACTAAAGATTAACTTCTCGCGTGTCCAATAGAGGGCGTTCACACCCTTACGTCGCTCCATGGATCGGTCTGATCAGGAATGCACAACGCATATTATGCTTCCAATCTATAACTTAAAATTCTGATCTTTGGGTAAAGTGATAGGCACTCTATTCTGGTGAACAAGCACCTAAGACGATGTTGAATGCTCTCGGTGGCAATTCGCATGAACACAGAGGAATCACAAAAGAACACAAAACACATATGCTTCCAATCTATAACTCAAATTACTCAAATTTCTGGTGAAGATCGGGCATGGTAAATAGATGTCCAATGTGAGTTGATAATGATGTATTCCTGTATTATTTGACAATATAGAATCTGAGTATGAATCGAACGGAGCATTCGAAGGACCAATCACATATTCGCAGAATGTTACACTACGCCACTGAACGTTCCAGTGTAACCTAATAGGGAATATTTCAGAAGGTGGCTTAGATTTACAAGCATCGCGGAATATGTGGCTTGTTATTGAGATTGTTTGAATTATTCCACTGTTTACAACAATGGAGCATATAGTGCGGCAGTAAATTTGGTTGGAATGCTGAATGCATATTTCGTTAGGGAAATGCTACTACGTTCCGCGATGTCGCCAGCTTGTTCCCTTTTCTCACTTGAGGAAATACTCACAGAGATTCTATCAGTTCCGCATTATTGATCTTGTTCTCCGACATATAGCGTCGGATGATTCTCAGGGCCAACACTACATATTCCTGAAGGAAGTTCCTTGATCCAGGATTAGTTTAAGCCGAGTATGTTAGTTATATTGCAAGACAAAGACTTTGAAGAGGACATGGCTTGCTGTTTCGTCCTCCCTGTCGCATAATCTGGAGTGAGAGGAGTCCTGAAGTCTCCTCATCAACTTCAAGTGCTTCCTCCGATTACAGTGACAAATAGACGATCCAGCCACCATCCTCTTGCCTGAGGCATCGTTAGCTATCTGAGAGAATATAGATTGGCGGATTATAGGTATCTGTCATAATATTCTACGTCGTACATGCCGCCATAGCTATAATTTATGCCTGAAAGACTGTAGCGTGCAACCCCAGGCTTAGCTTCAAGGCTTTCCAAGGTCTCACTCCATATATTCCAGCGCCAACACCCGCAGCTGACACAGAGCCATCTGTAAACCAGAGTAGGCACTCACTCAGCCTCGGAATTTCTTTGATAGTCTTCTCTCTGCCCTCGATGGCGGTATGGAATGATTTGTCAAATCGGTGTACCACCAGTTCATCTTTCACGCTGAATTTGGTTTACATAAGGGGCAGCTCTCTTCATACAAGGATACAATAGCATCCCTTGGTTGGTTATACGTCTCCTCAGTACCTCTAGCTACACCCTTAGAGTAACCTACACTAGATAGTAGAAGGGTCAAGATGATTATGTGAATTAGTAGAATTGAAAAATAAAATAGGCCCCGTCTCTGTCCATCGCAATACAATTTCATTTCTCTATTAAAAAACGCGTCGAAAGTGCCAAGACGTAGCAACAAACGTGATGCATCAATAACCCATCTGACTATTCTATTAAGAAGCGACGTATCGGCGAGAAATATCAAGCCTGATCGGCAATAGAACAATTTACAAATTACGGACCACCGTACGCACGCATGACGTACACGTAAAACATTGAAACTATAATCGCAAACGTGGAATACCAAATGGATTCGGCAATGGTGCGTGAGGTCGCGTCTTCAGGCAACCAAAACACGCCGTAACCTTAGGAACCGTAGCCGCGCGATAACGTACGTGACAACCGTAGCTACGCAAAGGTCTCCGTGGTAACCGTTGCCACGCAATGGGTCTTATGACAACCGTAGCGACTTTGAGGCTTTCATCGCAACCGTTGCTACGCAATGAGTGATATTAATGAGAACGGTAGTACTGTTGACAGTGATATGTCGATTTTCGCGTATTTTACTAGTTCTAAGGTGTCCGAGGGGAAATATATGAAGCGAATTAATTTAATCTCGTCTTGTAGTAGCGTTCGCGGGATAATTTTCGTTCTGCATATACGGCTATCGCACCGTCATAATTCGCGTTTAAAAGATGTCAAATCCCACGCACAGCCGTCGACAAAGAAAGGTCGATCGGAATGTCCTCACGATCTTGATGTAACTCCGTCGATCTACTAGAGCCGGACCAATAAACATGGCGTTTTGATTCGAAATCGTCCGTCGATCGGGGACATAAAAAACGGTGAGGTATAAATCGGACAGTTAACCGTCGCTAATTGACTAAAATGTTGAAACGCGAATTGATGGACGATGGGATGCGTAAATTATTTTTCGGATAGGAGTCGTAGGTTATAATTGAGACTTTCATTACTCGAGGACGTTTAATGACTCGTTAATAATTTTATTGGATAAAATGGGAAGGTTTTCAAGCAGCCGGTCGCGGAATTATCGCCATTCCCCGCTTATTCGTCATTGAGCTTGTGAAAACGCTAAGTCCACACCTGAGCGTCGTTTTGTCGAGCCGAAGAGTTATTCATATCGTATGTCATCGCGTTAGGTAACTCCGTTTCGCTTTTTAAGTAAAATTGCGTCAAGGCTCGAGGCCGTAAAGATACCGAAGACCAAATACATAGAAGAGGTTACTTTTACGCAGGCACACAATTCGGTGCGCCGCTCCGATAGATCCCTTCGTCTGGCTAGAGAACCGAAACTGAACCGATTCCCACGGTTGGCCGGTGAGAGACTCGATTTATGGACGAGTTAGAAAGTTCAAAGTTGCTACGAAACGTTTGCAGACGCGAACGATACGTTTTTACGGCGAGGCCGAACTTTGCTACGAGGATAACAGAGGGGAATTTTCGGGTAGGTGGATCGATTACGATCCTCCAGACCCGCGAAAGGATCATCGTTACACTAGAATCGAAATTGGGTTGATTACTACTGCGAGAATGGTAGTTGGAGTCGGATCGAAGCTAAGAGATGGAGAGATTCAAGAGCTAGAGGTATATGGTCCGGAAGGGTGTAAATAAATAGTTGCGACAAGGTGATTTCCTTTCAAAAAATAGGGTGGGCCTTTTATAAAAAAAAAATTTGGAGCCGCCTCCTAAAAGCCTCTTAAATATGGCGCTAGGGAATCTATTTTTTATTGTTTTCTTACAAACTAAAAAATTGAGGATATAGTACATGCGAACGGGAATACAATCGGAAGAATTTTTTATGGTATTCCCCTATGTTTGCAAGGGGTAGAAAAGCCACCCCGAAAATTTGTTTCACTAGTAACTTTTTTCTTATTCATAATATACCATTTATAAATTCATTTTAGATAGGTTGATTCATTCTCATCAAATAAGGTTTCTTCTAATATCTTGCTAAAATTCACGGTTTTTGAGAAAACAATTTTCTTATCATTGTCACGCTAGAACAGAAATTGAGTTGTTTGTAATCGATTACGACTGCGCGAATCGTAATTGGAGTGGGAGAGAAGCTAAGAGATGGAGTGATTCAAGAACTAAAGGTATATGGTCCAGAAGAAATATACATGGTGTAAATAAATAGTTGCGACAAGGAAAAAAATTTTGAGCAGCCTCCTAAAAGCCACCTAAATATGGCACTAGAAATCAAATTTTTAATTTTTTTCTTGGTAATAAAAAAAATTGAGGGGACAGTACATGAGAGCCAGAATGCGCTCGAAATAACTTTTTGAGGTGTTCCCCCTATGTTTGCAAGGGGTAGAAAACACCACCCCGAAAATTTGTTCCGCAAGTAACTTTTTCCTTATCCATATTATACCATTTAAAAATTCATTTTAGATAGGTTGATTCATTCTCAACAAATAAGGTTTCTTGTAATATCTTGCTAAAATTCACGGTTTTTGAGAAACAAATTATTTATCAAAAAGTACGTACCGTACTCAATCGTAGGATGGAATTATTGTCGAACCTGAATTTATCTAGTTGGCGTATGTCATTTTGTTATGACAACTAGTTAGTTTTGATTAATTTTAGTTCAGCTACAATTACTCTGCCTATTAGCTGCAAATGTTGTCATCTTTATAAATTCCAACAGTCGTTTGCAAAACTAGATGAAGAAATCCACCAGATTTCGAGCGACAAACACCTCGCCACATATCCCCTCACCTGTTGATCTATGAAACCTGGGGTCAATCTAGTTCCAACCTTCCCGGCGAAACATTCGACGACGTCGAATTTTGCATAAATACCAAGATCGACCAGTTTATGTTTCTGACGTCTCTAATCCGACCTATGGACCCCAAAAAAAAAATGTGTCACGAACCTGAACGGAGCCAAGAGATCGCTATAGCCGGCGGCGATATTCAGATGAGCTAACGAACGGGTCTCAAGGAGAACGGGTCGCATCTTACAAAGTTTTTTCGCGCCGCCGCTGAGGCGTGGTTCCGCCCGATACCGTCGGATGACGTAAGAAGCGAGAAATAAACAAAACATCTACCTGACGAGGGATTCGCCCATCCGCGGGATTCACAGTCGGAGATGATCTGTTGTTGTTTGGAAATCCGGGTGTTCGGAGATTTTACTCCCCGAGGGGATAGGGCTTCGAAAGACCGCAATGCTAGTCTTCGTTCTGGCAACAGGAACAACACCAAGACCTTTATTATTATTATTAGAACGATCTATTGTTATATTACCCTACTTATTTAACCCTAAGGACTTTGTAGAGTGTGTTAACATAACTGATGACGTCTTCAGAACTGGCTCACAATTCTTAACATGTTCAGCTCTGGACATTCGCAAACTATATGTTCGCCAGTTTCCTTTTCCGATCCACACAGCCTGCATGTTTTGTCTGCAGAGTTGCTCATGCAGTAAAATGTGTAGAAGTCCCACCATTACCCAAGCTCAGCTCGTGGCAGCTTTAGGAGCTTACTGGTACAGGATGATGAGAAATCCACGAATCTTTTTGTCTCTGCAAGTCCTGGAGTATTTCTGCAATGAGCTGTACTGTTATTCAGCTCCCATTGTTGGATTTACACCCTGTAGCGGTATGTTTCAAGACCATAGGAGGATTCTGGTCCAGCAGGTGTCATCCTGGAGGCCCTTTCCACAAGTTCATGGGCCTTCTCATTTACTTCAATTCCACAATGCCCTGGCACCCATAGAAGAGTCAACTTATTGCCTCCAGCTAGTTGATTTATGGTATTCCGGCATTTCCAGGACAGTAGGGAACCCAGATCAAGTCTTAATAAATCTTCTCAAGACCAAGACTCGTCATACAAGACCGAGACTATCACTCGAAAGCTTCGCCTTGGTCTTGAAAAGAAAAATCAACTCAATATTAATTAAAATCTGGATCATGATCGATGGTACCCAGAACTATCACGGAGAATAAAACGTATAATTTCAACGAAAATTTTACTCATTTCAACGCAAATCCTCATGCTTCCACCAGTGCTGAAGAACCTTTCTTCGAAGGTATCACATGTGCAATCCCTGAAGCCAGGAGACCTTCAAGATAGGATTCAATTTTGTGGATTTGTCGATCCAGAGGTCTGCCTTCAGAGGTACATATGGTAGTACTGGTTGGTTGT
Organism: Halyzia sedecimguttata; assembly: GCA_937662695.2. NCBI lineage: Eukaryota > Metazoa > Arthropoda > Insecta > Coleoptera > Coccinellidae > Halyzia > Halyzia sedecimguttata. Next base: position 790,892 of record OW569419.2, on the reverse strand, counting down.
CTATACCATAAACCTCTCTCAGATGGAAGTACAGTATTCGGAGTGCCGCATTGTGTCATTACACATATTATCCTGATGATGAAGTCTGCAAGCAGTCAGGATGTGCACAACAGTTTCCTGCTGACTCTGGCATCCTCTGCACGTTGTTGGGGTGTCCACTCTTATTATAATCTTGTATACATTTTGTATTTATCACCTCAACTTGACAAGCCATAACAAATCCCTCCGTTTCCCACTTGAGCCCAGCTGACTTCAAAAAGACGTTGGATAGTTCTTTCGACATGGCCTTGATCCTTCAAACTCCTGAAATATATGGAGTGCAGTTCTTTACTTATGTCAACTTCGAGTAGTGTCTTCAGTTGCGCCTGCCATATCTCTCTGACAACTCTTCTCCGGTCTGTCTCCCATGATCGATGGATATGCTAGTTATACTGAGCTTCTCCAAGTCTCTCTATCCAGCCTTAAATAGGAAGCTTCCACCAATAGTGCTGAAGAAGATTTAGAGAACTGAACTTCGAAGATATCACATGTTCAATCCCTGAAGCCAGGATACCTTCAATATAGGATCCACTTTTGTGGATTTGTCGATCCAGAGGTCTGTCTACCTTGCCACTAAAACTCACGAACAACATTCCTTCTGATGATCCTTAACCGTAGTTTCCTCGATTGGATAGTCATTCTCATCGAATTTCACAAGGTTATCTGCTTTCAATGGATGTCAAACACAAACCAAATTACGCGGCTTAGTAAAAATTTGACAAAAGTCTATCGACTTGGGTTTCCTGGGTGTATGATCCTTAGTTAGGTCAGGGTGCTCGATCAGGAACAACGGCCCTATAGTGTTCGTCGAAGCAGAAGTTATTGCCTCCACGGTCACCTCTATGAAGTGCTGTTCATACATTAGCCTGCGTGGAGGAAAAATGAGAAAGTCACTGTTTCATCAATTTGCCCTCGTACCATCAAATGACAGGGAAGAATCGATCCCAATGGGGTTTATCTCGGATACTAGAGCTGTGGCACCTCCAAGCCATAGAGATAACGCATTCTCCCACAGGACCTGGTTCGTCCACGCCACAAAGCTTCTCCTAGGCGGATCGGAAAAAAAATACACTCTGATATCCTTGGGAATATCGTTGTCTTGATGACAATTGACTGCAATTATTGCTAATTGATCCAGTTTTCTTCGTGGTAATTCATTTGCACTCAGCGACTCCGAATCCGCACATTACAATTACGTTGAGGAATAAACCACCAGTCAGGCAATAAAATGTAAACGTTCTCGCGTCTTGAGAGTAACTGTCTAGTGTCCTCGCTCCTTTGTTCTCCACTGACATGAGTGATGTTTCCCATCCAAACAAATTTATATAAATCACGAATAACCGTCTCAGAGACCGGAGGCGTTGAGCGATTAGAGAAACAAAAGTTTCTAAATTTCACGTGTACTCGCTCGAAGGACCACCATACATCATCTTATGTCTCGTATGTAATTCATCAAATTTCGTTATCTGGACCCGTACGCTTCGACGATAAATAATCCGGCAGAATTTGACAAGAGATCTGAATATGTCTTCTATGTAGGTTTACGCAACGGAGATTGTTTATGGACGCTCTAATGGTGTCTTCTGTTGATTCTTAGGAATCTCGGGTGATACGGAGAGAAATATAGTTTATACGGGCATTAATTGCATATGTAGGAGCACATCCTCTTAAACACAAGAAAGGGCAAGCAATTTGGCAACAATGCGAGAGAGTCCTACGCCTACGAACGTCGCAAAACGCAAGGGGACATTAAGAAGTCATAGGTTGAAAGTTTTCATCCGGTTTACATGTGTTTAATTGTGTAAAATATTGTATTAAACTATTGAAAATTAGTTTTTAGAGTGTAGAAATGATGAGTTTTGGGTGTGCTTCATTGATTCACTGATCTTCTGTTCTTCTTTCATCACCACATTATTTTCGGCGGGGGAAGATAATTCCAGGACAAACAATTCCTTCAATTCTTTGTCCAGCAATACTATATATCGCTTTATGGCGTGGATCTGCCGAGATGTTGGAATTGCAGAGTTCCAGTAGATGCGAGCTCTGTCATTTTCAACAACTGTTTCAATCTCCAGAGGCACATATGGTAGCACTGGATCGTTGTCTATACCATAAACCTCCATCAGATGGAAGTACAGAATTCGGAGTGCCGCATTGGGTCTTTACACATATCCTGATGGAGCATGGACTCTGCAAGCAGACATAATGTGCATAGCAGTTTCCTGTTGACTGTGGCATACTCTGCAAGTTGTTGGGGTGTCCACTTTCATGATGTTATTTTTATACCTTCTGATATTTATCACCCCATCTTGACAAGCCATAATAAATCCCTCCGTTTCCAACTTGAGCCCAGCTGACTTCAAAAAGGCGAAGGATGCTTCTTCTGACAGGGCCTGATCTTTCAAACTTCTGAAATATATGGAGTGTAGGTGTTTACTCATGTGATCTTCGAGTTGTATCATCAGTTGTGCCTGACTTATCCTTCTGCCAACTCTTCTTTGGTCTGTTGGCGTGATAGGTGTTCCTGCTAGCTCAAAATAGATGGATGCCAGTTATACTGAGCTTCTTCGAGGCTCTCTGTCCAGCCTTAAATAGGAAAGCTGCTTGCTTTAATTCCATGATGAGCCACCATTTTCAGAAGCGTGTCTCCATTTCTCAATGTCCTTATTGCCATTTCCAACGTTTGTTGGTTGTGTTGATATTTCGAACTTTGCAAACCTCTGCCTCCCTGCGTTCGTGGAAGGTATATCCTTTGAATCGAGCAGTTGGGATGCAGGCTACGGTTCATGTTAATCACTTTACTATCCAGAAAACTACCCCGAAAGTGTAAGTGACTATCAGGACTGCCAAGCTGTTCGTAGCAGACACCTCATTCTTCCCAGGACAGCTGTTATTTCCATATATCTCGGAGCTCCTTTTTGTAGCTAGCTGTTAAGGCAGCCTTGCTACTATTATTGTCGACAAACACAGAAAACCTTCTATCTGTCATCTTGTTTTCGAATACTCGAACCATCTTACTCTTCAAATGGGTATAAAGTTTGAAAATCGAACCATATATATCCATATGTTCCTGTATTCATTTCATTATTGAAACCTGATTCGATAAAAGTAGTATGATTGAGAACAAATAATTTATTTTTCTCCAATAGCCTCCCTGGCAATTGCGTAATACGTCTTCGTGTTGAGCGACGAAGGTTTACATTAGGAATTAGCATCTTCCGCGAACGGACTCTTCTTCGCGAGAATCCATGCCTCCCCACGCTCATAAAACAGTAACGAGCAATAATCCGAACGTGTAAATATCCATCTATGGAGTACGACGGGTTAAAGGGTCAGCGTCTCAACACCCATGGCACCCGTATCTTCAAGATTCCTCCGGTTATGAACGGTCGTGCCTTCGACGGTTACGTAGGTGCGAACGTGGGCGGTTGTAACACCGTACGAATTTGTAACGTACCGTTGACCAAACGTAAATCTTTTGTGTTCTGAAAATGATCGTTTATGCTGACCAGCATCTCGCATGGGCTTCAGGATCCGTCAGGAGGAGGTCGACGTTTACGAGAGGACCTAAGACATCTCTGGTCGTAAAACGGATGTAAGATTGATTTGTGGGACGAAATCTTTTATGTAGCAGACATTGTGTCTTCCTGGTGGAATTTTCGAAAGCTGAGGTACACACGGACGTGAAATGGTAATCTAAAATCAATTTTGATTGAACATTTCACTCTCACTGGTTGATTATTTCAGAAAGAATAACAATATACACAGATTTTATGCTGAAAAAATGTTTTACGAATTAATTCGATGGATCTCAGGTGGGTAAAGAATTACTTAATTTATAGATATTTCTGCAAGCGGGAAAGTTAACAGAAACCTTGGAAATATCCAGTAGAAATTGGGGTCCCACAGGGTTCTGTTTTGGGTCCCATTTTATTTATTATCATTCTGTTCGTCAATGGCATACCACTTTACGTCACCTATGCTGGCTAATGTGAGGGTCGTTATGTTTGCTGATGAAAGTTCCTTTATTATTTCGGCACCTAATCTTATGGAACACTTGGAGCGGTGTTTCAGTTAATGGTGTTTTCGAAACTCTGTGAGTTACTGTTTCGTTTTTGCGCGCATATTCTGAGGAACAGCGGACGGACAGGATCGATTTTGACCTCGAACACTTCATCAGTGAAACGAAGCTAATAATTGTCCGAGACCTTTTTCGGCGAAAATTACAAACCTTCGGGTAAAATTATTAAGGGAGATTGGTCTTGCCGGATTTAAAATAATTGGGAAGGCTGTATAGCCTCGAAAGGAAGACTCGTTGTGTTCGCGTGTCCGTGGATTCTTTACCGGCCTTTAATTCGGTACTTCCTCGGCCGTTCCGGTCGGGTAGCCGCCTTGCTATCTGCCACGTGCAATTAAACATACCGAGCATTCGTAATGAGGCAGCATTAATGAAAATAACACGTTGTTCCCGTTCCAATTAACCGCGGGAGATTCATGGGCGTCCTTATCCATTTCCGGCGATCCGTCTTCGTGAACACTCTCGATTTCGACGATCGGGACTTATTTACCGATAGCCGCTACCATTTTAAACTTTCGCCGAAGAATTCGACTCGATTCTCGATCGAACAGTTTCCTCGGGAAGATGTTTCTGGTCCTTCGAGCTGGATTCATATATTGCATCGACTAATATGTTACGCATATGACGCCACAAAAATAGAATACAGCATTTATTCAATAATTATTGTATATGTAATAATTTCTAACCTTCAAAAAGGAGCTGTCCAAATTTTATGTCGATACTACGTTTAGTTCAAAAGTTACATTGATTTTGGTTTAACAACTTCTGAATTCGAATTTTGTGTGTTGATAAAACTTTGCGTACATTTGACCAATGAATCTCTTCATGAGACCTTATTAGCCAATGTGTTACGTCTGGTTGACGCCACAACATGTTTTTGGCGCTCTTGTTCCTCGGAGCAGAGTGCTTATCAATTTGCCCAAATGACTGTAATTTTCGAATTTTTGGCTGAAAATGGTCTTAAGCGATTTGGTTGACTCACTGATCAAGAATCCATGGTCAAAATCGATTATGTCCGGCCATCCGGCCGTCCGTCCGGCCATTCGTCCGTCCAGCCGTCAACACGATAACTCTCGAATGGAATGAGCTAGACAATTGGAATTTTCAGAGCAGGTTCGAGGGATAAATTTCTCGGTTAAGTTCGTTATTCGGCAAAATCGTTTTGATGGTTTCGGAGTAACGAAAAAAAATTCTTTTTTTTACATTATAAATTTCCAATTCAATTTTTTTTAAGATGCAACTTTATTATATGAATCTAACGATATCATTTTCAACTCTAACTAGCTAATACTTTCAGAGATATGATTTTTCAAAATTTCAATAATAAATCGTAGTTCTATGTATTCACTGTCTGTGTTCACTGTTCATAAATGTCATATTATCTAGCTATCAGAGTCATGTCAATTCGTAGTTTGAAAACTAGTATTCATTTCTTGAATTTGTGAATATATACAAGACTGTTTTGAAACCGAAAATAATATTGACTGGTAGCATATTGAATATTTTATGTATAAATTCGGAATGATGTTTCAGAATATTTAGAATTGGATCATTTTAATGATGTAGTTTATGAAGGCAATAGGAAAGAAGAACATAATGGAATCATCAAAACAAATTACTTTTCGTTGACCACTGAGGTTAATATTACATTTTACATCCTTAAGTAGTAAGACGTGTACAGTATTTTCATAATGTTGCTAGTTAATATATTTTGAACTATTAAAATAATTTGTTTGTAAGCCTCTACCTACTCAAATATCAGGAATAAATGGACAATCTGCTATGATTGTCTCCAGCCTTGCTCTAGACATTTCAATGATCCTTTCCTTAGGTATTTCGAGTTGTAAAAACTATGCACCGAGTGTACGTTGCAACAAGCCATTCCACGAGGTTGAATCATTGCAGATTGCTCATTTAATCTTGATAAATAAATTTAATGACAATTTTTGAAGCATTGTAGATTGTTCTTTTTGTTTGCGCTCTTGTTTAAATGCTAATTTTTGGAACATTTTTAAAATTTATTTCTTTCATTATGCAGTTCTATCATAAGAATCCATTAATATCATTCCCAACTCTGAGAAACCAATACATTCGGAGATATAATTCGTCTGTTTGAACAAGAGCGCCAAAAAGCTCTTGTCCACAGGGCTTGAACCAATTTTTTTTCTATGAAATGGAAGCATTCGAAACGATAACGAAGATAATATATCCACATCTCAGTGATAGACACGACGTATAATAACGCTCATGATGTTCCACAGTCACTTACGCAACCTTTCTTAAGAAACGCCACATGTTTGAGTATTCAAGACGACAGTCATTGTTGACATCATCCTGTTCTTAAAGACGACGGTCACGATTCACTCATTAGACCTTTTTCTCTTTTTTTGACATACTACATCATTGTTCACGCACTATAAAGATCTATCGTAAAGCTATTAACCGTATATTGCGTCTGTGTGCTATTTTGGATGATCTCGCATTCTTTCGTCATCATGAATGTCAATTTGTGCGAAAATTTGTATATCATCATCGAAAATTACGTTAATAATAATTAAAACTTGAGTTTACTTCCGGTGTAACTATTTTATGGGTTCATTGGCTGAAAATTAATGAATCAAAGCTGTTTAGTCAATGTTACGAGAAAAAAATCAAACGGAGTAATGTCTGGACAATACGGGGCGTGCGAAACGATATTTGTTGGATGTTTCTGGTCAGAAGTTGAGAAAACAAAAATTTTACTAATAAAGACATATTGCGAAGGTTTCTTTCTTAATTTTACTTATTGCGCATATGTTCTGGGAAACAACGCGTTATCATTTTGCCCAAATGTCTGTAATTTCCGAATCTTTTGCTGAAAATGGTCTCAAGCGATCGTGTTCGATACCCTGATGCAGAATTCGAGGACAAATTTGATTATGTCCAGCCAGCCGGCCGTCCGTTGCCACGATAGCTCGAGAACGGAAAGAGATAACAACTTCTAATTTTCAGGGTAGGTGGTGTGTTCCAATACGAACGACAAGTTCGTTAATGGGCGTAATCGGCCCAATGGTTTCCGAGTAATAGATTTGTTTGCAACCAATACAAATCCGATCGAATTGAAACTTGGTGAGTGGTTGTAGAATACAAACCTAATGTCGTTTATGAAATTTTGTGAGAATCGTGTCACTAGAAAATTTAAAGAAAATTATTAAAACATATTATTTTTGTCATGATAACCTGAGAGTGGAAAGAGATAGCGACTTGAAATTTTCAGGAAAGGTTGTTCATCTGATTGCGACATTAAAATTTGTTCATAGGCATAATCGACCAAACTGTTTTGGAGCTATACCTATCTGAAATTTAGTTGTTATTTCCTCAATAACTCGAAAAATACAAATTAATTCAAACATGGTTATGAATTGTAGAATGCCAACCCAATAATTTTTGCGAAATTTGGTCAGGATCATATCACTAGAAAGTTTTTAAAAAATTATCGAATATCATTGAAAGAAATTCCATATACAGAACGTTCCTGGAATGACTCTCAATTTCACACATCGGAAAAACACTACCATCTGATCATTTTCCCTCAATTTCAACCCAATCTGGCCATTTTTATCTGATTTACAGCAGTTTGAATACATGCACAGAACAAGGACAAGGACAAGGATATCCCCTTGTCCATTTTCCTCAAAATTTCAAAATAGTTCCAAATTATGAGGACGATTTCACATGGAGTCATGTACTCAAAACTCGAACATTCGATGCACTTAATGATTTTTCCTTTAGATCAATATCTTTAGTTGGCATATTTGAATAATGTGATATTACCTGAATTAAATTATTAAAAATTGGTTAAGGAACTGACGTGAAGTCAGGAGCTTTCACGCACATGTTCTATTATCCATTCTCCTGTATTAGACACGTGCAAACTCTTAATCAAATTTACCATGGTAAATTCGATTAAGAGTGTCTAATACAGGAGCGTTGACAATAGAACATGTGCTTAAAAGCTCCTGACTTCGCTTCAGTGCTCGAACCAATTTTCTAAATAATCGATAGCTCATTAGACATCAAAGAAACCTCGCAGTGTCCGAGGGACGGTAGAAACGACCAATAGAATTATCTGGGGCAAGCGCGTCGGGCACTTAGTATTCGGAATCGATTAGAAAAGCGCACGGCCGTTCCCACAGCCCGACTGGGACCCGGTAGACAATCCAGCTTCCGCGTTTCCAAGATCTGGGAGAGTAAAAGTGGCGTACCCAGCAATTTCGCTTTCAGTACGATCGATTGACGTGCGCACTTAACACAAATCCCTAAACCGATTCTGGTACGGTCACCTTGAACGACAATTGTTCCTTCGCGTGCTATCCGAACTGGGTGAAAGGTGAAACCAAATAGGTACGACTAGCTGGCCACGTTTATCGTTCGTTTGGACCGAAAAAAAGTCAATTTTTCGACAGTCGGTAAGGTCAAGAACGTATACCAATTAGCGAACATGGTTAGATTTCGTATTTCGTACGTTCTAATTGGTCGGAGACGGATTCAAATTTACCGATAATTGGTCGTTACGACATGTTGAAAATCGAAAGGATCACGATATGTCGATCGGGATAAGAGCCTAGGCTGTCGGGATCAAAATGCAATCATTTTCAGCCTAAAATATCATCATGCGAAAGAAAAATTTCCTAATAGCACTGTATTAAAAGAAATAGGTAATATCGAGAAAAATATATGGATCCCAATTCTTCAAAATAACTCCATCAATTTATTGATGTTCTATTTCAATTTGGAATCATCAAGCTTTAAAAATCCCCTGTATATTGTATATTGTTGAGGGGGTAACGTTGCACTGCGACCTTAAGGTCTATTTTGCCCCCATCAGAGCTGTCGATGTCATCACCATCTACAGCTCGCCTTTCAGTTCCAGAGTTCTGATCAACTCCAGTATCTGGGATGGCTTCAAGGAGGCTAGGTCTTCGCTCCTGCAGTTTTCTTGCCTCAAAGGATTCCTTGCGTTGGTTTCAGATGGCGAGGCATTCCATAATCAGGTGATCAGGAGTTTCATCCTCCTCCCAACAGAATCTGCACTCGTCAGTTTCTACTAGCCCTAATCTCATCATATGCTTCCTAAGACAGCAGTGCCCTGTAAGGCAACCATTGAGAAGGTGTAGCGTTTTTTTACAGAGGTCCAAGTATTTCTTGGATCTGACAGTGTCAAAGTTCCGGAGGATTTTCTTGGAGTGATACATTCCGAGGAGAGATCTCCTGAAAATACCTCTCCCAGTTTCTTGGCCTCCTCATTTCCTATGATTCCCGCGTGACCAGGAAACCAGACCAAGGAGACCCACTTGTTCTTGCCTACTTCATTGAGTTTTCTTCGGCACTCCCATATTAGCTTGGACTCGATAACATGGAAGCCCAGAGCTTTAATAGCAGCTTGACTGTCAGAGTGGATTGCTATATCACATCTCTGATAGTTTCTTTCTAGGTTCATTTCCACGCATCTTTCTATTGCGAGTACTTCTGCCTGAAAGATGCTCGGATAGGAGCCTAGCGATAGTGAGCATTTGGTGCCTGGCTCATATACTCCAGCGCCAGCTCCTGTAGTGGTTTTTGAACCGTTTGTGTACCATTTAATGGCATTTCTTTCAAGAACTTGGATGGTGGATTCCCTGTCCCAGTCTTTTTTCCTACCTAGCATCGTAGTGAAGTTCTTTTCGATGCTTACTTTCTTGATCATTTCGTCACTAGGAAGATGTACCTGATCAGAGAGGTCCAGGCTTTCTGGTTTTCAATGCTCTCATTACCTGTTCGTTTCCTAGATATTCTGAGAATGGCTTCATGGGCCATTTTCTCTATCACTAGATGAAGCGGTATGAGATTTGTTATAATCTCAAGTGTCCTGGTATTACCGGTTCTCATAGCTCAAGTGATATCTTAGGGTAGCAGCCCCAAGTCTTACCGGCTAGATTACCCTTTACATAGTTCCATCCTTGAGATGGAACCATGGAGTGAATCGTCCAAGATGAAGATCACCCGAAAATGTCACTCGATCATTTTGCAAAAACTCATTAATTTTCCTACAACAGTCCAAGGGGTCTTGTCGTCCATTCTCCGAGTAGAGATTCAAATGGCATCTCATCACATGGTCCTACTCCATAAATACCCCCGATATGCCAATTACTGAATACCCAAATTCGGAAGAAGACAACGCGACCTCCTTTCCATCTGTCTGAAGAGCAATAAAGTATCAACAACGCACATAGATCAAAACAGAACCGCCATCGAAGAAATCGCGATGGACTAAGTCCAACTCTAACATCTATGAGGTATTTAAGACATGTCAGCCTGAATTATGCACCTTTCTTTGTTACATCGATATCCCGCGTATATACGAATAAAGAACCCGATCACCTTCGGCGTCCATACGCAGGCGAATTTTACAATGCAACTGCAACACTCGCATAGCCTGAATCTATGATAGATACGGATGGATACCTTCTCGTCGGTGAATCTTGGACTAAACGCGGTCAAGCGTTCGAAAAATGCGACGGACAAGACGGCATTACGAACGAAATTGATCACCGAACATGGAGACGTGCTTAATGAACCACATAAATATAAAGGACAGCGTTCGAAAGATCTCAACTCTTTCGTGATATGACGAAAATGATGGAAACGTCGGTAGATTGCCCCAGTCGCGGGATTTATTGGGTGTTTTTCACGTACTCAAGTTGGTCCTTCGGGCCGGAATCAGGTTCCACGACAGCTGTGCGTAACGGAGATCAGCCTATCGAAATATCCCTGCGCAACACCACTGTCTTCGGTCGTTACTATCAGATAACGAGCATTCTACGATGCCCCCTAGAAAACGGTGTCAGGCGTTCAAAAAATACCACTTATAGACTCGGTAAAACGAAATTAACTATCCAAGATGGCGTATATGGCAACGAAGTGATGAACAATCTTCTGAATTGAGTTTTTCTCCCCTGATTTATCGACGTAGTAAAATCGCGAGTTGTGTGTTCGATTATCGGCCCATTCAGCGTAATTGTGTGTACCGTAAAAGTCCATGAGAGGCAGATCCGCTCGTCGAGAAGGGGGCTAATAACCGGCGTAGTTACGCTTCCAGGTTCTATCGTGATTATGTCCTTTAATGGAGACGTACGGGTCTGAGGTCTTGTAGACACGAAATGTTACGATTTGGGTTTATTGGATGTATACGAAAAGTTTAATTGCTCAATTTTAACTGGTTGGATGTCGGCTGCGGCGATTTAGATCTTTTTTAATTCGTTCCATCCGGATATTTTGGTTTAACAGCTATCATAATTATTTCGTCGTGCCAAAAATGTAGGTATTCGTTTATTGCACCATAATGAATCTGTTTCTGCAGTGAGTGTTCAGAATTCTGAACACTGACAGAATGAAACATTTTTTTCCATTTGGACAATGCGAAAAAGGTGGGTTGCCCCAAGGATCAGTCCTACAGCCCACATGATTCCATTAACTTGATGATCACATAGTCTGTTGATCATCAAGTTGAGAGAATAAAGAGTCGGTGACTTTGGGTTACCACAAGGATCAGTTCAACCGTCCACTTTATTCCCTCAAGAATAAAATGGACCGTTGAACTGATCCTTGTGGCAACCCACCTTCTCCGCATTGTCCATACGGAGAAGTCTACACCAATGTGGAAGTGCCTTGAGGAAATCTTTCATTTCAAGGACTCTGATCCCCAAGTAGATCACCCACGAGTCTGAGAAGGCAAACGAATACTAACAGAACCTTGTGAGACCCCTCGTTCAAAGTATTTTTGTCAAAATGGCTGTCGTGAGAGCCTTACTCCATTTCGGAATTCCATACACAAAAGGTACTAATCTCCTGCGATTATTGCTGAACGATCGATTACAGAACATTCCACGCCCTCTGTTGAAATCCGCAATGACTATAACACGCACAATTTCGGTCTGTTGCGTCAAGACAACGAACAATGGAGAGGTTTTTGCGCGGGTGGGTCCTGGACTGGAGCTATGTCATCACTCGGTGTCTGGTCAGAAGATATTTCGCCTGAAGGTAGCATTATACGCGTTAGGTGTAGGGCTCGGAGCGTGTCCATACTGAGCATGAGATGAAAGTGTACGACCGTCGATATCCAAGAGTGCTTAGTTTAAGGTGCACGATGACTGGAATAATTTGAGTAGTTGTTCACTTGTTATATCCATCAGATAAAGTATATACAGGTCATTCAAGGTGAAGGCGTAAATGTAGAATTCAATGGGGCCCTGTCTGCCAATTATTACGGATGTTGGACGAAAAAAGCGAGATTTTCATCGCTATACAGGGTGAGTCTTGCATCCGTGGTTGAAATCGATTCGTTAACACGATAACTCCCGAACGGAATGAGGTAGACAGTTGAAATTTTCAGAGTAGGTTTGAGAGATATACAGGGTGTCCCAAAAATACCACGCGAAAGTGACACTGGAGATAGATTGGCATTAGGTCTATCAGATAGCATCAACATGACCTGAGTAAAAGTCCGCTGGTTTTCGAGATATCACCACTGTTGCGTCCCATGACTTCACATGTTGGGAAGCGCTCATTTGTATTTCTAAACAAAGCAGCTCGCTTGTAAAACTTAAATGTTTTGGGTTAACTGGTTTATTTTTGCATGGGTGGTCTCACCCTTGAAATTAAAATTTTCCACGAAAAGATAATTGCAAGTAAAATATCTTGTAATTCTTCAACCCTTGTAGAAGTATTTATGATCTATTTCCTGTGAAATATTGATAAAATGCATACAACAACTAACACATTGCCAGAGCTGTGAGTCCTTTGTCTAGATTCCAACCCATACAAAAATCTAAAATTTTCCGATTAGATCGCCACGGCTTTGGCTATTCACTAAATCGAGGGCGTAGATTCCGAACCTGTAATTAGTTTTTCCGTATCTCGATTAATTTTGGTAATATGGCGAAAAATCCGACTGATTAGTCCATTTTCCGGAGGTAGAGCCAGAAATTGCGACTTTTTTCGTCATTGCTCCGAAACTAATCGAGATACGGAAAATCTAATTACAGATTCGTGATCTGCGTGCCCGATTTAGTGAATAACCAAAGCCGCGTCGACCTAATCGGAAAATTGTAGATTTTTGTATGTGTTGGATACTAGAGAAAACTTTTTGGCGTTTGACGGATTCGCTCATTACCTAATATTTTCCGAACGGATAGAGATACAGAAAAAATAGATACATAAATCTAAACGTCGTCCACCGACCAATCATCGGGGAAAATTTGGATATCGAGATGTGAAAATCATAGATTTCGGACGGGAAAGAAGAATTTTCCATCGATTCCGGGTCAAAAATATTTCTAAGTGCCGACCCAAAAAATTTTTTTCATGGTATATCGATACGGAGCTCGTGTCTAATTAAATCGAGGTCGCTGATCACGAATATGCAATTAGTTTTTCCCTAAGTGGCGTACTTTGGGAAAATTTTCACTTAAAGTGAAAAAATTGACGAAAATAGGTCAATTTTGGAACTTTCCACCGCCCAAAAAAATCGGAGTAGGGTGTTGCTGATTTTTTACATCATATTTGGATCCTTTATCTATTGAAACATCTGAACAATAAATGTCCAGGTCGTACGCTTCGGAAATTATGATTTTTTTTCCCGAGGGTCTATTTTTCGGAAAATTCTTTCCGCGATATTTCCTCGGAAAATTTTTGTAATAAATATCTGATGGTAGATTCGGAATCTACGGCCCCGAATCTATAAGAATAAGTACCCGTTTCATAGTTTTGCGTCAAAAAATTTTTCTCGAAAAATGGGATTTTTTTAAGGCTAATGTATTAAAAAATTGCCAAAATTCGACCGGTCTCTGATTTCGATGCAAATTACGTCATTTACTAATTCGGGACCGTAGATTACGAATATATGATCGGATTTTTCATTAGAGAATTTTCCGCGGAAATACCGCGAAATGAATTTTCCGAAAAACAAACCCTTGGGAAAAAAATCATAATTTCGGAATAGTACGGCCTGGACATTTTCTGTTTTTATTATTCAGTAGATAAAGGATCCATTTATAAGGGCAAAAATCAACAACACCTTACTCCGATTTTTTTGGGCGGTGTGAACTTCCAAAATTGACCTATTTTCGTCCATTTTTTCACTCTAAGTGAAAATTTCCCCAAAGTACGCCACTTAGGGAAAAACTAATTGCATATTCGTGATCAGCGACCTCAATTTAACTAGACACGAACTCCGTATCGATATACCATGAAAAAATTTTTTTGGGTCGGCACTTAGAAATATTTTTGACCCGGAATCGAAGGAAAATTCTTCTTTCCCGTCCGAAATCTATGATTTTCACATCTCGATATCCAAATTTTCCTCGATGATTGGTCGGTGGACGACGTTTAGATTTATGTATCTATTTCCTCTGTATCTCTAAATATTAGGAAATGATTAAATCCGTCAAACGCCAAAAAGTTTTCTCTAGTATCTAACCCAGGGGTCACCAATTAGTTTCATTGGAGGTCCGTTCACAAAATCTGTAAATCTGTCGCGGGTCGTTGATAGCATTATGATGGCATAAGAATTTGACTAGCAGTTAATCTAAATCCAATATCTATAATTAGTAAATAAAACGAAAAGTTATCTGAATTTTTTTAATCAAGAATACATGTTTTCTGGAAAAATGGTCCGCAAAAAAAAGGTTCGCGATCCGCATCCGGACCGCAGTCCGCCATTTGGTGACCCCTGGTCTAGACTATTCGAAGACCCCTAGTCTGTGAAAGTCGGACCGGTTTCCAGGTTACAAAACAATGAATGTGGGAGCGAGATAGCCGATAAGGGTTTTGGTTTTTTTTAATAAGTAGCAATTCTGGTTCTGATTAAAAAAAATTGGTAGTGTTGTATCATTTTGAAAAGGGCATGAAATGGACCAGTTTTTGCGATTATTTGTCAATTCAGTCTGATATAATTTTTTTTCACAGCAGTCGGTCAAACTTAAGTTAACGTTTTAACTTCGGCATAAAATACAACAAGTTAGACATTTTTTGAAGGATTTTGTTCTAGTTGTCGGTGAAGTTATTACTTCATTGTTTAAAGCAACTATTCAGGATAGCCTAGGTAAAAAAAAACATGAGTTTGAAGTAATTTCTAGTAATGCTAGGCGATAAAAGACCGAAAACTGGAGATTTTTAAAAAATACACAAAAGTGGTGATATCTCGAAAACCAGCGGACTTTTACTGAGGTCATGTTGATGCTATCTGATAGACCTAATGCCAATCTATCTCCAGTGTCACTTTCGCGTGGTATTTTTGGGACACCCTGTATATCTCGGTTGAGTTCGTTATTAGGTGAAATGAGCTCGTTGGTTTCGCAGTAATGAAAACAATTTTTGTTTTAATCACATATTTCAAATTTAATTCAAGATAGAGTTCCATCATAAGAATCCATTGATATAATTTTCAATTCAAACAAGCTAATAATTTCGGAGATATCATTTTTCAAAATTTCAATAATACATCGTACTTCTATGTTTTCACAAAATGCGAATTCTATCTGTCTCACAGGTCACTGCAATCTCAGGAAGCATATGATGAGATTAGGGCTAGGAGAAACTGACGAGTGCAGATTCTGTTAGGAGAAGGATGAAACTCTTGATCGCCTGATTACGGAATGCCTCGCCATCTCAAACCAACGCAAGGAAAGCATTGGGCAAGAAATCTGCAGGAGCGAAGACGTAGCCTCCTTGAAGCCATCCCAGATACTGAAGTTCATCAGAACTGTGGAACTGGAAGGCAAGCTTTAGATGGTGATGACATCGACATTAAGACCTTAAGGTCGCAGGGCAACGTTACCCCCTAGAACAATACAAGGTTAAAATGAATGTACAACTCAAAGGTTCCCTCTGTATATGGAACCAAACAGTTCGGAATCTCTTCCATGGGTCCCATCCTCTACGTCGTCATCTACTGGGAAATCCATCATGCTCATCATCATCAATTATATCTAATCGAACGTCGTAAACCTCTCGAAAATCCATGTAAATGCCGTAGTTAAAACGGTAACACGTTTATCTGGATCCAGACATGTGTAAGATCCTGTTTCTCGGCTTACCGACGACCGGATTAAAAATCGGCTGTGACCCTAAGGCATCGTTCACACGCTCATCTAGCGTCGGGCGCCACGCCCTCTAACACGACCAGGGGGTCTATTCTCGACCATTCGCAATTTTAACGATCGGTCGCATATGCTTTATATTTCTATAGAGATGCGCACGATCGTGCAAATTGCGAATGGTCGAGAATAGACCCCCAGGAACACACGTGACGGCGAAATGTTATCTCGTCCTTAACGATCGATAGTGGCGCCCCCGGTGATGCGCGTTAGCAGTTTTTCGGTTCGACCTCTAC
Source organism: Halyzia sedecimguttata (assembly GCA_937662695.2). NCBI lineage: Eukaryota > Metazoa > Arthropoda > Insecta > Coleoptera > Coccinellidae > Halyzia > Halyzia sedecimguttata. The sequence goes on along the minus strand of OW569419.2, from coordinate 774,366 downwards.
GAGATCGGGTCGGGAACGTCACGAATGAGGTTAGGTGGGTTCCCAGACCATAGATAACATGTCCCAGACTTTTCTGTGGAGTAGAGTGTGTAGGTGGTATGGTTTTTACAATCTTACTTGAAGTTCTCCGTAGAAAACTGGGCAAGGTGTCCGTTTGATCTCATGCCGCATTCAGGTTTGCGGCATGAGATCAAACGAACTTCCACCCCAGTTTTTTCGCGCTTGTTCCGTCAGGAACAGCGTGCTATAATTTTGAAATCCGACACCGAATATCGGATTGAGCCTAATTTTGGCATTTAGGTGGCCGAAAATGACCTTTTGAAGCGTGCAAAATTTGCTAGAAAACAAACCTTTAGGAGCTCCAAAAAACTAATTCCATTATGGAATTCGAAGTACCTACTGCCTGAATTAAGAATGCTTTGTTAGTATTTTCTGAGAATAATATGTAAGTGACACATTAAAACAATGTAGAATTCAATGGGTAATCTGATTATCAATGAAAAAACTGGGTATTATAAAGTTGGTATCATTTCCGGTGAAACAGGAAGTCGAACGAATCTGAAATTTTTTCCAAGAATTCATATCCCGAACAAAGCTTAACTATAAAATTTCAAGTATTTATCTCTTTCTTTGAGATATTCTAACGAACGGTCTTCGTGAATCACCCTGTATAGGACACATTCTAATGAATTAGAAACAATATTTTCGGAATTCGGTACAAGGAATATTAAAACTGATTAGTTGAATTCCTAGAACGGTTGAATTAAACTATAACCTGTAGCATTCTAGAAGGTTCAAGACTCCAATGATTTCATGAAATTTTCTCTCCAATTTTTGACTTATATCACAATTCAGATATCGCTGAAATTTTGGACGAGCCTCCAAAAGCATATTTTACAGCAGAGTTCTAGATTTAAACTTAATCGGAATTATATTGTTGGAGTATTGTCAAATATTATTCTTGGAATCCAAGTTGCCTTAGGTGAGTTAGTACCATTTGTGACCGTACTGACTATAAATTTGAACAAAAGCGCCAAAGCTCCTGACTTCAGCACTTTCCCAATTAGTTTTTCACTTACTTTCAACAAGAAGCTGTCAAATTTGACACTCATATTTCCCCACCTCCCCTTCAGCGCTCAAAAGGAGCCAATCAACGTATATCAGGAACGTCACAGAGGACTATACAGAGTCCGTCGCGTAAGCATCGAACATTGTTCGTCTCTATTTCCGCGCGTATTCCTTCCAATTAGTCGCGGCTGACTCGATAATCGTTTAATTATCATAATGCCCGGCCTCATTTGGAACAAAAACGATCAATTACCTTCGGCCGTAACAGATACATTCCATAAAATATGAAATTGCGCTCGTAAAAGTCGAATATACGAGTTTACACCTGCACAATCCGACCTGCCGTATACAGCGGATCCAATCAGGAATACAATCGCCCCGATTTTATTACCGCGAACGGGGAGAGTTGGGTGCGAACGATATCGATGCTGCTCGCATGAATCGCTTCCTTATTAGATTCCGAGCAGGCGAAATCTGGAAAACGTTCGTGGAAAATTGAAGTGAAAGATAAATATTTCGTAATGCGGACTTGATGTTCAAATCGATAACGACTGGATGAAACCACCCACATACATATGCAATGCTGCCAGGCGCGAAGTGGTAGAACCCCCATTCTCAAGTGTATATCGGCCTAACTGGGGGAGACAGAAGTGACGGTGGTGACGTGTAGGGGTTGCCCACAAGGTGGGGTCCTTTCCCCCCTGCTTTGGAGCCAGGTGCACAAAAAAGGTCGAAATATAGAGATGCCTATGTACTAAATGTCTATGGGGATTCATTCCTAAATCATTGAGATGAGCAAGGGTAGTTTTATTCCCAAAGTGGAAAGCAGAGGCTTCTCAGAACCTAAATCTATCGACCCATATTCCGTTTTACCGGTACAATTGATATAACGATTATATTGATTTACTGGAAAATGTTATATTTCCGAAACTATATGTCATATTGCGCTGAGACTTCGCACAAACATTCAAGCCGCCATTTTGCAATCGAGTACCGGATTTCAGCTCGATCGGTTCAATTGATCTACCGATTCGTTTCAACTACCGGTTCAATTAATCTAGCGATTACATTGATCTTCTAGAAATTGTTATATTTCAGAAATTATACGTCAGATTGCGCTGAGACTCCGCACAAACCTTCAAGCCACTATGTTGCAATAGTGTACCAGATTTCAGCTCGATCGGTTCAACTGATCTATCGATTCATCTTAACTACCGGTACAATTGATATAACGATTATATTGATCTACTGGAAAATGTTATATTTCCGAAACTATATGTCAGATTGCGCTGAAACTTCGCACAAACATTTAAGCCGCCATTTTCCAACTGAGTACCGGATTTAAGCTCGATCGGATCAATTGATCTACCGAATTATCCTAACTACCGATTGATTTACCGATTATATTGATTAACTGGAGAATGATGTATTTCAGAAAATATTTGTCAAAATGCGCTGAGACTTCGATCAAACCTGCAAGACGACATTTTGCAATCGAGTGCCGGATTTCATCTCGACCGATTCAATTGCTCTACCGATTCATCTTAACTACCGGTTCAATTGATCTAACGATTATATTGATCTAATGGAAAATGTCATATTTCAGAAACTACCTATATGTCAGGTTGCGTTGAGAATCAGCACAAACCTTCAAGCCGCTATTTTGCAATCGAGTACTGGATTTCAGCTCGATGGGTTTCGTATTTTTGGAATTATATTGAATATATAATTGGTATCTACTTCGCCTGTAATTTCGAATGATGTAAATGAGATATACCCATTCAAACTTTCATTTTTACACTATTTCCAAAAATTCGGTTGAAAAAAGACGGCTTGAAGGTCCATGCTGTATTTCGTTGGTGCGTTTCTTGGATTTTTCAACTTTAAACGGTATTAAAACATGCAAATCACAAACTACACTCGGAATCATCCAATACAACAATATCTGCGTCCCAACAATATCTGCGTTCGAGATAAAATCCGACAATAAAACCTGCATAAGGCAATCAAGATGAACGTTAGATGAAGAAATAGTCGTATTGCGAAACGCAGTGACAAATTCTAGAGATCGTTCCCTATTTCTCGCCTCTCCCACGAGGGGGAAAGTGACGCTCGACATCGCCTCCTCCGTGGTGAAAGAGCTGGGCTAGGTCGGCACCTTGTCGGCGCATCTTCTCGCTTTTATTAAGTCGGCAAACAATCGGCGACATTCCCATGGCTGAAATGCCATCATCCTAACCTTAAAATTATTCATAAAGGTTGCGAAAAGATGCACGGAGCGTACGAGATCTTTCGATCTGATTTACATAAGGCCGTGCCCCAGTTAAAAATAGCCATTTCAGTGCGAGTGTTGCACATTGTGATGATGCTCCCCAGTTTTCGTTATTAAAGGTGATGCGTGTTCTTTGTTCCCGCTCCGGATTGTTTGTAACGCTACGCCGCGACGATAAAATTAGAAGAACCGAGAAGTTATCGTCCATCTCCTCGCGGAATTTTAATTGTAATGCCACAAGCGACCGCGACATCTCCAACCAGTCACTTCAACCACAATCATTCACAAATGAATATTCCAAATTGACATAAAGAGTTAAAAAGCAATATATCTCTGGTTCCAATCAGTCCCAAAGGTAGATCAAACATTTTGACACTAGTAGGTCAAAGGTCCTGACATTTTAGGTTAGGTTAGATAACTTGACATATGAGATAAGCTTCGATGTTTTAACATTTGAGGTTAGGCTTAGATGTCATAACCAGCAAGGATAGCCCGAGGAAAACCCTCGACAAAGTACAAAGGTTAGCCTGTGTGTGTATCACTGGAGCTATGGGAACCTGTCCTACCATGGCACTTGAGATTATCACAAATGTCAGACCACTTCATCTAGTTATAGACAAAATGGGCCATGAAGCCATTCTCAGAATATCTAGGAGGATACATTACATCCCCCAATCTTCTTAGTGACGAAATTTCTAAGGAAATAAGCATCGAAAAGAACTTCACTGCAATGCTCGGTAGGAAAAAGATTGGGGGAGGGAATCCACCACCCACGCTCTCTAAAAAAATGATACACAGATGATTTAAAAACCACTACAGGAGCTGGTGCTGGAGTATATGGGCCAGGCACCAAAAGCTTATATAGCAATCCACTCTGACAGTCAAACTGTTATTGAAGCTCTGAGCTCCCATGTTATTGAGTCTAAGCTAATATGGGAGTACCAAAGAACACTCATTGAAGCAGGAGAACAACAAGGTCTCCTTGGTCTGGGTTCCTAGCCACGCAGGAATTAAAGGAAATAAGGAGGACAAGAACTTACCAAGAAAGGAGCACAAAACCCCTTTATTGGCCCGGAACCCTACTGTGGGGTTGGGATACACTTACAAAAGTGAATTGGGGATGAAATAGGAAACTGAAAGAAGTATTTTCTGGAGATCTCTCTCCGGAATGTATCACTTCAAAAAATTCCTCCGAAACTTTGACACTGTCAGATCCAAGAAATATATGGACCTCAATAAGAACACGCTGCACCTCCTTACTGATTTCTTCACAGGGCACTGCTGCCTCAGGAAGCAAATGATGAGCAAATGAGATTAGGGTTAGCAGAAAATGACGTGTGCATATTCTGTTGGGAGGATGCTGAAGAGGTAGCCTCCTTGAAGCCATCCAAGAAACTGAAGTTCATCAGAACTCTAGAACTGGAAGGCGAGCTGTAGATGGTGATGACTTCGACAGCTCTGACGGGGGTGCACAATAGACCTTAAGGTTGCTGTGCAACGTTACCCCCTACAACAATATATAGTTATCATATCAAAACAAGACGTGGAACTGAAGTTAAGTTTTCGAAATTTCAGGCGAACAGATAGCAATTGTGTCATTATAGAGAAGAATGAGCCCGTTTAAGGATAAAACATCGAAGGATTATCACAAGAATCTCCGCCGTTTCTAAAACGCGTTCGAATCACCCTTCTAACCTCGTTTCGGTTGAATTTGAACCTTTCGGTCGCTCAGATTTGCTTTCTCTCCATAATTGATACCTTTTACTCTGTGAACCTCGCGGTTTTGTCCGCTAATACTCGCCATTAGCGTAATGAAGTGATTTCGCGGAAAACACCGCGCGCAAATTATAATACGACATGGTTTCGTACCGATAAGCACTATTTGGAGCTGTTATATTACGACCGGTGTGAAGTTATCCTAATTCACACATACACTCAAGGACCATAAAATGTTTAAAATGAAATATTGATAATTTGATAAGTTCTTGATGCATAATGATGAAAAATGAGAGTGCTGTTCATGAATGCATAAAGAATGGAAAAACAATGTCAAATAGTTTGTGTAGCCCCCAGGGGGCGGTGGCTGGGGGCGGTAAAATGAAAAATACCATATTTCGGTATATACGGAGTATTCCATGATAAACTTTGGAATAGTTCTTCAGAAGGTTGTTAAGAATGAGATGTAGTATGGCCAATAGTTTGTGCGGCCTTAGGGAGGCGGAAATCGGGAGCGGCATATCGAAAAATGCCATAACTCGGAAAATATTGAGTGTTCCACGAGATATGACATATTTCGATATGCCGCTCCCTACATCTTTCTATTCACGCCATTCTAGAAAACATATCCGAAGATGATCGTGGAACACTCAATATTTTCCGAGTTATGGCATTTTTCGATATGCCGCCCCCGATTTCCGCCCCCCCTAAGGCCACACAAACTATTGGCCATACTATATCTCATTCTTAACGCCCTTGTGAAGAACTATTCCAAAGTTTATCATGGAACACTTCGTATATACCGAAATATGGCATTTTTCATTTTACTGCCCCCAGCCACCGCCTCCTGGGGGCTACACAAACTATTTGACATTGTATTTCCATTCTTTATGCATTCATAAACAGCACTCTCAAATTTGATCATTATGCACCTAGAACTTATATTATCGAATTATTGGCGCTCTAGTTCCTCGGAACTGAGTGCTTATCAATTTGCCCAAATGTCTGTAATTTTCGAATATTTCGATGAAAATGGTCTTAAACGATTTGGTTCGACTCACTGATCAAGAATCCGTGCTCGAAATTCATTCTGTCCGGCCGGTCCGGCCGGCCGGTCTGGTCGGCCGTAGGCACGATAACTCTCGAACGGAATGAGCTAGAGAGTTGAAATTTTCAGAGTAGGTTTGGGGGATAAATATCTCGGTTAAGTTCGTTATTGGGCAAAATTGGCCAGATTTAATTTGATTTCTTCCATGGTGCAGTTCTCATTCTCATGATTGCTCATTTAATCTTGATAAATAAACTACTATTTGAATTGAATTTCCTTTAGGATGCAGTTCTATCATATGAATACATTGATATAATTCCCAACTCTGAGAAACCAATACTTTCGGAGATAATATTTGTCTGTTTGAATTAGAGCGCCAGAAAGCTCCTGTCCACAGGGCTTGAACCCCTTTTTAATATTTCATTTTGAACATTTTTTAGGCTTTTAGAGTATGTGAGGATGTGGATAACTTCACACCAGTGTTTGTCCATCTGAAGATTCTAACTTATCGGCTCGTCTTTTGAGTAATAATAACTTTGTTAGTTACATGTTGCTTTGTATAAAAAATCTATGTCTTTGTATTATTTTAGCTACTCCTAGAGAAAGGATAATATATTCTGTAGGGCTTGAGCTAACAGACACTTAAATTAAAAGCCAAATAGTCCACGATCCCCAAAAGGTTGAGAACCACTGACATGGAGGAATGCTGAAACAAAAAGAATTTATTCTTGATGCTACCTTTCACTCTCAATCTTCTTAATGGGACGATATTTATCGCACGAGTTGCGAGAGTCCACTTCGACGGCTATCCACGGGGGTCTCCCTTATCCAGGTCGGAACCTACGAAGACGACGACGATCCGCTGGTCATCCGAAGTCTGCCTCCCGGCCGGCTAACGACTTGCGTGCCCGATAAGAATCGGTAGCCCGAGGGCGTACACCGGAAGTGTTGAGTAACACGACAACAACGGCGAACCTGCATTGCTTCAATTGCCACCCACATTTCCGGCCCGGGTAACTCGGTGAGCGCTCTTATCGCATCCTCTCGTCCGCCGGCACGACCAGGGTCGGATTCCCCGGGATTTCACAGCGTTATCTCTGAAGATGCCAGATTTCGTAGCTTCTTTCTTGGATCTGGAGCTCCTTTCTATATAGGATCCTCCCTGTCCCAAATCTTGAGATCATGAAACTGCTGGTGTAACACAGGGATCAATTTATGTCTCGTCTCTATCTCCGAAGAAGCCAGAGGAACCTCAACTTCTCGCTGCTTCGTTGGACGGGGCGAAAATATTCAGCTGCAGAAAAAACCTAGAGCTCCTTTATGCATAGGATCCTCCCTGTCCCAAATCTTGAGATCATGAAACTGCTGGTGTGCCACAGGGATCAATTTATGTCTCGTCATTATCTTGCCTTTACTGCTTTATTTCCAATGAAGCCAGATGAACCTCGACTTCGCAGCTTCTCTGTTGAATCTATCTATAGCTGCCACCAATCTCGAGGTACTGGATCTTTTGGTTACCACAGGGATCAGTTCTTGTCTAGTCATTATCGTAGTTTTTGAATTTACTGCTTTATCCTTGAAGAAGCCAGATAATCCTGGACTACGCAGCTTTGTTCTCAGATATAGAGCTGCATATGATGCTCCCTGCCTCGAAATACTGTAACTGCAGGTGTACCAAAGGGATCAGTACTTGTCTCGTCCATATCGTTTTCATGGCCCAAACAAACGCCGAAGAAAGAGGGTATACAGCTGGTCCACTTCCTTGTAGAATAAATCTAATAGTTCCAGCGATGATCTTCATGGATGAACTCAGCTGTGCATCAATTTTAGGCGAATGAACACTTCGGCTACAAAAAAAATCAAGGTTGAGGCTGCCGTATGAAGAGTAGCTGCATGGACAGCCCATGAACTTCCAGGTAATTTCTGCAGAATATTATATCATGTTTTCAACTTCAGACGCAAGACTTCAAAATGGGCTTTGAAATTCAAAGAGAAATCTAGTTTCGCTCCTAGGTATTTAGAATTGAAATTTTGTTTGAAGAAAGGATCACCGAAACCCCAGTTTTATTTTAGTATGGACATTCATATAGGTAATTTTTCAGGATCCCTAAATCTGCAGATAGATTATTTTTTAAGCATTAGAAGTTAGAATAACGAAATGCAAGGACAATGTCATCAGTGTATATGAATTTCTCAGAGGAAGTAGCAGGAATATCACACAGATATAAATTGAAAAGATGAGGTGATAAAACTGATCCTTGTGGGAGATCATTATCCAAATTTTTAAACATACTACTAATATTATCAAGAAAAACACGAAATACATCATGGTTTCGAGTAATCGAAACATTTTTCCACACTTCAAATGGGTATAAAGTTTGAAAATCAATCATCTTTCCGTAGTGTCTCATATGCTGCCGACAAATCCTTGAATGCTCTTCCTGTTTTAATTTTATCATTTAAATCTGATTCGATAAAATAGTCAGACCAAGAACCTTATCACAACAATTCCTATTTCTCCTAAAACTCCCTGGCAATTCTGTAGAACGTCTTCTACAGACGATTGTATCCTAAAAAGAATCAATCTCTCTCAAATTTTGAAAGGTTAGTCAATAAATTAACTGCTAGATCAGAATAATCCTCTCCACTTTTTGAAATTCCTATGACTTTCGCTTTGCAAAATTTCCAGTATTTAGAATAGTATTATAGAAAGATAATAATAGATACACCAGCATCTATCGCCAAGATCAGAAGAAATCGTCTACTATTTTTTTCCTTTCGGTGAATGCAGTTCACAAAAATCAGAAAAGTGTTGGATAACTGTATTGGAACTTTCCATCATTATCCCAAACTAACTACAACCTTTCACAAACCAGTGATCATTATCAAACTCCAAAGTATCAAATATTCCAATCTAAAACTGTCTGGTGAGATCGAATCCGGTAATTCCGAGGGCCTTAACAAGCCCCAATCAATCTCAGCGCTTCCGTTCTATAAACATATCCTTCGGCCACAATTAGAGTCGTCCAACGACGGACTACGCCCCTGTTCTTTCGACCTCTGCCATTATCAAAGTATCCCACCCGAAGGACCACGTTAGCTCCTTTGTTCTGGCTTCCACAAGTCCGGAGGAAGTGCCAGGCTGGTAGTTTTTTCCCATCGCGAGCTTCATAGGAGCCGTTGCGTGAGTCATCGCAGGAATTGAATTCACATTCTGTCTACCGCAATTAGCTCTGGGTGGTGGGTGGTTCCGTATTTCTTCTAGATTATCAACATTGCGATTATGTCGGTCGGAATGGCGGAAACTAATCACGATGGAATTTAGTTGCGTGCTTGACTTATCGATTATCCATTAGCATCTCGTGTGTGGGAATTGGGAGGGGATCCGAGACCAGCTTCACGGTTGTTCTAGAACTCTTAAGTAGTCCATCTCGGATATCCCCGTCACATTTTCGAAACTACTTCTTATCCATTCGGATTCAAATTGTCTGGGAGGGCTTGGTGGAGGTAAAAATCTAGTCACAGACGAACGTGTAGCTTTTGACCCGTTGGCAGGTGTTCCACAGGTTTCAGTATATTTCCAAAAATTCGAAGACGATCGAGCGCACTCTGAATAACTTCAACGCCAATTTGCCAGGTGTTCTTCGAAGTCTAGGAACAAATCTGGGATGCGAGCTTCGAAGGAGTTAAAAACTATTTTCCTCATTCTGTGGGTTTGAATTTCGGGCGTTTCCAATCACCGGGACAACAATAGGAAGACGCCGCTGGCAAAGTTCACGCTCCAAGACCAAGCCCTTCATTCTTCCGCGCTTCTAAAACCGTAATAAAACTAATAGCACCCATTGTGACGGTCGTAAAGAATCGCGCGGTGTTCAGATGCGACCGCCTTTCGAATTTTCATCGTAAGAGGTTTCCTTCCACCCGCATTCTCCTCGGAGAACAATGTGTATTCTTGCCAAGATGTGTTGAAAAATGTTGGCGAATTTGGGGAAGGTAGGGTGTTCTACAAGGATCTAATTAGGGTCCCATAATTTCATGTTATTATACGGTTCTTCTTTACTGAAATGTCGTTAAGATGAATGTGGCTTTTTCGAAAATCCAAAAATGCCAAAAAGGGTGTAAGTTGTTCATGAACTAAATTACTGTGTGTCAAAATTGTCGAAATTTCGATCATGCCAATCCAGAAAAAGATATCGTTTACTTAAATCGATAGAGTATTTCGGTTTTTATAGCCGTTTTCCCTCCTCGTCCCATCCTTTATAGGTCCGCTGATACAGACTTAGAAAATATTCCGTAAAAATTTTTTTTGTCCTAGATCAAACAACTTCCGGTATTTTTTAGATAGGGAATACACGTTTAAGAAAAGGTAACTTTTATTCTTCTACTATAATTATTTTGGGAGTTATGAAGCTCGGAAATTGACCTTCGTAAATCGATGATAAATAAGTCAAGTTAGTTGAAAAATCGTCATGTCTAAAATATTTCATGTATCGATTTAAGATTTTCAGGATGTATTCTTTATGAATTGATCTGTCCTAACCGAAAATAATCTCTCTGTACGAATGATATTTTCGGAATTACGATTTCTTGAACATAAGGTTCGTATTTAGACGAAAATTGTCTACTTCAGAGTTGTGTCATTTGGAAAATAATTTTTTTAGAAAATATCTGTTATCATTTTCTCATTCTACCAGGTTGGTTCTATAAACAGTATAAGTTTCATTCAATTCGAAGAAAATAAATTTTTTGGTGAAAAAAATTTCCATGCATATGTATGCGAAAATTGTCAAAATTTCAAACACCCAACTTTGATTAAATCATGACTGTTCTTTATAAATTCGGGGTCGTAGAATCCAATGGCATTAACAATTTTCCTCTATCATGCACCCATCTCGACTAAAGGCCACCGGAAAATCCGCGAAAATGGACTCGCGGGCCATTTCGCGATTTTCCCAAACGGAGGCATTTGCGCATCTGAAACCCCGGATATTTCTAGTTGAAGGGTGGATCTACAGCATATGTAAAGTTCATCTCGTCTGCTAGACTGATTAAGAATTGTTGCATCTTCAAAGTGAGGCAATATTTTGGAAAATTTTTCTTCCGAGTTGTGTCATTTGAAAAATAATTTTTTTGGAAAATATCTGTTTGCATTTTCTGATTCTATGGGTTTGATTCTACGAACAGTATCATTTTCATATAATTTGAAGAAAATAAATTTTTGGTCAAAAAAATTTCTAAAATTCATACATGATTTGAAATTTAGTACGGTTGAAAAAGGACGCCTTTGTGGTTCAAGCAGTATTTCGTGAGGTGTCTGAGGCGTGAATAGTCAAAGGAACATGCGCGCAAAACCTCCACGTCGGTGCTTTTTAAGATTTTTTTAAATTTCATAAATGGTAAAACAAGATATATTGGACTTTTGAATTTCAAGATCACTGTATATTCGAAACCAAGAACCACGGGCGATTAAAACCCCTCGTTTTCGTTTGTTAGGGGACACCCCATATAAACTAGCTTTCTATGCTTTTCTACAAAGATAACGCACCATATTCGTCAATGGTCCATTCCTTTAGCGTTCATAGAACTGTGAACACAGGGACAAGTAAAAATGCTCATTAAGAGTTCCGTTCGGTGGTGATTTGAATAACCATCGAAATCTCGAGGACCATCGAAAATTATATGCCAATAAATAACTCCTCAAAGTGCCTCGTAAAGTATCATAATCCCCAATTTTCGTCAGATAATTGATACTTTTCGTCGATCTTCTTCGCCGATCGTGTCCGGCTTAAAGTGGCCGGGGAATGCGCGGCCGTTCGCGCTTTTAGGAGTAGCCCGACAAATTGCCAATCGACCTGATTTCGGGGCCGTTTGACGGCCAAGGCATCTCGGAAATTGCAACCGAGATAAGATAATCGCGGACCTCATGCGTTGGTTGACTCCAAACGAACGTAAAAACGTGTTACATGACACCGGACTCTTGGGAACGTTGATCGGTGTTTATGGGACGTTTCAATTTGCGATATTCAATTTTTTACGACTCGGAAAATACCGATTTTTTGTTAACAGCAGCGTGTAGTCGGGTGCCTATATGGCATTCCGAAGGAACCTCCATAAATTTTACAGTTTTAATATGGGGGAAACTGGAGATATATCATGAATGATGGCGTTCTACATCATTGGACCATGATTGTATGTTGAGGTACTTTGCTGGGGTAAGAAAGTAAGCATCGAGAAGAACTTCACTACGATGGGATAGGGAATCCTCCACCCACGTTCTTGAAAAAATGCCATTAAATGGTACACAGACGGTTCCAAAACCATACCAGGAGCTGGTGCTGAAGTATATGGGCCAGACACCAAATGCTACTATCCCTAGGGTCCTATCCGAGCACCTTTCAGGCAGAAGTACTTGCAATAGAAAGATGCGTGGAAATTAACCTAGAAAGAAACTATCAGAGATGTGATATAGCAATCCTCTCTGATAGTCCTGCTGCTATTAAAGCTCTTAGCTTCCATGTTATCGAGTCCAAGCTAATATGGGAGTGCCGAAGAAAACTCAATGAAGTAGGCAAGAACAACAGGGCCCCTTGGTGCTCCTGGTCAAGCGGGAATTAAAATAAATCAGGAGGCCAACACACTTGCCAAGAAAAGAGCACAGGGCACTGCTGCCTAATAGGAAGCATATGATGAGAGTAGGGTTAGCAGAAATTGACGTTGCAGATTCTGTTGGGAGGAGGATGAAACTCCTGATCACCTGATTACGAAATGCCTCGCCATCTCAAACCAACGCAAGGAATGCTTTGGGCAAGAAATCTGCAGGAGCGAAGACGTAGCCTCCTTGAAGCCATCCCAGATACTGGAGGTCATGAGAACTCTGGAACTGGAAGGCGAGCTGTAGATGGTGATGACATCCACAGCTCTGACAGGGGCCACAATAGACCTTCAGGTCGCAGTGAAACCCTACAACAATATACTTTGCTAGGGCCACGTACCTACATATTTTTCTTTGCCTTTCCAAATTCAAAATGAAAAGTAAGCAATAAATCGTTGTCCGAGGACTATGTGGTTTCATCCGCGAGCCACAGTTTCCGAACGAAGAAATAATGGTGCGTTTCAACAAAACAACAAAAACGATGCCAGACCAGAACATCGTTTTCAACTCCGAAAAAAAAAATACCAACTCCAAACAATCCAAGCAGTGGACTCGAAGAAGTTGAAGTACACTCGAGCGAATAATGGAACGTAGCTCCGTTAAGTGAAGCAATGTTTACACCTGTACGGAACGTGTTTATTCAATAAACGATATATATTAATAACAATTAAGCAGCCCATTGGGACACGCCTGGCACTTTGCCGTGGATATTGGAAGACGTTTGCATGCCTAAAATATCGATTATGCGAAAACGATGATGATATGTAGTGCGCTGTGGGAGGGATTGGGAGTGTGCGTTTGGTTTGGAGGGTTTCGAAACCGATCGCTATAGCCTGAATTCCTGAGAATCGAGAGATTCTAGCTTCTAGAATTTACGGAAATATTTAGTTACTCACCATGAAAACCATGAAAATGTTTCTGCAGACGTCCTAGAAATGAAAACGACTGATTCGAGAATTCTCCAATTCGCGGAAAATTTCAGGTCGATGTTGGAGCGAGCGGTAGCTATAGCTGCAATTCCACACTTATTCTTGAAATTATCTGAAGGAACGCCATCAAAGGTTATACCGATGTCAACACGAATCTGTAAAGAAACAAAATTAACGAGATTAATCATACATTACAAACTATGTAGTTGGAAGAGCACTGTGTATAGCCAAAGCGGACAGTCATCCAGGTACTGAACTTGCCCAAGGCTGCTTAGCTACAGGAAATTAAAATTTTCCAAAAATATAAATCTGACTTTAAATTCAAGCGCCCAAAAAACTGACATTTGGACTGTTCAGGTGCCAAAAATGTTTTTTCAAGAGCTCAAGATGTTTAAATTGAAATATCATCCAAATATGGCATGTTTTTGGGTTGTTTGTTCACCTGGACAGAGTGCCAATTGATTTGCCCAAATGTCTGTAATTTTCGAATTTTTGACCGAAAATGGTATCCAACAATTGGGTTCGACTCCCCGCTGAAGAATTTGAGGTCAAATTTGATTGTGTCCAACCGGCCGTTGCCATGATAACTTGGAAACGCAAAGAGATAGCGACTTAAAATTTTCAGGTTAGGTTTATGCATCTGAATGCGAAATTGGAGTTTGTTTATAGGCATAATCGGCCGAATGATTTTGGAGTTATACCCATCTGAAATTTGGTTGTTATTTCCTCAATAACAGGAAAATACAAAAACATAGTTATTAGTTGTAGAATTCCAACGTGAAAATTCTTGCGAAATTTTGAGAGGATAGTATCACTAGAAATTTTTTTAAAAATCATTGAAAATCATTCAAAAAAATTCTATATATCTGAAACTATTCGTTCGTCATCGCTGAAATTTCGCGAGAGCCTTCAGAACCTAACTCTACTGCCAAGTTCCAAGTTTGAACACGATCGGATCTATATTGTTGGATGGGGCCTCGATAACTTTCGAACGAAAGGAGACAGGTACTTACAATTTTCAGAGTAGGTTGCGCATCCGAATGGAAGAGTTAAGTTTGTTTTTGGGCATATTCGATCCAACGGTTTCGGAGTTATACCCACCTGGAATATTATTTCCACGATAACTCAAAAAATATAGACTCGATCGAATTGAAGGTTGATAACTAGTTGTTGAATATCGATATAAAGACGTGTGTAAAATTTTGTGAGAACCGTATCCCTAGAAAATTTTTAAAAAATCGGTTCAAGCACTGAAGTCAGAAGGATTCGATTAAGAGTGTCCAATAATTGAGAATGAACAATAGCACATGCGCGCAAAAGCTCCTGACTTGACGTCAGTGCTTGAACCAATATTTTGACTAATATCACAGTTCAGATATCGCTGAAATTTTGCAAGAGCCTTCAAATCCTTATTTTACAGCCAAATTCTAGATTTAAAAAAAATTGTGGAAATAGTATTTTTTTCCCGGAAACCATGCGGTTAATTTAGTAACTGGATGGGTGACCACTCTGACTATGAAATTGAACAATCGCACCAACGCAAGCTAACCTCATGTCAGTGCTTTCCCAACTATCTTTAATTATATTTTATGTTTAAGGAATAATAGAAATATATGAGATTCCAGTTGTAATATGTCTAGCCAAGTACTACTAATAAAGGATATTATTATTATCATTCATGATCTATGTTTAAGTTACCAATATTTTCTTCAGTCCTTCCTATTTAATAAAGCAAATTATCAAACGAATGACATTAGACACGAATTTCTTCACTAATATGTCGCCAAATTCATAGGAGAGGCATCCTGGATACCGATTGGCTCTCTACAATCCGGTGCGAATGGACCAACTCTTCGAATATTTCTTGAGGGCTCCACAGAATAAAGGGTATTATCACGATCGAGTCAGACACACCACAGGCACTTTTCACCTCGAAAACTCGCGATACGCGGTATGGCACAAGGCCACATTCGAATTACGAATACAACGAACTTGGGGTCATTCAGGATCGATTTCGTGTGAAACTAGAACGACGTGCGATCAAAATCCGAGTGTGCTGCGGGCTAGCAAATTACCAGTACTCGGTACTCGAAACGCGGAAGCGACCGGCTGACAGTCGGCAGCACAGCGACGACTGGGCGTGTTTGTTTTCGAACACTTTGGTCAATTGACACAAATAGATACGTTATCTGCTTTATCGCCCAACACGAGCCATCCAAAACAAACGAACGAGCGGCCACGTGAATAATTATTACAATGCTGAGAGCGGAGGATTAGAAACGACTAGACGGTATCATTATTTTTGGGATGTTGCTCGACCTGTCGTCGTTTCCTTGCCAAGACGCTTGGGAAATTTGAAAAACTACAGGTGCTACATGCATCTCGTATTTTCCTGTATTAGTTGTGACCTTTTGGTTAGATTAGGTTGGGTTGGACTGAATTAGGTTCGGTTAAGGAGATGTAGATCCATCTTTGGCGTCATTTGGACGTTCTCTAAACGTTGGGGTCTTTTGTACCTAGCTTGTGGTTCAACTGGACTATTGGCATGTCTCTGAAGTAGCGTGAAATCAAGAAAATATCACCAAATTCTTCAATAATGACCTTCAAGGAATACCGATATTTGGCTACAACTTGCTCTTCTGGTGAACCCCTCGAGAACAGTTCCGGTCCAAATATAGAACCTTGTGGATGCTCAAATCTCCATCTTGATCTATCTTTCATCAAGAAACCTTCCAGTCTAAAGTTAAATATCTAAGGGTAATACTAGATTGTGAACTCCTGTGGAATAGGAATGTTGAAATCACTACTAGGAATCTATCCGGTAAGACTTGGGGCTGCAACCCTAAGATACTGCGATGGATGTACGTCATGATTGTGAGACCTATAATCACGTCTGGGGCAGTAGTCTGGTACACAAAAACAAGCCAGAATAGCACGAGGAAAGCTCTAGACAAAGTACAAAGGCTGGCCTGTTTGGGTATCACTGGAGCTAAGGGAACCTGCAACCTATCCTACCAGGGCGACATCATCACAAATCTTACACCATTTCATCTAGTGATAGACAGAATGGCCCATGAAACCATTCTCAGAATATCTAGGAAAGGAACAGGTATTGAGAGTATTAAGAATCAGAAAGCCTGATCCTCTCTTACCAGGTATATTTCATCAGCCAATCTGCCTAGTGATGAAATGATGAAGAAAGTGAGCATCGAAAAGAGCTTCGCTACGATGCTCGGTAGGATAAAAGACTAGAACAGGGAATCCACCATCCAAGTTCTTAAAAGAAATGTAATTAAATGGTACACAGACGGTTCAAAAACAACCACAGGAGCTGGCCCTGGATTATATGGGCCAGGCACCAAATGCTCACTATCCCTAGGGAGCCCACCCGATCATCTTTCAGGCAGAAGTACTTGTGATAGAAAGACGCGTGGAAATGAAACTAGGAAGAAACTATCAGAGATTTGATATAGCAATCCACTCTGATAGTCAAGCTGCTATTAAAACTCTGAGCTCCCATGTTATCGAGTCCAAGCTAATATGGGAGTGCCGAAGAAAACTCAGTGAAGTAAACAAGAATAATAGGGTCTCCTTGGTCTTGGGCGGGAATTAAAAGAAATAAAGAGGCCAATACACTTGCCAAGAACTGAGCGCAAACCCCCTTTATTGGCCCGGCACCCTACTGTAGGGTTGGTAGATACACCGACAAAAGTGAATTTCGGATAGAAGAGGAAACTGAAAGAGGTATTTTCTGGAGATCTCTCCCGGAATGTATCACTCCAAGGAATTGCTCCGGAACTTTGATACTGTCAGATCCAAGAAATACTTGGACCTATGTAAGACCACGCTGCAACTTCTCACTGGTTTCCTCACAGGGCTCTGCGGGCTTAGGAAGCATATGATGAGATTAGGGCTAGCAGAAACTGACGAGTGCAGATTCTGTTGGGAGGAGGAGGAAACTCCTGATCACCTGATTACGGAATGCCTCGCCATCTCAAACCAACGGAAGGAATGCTTTGGACAAGAAATCTGCAGGAGCGAAGACGTAACCTCTTTGAAGCCATCCCAGATACTGGAGTTCATCAGAACTCTGGAACTAGAAGGCGAGATGTAGGTGGTAATGACATCGACAGCTCTGACAGGGGAACACAATAGACCTTAAGGTCGTAGTGCAACGTTACCTCCTACAACAGTATATAATCATCTTCACTACATACCGGTAAAAATTTCGAGTAATTCCCAGTTATAAAGTAGGCTGAGACTATCGGTATCAAAACAAAACGATGTTATTCTTTTTAATTACCATAATAAAGTGCTATCAGCATTGTAATTAATTAAAACGATTACGAGGTTAATTAAACGACTCTCGATTCGGGGTGTGCCGTAAAAACGTTGCTAACTTGGCACCCCACTGCGGTCGATCCTTGGTCGTTTTTGGTGATCTCTCACGTGGATTGTTCTTAGAAGATCGATAAGAATGCATTCTCGATCAAAAATAGTGGAAAAGTCCTGTGGACAGGAATGTTGGCGCTCTTGTTCAATCTTTGACAAATCACATCTCCGAAAGAATTGATTTCCCAGAATTGGGAATGAAATCAATGGATTCTTATGATGGAACTACATCATAAAAGAAATTAAAGTAAAAAAATTATTGATCTGAAACCATCATACCTATTCTACACGATAACGAACTTATCCGAGGTTTACATTACAAATTTCGAAATCATTTTTTTTTAAGATGCAGTTTTTTCATAAGAATCTATTGATATCATTTCCAACCACAACAAGCTAATACTTTCCGAGATATGATTTTTCAAGGTTTAATAATACATCGTATTTCTATGTTTGCACAGAATGCGAATTCTATCTGTCTGTGTTCACTGTTCATACATATAATCTTATCTAGCTATGACAGACATGTTAAATGTATTTCTGTTCTAACAAACAAAGTATAATTGAATGCAAAATGTCCAATTTTCAGATATTATAATTACCCCTATCCTATACTCTTGGATAATCCATATGATGATGGAAATATATAATTTGGTAAGTTTATCAAATTGGGTTTAGAGTATCTTCAGTGAAAACAAAACTGGAATATTGGTTAAGTTTCAATTGATATAATGTAATTTTCAGAGGATATTTGAGGAATGAATATCTCGGATAAGTTCGTTATTTAATTTTAATTTAGTTTCTTTTATGATGCAGTCCTATTATAAGAATTCATTGATATCATTCCAAACTCTGAGAAACTAATTATTTCGGAGTCAAAGTTTGAACAAGAGTGCCAAAGCTCCTGACCACAGGGCTTACCTACTTTTTTCTTATAAATGAGAAACCTATACAGGCGTTCAGAAATTCGAACAGAACTTTGACATGGATTAGAGGTATTCTATTGAATAGGAAAGAATATTTTTGGAATAGAAATTGCGAAAACCTGATCGTGGAGCATTGCGGTAAGGACGAATGGCACAACGAAATAGATCGTTCATCGATTTCAAGCGAGCGTGTTAGTGTCAAATATAGGACTTATTTTACTTCAGGGAACCTCATAACTTTTATAGAAATTAACGCGCCTTCAAAGGATTGTTGAATTAGGAATAAGAATTAATATGTCATGGTTAGATTGATATAAATTTTAAATCTGCCGAATAAACAACTAAACAATACTACCAGGCGTTGTTATTGTTAAACTTGTCCAATCAACGGAACTCCTCAAGGATATACGATATCCCGATGTCCTAGTTTCGAAACGAAAAAAAAATTGTTTCAAGCACTGACGTGAAGTCAGGAGCTTTTGTGCGTATGTTCTATTTTCAATTCTCTTGAATTGGACACTCTTAATCGAATTTACCACAGTAAATTCCAAATAAATATCGGTCGGCCGGACAGAATCAAATTTGACCTCGAATTCTTCATCGCGGAGTTGAACCCAATCGTTAGAGGCCATTTTCGGCGAAAAATTCGAAAATTAAAGACATTTGGACAAAATGATAACGCGATGTTCCCCAGAACATACGTGCAAAAATGGAAAGACAAGAGGAGGAAAACGAACGAATTAAAAATAATACATAACCTTTCAAACGTTCCCTCTCACAAATATACTCCTCTGTAACCGAATTTTTGGCTGAAAATGGTCTTAAACGATTTGGTTCGACTCACTGATCAAGAATACGTGGTCGAAATCGATTCTTTCCGGCCATCCGGCCAGCCGTTAACACGATAACTCTCGAACGGAATGAGCTAGACAGTTGAAATTTTCAAAATAGGTTTGGGACATAAACATCTCGTTCGATATTGGGCAAAATCGGTCAGATGGTTTCGGAGGAACAGAATTTTTTTTTTTTACATTACAAATTTCAAAATAAATTTTTCTCAAGATGCAGTTTCACCATAGGAATCCATTGATGTCATTTTTAGCTCTAATATGCTAATGCTTTCGGAGATATGGTTTTTCAAAATTTCGATAATAAATCGTACTTCTGTGTTTTCACAGAATGCGATTATTATTATATCTACGAATTATTATAATATGATCTTCGTTGCTACATGTCAACTTATTTTCCTGAGACATGATATGCCAAATTCTGATATTTAATGCCCATGGTTAATCCATATGATGATGGGAATGGTAATGGTAAGTTAATAATATTGAGTTCAGAATATCTCCAGTGAAAACAAAACTGAAATATTGGCTAGAGATTCAATTGATATAATATCATTTTCAGAGTGGATTTGAGGAAAAAATATATCCTTCATCGTAGAATTGAAGAACGAATATCTCGGATGAGTTCGTTGTTGGGTACAATTGGTCTATTGGTTTTGGATTAATAAGTTTTGGCACTCTTGTTGAATTTGAATTCTTTTATGATGTTTGATTCTAATTTCTGCTATTATGAAGTTCTATCATAAGAATCCATTGATATAATTCCCAACTAAAACAATACTTCCGAAGATATGATTAGTCAATGTTTCAACAAGAGCGACAAAGCTCCTGTCCACTGGGCTTGGACCAATTTTTTTCCTCAATTTCAGCGATACGATTCTTACAAAATTTCACAAACGTCCTTATGTTTGGCAACGGCCGGCGGGACAGAATCAAATTTAACCTCGAATTCTTTATGGGTGAGTTGAACCTAGTCGTTTGAGACCATTCTCGTAAAAAAATTCGAAAATTACAGACATTTGGGCAAAATGTTAACGCGATGTTCCCCAGAACATACGCGCAAAACTCCTCGGATAAAAAAATACAAACCTTCTCATCCCACGATTACGCCCATCAAAACGAAGACAACAGGCAACTACAGCGTTGATCGAAATAAAAAAAAAATTAATCTAACGTTAGAAACTGGCATAAATAACTGGCATAGGTGCGTGAAGCGTCCTTATCATCTATCATCCATCAAAACTTCCGCGGTGCGCGCGCTTCATCAGAAATAATAACAATAACGACGAAAACAATCGACGGCACTACGTAGGCATCGCAAATGGCGGCGACGGCGTTGCGACGCTAACGCAAGACACGTTAGAACCGTACTGGCGCGAGTGACGCTGCGACTGAGGCCTGCTGTTTCGGGTTAGTCGACGATAGCGCACCGTCATCGTCTTGGTGGACGTCCGAGAGCTGCTGCTGGCCCCGCTAGATGAGAAACGACGTCCCCACCAGTCCTAGTAAAAGGTCCGAGAGAGGCGTAGGGACATTCTAATCTAATGCCTCGGTTACGTCGGTAATCGCCGGAGATGTCGGAATCGCATATCGATCCCCTCGACGACGGAACGGGGTTATGGTCCTTCGAGCCGGATTGGAAAAGGGCGGGCGTGGGTTAGGTCTTTCCGAGGAGGTTTAAAGTCTTCGGAGTGGGTTTCTGGGCCTAAAATAATACTCGCCTATCCTGAGTTCGTTCCTACAAGTGAGGGAAATTCGATCTAACGAAAATTATTACGCATATTACCGTAATTCTCAAGCTTGTTGGTGTCAAAATTGAACAATAAAATTCCCAGTAAAAGGTCCGAGAGAGGCGTAGGGACATTCTAATCTAATGCCTCGGTTACGTCGGTAATCGCCGGATATGTCGGAATCGCATATCGATCCCCTCGACGACGGAACGGGGTTATGGTCCTTCGGGCCGGAATGGAAAAGGGCGGGCTTGGGTTAGGTCGTTTCGAGGAGGTTTAACGTCGACGGAGTGGGTTTTTGGGCCTAAAATGACACTCGTCTATCCTGAGTTCGTTCCTACAAGTGTGGGATATTCGATCTAACGAAAATTATTACGCATATTTCCGTAATTCTCAATCTTGTGCTCGTCAAAATTGAACAATAAACTTCCCAGTAAAAGATCCGAGAGAGGCGTAGGGACATTATAATCTAATGCCTCGGTTACGTCGGTAATCGCCGGATATGTCGGAATCGCATATCGATCCCCTCGATGACGGAACGGGGTTATGGTCCATCGAGCCGGATTGGAAAAGGGCGGGCGTGGGTTAGGTCTTTCCGAGGAGGTTTAAAGTCTTCGGAGTGGGTTTCTGGGCCTAAAATGACACTCGTCTATCCTGAGTTCGTTCCTACAAGTGAGGGATATTCGATCTAACGAAAATTATTACGCATATTTCCGTAATTCTCAATCTTGTGCTTGTCAAAATTGAACAATAAAATTCCCAGTAAAAGGTCCGAGAGATGCGTAGGGACATTCTAATCTAATGCCTCGGTTACGTCGGTAATCGCCGGATATGTCGGAATCGCATATCGATCCCCTCGACGATGGAACAGGGTTATGGTCCTTCGAGCAGGATTGGAAAAGGGCGGGCGTGGGTTAGGTCATTCCGAGGAGGTTTAAAGTCGTCGGAGTGGGTTTCTGGGCCTAAAATGACACTCGTCTGTCCTGAGTTCGTTCCTACAAGTGTGGGATATTAGATCTAACGAAAATTATTACGCATATTTCCGTAATTCTCAATCTTTTGCATTCGATCATACTCTGTTTGACATGTCTCTTATCTGTAGATGAGATGACAATGATGACAATGATGACATGTATGAACACATATTAAGGTATTAATAGATACGGACGTTATTTTCGATTACAGTATTCTGTGAAATCATAGACTTAGGATTTAATATTGAAGTTTTGAAAAATCATATCTTCCGAAGTATTAATTCCTTAGAGTTGAAAATGATATCAATGAATTCTCAAGATGAAACTGCATCTTGAAAAAATTGAATTTGAAATTTGTAACTCGTTACTCCGAAACCATCCGGCCGATTTCGCTAAGTATCGAACTTAGCCGAGATATTTATCTCCCAAACCAACTATGAAAATTTCAACTGTCCAGCTCATTCCGTTCGAGAGTTATCGTGCCTACGGCTGGCTGGACAGAATCGATTTTGACCACGGATTCTTGATCAGTGAGTGAACCAAATCGCTTAAGACCATTTTCATTCAAAAATTCGAAAATCACAGACATTTGGGCTAATCGATAATCACTCTGTTCCGAGGAACAAGAGCGCCAAAAGGTTCATCAGATATCGTAACTTGTTCTTCTCGAATGATATTAGTACTCGATATTTTCCTCTGGAGACTTAAAAATATTCAACTAGTATCATAATTTGGTATTCTTGAATGATTTGCTTGATATATTTATCCATTCAAAATTCTTGATTATTACTCTGCCTTTATATCGTTTAAATCGTTAAAAGTATTTACTGTAAAAATTACTGACTTTTCTCCGAATTAATTAGTTGAATGACTGCCAATTTTTGTTTTCGTTATACCATCAATTCTCCCTTCAAAACACACAATTTCACAAATAAAACCTTCATTCGGTAGATTACCTACTTGAAAATATCTCTTTCAATTCGAAATATGTCCAATCTACCTCTACCATATTCTCTTTGACCAACGAATGGTAAAAGACATTTGGGAATTTTTGAAGAGATTTTTTCAAATTAAATCTGTACAAAATTGTGATAATCTGGATAAGACTTATAGATTATAAGTTACTTATATACGCTTTTTCATTATTTGTTGTTTTATATTATACAGAATTAGAACCTTTTGCTTGGTTTCTTGGTTTCCTTGCCCTGAAGAAGCCAACAAACAGAAACAGGTATCGGTAAGAACCAACAACATGCTTTTTCTCTGCGGAATTACCGCAATTATTGATATATTAATATATATAATTATATGGAATATTTCCGATTCAGCAAATCCCTATATTATATCTGGATAAAAAAAATCGTTCAACTTTTAATCATACGTAAATGATACGGGCCCCAATTTCTTAAAATAATACCATAAGTACTATATATTATTTAAAACGAGACGAGTTACATTTTAATTCGTCTAGACCGGCTATTTTATGCATGTTCGGCTGTTTCCTTTTCCAAAGGGCTATTATTTTGCTCGAATAACTGAATTTGATTAAGGCCAATATGAAATTTTTGAATTGCTTAATTGATGTAACGCCAATTCATACTTCAAGAATTCCTATGGCTCTCATACCCAGCAATACCAGATTGGAGATTGTTACACGCATCGTTGCAAAATGGTGGAGGGATAGACACGCCATTAAAGGCTTTAACTAGAAATCAATTAATATAATGTCTAGGTGTATTTTTATGACCATGTGAGGCATTTTGGCATTTTATGAAATTTATGACTGGTTTACTATAAATTCTACCGTTTAGGTCTCATAATCGACAACAAAAAGAATTATAAACAATTTTCTGATTCCATTACCATTGTCGCGAACAACTGATAGTAAAAAAATGAGGTACCTATATACAAATTTGGATGGATCGCAAGAGAAGTCACAAGTCTCGATTCTCTGATTAAAAGCTCAGGGTATTAATCGAGATTTCGAGGAGGTTTCAAACAAACTTACATAAAACTGAAGGCATGTTAACCAACAAACATGTTTCTGATTTATGGTTTGCCTATGCATTTTGCGTGACACATGAAACAGCTCAATGTATGATAGGTTGTCTACTTATTTCTAACGGAAGGCGAGTTAATAAACTAGAGATTAAGAAACTAGAGACTAATCTATTTGAAGATTTGGCATATAGTGAGAGACCAGTGGCGACTCGTAAGGGACAGTAGGGTTGGCCCAAAAAAGCAAGCAAATTTGTTCTCTCACTTCTGTCAAATTAGTAGAATTGAATTATGCATTAATAAGAAAGCTGAAATTTCGGATATGGGTTACCAATATCCCTTGTATCATTTACGTATAATGAAATATGTTCCTTACCATACAGGGTTGTTCAAAATCTCAGACATACTAAAACGACCAAGAGTGCATTTTTTCAAATGGATCATAAGATGTTTTGAAAGAAAGGCATGAAATGTTTAACAAGATAAAGCTATTAAAATAATTATCGTAATTCGAGTATTACATAATATAATTCAATATCCATTCGGTTGCAACAGCAAACGTAAGAAGTATCATCCTAACGGAGGTTTATGGTTCCTCGTTTGGTACTGTTGGTAGGTAGACTGTCTTGCGTCGTCATGCTGGAGGCGTAATTCCTGCTCGGCTTCCTGATTTTCAACTTTACCAGAAGGCTGTTCAGGATCTTCCTTTTGCAGATGAACACCACGAATATGAACACACCTAAAATGTACCATCTTCAAATCTTAAATGTCAACTACCACCATTCTAAAGGTACCTTGTAAACAATTGATTGTATCCCAAACAACCTCTATGTTGGATGTGACAGGGGTCATGCTGAAGTCGTACAATGTGGAAATCGTTTCAAAGAGAAATGACACACCCATAATGACTGCCAGCTTTAGCACCAAATGTAACCTGGAATTAATATGTACCTATACAGAAGATGAATCATAACCATTGGCACATAGGTCAGGTTATTTGTACCAAAATATGGCGATAGGACTTTAGATAATAAGCCCTAATAATGATCTAATTACTGATCCTTCTAATATTCCGGGGTTTGATCTCCCGAGGAAAATATGATCTGTTCTGAATCGTTTAAGAACTTACTCCTCCTTTCCAACCCTGTAGTCTTTCTTGGAAGATTCGTTCATTTTCTTAATGTTTCTTTTGATCTTCAAACAGTGGAATATTGTCTTTGTGAAAAGAACAATGTTTGCTATTAGCTGCAGAGCCATAGGCAACGTCAGGAACAGATTATAGGCATAATTTCCGGACCCTGAAATGTCATAATTATCAATTTTAAATTCCTCAATCAGAACCAAACAGGAGAAGTGGAACTTACTGTCACTGTTTTTTTCCATGAGGCACTTCTGAATACCGACATAAGGATGCATAGATTCTGGTAACATCCTGGTAACATCGAACAGGACTATGATGAGGGTCCACACTAGAGGTAAACACCAACCGTACATGCTGTACTGGAAGAGCTTTTTCAACTCGTTCCTCTGCAAAGGTCCAGAGAATGTTCTAGGAGATCTGAAGAGAAGAAATCTGATATTCAAGAATCTTCGTAATATTTCAACCTACCCGAATGATGCCCATATGTCTATACACATTATGTTCAACCAAGTGAAGCTCCATAATGATGACAAAATGATCAAGAAACCTGCGGAAAGACACGTATTCATCTTCTATGTTTATGCGTCCAAACCTCCTTGGATCAGAATATGAAGAGAACCGAATGCTTAAGTTGAGAAGAAAGATTACTCACCCATTGTCTTGCAGACAGTGTCGCTGTATTGCGCGTACAAAAACTGAGAAATGCACAGAAAGAAGAAGAACAGGAATGTGGCGAAACAATAACACAGCAGGATTTTCCCGAAGAGGTTGAGCATCGTGGGTAGCAGCAGATAGACCATCATGGTCAGGAGGAGGGATATGCATGAGATGATCTTGATCCATTTAGTGATAAACTTGTTGTTCTCCTGGTTTGGCAATGGTAAACGGAAGAAGGTATAACCATTCACCCTCCCCTTTTTATAGGCGTGCTCCAGGCAGTAGATTTGTTGGGAAGGCTTGTAGCGATGGTATAATTCCGATTTGTTGGAGTAAATTGAAAAAATACCAGATTCATCGATGGAGAAGATCTTCTTGTTTGTGAAAAAGCTAATGGGCTTTTGTAAACCGTGGATGATGGCGAATGGTGCTGAAATAGTACAGGGTTTTCATTCCGAGGTTTCATTATGAATATATATATATCTTTAAAAAAATTATTAAATAATATTATTCATGTCACGATAACTGGAGAACGAAAATAGATAGCGGTTTGTAATTTTTTGGGTAGGTTGAGCATCTGAATGTAACATTTGAGTTTGTTAATAGACAAAATTGGCCAAACGGTTTTTGATTTATGCCGATCTGAAATTAGGTTGTTATTTCCTCAATAACTCGAAAAATACTAAACTGATCCAATTGAAACATGGTTATTGGTTGTAGAATGTTAACGCGAATATTCTTGCCAAATTTGGTGAGGATCGTAAACATTTTTTTCTTTAAATCATTGATAATAATCGTTGAAATAGATTCTATATATCAGAAACTATTCTTCTGACATCGCTGAAATTCTGCGAAAGCCTTCAAAACCTAACTCTACTGCCAAATTCCAAGTTGGAACATGATCAAATCTATATTGATGGAGATCCGAGCAGCCTTGTGCGAGTTCAATAGCTGGATGGGTGTGACCGCATGCTCGATAACTTTCGAACGAAGAAAGATAGGGATTTGAAATTTTCAGGGTAGGTTGCGCATTCAAATGTGACATTTAAATTCGTTCATTGGCATAATTGGCCAAGACTCAAAATATACAAAACTGACCAAATTAAAACTCAGTGTTTATTGCAATTTCAATAGAATACATATGAAGAATTAATAAAAATAATGTGATCATAGATTCTCTCGTTACTGACGTATGTCATTAAAATAATATTAAATCAATTCATATAATATAAAAGCTGAGAAAACGGTATATATGGTAGCTACACTCGATAAAGACTGTCCAATAGAGGTGAGTAGACACGAGAACATGCACGCAAAAGCTCCTGATTTCACGTCAGTGCTTGAACTAATTTTTAAGTTATGACACCTTCAAATATCGTCTTAGCGATAAAAATGTGTTTATTCGGTCAGACTTCATTTCAAAATTTTCACATTTTCTTCGAATTTAAAAAATTTATCATATTATCAATTATATTCATCTATCCATGACAAGAAAAAAATAGGGGTTTTGCGATTTAAAAGAAATATCGATGACTTGCCTGATAATGGGAAATGGTAGAACCATAAGAATTACGGGAAAATAAATGTTCCTTAAAGAATAAATTAATTTGTCCCATAAAAACATTTTTTGTTATTCCTGAAACGGAAGACAAACCATTATTCCATACTTTTTACACTCACTGTATAAATTTTGTCACATGAATCATTGCTGACTAAGCTTGGTTTATATTTTTACATCGATATGTCAATGGTGCATTGTACGTTATACGTTATATGTATTTCCTTCTGAGGTCAATTCTGTATTGAGATAAGTTTAAAGAACCGCAATCTGAACATACATATCCTATTTTCCTATCTTTTATCTGAAATTCATGATATAAAACGTGAGAACGATATGGCCAATGCAAAGCATTCTTAAAAATAACTATTAAATGATTTCTATCTGGGTTTTCTCTCCCAAACTCCCAAAAATATCTATAAAATAAAAAATTTATTATTTTGTCTCATCGTTGATGTTGTTTCGTTGTTGTTTGTTAGGCAACATTGTTCGATTGATTACTTCTGACAAATATGTTCGCAGAAGCAAATCACAAAATAATTAATTATAGATATTTTCCAGAGTTTGGGAGAGAAAACCCAGAAAGAAACCATTTAATAATGAATATACCTCCCACAGTATCCATTTAATGATTACTTAAAAATCACTGACGTGATGTCTGTCAGATCTGTATTATCGGAAAATAAAATTGGGAGATCAAGAACCTCAAACAATCTATTTATTTTTATATATATGTATTCAATTTCCAAAAGTCTTCATTTGTAGATGCTTCAGTTGAAATCAATAAGGACCATATTATTCATTAAAAATGTTCAGATTTTCTGCAGTGATTTGAAATGGATTCTTCCTTTTGATCTTACCTTTACCCGAGCAGATGGTCTCAACCTCAGATCAATAAGTAAACATTTCCCTCTACAGAAAAATAAATAATGGGGATTCAGATTCGGAATTTATCAATTTGTTTTATCAACATTTTTACACAGTTCAGATCAAAAAATAATTTTATGTGAATTTACTCTTTGTAGCATTGAATTGATATTCTGAATTCACATAGACTTGTAGTTGTGGTTTACATTCATAAATCATTCTAAATTCTCCTTGTTCTGTTTCCGCAAATTAACTCTTGAAAACTTTTGTAGAAAATACGAATTACAATGTTATTGTCCACCGAATGGAAAATAAACAGAAACATTTGTAGATAGCAGAAACTTACCATTATAGTAAGAAGCAAAACAAGACAAACTCTAAGATGATTATCACAATTTTCATTAGCCTACCTTATTATAGTCTTATATAATAGTTATGTTTGGGAATATATTATTATTTTGAGAATTTCATTCAAGTTTATAATTTTTTGGTAATTGTCTAGAACATCCTATAACTGTCTAATCGTCCTGAAAACTTACTCACTTGCTCATTTTGGGTTGTAGATAACGTATCTGAGGTTGACAATGCGTGCTCTCTTCTACTTTTTTTTTTTTTAATCCCAAAGTGTCCAAAATCACAACACGTCATCTTGTAATTACATTGTTTTAAACTGTTTTATCGGTAAATCTTCATCATAAATGAGATCTTATTGTATAGTCCTCATCACTTTTCGACAGTAAATCATTTGAAAAATGATGAAATAGTCGAAATTTTATCAAAATCCAGCGCTACCGCATTGAAGGAGTATGCCTCTAAGAGACGATTAATTGCGGCGTTGTCATACTGCGTTCCATGCTATCTCTATAGTGGGCTGTGGCCGAACCAAAACGTTTGAGACCATTTTCATCAAAAAATTAGAAAATTACAGACACCCAACCTTGCAACAAGATATTTTCTATCTGTAACATTGAACTACCAGAGCGTGAACACAAAATTTGAACATATCAGTACAGTGTCTCTGTCCTTACCGGAGGGTTTTTCAAAATGCTTCGAGCTGTACAGATCGACTCCATACCTAAAGGTATCTTTACAGTTGGACCCGTTGATGAAACTCTGTCCATCCTGACAGCATTTCCGAATACACTTGATCCTGTCGCAAACCTCGACATCTTCGCAAACCCTCACCACGTACTCTGACTCTGTCGAATCTAAGCAGAACTTTCCTTTGGTGAAAATTCTACCGTCCGCCTTAAACCTGACTTGATATTTGGACCATTCGACATCTTCCAAATTGGGGAGAAGAACGTCTGAGATTATCTCGCAACGGGGCAACCCGACGAAGAAGAAAGAATTTTGAGGAATTACGATCTTAGAGGAGTTGGAGTCTGTCGAGATTTGGCAAGAGTGCAGTTGTTGGTTGTAGAGGTGGTTAAGGTGGCAACATTTGGGGAAAAAATCGACGTCCAGGATGCGTCTCTTCGTGATTTTTCCCTGTTGGTCTTTGTCGAAAATGGCTGTTTCGTTCTCGAAAACTTCCACACACTCTCCCCCGCTCTTACCGGACACAAAGTCGTTTATTGCGAAGTTCGATTGGATCCTTTTTGCAGGGTTGGACAAGCACATGAGGGTTGAGTTCTTGTCCACTATAGCTTGACCAACCGGACAACATTTCTGACTGATATCACTCGAAACTAGATGGACCAGACAGAACAGAATGATCGAGCACGACTTCATAGCGACTCCGGATGTACTGAATACCCCGCGAACTTTTATCAGGATCGAATTCAATCCGAAGATAACGTGTGAGATATGACGAAAAATTTGTGGTGAAAAACTCGATTCGTTGAAATTCTTGGAGCGATTAGGTCCCCTTCACAGTAATGAATCAATCCGAATTATAGGGCATCACACGAGGCGAGAGAAGCCAAGAGTTAAATCAATGGATTCTTATGATAGAACTGCATCATGAAAGAAATTGAATTAAGAAAAAATGTCGTTTGAGAAAAAATTATCATTAAAACAAGAGCGCCAAAAAAAAGAACAATCTACAATGCTTTAAAAATTGTCATTAAATTTATTTATCAAGATTAAATGAGCAATCTGCAATGATTCAACCTCGTGGAATGGGTTGTTGCAACTTACACTAGGTGCATAGTTTTCACAACTCGAAATAAGTATCATCAAAATGTCTACAGCAAGGCTGGAGACAATCATTGCAGATTGTCCATTTATTCCTGATATTTGAGTAGGTAGTGGATTACGAACGAATTATTTTAATATGTAGTTTAAAATATTTTAACTAGCAACATTATGAAAATAATGTATATAGGAACATGTCTTACCTACTACTCAAGGAAGTGAAATGTAATATTAACCTCAGTATATTCTATTTTGAGTTCACTGTGGACTTATAATGAACACTATAAGGAATGTGAGAAATCACCTGAATATAAATTATCCCACCAGATGGATTGGTAGTGAAGCCCCCATTGCTTGGCCACAAAGATCACCTGATTTGAACCCCCTAGATTATTTTGACCCCCATGAAGTACCAGCTAATTTCTGCAGAATATTATTTCTTGTTTTCAACTTCAGGCGCAAGTCATGACTCTGGGCATTGAAGTTCAAGGAGGAATCTAGTTTCACTCCTAGGTATTTAGGATTAAAATTATGTTTCAATGAAGAACACCTACACTCAATGTTCTATATGTTTTATGATTGTTCAAATGGAAGCAAGGAACCGCCAAGTTTTATTTGGATTCGGACACAAACGCCACTGAAATAGGTAATTTTTCAGGATTTCTAAATCTGCAGATAGATTATTTTCTATACTTTGGAAATCAGAATGAGGAAATGCAAGGCAATGTCATCAGCGTATATGCATTTCTCACAGGAAGTAGCAGGAATATCGCACAGATATAAATTGAAAAGAAGAGGTGCTAATACTGAACCTTGTGGGAGACCATTAATAAAATTTTTGAAATTACTACTATTATTATCAACAAAAACACGAAACCTTCTATCTGTCAGCATATTTTCGAGAAAAAGATCCATTATTTCACACGTTCAATGAGTATTAAGTTTTAAAATATAATAATGATATAGTTGAAATCTGAAAGTGATAGAAAGCTAACATTATGTGATCGAATTCGACGCATTGATCACCTAGCTCTGGGTACCAACAAGGGAAAATAAGCTTAGAAAAGAGAAAATTCTCACTTCAATTTATTTATAGGATACAATTCGCGAAAGAATAAGAAATATACAATAAAGATTACTTAACTACTACAACAACACATCAACGTTGTAAAATAAAAAATAACATATATCACAATTAACTTAGAATATACAAGACCACAGCAGGCACAATAATTTGAATAAGAGGAACAGCAACAGGGTCACCAGGGCGTAGTGCGCGAAGAAGAGCTTCCAATACTTAACCTTGCCCTTTGGGACGGTTTCCAAGGGATCCTTAAGGAGGTAAACCCTGGCTCCCCTGATGGAGAAGTAGAAGTACGTATCCCAGTCGAAGTTCTTCATGGTAAAATTGAACTGTTTCTGATCTTCGGGCTCCATTCTGTTCCAAAGCTTCTGTACGTTGTCATTGGTAAATTTCCATTCTCCAACGGTGAAATATGATACGGCATCGCAGAACCTATCGATCTTCTGGTATCCTTTGACCATCCTGAGAAATTAGAAGTTTTTGAGGTTCTTCGATAAATCGTTGTACCACAGTATTCTTAAATACTGCCCATGCATAAGATAATTGGCACTAGCAGGGTACGTGAGATTATAACAAGTCCCACACCACTTCATCTAGTGATGGGGAAAATGGCCCATGAAGCTATTCTCAGAATATCTAGGGAAGGAACAGGTAATGATTATTGAAAACCAGAAGCATGGTCCTTTCTTGCCAGGTACAGCACATCTTCCTAGGGACGAAATGATTAAGAAAGAAAGCATCGAAACGAACCTCACTACGATGCTCGGTAGGAGAGACTGGGACAGGGAATCCCCCACCCAAGTTCTTAAAAGAAATGCCATTAAATGGTACACAGACGGTTCAAAAACCACTACAGGAGCTGGCACTGGAGTATATGGGCCAGGCACCAAATGCTCACTATCGCTAGTCTCCTATCTGAGCATCTTTCAGGCAGAAGTACTTGCAATAGAAAGATGTGTAGAAATGAACCTAGAAAGAAACTATCAGAGATGTGATATAGCAATCCGCTCTGACAGTCAAGCTGCTATTAAAGCTCTGAGCTCCCATGTTATCGAATCCAAGCTAATATGGGAGTGTCGAAGAAAACTCAATGAAGTAGGCAAGATAAACAGGGTCTCCTTGATCTGTGTTCATGGTCATGCGGGAATAATAGGAAATGAGGAGGCCAACATACTTACCAAGAAAGGAGCACAAACTCCTTTTATTGGCCCGGAACCTTACTGTGGGGTTGGTTGATACACCTACAAAAGTGAATTCCGGAAGATTGAAGAAACCGAGAGAGGTATTTTCTGGAGATCTCTCCCCGGAATGTATCATGGAATTCCTCCGGAACATTGATACTGTCAGATCTAATAAATACTTGGACCTCAGTAACAACATGCTGCACTTAGGAAACATATGATGAGACTAGGGCTAGCAGAAACTGACGAGTGCAGATTCTGTTGGGAGGAGGATGAAACTCCTGATCACCTGATAACCGAATGCCTCGCCATCTCAAACCAACGCAAGGAATGCTTTGGGCAAGAAATCTGCAGGAGCGAAGACGTAGCCTCCTTGAAGCCATCCCAGAAAATGGAGTTCATCAAAACTTTGGAACTGGAAGGCGAGCAGTAGATGGTGACGACATCGACAGCTCTGACCAAGGGGAACAATAGACCTTAAGGTCGCAGTACTCGCAGTGCAACGTTACCCCCTACAACAATATACAAGAAAATTGGCAGCAATGCATTTATCCGTGTATGGCTTACTGTATTTAAGATGGCTGTGGCAGATTAGTATATTTGCAATGAGTTCCTCCATAAAACCTTCACTCGAAAACTTACATGGGTTCTTTTCCTATACAAAGGCAGAAGAAATCGACCAGGTAAGCAGGTATCATATGGAACAAGAATCGTGCCACTACATGTTGGTATCTCCTGTTCCACATTTGGAAGAAATTGTGCCATATCATCATTTCAGTTGGTACGTGGATTCCGTGTTTATGAGTATATTTTTGGTAATCCCCTGCGAAAGTGCAAAACTTATTGTAGAGTAGATAATAATTCTTGAAAATCCAAACACCATAGTTCTTCCTCTATGATAAAATCTTCAAAAAAATCTTTGAAACAAGCACAGACATGAAGTCAGGAGTTTTTGCACCATGGTCAATTCGATTAAGACTGTCCAATACAGGAGAAGGGACAATAGAACATACGCGCAAAAGCTCCTGACTTCACGTCAGTGCTTGAACCAATTTTTTTTTTGTAATTTTTGTAACATTTTCTAGTTGTACGGTTCTTAAAAAAATGTACACACGTCTTTACTTCGATATTCTACAACAAGTTATCAAGCCTCAATTCGATCGAGTCTGTATTTTTTGAGTTATCGAGCAAATAATATTCTAGGTGGGTATAACTCCGAAACCGATGGACGGATTATGGCCAAAACGAACTTATCTCTCCCATTAGGATGTGCAACCTACCCTGAAAATTGCAAGTTCCTATCTCCTCTCGTTCGAAAGTTATAGAGGCAACGGTAACCCATCCAGCTACTGAATTCACACAAGGCTGGTCGGATCTCCAACAATATAGATCCGATCTTGTTCAAACTTGGAACTTGGCAGTATAGTTAGATTTTGAAGGCTCTCCCAAAATGTTAGCGATGTCGGACGAATAGTATTTGATATATAGAATTCTTTTCAATGATTTTTTTTTAAATTTTTGAGTTATACTCTCCTCACGAAATTTTGCAAGAATTTTCGCGTTGGCATTCTACAACTGTCAACCATGTTTGAATTGGATCGTTTTTATATTTTTCGAGTTATTGAGGAAATAACAACCAAATTTCAGATGGGTATAACTCCAAAACCGTTTGGCCGATTATACCTATAGACAAACACAAATGTCCCATTCAGATGCACAACCTTACCCGAAAACTTAAAGTCGCTATTTTTTTCCGTTCAGGCTATGGCGACATGAATAATATGTTTTGATGATTTTTTTAAAATTTTCTAGTGACACGATTCTCACAAAATTTCACAAACTACGGACGTTTGTGAAATTTTGCATTCCACAACTATTCACCAAGTTTCAATTCGATCGGACTTGTATTGGTTGAAAACAAAATTATTACTAGGAAACCGTTGGGCCGATTATGACCATTAACGAACGTGTCCGTCGTATTTGGACGCGCCATCTACCCTGTAAATTTCAAGTCGCTATCTCTTTCCGTTCTAAAGTTATCGTGGCAACGGACGTGATCAGGGAGTCGAACCCAATCGCTTGAGACCATTTTCGGCGAAAAATTCGAGAATTACAGACATTTGGCCAGCAAATGCAAAATCGTTACTTTCACCTTTAGAAAGCTACATGTCAAAATTTCATGACAATAGGACCAAGCGCTCGCAAGTTATAGCCGTTTGTGTGAAGCAACTTTTGTGTATTTATTAAAAGATTGATAAGAAAGAATTTCGTGTGTTGATAAAGCCTGATAAAAGAAATTAAACTAAATAAGATTCCATTGATATAATTAACAACTCTGAGGAACCAATACTTTCAGAGATATGATTTGTGAAAGTTTGAACAAGAGTGCCAAATTTCCTGTCCAAAGGGCTTTCCCGCTTTTTCAATTTGACTTCTGTGCATCAATTTTGAAGAATTTTCAATTTTCGTAATAAAATTCAAAACGTAGGTCTATGACTCAGCTCATATTGGATTTAAATACATCAGTAAATTATAATTAAAGTATTCTATAAAATCATATAGAATTGAGAATAATAATTGAAATTTTGAAAAATCATATCCCCGAAAGTATCAGTTTGTTAGAGTTGAGAATGGATTCTTATGATGAAACTGCATCTGATAAAAAATTTCAATTTGAAATTTATAATGTAAAAACAACTTTTTTTTCGTTACTCCGATACCACCAGACTAATTTTGCCCAATAACGAACTTAACCGAGATATTTATCTTCCAATCCTACCCTGAAAATTTAAACTGTCTAGCACATTCCGGTGAGAGTTGTCTTGTTAACAGACGGTCGAACAGAATCGATTTTGAACACGGATTTTTGATCAGTGAGTGGAACCAAATCGTTTAAGGCCATTTTCAGCCAAAAATTCGAAAATTACAGACATTTGGGCAAATTAATAAAAAAAGTGTTGAATAAAATTATTCCCCATCGTAATTGACCGACAAATCCGAGGTCAAACTATGGAATACTCACCCCAGGTGATCGGGGATTCCGCAGAACTCACAATATTGTATATTGGTTTTTCTAACCGCTTGGTCTCAGCTTGGTTCGGGTTCTCTGCCCTGAAAGAGGTTCATGTAGAATATCAGATTATGTACTATTTAATGAACTATGGCTGGAATTGATCTACCAATTCAATGGAACTATAGGTTGAGTTGATCTACCGATTCAATGGGGCTATGGGTTGAGTTGATCTACCGATTCAATTGAACTATGGATTGAATTGATCTACCGATTCAATGGAACTATGGGTTGATTTGATCTACCGATTCAATGGAACTATGGGTTTAGTTGATCTACCGATTCAATTGAACTATGGGTTGAGTTGATATACCGATTCAATTGAACCTTGGGTTGAATTGATCTACCGATTCAATGGAACTATGGGTTAAGTTGATCTACCGATTCAATTGAACTATGGATTGAATTGATCTACCGATTCAATGGAAGTATGGGTTGAGTTGATCTACCGATTCAATTGAACTATGGATTGAATTGATCTACCGATTCAATGGAACTATGGGTTGATTTGATCTACCGATTCAATTGAACTATGGATTGAATTGATCTACCGATTCAATGGAACTGCAGGTTGAGTTGATATACCGATTCAATTGAACTATGGATTGAATTGATCTACCGATTCAATGGAACTATGGGTTGATTTGATCTTCCGATTCAATTGAACTATGGATTGAATTGATCTACCGATTCAATGGAACTATGGGTTGAGTTGATCTACCGATTCAATTGAACCTTGGGTTGAATTGATCTACCGATTCAATGGAACTATGGGTTGAGTTGTTCTACCGATTCAATTGAACCTTGGGTCGAATTGATCTACCGATTCAATTGAACTATGGATTGAATTGATCTACCGATTAAATTGAACCTTGGGTTGAGTTGATCTACCGATTCAATTGAACTAAGGATTGAATTGATCTACCGATTCAATTGAACCTTGGGTTGATCTGATCTACCAATTCAATGGAACTATGGGTTTAGTTGATCTACCGATTCAATTGAACTATAGGTTGAGTTGTTCTACCGATTAATTGATTAATAGCATGGTGGATTGATGGCTTGATCGTATGATGTACTAAGTCGACTGTTGTTAATATTGGATGCATACCTTCTATTCGCCAGTTCCCAAAGCACGGCTATACCTGAGTTGACGACGACGTCACACGGTATCAAGTCCGATTTATTATTCATGTTTCCATGAACGGTCCTTATAACACCTAAGCATCCGCCCACAAAAATCCCGATAGGCCCGTAATAGGTGTCAATCCATCCTTTTACTGGTTCGTTGTTGGATGAGATTACTGTAACAGAACATCAGAGCGTCAGTCGAAAACTACAACATTTTCGGTGGAATCAGGACAGCGTAGCTTACCTATGGAAGGTCGGAGAACTCCTATCGGCAAATGGTTAACTTCCCGTTTGACGAGGTCCTCTCCGATGGCTTTGGTGAAGGCGTAGGTGTTGGGCCATTCGCCCACAAGTCTGGAAAATGGTTAATTGGATCATTTGTTTAACGATAATTATAAACTTCAGAGGTTTCCGCTAGACCAAGAATTTGGTGTCTTGACATACGGGCTTCTGAATGACAAAGTTCAAAGGCATTTTTGAACGATCAATGTTACTTACCCTGGTGTGATATTTGTCAGTCTTTCTTCATCCAGGGCTTCGACCAGATCCAATAGTTTCTCGGGAGTTATAACGGGGTCGTAGAATTTTTCGTCAATTTCTCTTCTGGGACAGTTACTATAAGCTGTGGATACGTGAAGGAATGCCTGTGAAAAAGGGCTGAATGATGATCCAACAAGTCGAATGTAGGGTCATTTTTTGTTAACCTTGACCAAATTTATACGCAGAACTTCTCAAGCATCTTTTTGTCGAAGATCCCGAATAGAGAATATTTTATCTAAAAGCTCATACACACTCAAAATGATATTCATGAAAATATCTTGGGTAGTACAAAATAGATCGACTCAATCGTTACATATCAACGAAAAGTGAAATTGGAGCTTACACTCCAAATATATCAATGGAAGGTGTAGCTTTTATTTTGCATGAACATCTGCTATGAGAAATTTGACTAAAAAAAAATAGATTTTTCCAAATAACAGTTCCTTGAGTTCTTTGTCCAGCAGGAATATATCTCTGGCTTTATGGAATTTATGGAATCGCATAGTTCCAGTAGATGCATAGTTCCAGTAGATGCAAGCTCTGTCTTTTTCAACAAGTGCTTCAATCTCCAGAGGCACATATGGTAGCACTGGTTGGTTGTCTATACCATAAATCTCTCTCAGATGGAAGTAGAGAATTCGGAGTGCCACGTTGTGTCTTTCCACATATCCTGATGGAGCATGGACTCAACAAGCAAACAGAATGTGCATAACAGTTTCCTGCTGACTGTGGCATGCTCTTGACAAGACATATTAAATCCCTCCGTTTCTGACTCGAGCCCAGCTGACTTCAAAAAGGTGAAGGATAGTTCTTCCGACAGGCCCTGATCTTTCAGACTTCTGAAATATATGGAGTGTAGGTGTTTACTCTTGTGATCTTCGAGTAGTGCCTTCAATTGTGCCTAACTTATCTTTTTGCTAACTCTTCTTTGGTCTGTTGGTGTGATAGGTGTTCCTGCTAGCTCATGATCGATGGATATGCCAGTTATACTGAGCTTCTCGAAAGCTCTCTGACCAGCCCTAAATAGGAAAGCTCCTTGGATCCTAATTTCATGATGAACCACCTTTTTCAGAAA
Organism: Halyzia sedecimguttata; assembly: GCA_937662695.2. Classification (NCBI taxonomy): domain Eukaryota; kingdom Metazoa; phylum Arthropoda; class Insecta; order Coleoptera; family Coccinellidae; genus Halyzia; species Halyzia sedecimguttata. The sequence continues at coordinate 735,370 of OW569419.2, read as the reverse complement.
CGGATCTACACTTCTCAATATCCTTATTGCCATTTCTAACGTTTATTTATGGTTTTGGTATTCCAAACTTTGCAAAGCTCCGCCTTTCTGCTTTCGTGGGAGGTAAACTCTTTGTATCGAGCAATTGAGATGCAGGCTAGGATTTATTATTATTATTATCATTAAATACTCACCTTCAGCCCCTTCATTTGTTTTGCCATGGAGAGGAGATCTCTCAATGCCCTGACGTTTATGTAAGCTGCAGTTTTTATTTTTTCGTCGAAACGTACAGTGGCGGCGCAATGGATGACGAAATTGGTCTCTTGGATAATGGTGTTCTTGTCGTCTTCATTCAAACCTATATCTGGTAGGGCGCAATCACCATGTATGATTGCCAGCTTATTCATAAACTTGGGGTTTTTGACTTTTAGTGGCACCATACTCTGCGGAAATATTGTATTTGAATCGTCCGTTTCATCTGAGCTGTGCTCGAAGGATTTTAGGGTTTGAAACAGTCGCACGATATAAGGGAAAACTCCAACGAACTTACCGGACTATCGAATATCTCCTGGAACCTCGTCTCCACGTCTTTACCTTTCTTTGGTCGCGCTAGCAGGTATACTTTTTTCAGCTTCGGGCAAGACCTCAGCAGTTTCTCCAGGTACAACTTGCCGATGAAGCCAGTGCCTCCTGTGAGCAAAATTGTGGCATCTTCGAATATGGCCGCTATCTTGCTCTCCCTCTCATTTTCTGCCATGTCTTCCGCGAAAATATTCGTGCCTTGTCTTACGGCCATGTTTCTTTGTCTGTGCGAAGAAAGACTCGGATAAAAGCTTTGACAAACGTCATTACAAAAATTATTCCTATCTAACTCATAAGTAATCGTTAAAGGATACTGTGGGATGTATACTCATTATTAAAAGGCTTCTTTCTGGGTTTTCTCTCCTGAACTCTGAAAAATATCTATAAAATAAAAATTAATTATTTTGTCATTTGCTTCTGCGTAAGAAACATAAGATATTTGTCAGAAGCAATCAATCGAACAATGTTGCCTAACAAATAACAACGAAACAACATCAACGAAGAAACAACTATATCGTAACGTTTCGGACTCCTTCATCAGACGCTTAATGAAAATCTTTAGAATTATTTTGCTGATAGTTCTTTTGTGAAATTCAAGAATTGTCACATTGACAGTATTTGAAAATCATAGCTAACATAGTTTTACTTTGCATAGAAATTTCCAAGTTCCAATTCCTTTTTCAATAAATTCAGCCAAATATGGTCAATACCAATTGAGCATTTGCAAAATTGCATTCTCTGTTCAACAAAATACAAGTTGACTCCTTAAGATTCTATTTGATTTGTGAAATATATGCATAAGTATATTAATTATACGAAGCCATTTATGAAGGACCCGATTGGCAGGAACGCTCTGGACTTGTTGACATATAAATGTGGTGGCTTACTGTAAGATGTCATGAGTCAACTTGTATTTTGTTGAACAGAGAATGCAATTTTGCAAATTGCTCAATTGGTATTGACCATATTTGTATTGACCATATTTGGCTGAAAAAGGAGTTGGAACTTGGAAATTTCTATGCAAAGTAAAACTATGATTTTCAAATAATAACAATGTGGCCATTCTCGAATTTCAGAATAACTATCAAAATAATTCTGAATATTTTCGTTGAACGTCTGACGAAGGAGTCTGATATAGACTCCGAAACGTTACGATATAGTTGTTTTTTCGTTGATGTTGTTTCGTTGTTGTTTGTTAGGCAACATTGTTCGATTGATTGCTTCTGACAAATATCTTGTGTTTCTTACGCAGAAGCAAATCACAAAATAATTCATTTTTATTTTGTAGATATTTTTTATGTGATCTCTTGTGGAACGCCACTGGGTTCCTTGCGATTTTGCCAATAGCCGGCGGGGATTTAAATGTATCCTTGTAATAACCAACCACCTCATAAAATCTAGCCTTAACATTAATTATTGCGGTACCGGACATGGAATTCGCTAAATTTAGTGCATTTTTTGGTACCATACAGTATTCAACTTTTTCTGTTACTGAACGAAGGTCACAACAATTATGAGATAATTAGGACTGATTTGGTTTAATCATAAGTTTGTGATTTTATGTTGTGGCCTCAAATTAAACCCTATAATCACCTCATTGACATTTTTCGTGAATATATTATTTTGATTCATGTTTAGTTGGGTGAAATAAAAAAAAAAGGTTCAAGCACTAACGTGTAGTCAGGAGCTTTTACGCGCATGCTATACGCGCCAAACCCACCTTGCAAATTTCAATCCTCTAACTCCTTTCGTTCGAGAGTTATCTTGCCTACGGCCGGCCGGCCGGACCGGCCGGACGTAATCGATTTCGACCTCGGATTCTTGATCAGTGAGTCGAACCAAATCGTTTAAGACCATTTTCATCGAAAAATTCGAAAATTACAGACATTTGGGCAAATTAATAAGCACTCAGTTCCGAGGAACTAGAGCGCCAAAAAAACACGATATCCTCTGATGGACATTTGAGAATGTCCAAACATTCCTACACTTATAAATTATATCTATGGTGATTGACCATTCATACATAATATTATGTTAATAGCCTTGTCTTCTCAACGTGCGCATTTAAAAGCCTATTACTTTTACCTTCCGCTGATTTATGCTACTCTAACTATCAATTGTCTTCGAATCATTATGTCAGAGCGTATCATTTTACCTAAATAAATGAATGATTTATTGCTGATTTGTTTTCGATTCGTATCTAGACAACAAGACTTTCTCAAACTTTTCTCAACGAAAAAATGCAGTAAGCTTAAGATTCCCCAACAACTGATCGTAGAGATCTGCGGTAACAAATCCAAATTGAACGTAAAGAAATCGATAAAATTGAAGAAGCGAAATTAAATATAAAGGGAGAATACAAATTTGAAGTGAACATTGGAGGAGGTGTTACTTTGACTCATTTGCTGTCGTTTGAGCCTTATTTATTGATAACCGAAACACAACAGTTTCCGAGATATTTGAGTTCTTATGTGATTATTAAAAGGTTTCTCGCCTGAGTTCACTTTTATGCGCATGTTCTGTTCAATTGAACCAATTCAAAGATGGTTATTGGTTGTAGAATGTTGACGCGAAAATTCTTACAAAGTTTCGTGAGGATCGTATCACTAGAAAATTTTGAAAAAATTATTGAAAATCGTTGGAAAAATTCTATATATCAGAAACTATTCGTCCGATATCGTTGAAATTTTGCGAGAGCCTTCAAAACCTAACTGTACTGCCTGTTCCAAGTTCGAACACGATCGGATCTATATTGTTGGACATCCGAGCAGCCTTGTGTGTGTTCAGTAGCTGGATGGGTGACCGTTGCCTCAATAACTTTCGAACGATAAGAGATAGGGACTTGAAATTTTCAGTGTAGGTTGCGCATCCGAATGGGAGAGTTAGGTTCGTTGTTGGGCGTAATCGGCCAAATGGTTTCGGAGTTATACCCATCTGGAATATTATTTTTTCGATATCTCAAAAAATACAGACCCGATCGAATTGAAACTTGGTAACTACAGTCGACTCTTGATAACTTGAAACTCTAGGGACAAATTCGAAAACTACAGACATTTGGGCAAATTGATAAGCACTCAGTTCCGAGGAACTAGAGCGCCAAAAATTATGTGATCATAGATTCTCTCGTTATCGACGTATATCATTTAAATGGTATTAAATGTATTCATATATTATGAAAGCTGAGGAAATTGTATATTTGGATGCTTCATTCGATAAATATTGTCCAATATAGGTGAGTAGACAGTAGAACATACGCGTAAAAACTCCTGACCTAACGTCAGTGCTTGAACCAATTTTTTCATTTTCTTTCTTCTTAACGCAGATAAGTTTAGTATTATTGTACCAAATTTGATTAAAATTTTGGTTTGTTTTTATCAGAGTATCATATAAATTAATAATGGTGAAATGACTCATCCTATGGTTTACAGGATTTTCAAGTTTTGAAGGCAAAATCCGTCTTCAAGGATCGATGAACTTATTGCGTGTCTCACCCGGTTTCTCCGTGAATATTACATACACAAGACTTAATTGATATTGAATAAAACTAGTTACTGTTTCGATCTTTAGATGCGTTTGCAAACCAGTAGTACATGGTTGAGCATTTGAGCAGCCAATGCAACAGTGCATTTCTTACAACTTTACACATATCTGATTAAGTTATTTCGATCAAAAGATACACGTGATTATGTACTCTTACGTCAATGTGACGTAAAGTACATTATATTGCAATAAATCACGCGATATCAATGGATTCCTATGATGAAACTGCATCTTAAAAAAAAATTGGTTCAAGCCCTGTGGACAGGAGCTTTTTGGCGCTCTCGTTCAAACAGACAAATTATATATCCGAAAGTATTGGTTTCTCAGACTTGGGAATTATATCAATGGATTCCTATGATAGAAATGCATCATGAAAGAAATTGAATTTAAAAAACTGTCGTTTAAAAAAAATGCTTCAAAAATTTTCTTATAAAAAAATAGCAATCTACAATGCTTCAATGCCTCAATGCTTCAAAAATTGTCATTAAATTTATTTATCAAGATTAAATGAACAATCTGCAATGATTCAACCTTGTGGAATGGGTTGTTGCAACTTACACTCGGTGCATAGTTTCACAACTCGAAATACGAAGGAAAGTATCATCGAAATGTCTAGAGCAAGGCTGGAGACAATCATAACAGATTGTCCATTTATTCCTGATATTTGAGTAGGTAGTGGATTACGAACAAATTAGTTTAATAGTTCAAAATATATTAATAAAATACTATCCTCTTTTCATAATTTAAAATTTAATACTTCATACCACTAACGACTAACACATTCTTTTCTGTAGTATGAACCTTAACTCAAGAAAAAAATGATTGATTCACAAATGTAGATCCATATTTCAGTATTTTTTTGCTAGCAACATTATGAAAATACTGTATATAGTAACATGTCTCACTACTTAAGGAAGTAAAAGGTAATATTAATCTCAGTGGTCAACGATCAGTAATTTCTTTTGATGATTCCATTATGATCTTCTTTTGTATTGCCTCCATAAACTACATCAAAACAGTCTTGTATATATTCACAAATTCAAGAATCGAATACTTTCCAAGAGAAAATAACAACTATGATTTGACAATCCCTTATAGCTAGAAAAGATGACATTTATGAATAGTGATCACAGACAGATTCTGTGTTCACATTCTGTGAATACATTGAACTTACGATGTATTATTGAAACAACATATCCCCGATAGTATTAGCTTGTTATAGTTGAAAATGGTAACAATGGATTCTTATGATGAAACTGCATCTTGAAAAAATTTTAATTCAAAAGTTGTAATGTAAAAAAAATATTTTTTTTCGTTACTTCGAAACTATTGGACCGATTTTGCCCAATAACGGACTCTACCGAGATATTTATCCCTCAAACGTATTCTGAAAATTTCAACTGTCTTGCTCATTCCGTTCCAGAGTTATCGTGTTAACGGCCGGACGGACAGCCGGACAGAATCGATTTCGACCTGGGATTCTTGATCAGTGAGTCGAACCAAATCGTTTAAGACCATTTTCAGCCAAAAATTCGAAAATTACAGACATTTGGGCAAATTGATAAGCACTCTGTTCCGAGGAACAAGAGCGCCAAAAAAATTTAATTTGAAATTTGTAAAGTAAAAATTTTGAAAAATCATACCTCCGGAAGTATGAGTTTGTTAGAGTTGAGAATTATATAAATGGATTCATATGATGAAACTGCATCTTTAAAAAAAATTGAATTTGAAATTTGTAATGCAAAAAATTTGAAAAATCATATCTCCGAAAGTATTGGTTTGTTAAGTAGAGAATTATATTATCTGCAACTTAAAAAATCGAAAAATCGATTTTCGAAATTGTATTTTGATTAACTTTCTCTCAATTCCTCAAAAATATACTTTTATTCATATAATCAATGAAAATAGCCAAGTCTTTCTTGCCGTCTCTGGCAGTCCCCTACTGAAAATGACGTACAAAACTGAATTTGTCTACAATCAAGTCAAATTAAATAGTTCGAGATCATTTCTGGCCCAAAATTTTTGGTGAGAGCGCTAAATAACCTATTCTAATCGATATATTCAATACTCGTAAATCCACCATAGGTCAATATGACCTATGGACGTGCAATCAATGAATCAGTTATACCTAATACAACACAAGGTTCGTCTAGAATAGATGGATACCTTGAATAGGTCCTAGAGAACAATCGTGAATATTTTTAAGTTCTTTTTTTCATACTTGTCAGGTAGATAGTCTGTATGTCTTTGAGCGTACTTTGTCCGGGGTCAGATTGGGTGACGAAATTTGAATATTCATTCCCCACATTGTATACGGTTAAAATATGGAATTAATCGATCGAAGAAGAATTTTGAAACTTGCCTTATTTTCAGTAGACGTTTCATAAGAATCGTGGGTGCAAGGTAGAGGAAATGGAAACGTTCAGGAAGATGAAGTTTTCTATTTTCTGGCTCTATTCTTCCTCGGAACAGAGTGCAACAATTTTTTTTTAAGATGCAGTTTCATCATAAGAATCCATTGATATCATTCTCAACTCTAACAAAATAATACTTTCGGAGATATGATTTTTCAAAATTTCAAAAATAAATCGTACTCCTATGTTTTCACAGAATGCTGTAATTATTCTATCTATGAATTATTATATGATCTGTGTTGATACATGTCAACTTATTTTCCTGAGACATGATATGTCAAATTTTGATACTTAATGCCCATGGTTAATCCATATGATGATGGGAATGGTAATGGTAAGTTAATAATATTGAGTTCAGAATATCTCCAATAAAAACAAAACTGGAATATTGGCTAAGTTTCAATTGGTATTATATAATTTTCAGAGTAGATTTGAGGAATGAATATCTCAGATAAGTTCGTTATTTAATTTCAATATAGTTTCTTCTATATGCAGTTCTATTATAAGAATCCATGATATATGATTTGTCAAAGTTTGAGCAAGAGCGACAAAGCTCCTGTCCACAGGGCTTTCCCAGTTCTCAATATTAAATCGGAAAATACTGAAAATTTTCTTCAACTATTCATGAAGAAATTTCATCGATTATTGATGTAAATCGAAATATTTAAAAATATATAAGGTGTTATAAAAGAAGTTAGATATATGCCTCCCTAATTGAGCACCCTGTATATGTAAAAATATTTTAGAATGTGCTGATAAACGTTCTATACATGCTTGCACAAGAAAAAAATATCTGCTTGAAACGGCTATGGCCAAGAAACGTGAATTACTAGGACCATCCTGTATATATTTTGAATCAAATATATATCTTGTTACTGGCACCTCTTATCTTTAAATTTTTCATCAAGTGGGCATTCAAGACAGTGAATAAACATATCATATACGATAAATTAAATTTAACTTTCAAATTCAGGAAGATGTCATCATAGAATGTTGTTTTTAATAACGAAAATATATGAAAACGTCCAAATTGCAACTCATTGCGCTCATATTCTGGGGAATAGCGTGCCTAATATAATTTTTCCCAAATCTCTATAAATTTAGAATTTTCGAAAAAATGGAATCTTCCGTCAGAATGCGCTGAAATTTAACACATTAGTATGACTTTTTAAGGATTTTTTTGTTTAATTATTATTGTATGATTTCGTGATGGCAGATATTATTATCACCTTTTAAGATCTCACTTTACCCAATACCGTTTCTAAATTACTCTCGGAAAGACTGTCAAACGATCGTGATAATGACCCGGTGATCATAGAATAATAACAATGAAAGTGTCATTAAATCGAAATACGATAGTAGTCTAGCCAACAAGTTTTGCTTTTTATGTAAACATTTTTACGTGTTCTCCGAAAAGTATGATTGAGGAGTCATTCGATTCGCAATGACATCTAGATAATTTTTGGGAAATCGCTCGCAAAAATTGTAATTGTTATAAACAATTAAGTGAAAAAAATAAGGAAGGGGGTTTGGTTTTCCCAATATCTCATGAACTATCTGATATAGTCCTAATTTGAAAAAAGATTCAAGAAGAAGAGGAAATTTCCTAAAAAAAATTGATTCAAGCACTGACGTGAAGTCAGGAGCTTTTGCGCGTATGTTCCATTGTCCATTCTCCTGTATTGGACACTAATAATCGAATTTACCATGGTACTATTGTCTATTCTCCTGTATAGGACAGCCTTAATCGAATTTACCATGGTAAATTCGATTAAGAGTGTCCAATACAGGAGAATGGGCAACATAATTTACCATGGTAAATTCGATTAAGGGTGTCCAATACAGAAGAATGGACAATATAACATACGCGCAAAAGCTTCTGACTTCACGTCAGTGAAGTTCCATAGTTCCTACATATATGATAAATTATTCAAACCTTTTCTCTTCCATTGTTTGCTAATATTAGATGGCTGATATACATCGAATAAAAAATATTGAAAATTTTGGACGAAGGCTAATTTCTAGCAAAAATGGTCGAAATATGAGGTCATTCTACTTTGGCACGCTTGTTAAAAATCATACCTCACAATACTTCCAACAATTTAGATCCGATCAAGTTCGAATCTAGAACTGTGATATAAGTCATATAATATTAAGAAAATCGTAAGGCTTCTATGATTGGTACAGGTTATTATTTAATTCAACCTTAGAATATAGAACTGCTCTAAGTATTCAACTAATAGTGAGTTCCTGAGATACAGATTTTTTTTAAATCTATTTTGATTCATTTCAATTTTGTGCGGTTTTTGGCGCTCTTGTTCCTCGAAACAGAGTGCTTATCAATTTGCCCAAATGTCTGTAATTTTCGAATTTTTAGATGAAAATGGTCTCGAACGATTTGGTTCGGCTCACTGATCAAGAATCCGTGGTCAAAATTGATTGTGTCCCGGCCGTAGACACGATAACTCTCGAACGGAATGAGGTAGACAGTTAAGTTATCGAGGAAATAATATTCCAGATGGGTATAACCCCGAAACCGTTGGGCCGATTATGGCCAACAGCGAACTTAACTCTTCCATTCAGATGTGCAACCTATCCTGAAAATTGAAAGTGCCTATCTCCTTTAGTTCGAGAGTTGTCGAGGCAACGCTCACCCATCCAGCTGCTGAACTCACACAAGGCTGCTCGGATCTCGAACAATATGGATCCGATCATGTTCAACTTGGAAATTGGTAGTAGAGCTAGGTTCTGAAGGCTCTCGCAAACGTTCAGCGACATCAGACGAACAATTTCTGATATATAGATTTTTTTTCAATAATTTTTGGCGCTCTAGTTCCTCGGAACTGAGTGCTTATCAATTTGCCCAAATGTCTGTAATTTTCGAATTTTTCGATGAAAATGGTCTTAAACGATTTGGTTCGATTCACTGATCAAGAATCCGTGGTCGAAATTCATTCTGTCCGGCCGTCCGGCCGGCCGGTCCGGCCGTAGGCACGATAACTCTCGAACGGAATGAGCTAGACAGTTGAAATTTTCAGAGAATGTTTGAGGGATAAATATCTCGGCTAAGTTCGTTATTGGGCAAAATCGTACAGATGGTTTCGGAGTAACAAAAAAAAATTTTTTTTTTTACAGAACAAATTCCAAATTAAATTTTTTTCAATAAGCAGTTTTACCATAAGAATCCATTCATATCATTTTTAACTCTAACAAACTAATACTTTCGGAGATATGATTTTTCAAAATTTCAAAGATAGAATTATTCTGTGGCTATTCTATGAATTGTTATAATGTCAACTTTGACGTTGTCTCATTGTAATTCATTCCAGTAATGGTATCAATATGAGAATCAGAATATTATCATACTTTTGTTGGTTGATATTTTCATGCCGATGGTCAATACGTATGATGATGGGAATGGTAATGGTAAGTTAATAATATTGAGTTCAGAATATCTCCACTAAAAACAAAACTGGAATTGAGGAATGAATATCTCGGATGAGTTCGTTGTTGGGTAGAATTTGTCTATTGGTTTTGGATTGATAATTTTTGGCACTCTTGTTGAATTTAAATTCTTCTATGATGTTTGAATTCAATTTCTGCTAAGATGAAGTTCAAAATTTCAATAATGAATCGTACTTATGTTTTCACAGAATGCTATAATTATTCTATCTAAGCTTTATTATATGATCTGTGTTCATACTCGTACATTTCATCCTGTTCTATAAGAGAGAGTCAAATTCATTTCAGCTATTTTAATTTGGTTTCTTCCATGGTGCAGTTCTCAGATTGCTCATTTAATATTGATAAATAAACTATTATTTGAATTGAATTTCCTTTATGATGCAGTTCTATCATAAGAATACATTGATATAATTCTCAACTCTGAGAAACCAATACTTTCGGAGATATTTTAAGAATTTTCTAGTTATAAGATCCTCACATAATTTTGCAAGAATTTTCGCGTTGCCATTATACAACTAATAACCATGTTTGAATTGGATCAGTTTCGTATTTTTCGAGTTATTAAGGAAATAATAACCAAATTTCAGATGGGTATAACTCCAAAACCGTTTTGCCGATTATAGCTATAAACGAACTCAAATGGTGCATTAAGATTCTCAAACTTACCTGGAAATTTCAAGTCACTATCTTTTTCCGTTCTTAGGTTATCGTGACGTAAATAATATTTTTAAATAATTTTTTAAAATTTTGTAGCAATACGATCTTCACAAAATTTCACAAACGTTCTTAGGTTTATATTCTACAATTACTTACCAAGTTTCAATTCGATCGGATTAGTATTGGTTGTAGACAAAATTATTACTCGAAAACCGTCTGGCCGATTATGCCCATTAACGAACTTGTCCGTCCTATTAGAATACGCCATCTACCCTGAAAATTTCAAGTCGCTATCTCTTTCCGCTCTCAAGTTATCGTGGCAACGGCCGGACCGAATCAAATTTGACCTCAAATTCTTCATTAGGGAGTCGAACCCAATCGTTTGAGACCATTTTCGGAGAAAAATTCGAAAATTACAGACATTTGGGCAAAATGATAACGCGATGTTCCCCAGAACTTACGCACAAAAATCGAATTATCAGAAAAAGATTAAAGGGGTCAAACACAATAACTCGAAGTACGCACTTACTTTTCACGCGTGTCCTTAGAAAAATGACAGCACTGAACCAACTCCAAATCAGCTATCTCCTCCTGCCACCTTACTTGTCCGGTATAATCGTGCACAACTGAAAATGTACTCCCAGTACTACAATATCCGAAGCAACTTGTTGGCCCCCTTCTTCTGGTATGTGGTACACGGTTTTCGATGTTCTTTTATTTGCGTATTTACGGCTTGAACTTGAGCCAGTTTGCAAACAATCCTTTTCCTTTTTTATCAAACTATGATGACCGCCAAATTTTGCGGAAGTCCAGCCAATATCAATATGGATGCTGCCCCCCGAAAAATATTCAAGTACAGGGTTTTCCAATTGGAATCATTCCTTTCATATTAAAAAATGGGTTCAAGCCCTGTGGACAGGAGCTTTCTGGCGCTCTAGTTCAAACAGACAAATTATATCTCCGAAAGTATTGGTTTCTCAGAGTTGAGAATTATATCAATGTATTCTTATGATAGAACTGCATCATAAAGGAAATTCAATTCAAATAATAGTTTATTTATCAAGATTAAATGAGCAATCTGAGAATGAGAACTGCACCATGGAAGAAATCAAATTAAAATAGCTGAACTGAATTTGACTCTCTCTTATAGAACAGGATGAAATGTACGAGTATGAACACAGATCATATAATAAAGCTTAGATAGAATAATTATATCATTCTGTGAAAACATAGAAGTACAATTCGATATTGAAATTTAGAAAAATCATATCTCCGAAAGTATTAGCTTGTTGTAGTTGAAAATGATATCGATGGATTTAAATGGTGAAACTGCATCTTAAATAAAAATTGAATTTGAAATTTGTGCTTAAAAAAAACTTTTTTTTTTCGTTACTCCGAAACCATCTGGCCTATTTTGACCAATAACGAACTTAACCGAGATATTCATCTCCCTAACCTACTCTGAAAATTCCAATTGCCTAGCTCATTCCGTTCGAGAGTTATTGTAGAAATTTTTTTTTTAATTTTGAAAAATTTTTTTTTACACTTTGCGGTAACCTTGTCGATACAAAACTTCACACGCGTATAAAGGTCATGATTCTACAATTTGATGCTAAATTTCAGATAGATCGAGTGGTCGGTTTCGGAAATATTCATCGAATTTGACCTCGAATTCTTCATCAATAATCGTTTGAGACCATTCCAAATTACAGACATTTGGGTAAAATGTTAGCATGCTATTCCCTAGAACATGCGCGCAAAAATAGGGTTAACATTTGAAATATGAGTGTAGGATCACGCACAGACTTTCTGAAACACCCCGTATAAATGAAAATAGGTTTTTTCAAAAATGTATTTTAAATACGAAAACTTTTGTGAAAAACTTTCTTTCTACACAGTGGCACAAAATAGTTAGAGGGAAGGGGTAGTACTTTATAGTCAATCACCATGTACGTAAAGGGCAATGATAAGTTGAGTTATCAAAACTTGACGTCTTTGATTAAATTGTTAGTTTTCTTCTTCATCTCAAGGAAGTTTTTCTTACTTCCATTAATGTACGTTTGTTGTGAGAAGATTAATTAAATTATGAATGAATCAAAGAGCAATATAGAAGATAAATCCAGTGGTTATTATTTAAATGGCCCTAGTTGTGATGAATTATATCAGATAGAAATGTTGTTGTTGTTCTGAAGATTTTCGCTTGGTGTCTGATGAAGGGGTCTAATTCAGACTTGAACAGTGGTTTAATCGTTGATGTTGTTCCGTTTCTGTTCATTTGGCAACATATAATAAATTATAAGATTTTTTATTTCATAGATATTTTTCAGAGTTCGGGAGAGAAAAACCCAGAACGAAACCATTTAGAAATCATTACTTGTTAAGAATATAGTATGATGTAGTCTGATGAAGTCGATGTGTCGACGAAACGTAGTGAACAACGTGCATTAGTATTTTCTAAAAAGGTTGTCGTAATCTGATTGATTTTCTATTGATCCCACCTTTTACTTTACCTTTTAATTCATCTTTTATTTTACTTACCACTAGTGTACCACTAGTAAAAGTGGTTTGGGTTTCATACAAAAATCAACAACAACTACTACTGACCTTTAATTAAGGCATTTTTGAGGTGACTTCAGTACAATTATATTGATATATTACGAAAATATTTGAAGACATAATAAAATAATGTCAGGTTCAAAACAGCCAACATGACCAGAACCATATAATGCAAGAAGAATAAAATCATAAATTTCGTCTTGCCTTTTGGTATCGTTTCCAAGGGATCTTTCAACAGGTAGACCCTGATTCCTCTCATGTAGAAGTAGATGAAATTCTTCCACTGGAAATTCTTCATACTGAATGGGAACAGCCTCTGGTCTCCTGGTTCCAATCTCTGCCAGAGATTTCGAAGATTCTTATTGCCGAATTGCCACTCGCTAAGGGTGAAGTAGTGCATGACCTCCATGAGTTTGTTGACTTTTTGGTATCCTTTCACCAGCCTGAAAAATGATTAAGTCAATTTATATTGCACAATATTTAAATCAGACAGAATCAATACTTGACATTAGGCCATGCAGGGTTGTCACGTACCATGATCTATCAGAGTTGTGGGTCTAAATTGAAATGAGAAACTGACCTGAGTGATGTCTTGGACATGAGATTTCTATTTTTCCACAAAATGAAAGAGAAAATGAAGGTTTTACGGGTTCACATACCTTGGCTCCTTCCCCAGACAAAGACATACGGCATCGATCAGATACGCGGGAATGGTGTGGAGTAACACTGCCAATATCCCACATATAAAAGGGTCCGACACAAAGTTTATGGTGGGATACCAAATCTGCATCTCTGTTGGAATTTTTATTGCTTCTCGTCTCGTCATAAGTTCTAAATCTCCTGCAAAAAAAATTAACCTCGTGTTATATAGACAAGCAGCAAATAAGTGCTGGCATTGACATGATGATGAAGGCTGAAAGGTTTCAAGAATTCGAAAGTTCAAACTCACCCCATGTTATAGGGCTTTCTGGTGAACTCACTGCATTGAATAGTGGTATCTGTCTGTTTGTGGTTTCAGGTATCTCAACGTTTTCATTTAAAGACCTGCAAGTATAGGAGTGTTATTGATCGACCTTGATTCCCTTCACTCTAAGATCTACGTTCTTGAATTGCCAGACAAAAAATCATATCGGTTTGCAGTTCTGAAGGGTTGAACCAAGTCATGCGACATTGATCTAATAATAATACCTTTTTTGCGATAAATCCCAAACTATGGCAAGTCCAGCATTAATAACGTAGTCTGCTGGAATAAGATCTGCCTTGTAGTCTTTCTTCAACGGAAACACTCTTAACAATCCCAAACCTATTGCCAGGAATACTCCAGTAACTCCATAAAAATTGTCTATCCAACCTGCCAAAGGTTCTTCCTCACACGCTACAACTAAAGAAGGAAAGATGATATAATTGTCCCGAATAGTTATCCATAGAGATTTATATTTTCGATAAGACTTACCGATTGAAGGTCTTAATACAGCAATCGGCAGATTATTTATATGGCTCTTCACCGTATTTTCAGCTATTGCTTTCGTGAAAACATAAGTGTTTGGCCAATCCTTGAGCAATCTGTAGAGAAATCTATTCATTTACCCATATGACTGATTATTTGACTGATTATTTGATTATCGCGAGACGAAGAAAATTACTGAAAAAGCTATCAGAGGTGTTCCTCAATGTGCAGTTTTGTGTCAATTCCATTTCACTTTTTGACCTATACTCACCCTGGTGTGATGGCCGCTAACCTGTCCTGGTCCATTATCTCGACCAAATGCAACAGATCGTCTCCGTCCATGCCAGCTTCGTAAAATTCCTCATCTATGACCTTTCTAGGACAATGGGCATAAGCTGTGGATACGTGTAGAAACGCCTAGAGAATCGAAAGGACTGTTGAAAAAATCTCAGATCCAGAAGGTTAAATGTGATTACCCTTAAATCCTTCATGCTCTCGGCCATCCCGATGAGATCCTTCAGGGCGCGAACGTTTATGTACGTTGCCCTGCTCAACTCTTCGTCGAATCTGACAGACGCAGCACAATGGATTATGTAGTTGACCTCATCCATCAGCGTCTGTTTGTCTTCAGCACCCAGACCAAGGTCTTTCTCTACGCAATCACCGCTCATCAGACGTACCTGCTGTGCAAAATTGGGATTGGCCAGTTTCAATGGTACCATATTCTGTAAAACAAGATTTCTTTGCGATATCTGTAATATTATTTACACTGGACTGTGTATTATTGGAGCAGCCTTCACTAACCGGTCCTTCGAATATCTCCTGAAATCTCGTTGTCCTATCTCTGCCCTTCTTGGGTCGTATGAGGACTATGACCTTGACTGTCTTGCAGGTCCTTAGCAGTTTTTCCAAGAATAACTTCCCTATAAATCCTGTGCCGCCTGTCAGAAACACTGTGGAATTCTCAAAACATTCTGCTATTCTGCTGACGAGCTCTGGCTGCTCCATGTCTGCTGCGTAGATGTCCCCACCTTCCCTAGAGTGATGGTCGACATCCATGCTTAGAGGCTGAAATTGTTCGTTCAAGGTTAAGTCTTTCAACACATTTAATTGTCGATATTGAAAACAAATCACAATTAAAGATATAAACAATTCGCATTGTAATAGGCCTTCCATGCTCTCCAAACCATTGGTCCGAAATTGATCTTCTGGACATGAAGTGGTCCAGTAGAGCCAAAAGCCTAGAGCGGCGATCT
This sequence comes from Halyzia sedecimguttata, assembly GCA_937662695.2. Taxonomy (NCBI): domain Eukaryota; kingdom Metazoa; phylum Arthropoda; class Insecta; order Coleoptera; family Coccinellidae; genus Halyzia; species Halyzia sedecimguttata. The sequence continues at coordinate 719,474 of OW569419.2, read as the reverse complement.
TGGTGTGAGGCCGTTTTTCTTGCACGCCCTGTACCTCTAGCTCTTCCTGTTTCTATTCCCGTCAACAAACCACCACTTTATTTACACTTCTGTGCATCCTCGAGGCTATGTCTCTTACTCTTTTTGTTGGAATAAACGATATCACACAAAATTGGTTCAAGCACTGACGTGAAGTTAGAAGCTTTCGCGCGTATGTTCTATTGTCCATTCTTCTGTATTGGACCATGGTAAATTCGAATTTAGTGTCCAATACAGGAGAATGGACAACATAATTTACCATGGTAAATTCGATTAACGGTGGACAATAGAACATACGCGCAAAAGCCTCTGACTTCACGCCAGTGCTTGAACCAATTTTTTTTTTCGTGATTTTTTTTGAAATTTTCTAGGGGTACGGTTCTTAAAATTTTTTTTGTCGTCATTTTTTTTAAATTTTCTAGGGGTACGGTTCATACAAAATTTTAAACACGTCTTTATGTTGATTTTCTACTACTAGTTACCAAGCTTCAATTCGATCGAATCTTTATTTTTTGAGCTATCAAGGAAATAATATTCCAGGTGGGTCTAACTCGGAAACCGTTAGACCAATTATGCCCAAAAACGAACTAAACTCTCCCTTTCGGATACGCAACCTACCCTGAAAATTGCAAGTCCCTATCTCCTTTCGTTCGAAAGTTATCGAGGCAACGGTCACCCATATACTGAACTCACACAAGAATGCTCGAATCTCCAACAATATTTAACCGATCGTTTTAAAACTTGAAACTTGATAGTAGAGTTAGGTTATGAAGGCTCTTGCAAAATTTCAGCAATTTCAAACGAATAGTTACTGATATATAGAATTTTTTTTTCAATTTTCAATGATTTTTTAAAAATTTTCTACAAACACTATCCTCACGAAATTTTGCGAGAATTTTTGCATTGGCATTCTACAACTAATAACCATGTTTGAATTCAATCGGTTTAGTATTTTTCGAGTTAATGAGGAATAAAGAACAACCAATTTCAGATGGCTATAACTCTAAAACCGTTTGGCCGATTATGCTCATAAGCAAACTGAAATGTCGCATTGTGATGCACATCTTAACCTGAAAACTTCAAGCCGCTATCTCTTTCCGTTCTCAAGTTATCGTGACAACAAAAATATTTTTTAATAATTTTCTAGCCATATGATTCGCACAAAATTTCACAAACGTGCTTAGGTTCATATTCTACAACTACTCACCAAGTTTCAATTCGATCGGATTTATATTGGTTGAAAACAAAATTATTACTCGGAAACCACTGGGTCGATTATGCCCATTAAAGAACTTGTCCGTCGTATTGGGATGCGCCACCCACCCTGAAAATTTCAAGTTGCTAGCTCTAATCGTTCTCAAGTTATCGTGGCAACGGCCGGACGGCCGGCCGGACAGAATCAAATTTTACCTCGAATACTTCATTGGGGAGTTGAACTATATCGTTTGAGACCATTTTCGTAAAAAAATTCGAAAGTTACAGACATTTGGGCAAAATGATAACGCGATGTTCCCCAGAACATACGCGCAAAAACCAGTTAATCGATATGGTTGAAAAACTGAACATTATATAATTATTTGTAATAAATTCGTTTTTAATGAGTGTTCTCTCTCTGTGTCAATCAGTATATGGGATAGTACACAGGGTGAGTCTTTAAGTTTAAGTTAATTTTAACCACAGATTCCTCTCATCAAATAAAACACTTTTTCATTTACCATTTTTCCAAATTCGGCTCAGCTAAAATGTTACAAGAGTTCAAAGATTTCACAATGTGCTAATACACTCCTGCATATAAATTATCTATGACATTGATGGTGGACGAGAAACAGGTACGGTCATGGTTTACAGCTTGATTCAGGATTTTCACGCTCAAGAGCGGATCCATAAAAGTACTGACATTTCTGGAGTTTCCCATTTTATGACATTCAATGAAGAATATCGCGAAAACGGTGCGTATGTAAACTTTAGCAAGTATTGAGAATTGAGATAGAATGCAAAGAAGATCAGCCTGTTTATATTAAAATTTGGAAGTTGGGATGGATGCTTCATCTCATAGAACGAGCACTCGCAGCATTGTTCGACCAATTCACAGAATATTCAATATAAATCTAAACAATCCAGAAATCGAAAGTGAATTACGAACTGAAGAATTATGGGAACTTTGATTACGATAATATCCTTTATTCTTTTATTTAGTTGGTTATTTTGATAAGTATTTCATCCTGTTGGGCAAACATTCAGCTGAATCGAAAACAAATTAGATTAAAAGTCACACTTACTCAGTTCACTTCTCTTTAACACAAAAAACAATGTTTGTACTATAGATAAATTTGGTTTTTTTTTTCCTGAGCTTGTCTGGGATGATAACATATCACTGAAAAGTCCCAGCTATACAGCCAAGAAATTATATTATCTAACTTTTCTCCTTCTTTTTCTGTTTCAGTTTCAAAAAAATACGAACAAATAGGGGATCGATTTGCAAACAATCAACTTTTTTATTTTCCGATAATGAATAACCGCTAAGGAAATTATTCGATTGGTCCTTCAAGGTCGACCATATCTAATTTAAAATAGGTGCAGCGGTGCATGTTTCATGTTCACAGTGAAATTTCCTTCCCTATTTAGTTCAAGAAAAAAACTCGATATGCCTTGCACGGATTTTGCTGAAAAAAGAATTCTGTAATTAAATGAATTTGATTACAATTTTCGACAGAAATTTACCCAGCACTTCCATTTTTTGAATTTCATACAAAACGTAGGATCTATATGACCAGAAAAATCAGAAGAGCCTACTACGACTGACAGTTATGAAGGTAATTTTAGGGGGACGTCAGTACAATTTTATTGATATATTACGAAAATATTTGAACACATAATAAAATAATGTCAGGTTCAAAACAGCCAACATGACCAGAACCATATAATGCAAGAAGAACAAAATCTTCAATTTCGTCTTGGCTTTTGGTATCGTTTCCAAGGGATCTTTCAACAGGTAAACCCTGATTCCTCTCATGTAGAAGTAGATGAAATTCTTCCACTGGAAATTCGTCATACTGAATGGGAACAGCCTCTGGTCTCCTGGCTCCAATCTCTGCCAGAGATTTCGAAGATTCTTATTGCCGAATTGCCACTCTCTAAGGGTGAAGTAGTAGATGACCTCCATGAGTTTGTTGACTTTTTGGTATCCTTTCACCAGCCTGAAAAATGATTAAGTCAATTTATATTGCACAATATTTAAATCAGACAGAATCAATACTTGACATTAGGCCATGCAGGGTTGTCACGTACCATGATCTATCAGAGTTGTGGGTCTAAATTGAAATGAGAAACTGACCTGAGTGATGTCTTGTACCAGAGATTTCTATTTTTCCACAAAATTAAAGAGAAAATGAAGGTTTTACGGGTTCACATACCTTCGCTCCTTCCCCAGACAAAGACATACGGCATCGATCAGATACGCGGGAATGGTGTGGAGGAACACTGCCAATATCCCACATATAAAGGGGTCCGACACAAAGTTTAAGGTGGGATACCAAATCTGCATCTCTGTTGGAATTTTTATTCCTTCTCTTCTCGTCATAAGTTCGAAATCTCCTGCAAAAAAAATTAACCTCGTGTTATATAGACAAGCAGCAAATAAGTGCTGGTATTGACATGATGATGAAGGCTGAAAGGTTTCGAGAATTCGAAAGTTCAAACTCACCCCATGTTATAGGGCTTTCTGGCGAACTCACTGCATTGAATAGGGGTATCTGTCTGTTTGTGTTTTCAGGTATTTCAACGTTTTCATTTAAAGACCTGCAAGTATAGGAGTGTTATTGATCGACCTTGATTCCCTTCACTCTAAGAGCTCCGTTCTTGAATTGCCAGACAAAAAATCATATCGGTTTGCAGTTCTGAAGGGTTGAACCAAGTCATGCGACATTGATCTAATAATAATACCTTTTTTGCGATAAATCCCAAACTATGGCAAGTCCAGCATTAATAACGTAGTCTGCTGGAATAAGATCTGCCTTGAGGTCTTTCTTCAACGGAAACACTCTTAACAATCCCAAACCTGCTGCCAGGAATACTCCAGTAGCTCCATAAAAATTGTCTATCCAACCTGCCAAAGGTTCTTCCTTACACGCTATAACTAAAGAAGGAAAGTTGAAATAATTTTCCCGAATAGTTATCCATAGAGATCTATATTTTCGATAAGACTTACCGATTGAAGGTCTTAATACAGCAATCGGCAGATTATTTATATGGCTCTTCACCGTATTTTCAGCTATTGCCTTCGTGAAAACATAAGTGTTTGGCCAATCCTTGAGCAATCTGAAGAGAAATCTATTCATTTACCGATCTGACTGACTATTTGATTATCACGAGACGAAGAAAATTACTGAAAAAGCTATCAGAGGTGTTCCTCAATGTGCAGTTTTGTGTCAATTCCATTTCACTTTTTGACCGATACTCACCCTGGTGTGATGGCCGCTAACCTGTCCTGGTCCATCATCTCGACCAAATGCAACAGATCGTCTCCGTCCATGCCAGCTTCGTAAAATTCCTCATCTATGACCTTCCTAGGACAATGGGCATAAGCTGTGGATACGTGTAGAAACGCCTAGAGAATCGAAAGGACTGTTGAAAAAATCTCAGATCCAGAAGGTTAAATGTGATTACCCTTAAATCCTTCATGCTCTCGGCCATCGTGATGAGATCCTTCAGGGCGCGAACGTTTATGTACGCTGCCCTGCTCAACTCTTCGTCGAATCTGATAGACGCAGCACAATGGATTATGTAGTTGACCTCATCCATCAGCGTCTGTTTGTCTTCAGCACCCAGACCAAGATCTTTCTCTACGCAATCACCGCTCATCAGACGTACCTGCTGTGCAAAATTGGGATTGGCCAGTTTCAATGGTACCATATTCTGTAAAACAAGATTTCTTTGCGATATCTGTAATATTATTTACACTGGACTGTGTATTATTGGAGCAGCCTTCACTAACCGGTCCTTCGAATATCTCCTGAAATCTCGTTGTCCTATCTCTGCCCTTCTTGGGTCGTATGAGGACTATGACCTTGACTGTCTTGCAGGTCCTTAGCAGTTTTTCCAAGAATAACTTCCCTATAAATCCTGTGCCGCCTGTCAGAAACACTGTGGAATTCTCAAAACATTCTGCTATTCTGCTGACGAGCTCTGGCTGCTCCATGTCTGCTGCGAAGATGTCCCCACCTTCCCTAGGGTGATGGTCGACATCCATGCTTAGATGCTAAAATTGTTCGTTTAAAGTAGAGCCTTTCAACACATTCAATTGTACGATTGATGACTGCCATGACATCATGGGTATTTAGGACTATATTGAAAAAAATCACAAAATAAAAATATAAACAATTCGCGTTGTATAGAGTGAAGCGGTTCCATAAAGCCAAAAGCCTAAGGCTGCGATCTTGTTGTGAAGCCGTTCTCCTTACGCGCCCTGTACCTCTAGCTCTTCGTGTACGACCTTCCTGTTTCTATGCCCGACAACAAATCACCACTTTATCTACACTTCTATGCACCCTCGTGGCTATGTCATTTACTTTTTTTGTTAGAACAGACGATATCGCGAAAACCAGTTAATCGATATGGTTGAAAAACGGAACATTATATAATTATTATTTGTAATTAATTCGTTATTAATGGATTTTTTTTTTCTGTGTCAATCAGTATATGGAATAGTATATAATTATTCAAAATAAGCGAATTACGTACTGAAGAATTGTGGGAACTTCGATGACGATAATATCCTTTATTTTTTATTTAGTTGGATATTTTGATAAGTATTTCATCCTGTTGGGCAAACATTCAGCTGAATCGAAAACAAATTAGATTAAAAGTCACACTTACTCAGTTCACTTCTCTACTGCAGAAAAAATCAATGTTTGAACCAGAATTTTTTTTTTTTATTAACTTGTCTGGGATAATAGCTTACCACTGAATAGTTCTCGCGATACTAACTACAAAGTATGTAATTTTCCGGTTCTCATTTCATGAATGAACGAATAGGGTGCCGATTTGCACACAATCAACTTTATTTCCGGATAATGAGCCGCTCACGGAATTATTCGATTAAGATCGACCTTGTTCTTTAATAGTATGCATGCCGTCCAAGCCCTAAGTGACTTAGAAAATTTAAAACCCTGACGAAATACTGCATGAACCGTCTTTTTGGCGCTCTTGTTCCTCAAATTCTGTGTGGCCGGCCGGCCCTTCAGTACCATGATAACTCTCGAAAGAAACAAGCTAGACCATTGAAATTTTCATAGTAGGCTTAGGAGATGAATATCTAGGTTAAGTACGTTATTGGACAAAATCGGCCTGACGGTTTCGGAGTAACGAAAACAATTTTTTTTTATATAACAAAATTTCAAATTCAATTTTTTTTAAGCTGCAATTTCACCATAGGAATCCATTGATATAATTTTCAACTCTAACAAGCTAATAATTTCCGAGATATGATTTTTCAAAATTTCAATAATGCATATCGTACTTCTGTTTTCACAGAATGCGAATTCTATCTGTCTGTGTTCTATATGTGTTCACTGTTCAAACATGTCATCTTATCTAACTATAAGGACATGTCAAATTCATTTCTAGAAAACAAAGATGATTGAATGCAAAATGAGGAATAGGATATTATAATTTTTGGGTGATATACAGTCGACTCTCGATAAATTGACACTCGTTGATTTGAATCTCTCGATAATTTGAAATTTTTTTCCAGTCCCTTGAAAAATACTCGATGAATTGACAAAAATCAATATTAATTGGTCCCCTCGGTAATTTGAAGTTGAAGGAATGCTTTCTTGCCCGCCAACATCAAATTATTTGAAGCCCAGGCTACCCCACTCTCTATAATTTGAATTTTTTATCATGCTCAGACCTGTCGTTTGTTTGCATGAATGCAGTTCGCAATTCTCATTCCAATTTACATTCAGTTCAAATGTTAATTTCTTGATTTGTGTGATTAAAATTATTTCAAGAAAGAACAAGTGTATTTGCGTAAGTGTAGGATGGACAAATATTTGAAATAATACACAAATCACTAATTTTGATCAATCTTTTGATTATTTAAATTTCATCAGAACACCCTCTTGATTATTTGAACACTTATTATTTTGAACTCTCGATAATTTTTTTGCTGATCCCTATAGAGTTTCAAGTTATCGAGAGTCGACTATACCCCTAACCTATATGACCTTGGATAATCCACATGATGATGAAAATATATACTTTGGTAAGTTAATCAAATTGAGTTCAGATTATCTCCAGTGAAAACAAAACTGGACTATTGGCTAAGTTTCAATTGATATAATTAAATTTTCAGAGTAGATTTGAGGAATGAATATCTCGGATAAGTTCATTATTAAATTTTAATTTAGTTTCTTTTATAATGCAGTCATATTATAAGAATACATTGATATCATTCCCAACTCTGATAAACCAATACTTTCGGAGATATGATTTGTCAAAGTTCGAACAAGAGCGCCAAAGCTCCTGTCCACAGGGCTTTGCCACATTTTAGCCTCTATACGTGAAATGCAGTACTCTAATGTAAAACAGCTTATGGAAGCTTTGTGCGCAATTTCAACGGAAGTGGATTGATAGTTTCTGAAATATAAAATTCGCACCTCGATACATCGATAAATACATGAACGAGCACGCTTAAGCTCCCGACTCCACAGTGAATGAATTTTTTATTATTATTCATATAAGGTCATAGATTAGATTATTTAGATCAACATACGTAAGTCAACAGTGTGATGCAAATGATACAAGACAATGCTTATTGTCTGTTAAAGATGCAAATTAAAATACGTTTTCTCCGACGTTGCTCCAATTATGGAAAGAATTATATTTTGGACCCTTGAATTCTCTGTATTCAAGTAAAACCTATTGCTGTCAATTTGATTCGCTATTAGAACATCGAAGGTAACTGTATCTCATTACTAATAATCAAAATACACAGTACGACTTTCACCATCAACAAAAAATGAGGTGGAACCCCGTCATGCTGCTCTTGGTGACCTCCTTGCGATATCGCAGCCATCCTATCAAAATATTCCCCAGGGTGAGCAGTTTGCGAACTTCCCCATGAGATGTTACTGGGCTCATCCCCTATGGCAGACATTTGGAGCTGATAGAGAGGTCTGGGTAACCTCCCAGCGATATCTCAGCGAACCTCTCAAAATATTCCCCGGTTGAGCAGTTAGAGAAGTTCCTCATGTGATATCTCTGAGATGTTACTGGGCTCATCCCCTGTGGCGGACACTTGGAGGTGACAGGGAGCTCTTGGTGACCTCCCAGCGATATCGCAAAATGCGTCATTATATCCCGGAAAGAGCTCGTCGAGATATCTCTGAGAGGTCTCTGTGTTACCTGGGAAGTTCCCTCGTTATCGTTAAATTGGGAAATTTAATTTACAAAGACTTCAACTCTTTCTCAAGTAATGTTCGTGCAGCGAAAAAAAAATTATTTCAATGATCTGCCGTCAGTACTTCACGTTTACGAGTCAGTCAAAATTCAAGAGAAACTCTATTTACTCAGTAAGAGAATCGAGTATTACACTCAGTTAATCCTCCTAGCTTCTCCGTCCGATCGATCCATATACCAGGTGTCAATTTGAAAACTTGCCAGGCCAATTATGTCACGACATTGATGTTTTGAGAGAAAATGGTGGAGCAGGTCAATTTTTATTAGGAGGCGGGGGACATACAAACATTTTAGAAAAGACTGTATTATTGTTTGACTAGTAATGTAAATTCGCAAACATGTAAAGGGACAAATTATCTCACCCTCTATTCCCTATTAAGAATTTAGGGATGACAACCCCTGCACCTAGGCTTAAGAAGATTCTGGCTTACAATTGTGCTCAAAATATGTTCCCCTCCGAATAAAAATTGACCTGTTCCGGCATTTTCCCTCAAAAAATCGCTGTCTTGACATAATTGGCCTGGCAAGTTTTCAAATTAACACCCTGCATATTCCGCGCAATGAGGATTACTGGTGGGGGGTTACTCCACCTGGTAACTGGGTAGGACATAATATGAGGTTACTGGACCAACTTGACTCCTTCGCAAAGCAATATTCGCAACTGGCCAGAAGTCATACGGTGTTTCTTCTATGGGTGCTGGGGTACTGTGATATTGAAGAAAATGAAGAAGGTGATGAACTTCCGAAAAAGACCTCAAGGGTAACACCTGCTAGATCACAACCTTTCTGTGGGGTTATAAAAGACCACTACAAAGCAGCAGTTCAACCACTGGAAGCTGAATAAGAGACCTTCTCACCATCCTATACCAGAAAGCTCCTGTAGCTGTCACGAGCTGATCTTCGGGTAATGATGGAACTGCTGACAGGGGACTGTCGGTACAAATGCCACTTGTACCTCTTGGGAAACTCAGCAGATGAAATGTGCAGGCTCTGTGGATCGAGCGAACATATATTTTGCAAATGTGCAGAGCTGCCCTGACTAAGAATTTAACATATGGGTGAGCCCTATGTCATCAGGATTGAATAAGTAGGTTAATAGAACAAAAGATCGTCTCAGTATCAGTTCTGAAGAGCTGAACCAATCCAAACGACCCCGTTGTAAAAATAATAATAACACATCAATTTTTTATTATTCTGCATTTCTGATAAATACTCATAAATAAAATAAATAAACATACAACCAAACACTTCAAAAGAAACATCCGAACACCAAGAATGCAATTTTCAGTAAAACTAACAGAATGAAACCGAGCAAAGTGTAATGTGCAATCTTCAATCTATAATACCTCTTCCTAGCTTGCGGAAGGGTATCCAATGGATCCTTTACAAGGTAGACTCTTCCTCCTAAGATACCTCTATAGATGATCTCATCCATGTCCAAGGTGTACAGATCCATATTAAACATATCTCTGTCTTCGGGACTCATCTTCTTAATCAGCTTCTTTACATTAATCACTCCGAAAGCCCAGTTTCTCTGCGCGAAATATGCGATCACATCCAAGAACTTCTTGGCCTTTTGGTAGCCCTTAACAGCCCTGTTCGAGGAAAAAATATTCATATACTTAGTTAAAAAGAAACAGCAACACCTTGAAGGGGTAGGAAATTGTCAACCGAGCAGAAATTTTCAACTACAAAATGGTAGCAAATGGTATTACAGCATTACAGGTTACTCGGTCTTCTCTGCATAATATCCCACGAGAGGTCGGGATATTCGATTGGTTTTCTTCTGAGAACGTCTTGCCTTCCAACTGATGAAGAAATAGGAGAATGTAGAGTGCCACCACCTGATCCAAATGTGGTAACACCAGATGTGCCTGATTCTACTGTAAACCCCAAGGGGCATATTACTATGGATTAATATAAATTGATCATCTTTTAGGATGTTTCTGCTTGGTCAACAATTTTCTACCCTCTCACCCTATGGCTGCATTGTTGAAGAATTAGGTTACGGTGGATTACTCACATAGGCTTCCGTCCCAAGCACGCCAATACGAGATCCATGAAGTGAGCTGGCACCGTATGCAGGAAGAATAGCGCTATTTGATGATGGATAGGATTGGGTCTCAAGGCGAAGCAAAAGTACCATATAGCCTTCGTCGTGGGGTAGTCGATGCCGTAACGGTAACACAAATCGAAGAATTGTTCTGGAAATGCAAGAGTCGGTTAGAGTTCGCATAACAGAAGGTATATTTCCTCACTTACTCCAAGTGATCTTGTACCAAGGTGAGAGGACGTAGTTGTATATCGGTATGTCTTCGTCAGATTCAGCTACCCTGAGGATATATCGTTAAGAATTAAATGTTTCATAGGGAACATCGTGGCATTGAAAAATCTAGCTTGTGTTCTCTTTGAAACTCAGATGGGATGCAGTAGGAGTTGACAAGGTACTGATCAAGGCAGTGTATTAGAGTACGTTAGTCTACGAGAATGCAGCTCATTAATCCAGTTCAAAGAAGGCCACCAGGGCAGTATGGTCTTGCATGCCAAAGGCTATATTTTGATAGGAACAACCTCTTCTTTGAATGTTGTCATTTACTCAGGAGAAAACCTTTGAAACCTACCTTCCTCTTTTAGCGACGTCCCAAACTGCTGCTATCATGTTGTTTATCACGAAATCTACAGGTACGAACTCGGCCAAGGTGTTGGGTTCCGCGGGCATCGTCCTCAAGGCGCCCAAGGCTGCGCCTGCCACGACTCCAGTAACTCCATACATGTTGTCTATCCATCCGGGTACTGGTTCTTTGGCACTCACGGTAACTACAATAATGGTCAGAAATGAAAACTTAGGTTCCCAAACATTTGGAAGACTCACCTATGGCTGGACGGACCATGGCAATCGGTAAACCAACGCCCTCTATCCTCACCACGGATTCTGCTATAGCTTTCGTGAACACATAGCTGTTGGGCCAATTCTTCAGTAGACTGGAAAGATTCGAGGGAATTTAAGCATTAGACATCATGAAGTAGCTATATTAGCAATTTTAATACATCTATTGAACGAATGTCTCATATTTATTATCTATTCTAATGAATACTGCATTCCTTACATCGGTGTTATTTCTGTGATCGTTGAATCGTCAAGGGAATCTACCAATGAAAGAAGTTTTTCGCTTGGTATGGGAGGTCTGTAGAACTCCTCCAATATGGTGCTCCTCGGACAGAAGCTGAAGGCTGTAGAAACGTGCAGGAACGCCTGGAATTGATGCAGATATAAAATTAACGTCTTCTTGGGAGGTACCGAATTAATTCTTCAGTATTTTTCATTCGATATTCATCAATTGTTTCAAGGTGCGCCAGATGAAAAAGTATGGACGGTCAATGGGAAAGTTACCTTCAACTGGGGCATCTCTTTGGACATCCTTATGAGGTCCCTCAGCGACCTGACGTTGATGAAGGCGGCCGCTTTTAAATGCTGATCGAACCTGACAGTGGCCGCTATGTGGAAAATGGTGGTTACCTCGTCCAATAGCAATTTTTTTGATTCTGAGCTGAGGCCGAGGTCCGGTAGTAGGCAGTCGCCGTAAACCAACTCCATCTTCTCCATAAAATTGGGGTATTTCTTCTTCAAAGGGTCGAAACACTGTGGAAAAAATATATAGCATATACAAGATGTTCCAGCAGGAAATGAATCAATCAGGGGTTTATTTTTGTTTGTGTTGGATCGATTTCGATCGAGCGAGTAGTCCGTGCTGCAGTCTAAAGAGGTTTACTGCACCTCGGTTGGTCTCCTATTAGCAGACAGGGTCTCATGGTTCATCCCCCTCAGCTCGGGTTGCTAACCTGCATAGGGTCTTTTAGTCGACCCCCTGCAGCTCAGGTTTACTTAACCGAGCTAAGTCCTGCACCGCTGACATTACATGGGTCTTATGTAACATCCCCACTTCCTTGTCAGTGTATTACCAGTATAAGGTCCATTTTCCTAGCAAGTAGGATTGGGCCCTTGACTAAGCTCGTTGACAGCCTTGCTCTGGTTCATTTCCGTTCAACACACAGCACTAGCATATGGGAGGGAGTTCCCCACTTCAGACATTGTTAAAATTTTGAAATCGCCTGTTAAATCAATAAACTTCATCGATATACAATATAATTTATTTGTTTATGGATAATGTGTTGAAATAATATCAAGAACTTGTGTCAAATTTGGAATTTGATTAATTTATTATCAAGAACTAGTGCCAAATTTACTGCAAGATAAAGCCATCACCAAAGCTACTGAAAAGTACCATTGATTTGACCAATCATAGCACGAGAAATCCTTTTCAGTGTTTCGGGTGATGGCTTTCGTTTAATCGAAATAATCTTACGTACCTCTGCCTCGAAAATTTCCTCGAACCTCTCCTTCTGCGTTTTTCCCTTCTTGTTCCTCACCAGCACGTAGATCTTCCTGAGATCGTAGCAACATCTCAGCAGTTTTTCCACCAGCAATTTTCCGAGGAAACCAGTGGCGCCGGTCACGAAGATGGTTTGTCCGGTGAAAAACTCTTGGATCTCGTTCTTCTGCGGGACACACTCCATCTCCGAGGTTTCCGTGGTTTCGGGTACTTGCGTTTCGAACTCGACCGACATCTTCAGGCGCGTTTTGCGTTACACTTCGTTCTGTTTCTCCACGAAGACTTCTTCTACTTAAAGCCCGAAGTTAACGAGCGAAATGCTTATTGAAAGTTAATTCGGAAGCGAAAAGTGATTATTCGTTTGGAATTATGACAGTAAAATGCTCGTTAATGTTCTGATTGGTTTCGTGAATTTAATGTGTTATTCATTCGATTCATTCAATTCAAATAATGTTTCTTTCCTAGACTGGAAGGCAAAATTTATGTATGTTATTTCCCGGTTCTTGTGCATATTTTAGAATATCAACAACTTCAACAAAATTTCAACTGTTATAAATAATGCTAATAGTTCTAATTATTCACAATTTTCTTATTCAAGAACGACAATTGTCTCGCCATACCGTGGTTTGTTTGAACCATTTCAAACATAATTGTCTATCTTGAATATAGAAATTTGTGGACATTTGGAACTTGTGTAGAATTAGTGCTCCCTGAACGGAGATCTATCATTTTGCCCGAAATTTTCGAATTTTTGGCCGAAAATGGACATGAATATCTCGGTTAAGTTCGTTAAGCCATCTGAAATTGTTTTCCCAATAACTCGAAAAATACTCATCTGATCGAATTGAAATTTGGCGGCTTCTTGAAAAATACCCAAGGGAAGACTTATAGAAAATTTCGTGAGAATCATATGATTAGAAAAATTAAAAAAAAATCATTTAATAAAATTCTATATCTCAAAAACTATCCGTCATATATAGCGCTGAAATGAGAGCCTTCAAAACCTTATTTTACATACAAGTTCTAATTTGAACTTGGTCGGATCCATATTGTTGAAAATATTTTTTTTTCTACCTGGAAGCCCAGCAGCCTCGGCCGAGTTCGGTGCATGGATTGGTAACCGCCCTGGCTATGAAAGAAATTTTCTAGAAACGGTAATAAGGGGTCTCTTTTGGGAAGACCAAGGAGGGTCAGTATAATAATATCAATACTATATATTTCATTCCGAATCTTATCATTACATCTTTCATTTATTGATAAGATTGGGCAAATATATAGATGCTATTCATAGTAGAAATAGATAGTAGAAGTCTACGCTCAATTACCAGAGAACAAATTGTTTTTTTTTTATATATTTTTATATGTTTACGTATCTAAATCACCAATGCAGTTATTTTTTCATTTCTTCCTTTCAATAAGAAATCTACCCAAAATAAATGGAATAGGTGGCAAAATTTTCACCTAAAGCCTATAAAATGGATTTTATATTTGCAGTTTGAAAAATTACTTTCGTAATGTGCCCAATTCTCCAATTGGTTCCAAAAATATGCCTCGTAGAGTATGATGCCTACTGCACTTGTAGTCTATTTCTATTATCATTGAATGACCGAGTGCGCTAATGATCCTACGTCAATGATGTAGTGTTTAAAATGTGTGTATTTGTGGTTGCCTATGTACTCGCCATATTATGATAAGCATTGAACTAAAGGAATTACCACAGATTCACAGAACAAAGTTGTCTGTGGTTTTAATTTACTGCTGCATGATATTCTATCTATGATTTCGGTAAGTTAGGTTATAAAACGAAGGGAAATATTACGGTAACGGATATTTGATAAAAGGGATTCCGATAAACGTGAAATCTGAATTATGAATATTGAACTGTTTTCTACATCAATATCATTGATAAACGCCCACAAACTCCTACACTTTCAGATTGAAAGAAATTAATCTCTGTGGTTCTCCCATCTTCGTCTCCCTGAGTTGTGTTCGAAAATTAACTCCACGGAGTAGAGTAGAGTTTTTGAAGGTTTGACAGATTTACTCTAGAGTTACTCTGACACTGACACTGACAGTGACAGAAGGTGCCAATATCGGAAAATAGGTTATGTTGGTTTAAGAAATATCCTATTATTATTGTTTTCTTCACATATATGTAACTCTAATCATAAATAGATATTGTGAGCAGTATAAAAACTATTAAATTACATCACAAAACATTCATAAAACAGTTAGACAAAGATACTAGATTTTCCTTCCCATGAGGTATGTCAATTTTGACAGGAGTAAAATGAACTCCGAGTCGAATACTCCGACTTTTCGGACGACTGACACAGAGTAAAATTTACTCAACCTTTCAGTTTTCGAACGCAATGGAGTAAATATTACTCTACAGAGTTAATTTTCGAACGCAACTCTGTAGCGTAGGAAGCACAGATTAATCTCTGTAGGAAGCACAGACCGCAATGTAGGTAAATGGAGTTTTATTGAGTACATAAAAGAATTACAACAGAAATTATTCTAGCACGATCGCTTCCTTTCTTTAGCTTCGTATTCGCGTATGATTTTGATGGTTTCAGTTGGCGGTGGACTTAATTTTTCGTTCTTGATTATGGGGAAAAAATCTAGATTCAGCACCTGAAAATCGAATATAAAAGCACAGATTAACCAGATACGCCACTCCCAGTATTTATGAATGAACTCTGCTGACGCGTCTTGTTGACCATGGAATTCTCGGCACCCCCAAATAGTTCCTAGCTCCTAACTATTTGGGGGTGCCAATAAAATCGCAGATATATGATCACGTGATCTCTCGGCCAATCGCAACTATGGTAGAGGCAGAACGACGTTCATTCATTAATTTATAACAACAAACGGAAAGGTTAGCTAAAATACTCAGCTTATGTACGAAAATTTGTAACTCAAGTGGGATTAATTTAATGAATTTTATAAAGTGTAATGAAGACGTTTAAGATGCAGTTTGTGGCGTATGTGGAAGAAATAAAAGGAATATGATTATTAGTGATTTGTGAAGTTGAGGTTAGAGTTTGTTTAAAGAGCGAGAACGTAGTTCAT
Organism: Halyzia sedecimguttata; assembly: GCA_937662695.2. Classification (NCBI taxonomy): domain Eukaryota; kingdom Metazoa; phylum Arthropoda; class Insecta; order Coleoptera; family Coccinellidae; genus Halyzia; species Halyzia sedecimguttata. The sequence continues at coordinate 703,530 of OW569419.2, read as the reverse complement.
TTCTCTCTGTCATTTTACTACGTCTTCATGGGTAGTAAATCTGAAGGTCAAACCTACGTGCTTCCCGCCAACTGTCGATTGCACTATCTGGTAATCTGTGATAAAAGTAATCTCTATATGAATAGAACAAGGCAGAATATACTTCCGTAAGTGTGCCTCACCTGCGGTAGCATGTGCATGATGGACGTCCTGTACAATGGTATATTTGAGATTGGATTGCCGTGGAACGTGACGGTCCTCAGGTTCTTCAGCTTCCTTAGCTTCATGACCTCGCTAATCCTGGTGATGCAGTTGCCATGAAAGTAGAGGATCTTCAGGTTGGGATACTGCAAGATGCAGTCGTCGATCTCCTTTATGTAGTTGAAGGAAAAGTCCAGCCAGCTGAGTTGCGATGGTACCTCCAGGACAGACTCTACGATGACCTCGAGGTTCTTAATGCTCTTCAGCTTGTTGTTGTTCAGCCAGAGAGACTTGGTGAGTAGCTTCTTCTTCGCCGAGCCCCTCTCTGGCACGCTTCCAATTCGGATGGAGCGAGCGGCTTCGGCCCCCATGGCTGCATATTGTGAGACAGTAAATTATGGTGGAAAAGTTAATAAGTATATCGTTGTATGTGTTGATAATATGTAAGGTTCGTATACCTTTTGGTTCAGACAATTTATGGAACGAATAATCAGCAGGTTTTCCAGATTCCAAAGTTGTGTTTTCGTTGATGTGAAAATCAACAATTGCTTTTAATCTGCACCTTCCCACCATTCTTATTACGGTATTATATCTTCAACTTTATTTGACAAACAGTCGCAAAAAAATGACAATGAGCAAAATTAAACCGTTCATAGTCGACTGTGTTTCTAAAGAAGGAACATCATTCGAACAATTCTTTTATCCATTTTCCATGACTGATGACGTTATGGAAATTTATTCCTGTCAGAATTACTTTCCTTCACTAACCTTTCAATATTTTCAAATGTTGAAATGAATAATCTGCTGGTAAACTGCTGAACAAATGCCTGCGATCTTCCTTGTATAAATTCAATAAACTCTCGGTATCGGTTAATGCCATTCTAACAGAAATGTTGATCCTTATATTACAGGAATTTTTCAAATTTATGTCCGCTCAAAAACGCTTGCGTCCCAACTATTAATATTCTATGTAGTTTTCCTGTCTATGGCATAGAGATATTATCTCTATGGTCTATGTATCCTAACCATAGAAATTTTTTCTAGTATTTCTATGATCCTGACATAGATGTTATTCTATGCATCTTTTTCCTAACCTAACATAATTAAAGAATTCTGTGTTATTAAACTGAGCAAAATTACATATTAGCTTGTTGATATATTTCTATATATTATATGAATTATTCTACCATTATTTTAGCACCGGTTCTTGATATAAATCAATGTTAAAATTACGTCATGTTCGAAGATGTTATAGACTTAGATGAAGTAAGTAGTATACCGTACCACAAAACAAGTTTTCCAAACATGTTTAATTTCAGATTCTAAACAATTCTGAATCAACGAATTCGTTGAAGAGGTTCAATACTGATTTGCAAGGAGAAACCTTATGTAAAAGGCCAAAGATTAATCCAGTAACACACCCGGAAGATGTTAGGGACTCATCAAAACACACAGGTGTCAAAAAATTCTTTCGTTTTAAGAAGAATGCAACTGTAGAAAATGAAGTGATAGCAGTGAAATTGGATGTGAATAATACATCTTGTTCTACAACAGAAACAGTGTCTGAATTATGTAGAAATAAGCTGAAAGAGATTGTTCGAAATAAATCATATTGTGAACCGCTAGAAGAAAGTATCCGTTTGACACAAACCAAAGTACAAAACATTTTCAGAAGAAATAGTGAAACCATAAATTCTGGGTTGAATAATGTGGATCAATATGTTGAAAAACATTCAGTATCACGAATTGAAAACGATAGGAGTAATTTCAAGCGAAGATTTCCAGGTCCAGCAGGACTTCTTCCTGAAAGAATTCCTAATAATTCCTTGTTGGAAAACTTCAACGATTCTTCTAGGATAGAAATGAAGGTATGTAATTGATGGAAACATAGATTTGTCATATATTGGACAGGGGAGTAAATCACATGATGAGAGAGAGAGAGAGAAATCAACTTTATTGATCTTGCAATCAATTGGCTATCGACCGCAGTCTTCCAGCCAGTTATCTACATTTTGTATATAAAAGAATTAGAATACAACTTATTTAAACTGTGTATTGACAATTATTGTTATCCTAGGGACTTAATAAATCATGTTTCAGGACGAAATATGTACTCAAAGTTCTTCTATCCACTTCAATGAACAACTATGGGACGAAATGCTGAAAGATTTTATGACAGAAGGAATTTCTCTAACGGAAAAATACAACGTCCAATGGATCAAAAGTAGAACTTTGGCAAAGAAGTTGATCAATCAAAAGACACCGTTTCTAGCTACATTTATAGATAGCATCAGAAGTCATAGCATTCAAAACCCCATAGTCAATGTTGTTTTGAAGGATAAAACAGGTGAGAGAATATTGAGATCATATTGAAAATTGTGATATGTAAAACTTATTTTTGGGTACTTTTATTGTATGTTTCAGTTCCTCGCAAAATATTAGAATATAATGACATAAGGTTCCGTTTTAGGCACCATACAAGGGACAATTCTACATAACTTGTACGAGGAGCACTCCAACAACCTCACCGTTGGATCTGTCATAGTTCTTAAAGAGATAGGAGTGTTGAACACAGGACCCAGTGAGGAACCATACTTGACGATAACTCGAAACAACTTGGTATCGATTTATTCCAACAAGAATAAAGCAGTGGATGGTTCTTCTCAGTTTTCCAGTGAAATTTCAAAGACTGTCTTGCAAAATTTAAGTGCCGAAGTGATTTTAAACAGGATTAACGAAACTAGGAAGTTACATAAGCTAGCGAATACGGGCAGAAACATTGGAAGTGTATCGTTGATGAATAAAGACATGACAGGACCTAAAAATTTAAGTGATACGTTTAGAAAAGTCGTTCACAACGTGAAGTCCTCAGGTTCTCCCAAAACTCCAAATTTGAGTGTTCTTAAGATTAAATCCATACCCAGTAATAGTTCGGTGAAGTCCTCCACAGGAAGTGTAAATAGTTCTGGCGGTAATAAAAAAGAGATAGAGGACATTAGGGAATTTTTCGATACACAAGAGGGTTTAGACGAATTTTTCAACGATGAACCAATTTTTTCTAGCACTCAGAAAGGGACTATTGAAGGAAAAGATGTAGATAGTTGTATGGAAACCAAAATGGATGTTCGCAGTGCTGAGAATTCAGAGACAAGTAGAATTTTCGAGGATATGTTTGAGGGGGTCGATGCTAATGCGCTCTTTGATGAGTTTTGAATTAGTAATAAATCAGTGTTGGTTGATTTCCTGAGTTTCATTGTCATATACAACTTTAGCAGGGCTTAATAATATATTTTTTTTTTAACCGCTCTCAGGGGTGTGAGGCTCCGGTTGTTGATTGCTTACTCCTTAAAAAACCTCTCGTACATTCCTTGGAGTAGTTTGATGACAAACAATTCCTTGAGCTCTTTATCCAGCAGGACAGACCCAGATCTTTCAAACACCTGAAATATATGGAGTTCAGGTGTTTACTCATGTGATCTTCAAGTAGTGTCTTCAGTTGTGCCTGTCTTATCTCTCTGCCAACTCTTCTTCGGTCTGTTGGGGTGATAGGTGTTCCTGCTAGCTCATAATCGATGGATATGCCAGTTATACTGAGCTTCTCCAAAGCTCTCTGACCAGTCCTAAATAGGAATGCTCCTAAGGTTCCTAATTTCATAATGTAGCAGGGCTTTTATTTATTCAGTCCTGAGGCCTAGCAGGGCTCAATAATATTATTATTATACATATCACAGTAAGCGGCATAGGCCGATGAAACTATTTAACAACTGTACTGTAGAAATTATAACATTCAAACGTTCCACAAAAAATCGCTTGTATAAAGGTTGCAAGATATCAGAGTTACTAATAATAGAACTTTTTGCACGCCTCTGCAGTCTAGCAGGCTCTTTATTCTTCCGAGTTGAAGTAAACCGGAAAAATTGAGAAGGATATCTCGGAAATTTTCGAGTAGACAGCGAGCAAAATCTCGAAGAGAAAATGTCAGAAATAGTTTTATGCACACACATTAGATTTGTTGGCATATCTTCCTAATATATAAAATTGTGAAATTTTGTGTGTGGTTTTGAATGAGTCTCTGGACGGTTCAGAGTCGCAATCGGGCACAGTATGGTGCGCCCCAGGTTGTAGAATATTTGTGTTATTTTTTTAATAATAAATGGTGGATGCGCCGATCCAGTTATTAGAATATCTACTCTTCTCATAGACTTGATGAGATGTTACTTTAACATTCGTTATTAATCTTTCAATTTCGCACAGTTATTAACTTAAAGGAGTTACTTATATATATGCGATCTACATTTCTGCATCCACATTATTATAATCGCACCGAAAATACAGGCTCTTCTACCGAATGAGAAAATTTCAACCACCAAATTCCCTCGTAATCAGGGCTAGCCATGGTTTCCGCATCACAGAGGGTTGGAGTTCGTAAGGATCTTCTTAGGTGGCGCTGGTAAGGTTTTCTTCCAGCACTTCACCACTATAGCGTTTAAGTTTCCTAGAGCGCTCCTTCGTTTGTAATTCAGTGGCTAACTATTCGATTAAGGCATGGATGAATCTGTATTTTTTGAGGCATTAAAAGAATAAAATTCAAATCTGAATCGTGTCCTGCCCACTCACAATTTCTGCTTGAAATCCATCCTGTAAAAATCGTTTGAGACCGTTTGCTGCTCAAAATGCAGATATTTGAACGAAATACGAGTTCGAAATAATTTGCATTAATCTCTCTTCTGTTCAAGTAAAACGGGAAAAAAAACGTTGAGAAGACAAATAGGTGAGAAGTCTACTATTGTATTGTCGCAGTTGAAAACATTAAATCCAAACGACACATCAAGAAACTGGAATTGCTAGTGAAACGGAAACCATTAGGAATTCCAAAGTTCATAAGATTTGTATGGTACATTGGCAATAACGTAAGAAGAAACTACATAACAGTAATTGGAAACCAACCGCACATAACGATATTTTGACACCTCGAATAGTCTTATATTTTAGTACTTTCACTTCGAGAAAGAGACGGGAGCAGAAAGAAAGCTACAGAGTAGGATAACGCTATTGCCGTGCGGTGTAAGTTTGGCTGCCTAACCGTTCCTTTGGCTGGTATCGTTCAGAACAGAACGTCTGTTTTATCAAATGTAAATAAATATTTGTGATAGGACCTGGTTTGTAAATATCAGCCGCAAACTGTGAATCCCATAGGAATAAGCGGCGAAAATCCAGATTTAGTGCATAATGAGTTGAGAGGAATCTTTACAGTGGAAGTTTTAGAAAGTATTATGTATAGTCAACATGGCGTCGTACAATAAGAATTATCTAGTTTTAAAATGAATTCAAGCCTCCCCAAGTGATGTGTACCCACATATCCGAGTGTATTAATTCAAAAAATAAAGAGTTATCTAGGTAAGGTCAATACTTGCGTTTCGAAATCGTGCTAATCGAGGATTTGCAGCTAGTGACATAGAAAACTGCCCCCAGGATGGCAGAAAATTTAAATCAAGCTCAAACGATCGAGTATCAGTGGGCCTACTCGATAATGGACTCGAGTAGGGTCTCGACCTTCTTGATTTCCATGTTACTTATAGTTTATGGTTCCTTTCGTTCTTTGAATATGGAACAAGAGGCCAGGGACAGAGCGAACGGGAGCACAAACTGCCTCCTGAACCCCTCACAAACCTCACAGACTGAGAACAATGTTCAAACCCTAGATACGATGCAAGCCTTGTGTCTCCCGCTGGGAGCCAGCATTTCCCTACTTGTTATGTTCTTTTTCTTCGATTCCATGCAAATGCTTTTCGCAATTTGTACTGCAAGTAAGCGCATTCCTTCTTTTCTATGTATTCGTCTTACGTATTTTGTTTTTTCAGTTATAGCAACAGTAGCTTTGGCTTTCCTGCTGCTACCGATGTGTCAATATATTATAAGGCCGTGTTCCGATGGTAATAAAATGTCGTTCGGGATGTGTGGGAGGTTCACTGCAGCCGAACTTTTTTCGTTCAGTTTATCCGTCTTTATAGTTTGTATTTGGATCCTAACAGGTAATTATTACTGTTTTCTTTGTATATTTGAGTGACTATTGTGTTTTAAGGTCATTGGTTGTTGATGGATGCGATGGGTATGGGATTGTGTGTAGCTTTTATAGCTTTTGTCAGATTACCAAGCCTGAAGGTCTCAACCTTGCTCCTAACCGGTCTTCTGATTTACGATGTTTTTTGGGTGTTTTTTTCATCCTATATTTTTAGTACAAATGTGATGGTTAAGGTTGGTACATCCCGCATAATTGGAATAATGCATGATTTTGTTGGTATGAAAAATTTTCTCGAAAGTGAAAAATCCTCTAATAATTTCAGGTAGCTACAAGACCCGCAGACAATCCGGTGGGCTTGGTCGCTCGTAAGTTCCATCTGACCGGGATGGTTAAAGAGGCCCCCAAGTTGAGTTTACCAGGAAAATTGGTATTTCCCAGCATTCATAACACTGGTCACTTCAGTATGTTGGGTGAGTGTTGAGGGGGGGCTATGAAATTTTGACATTTAACTGTCAATTTGACGTTTCAATTTCGTACAACCTATAAATTTGACAGAATGACATTAGAAATCATTGCTGTTTGTTAAAATTGACTTCGTGGCATATTTAGATTTTTTTTTTATTCTTAGATTTACGAGGAGGATTAATCATTGATGAATTCTTGTAGGTCTTGGGGATATAGTCATGCCAGGTCTTCTGTTGTGCTTCGTTCTCCGCTACGATGCGTACAAGAAAGCACAGGGGCTTGCTGGATCCCGGCTTACCTACTTTCACTGTTCCTTGCTTGGATACTTCTTAGGATTACTGACGGCGACTGTCAGTTCTGAAGTCTTCAAGGCAGCACAACCTGCGTTACTGTATTTAGTACCATTCACATTGCTCCCATTGCTGACCATGGCTTATTTGAAGGTGGGTTATATAGTAATTCGCCCATCTAGTGTTTTCTTTTACTTCATCTTATCTACCTTTTTTCCGTATCCCGACCATTTATCAGTGAAACTTAGTTTTTTAAAGGTATTTTTGTTTTCAGGGGGATCTGAGGAGGATGTGGTCTGAGCCATTTAAAAATTTAACGTCGTCAAAACACTTTCAGGACGTGTGATAGTTTCGGACAAAAAATAATTGTTAATAACGCGAGAAACCAGAGGTATTAAAACGTTGAGTCTTACGAAATTTAATATAAATCGACAATAGGCGAGAATTCTCAAATTTTCCGATCTGTGTCTTGGTTCAGGCGAAACTTACCACCGGTTCAGCCAAAGAAACGATCTGAATATATCTCGACGGAGCCCAATTTCAATTCCATCATAGCTTAAGAACAAATTTTCGCCCAGGTATCCTACTATATTGTAAATCAATTATTTTATTAGTTTTACTAACGGTTGTTTTTAGTTTATCAAAAATTAGCGAGTTTCCTTTCTTTTTGCCACATCCTAACTCGTTCAACCTGACGAAGCTCTCTTACGAAGAAATTTGTTGAGATGTCGAACAAATAGATGAAAAATTCCAATTGATAAGCGTTTTATGTTAGGTCAAATCCACCCGTCAATTTTTAAGGTTAATCGTTCTTCTGTTCGTGGTATAGGTTCTGGCAATTGAAACCTCTTCATAATTCTGTCCTATTGAAATGAAGAATCTTTTATAAAGTGACTAAATTAGTAGTGATAAGATAGTTATACTGACAGACGTGTTTTCCGAGTTATTTTATAGATTTTCTGTGATAAAAATAAGTGAAAACTTACATTTCTTTTGTATAGACGATCAAATATTTCTCATTTTTTAATTTTAATCCAACGCACTGTTTTTAGTAGTAATATAATCTTCATCAGAGAAGAAAATCGAGTATCTACCAACTTTTATTTTTTTGGTACTCTGTCTCATTTGAATTTTACGTTTAAATGTTGTCCTTTTGTGCTTTGGATTAACCTGGAATGTTTACACATTTTTTCGCTATTCAGTCTTTTATATAAGACTTTTCCTTTTTGAAGAAGTTTGTTACTTGTTTTTTTTTATATTCTTGTAATATTGAAATAAAGTATCTTTAACAATGAAGGTATTTGAAATATAAACTTCTAATTCTATTGTCTTTATTAACAATTTAAATGGTTCTCACATAATTCTTTCGACTGATAAAAGTAATGATGAGCATCACTCTTGTTTTGGATTTAATTGCACTTAGATGCAACTGTTAAGTGTGTCCTAGGTTTATCATTCGTGGACAGTCCAGTCTGAGCATTCGACTTGACTCAGCGCTGCTTTTCAGAAAGAGGGGATACTGGAAAGTCTGCAATTCCTTGGAAACACTTAAAAGCTACTACATTAACAAGAAACAGTACGAATCGAATAGAGAAAAAATTAAATAATTAGCTAGATAATAAAGTAAATTTGCCCTTGAAGAATTAAAAAAAGGTGCGCCTTTGGTCAAATTTTAATCTACCGCATCAGTCAATATCAAATTATCTCAATTCCATCATCTTTGACCAGTGTGACGCAAAACAATAAATAAAATTATATTAAGAAATGCTTTCATATCAACGTATCAAAGAAAACTATTTAAAGTCTTAATTGTTAAAAGAATTCAAAATGAACATTTGAGATTTCCAAAGAACCCAATAGATGACTTAATAATTTGAGAAGTCCAAATGTACTATCACAACGAACGAAATTTACATATGAGTTTGGGGCCCCGCGTCTTTAAAAAAATATAGGTAACGTAACACTTCACGTTCTAAAAGTGATACGAAAAAAGATCATTTATTTTGTTCTTCAGGATTTGTAAAATGTACAAAACTGTTTTGAGGTCCTCCGTATTTGTTTGAAGCTTTTTTTATGCAGGGTGTTAATCAAGTACATGAATAAACATTCAATTTGATACTTAAATGTAATTTTGCTTATGACTGGGGTTCCCAAACTTTTTCAGTTGAGAATTAAACGATGAGTTAGCATCAAGCGCTGTAGCTATATTCCTTGAAATTAATATTACATTTTCCAAAACTAAAATTTTTCTCTTGAATATCTTTAATCCCTTTAATTCTATCCACGTACTCAAACAACACCCCCATATTCCGGAAAGTACAACCAAGCATTGACAAAAATGATTTCAATATATGAATTTTAGGAAAAATAAATAGTCGAATCGTATTCTTTCCCAAATTGGCACATTTTGGTTCATAGGCACTATTTTTCCCTTACAAAAGAGCATTACAAAATGCATTGTGCAAGCCAGATAGCCGCTGTATAAAAACTAAGTACTCTTACTATAAGTACAAGCACCTAAGTTTTCGTAAGTACTTAACTGTAAAAAATTTGGATAAGCGCAATCTTTGAACCGATAAAATAAACTTGGTTGTTTTACAACCGAGAAAAAAGTATTAAGTAGACTGGACGCAAATTGAGTTTTAAGCCGGAAAATCTATAAAAGGAAGTTATAACTAATCTTCACTTCTTTGATGGATGATCGTAGCCTATATGATTTATGTTGTTGAGTACTGCGGCCTGCCAGCCAGTTCTAGAAGGTAACGATCGGGATGGTCCCCCCAATCAGAGGCAGAAAGCTTGACGACCCTCTGTTTTTCCGCCTCCCGTACCTCCCATTTCTTAACTTCCAGCTGCCTATCCCTACTGACCGGATCTCCACAACCCCAAACTTCCACCCTCATCAGTTTGTCTGGTATCTTGCTGTATTCAATCTGGAAAGAAAAAATCAAATCAAAAGGAAATAACGAGTATCGTAAACAAGTATTTAAATCGAAATGAAAAAAGTTGGAAGGATTTAAACCTAATTAACGCAGTCAATAGTTGAAAAAACCTAATACCTTTTCGAATCCACCATCGATGGAGATTATGGGACTCCTCGGATTGCTACCCACCCTCAAACCATGGGGGTAGCCTCTCGCCGTCAAGTTGAGGTAGAGCATCTTCGGTCCCTTCTCCATCAGTCCGAACTTTGGCAAAAGTTGGTACAGGCCGGATTCTTCGCGACCCCAGTACTGATGGGATTCGTGCCATTCGTCCGGACAGGCAACGCAGAAGATACTGTCCTCCTGACTCTTGAGTATCACCAATGTGGGACCCTTGTAGGCCAGGACGTGGTGCAGGAACCTAAGAGGAAGAACTGATGAATATCTTGAGCAATTTATGTATATTTCGCTCGATAAACGTTGTTATTATTATTATTATTATTACTGACCTGTTGGCACCCAAACCGTGTTGGTTCGAATCGTATATGAGCACCCAGTGGGAGGGTATGGAACTCAGCATCCTGGTCAGGAACAACATGCTGCACAGACCGTTGGAGCTACCTTCGGGGGAGTTGGCCTTCTGGGGCATGGAATAGAGGGGCGGCAAGGCGCTGGCCAACAGCCAGCTCAGACTCATGTTCAGAGTGTACGATGGCATGTTTTTTCCGTTGGAGGTGGAATCTGCCATGAAAGGGGACGTCTTTTCCAAGACCGGAGTGGCCAGTTCAAGACCTACGCGAAAAGGACAGATGAGCATGGAGATAAATATGAGACACTCCTCTTCTAAAGTGTGGTGTGAAAGAAAACACAGACTAGATGGTTCACTTCGTCCTCTAAAGGATTCTGGTTTATTTGACCATGAGATTTACCACGAGGAATGTGGTCAAATCGACTGTCCTTTATAAATAGATACATTTAAGGCGATTTTTCAGTCGCAAATACATAAAGTGAAACATCTGATTTGTCTGTGGTGAAAGAGTACCCCTCTACCAAGCAGTGTAAGATCTTTTTGAAGAAACGATAGAGAGAAATATACGTTGGCGCGGCTTCGATGTCTATATCGCTGCAGATATCGAAATTCGTCGACTTCTGATTCCTAATCGTCAATTCACATTCAACATAACTCTCCAACTTCGGCTGATAAGTTCCCAGTCTTAGACATAGATAATAATAATAATAATAAATAAGTTTATTCCACCATAGATAGCGCCACAAATACACAATTAATGTTTTCTTTAATGATAACTAGCCGGGCTGCCGAAATTTTATAACGATCCGAAGTTGGTACAAAACTTAGAGTTATAGACTCAGCAACAGGAACATAGCCTTGTTTGCTGAATTAAAACGTGGTCGAACGAGCACCTACGATTCTCATGCATCTTCTATGAATGGTGCAGGATATTATTTAATTCAACCTTAAAGCATAGAACTGTTTCAGATCAAATGGGTTGCGCTTTTTTCATTGGACCGAGAACTTAACTACTGCCAATTTGTTACAATGACAAGCTTCCACTTGGTAGAGCATGTACATATGCAGATGAACTTATATCAATGCCTGTCACTGAAGCTTCACAATAAGACGTCGCAGTGTGCATCACATAAGCCCTTCACGACTAACATCATGCAATAACGAGTACTTCTTTCCGTACCCATAGTTTTAATCGTGTCATCAATCTTCCCTATATCGAGTGAAATACGCAATAATCAGATAAACACTAACACAAAGCTGACATAAGACATGTTAGTGACATTCAGAAGCTCGAACGGCTCTTTTTGATTTACTTACTGGATTTTTGTTTACCTTGTTCTAAAGAATCATTATTGTCCAGACCTGTACAACAGAGAAGTTATATACACATTTACATGTTTTGTTAAAATACTGTATTCAACATGTGTTAACTAATAACGTAGATTGACTTAACCTGCCCTATCCTTTAAAGTTCATTTCCACAGATGCAATATCACTAAATGTTGGAAAACTTCAAAACGTATCTTACCAGTAACCAAGTCTATTTCATTCTTTTCCTCCAGGGTCCTGTAGGCTGTCGCCAGAGTGTGCACAATGAACCGGTGCACCGGTTGTAGCAGCCTTGGACAGTTGGACTGCAGCCAGTGCGAGACATAACTAGTCGATAATGAATTTTTAACATGGAAGCAACTATCAACAAGGGCTTTCAACGTTTGATGTAGGAAATAACAAGATTGAGGTCCTTCAGAGTAATGGTCCATACTGATGTGGTAAGAGGACATCAGTAGCATCTTTAACAGCTCTGGAGTTATGGTTTCGTTGTTATTATCTTGGTTTTCTACGGAAAACATCTTGACCAGAATATCACTCATTGTGGCATCATCTAATATCTAAACAGTAAGAAAAACACAAGGCTGAAGCTAAAACAATACGTATATGAAACAGTGATTAATCAACTTGTTGGTAAACACGAAAAACTAGACAACGATTCAAACTTCATCTTACCTGTAAATATTTTGCGCATTGTTCAATGAATGGTTGAGTTTCTATATAGTCATTGCTAGATTTGGATAGCTTGTGAAAATAATTGAACAATTTCATAGCAAGAACATGGTACCTTGGAAACAGATATTTCTGTAACGAAAAGTAATCGTTAAATTCTTTCATCGGTTGAAAAAGATACTCACAGTAAAGACGTTGAGAGTAATACCCAACACCCGATCTTCGGCAGAAGTTTTATTGGACAAAATCTGAAATTAATACGAAAATAAATATTTGAACTATATCCATGGCGCCTGTTCTAATGCCAACAGCAAGCACGAAAATTTGAACATGTTATGGGAACATATGGGTCGAAATAGGGGCTTGTATTTTCGTAAAGAGTCGGCTGGTGCAGGATTCTTTCGGACTTACAACCATGCAACGAATGGTTTCACGATTCATAAAGGCTGGAGAAGAATCAGCTGTCAAAACTTGGGAATTTTTAAAATAAACAAATAGAGGTTTCAACAAGAAAGAGGAATACTAACCTTGGCCAATTTCACAACAGATTCGAAATTGTTGAAGTGTTTGTTGTCTTCGATTTCATTCCCAGAATTACTTTTCGAAAAGGATTTTTTTCTTGACGTGATCTCAGAAGTAGACTGTGATGATGGTGATTTGTGCTTGCTACTTCCATGATGCCCATGGCTGTTACCCATTTTTAATATTTGGAAGGTGAAACTTACAGTAATTTTCAGCAGGTCATCTTTGGTATGTGAAATTGTGTCAGCTGAAAAACAACAACTACGTCGAGGGGTAGCTTGTTTTTCGCTCACGTGTGTTGGTGGCCCTGCCCAAACGTCAACCTGTCACTCAGACCAAAAACTCTGACAGTTCAAGGTTTAGTTCTTGTGGGAAATAGTTCAAATTTAACATAAAATTAGCATAGAGTTTAGATTAATCACAGATAACCATTGCTTTGAAATTCGAATCATCGAATCCAAAATTTATGAAAATGGACGAAAATATTAATATGTTACATAAATAAACAAATTGTTTCCATTGAAATGAGGAAAATCATTAGTCAGAAATGATTTCGAATCAATAAAATATAATTTATGATGAATATTCTCCAGTAAAATAGTTTGGAACATCGTAATTAATGAGATTAGGTCAGGTCAACTCCGACATTTTCGGATTTTTTTTCAAAAAACTAGAAGCGACCGGCATTTTTTGATTCAGATTCGCAATCTACGACCCAAAATTTGCAAGTGAGTAAATATATTACAACAATAATACAGTTATGGAATGTTCTAGATGATTACCAAAATTATATTCTAATACCAATTGAATACTTCGTAACATATGTGATTTTAGTTAAATGTCTCTAAGAATCATGTCTTCGAATATAAGAGTTTTACACTATGTTTTCTATGAATTATTATAGTTTCTTTCCACAGTTTAGTCTATATGGTTTATATTTCGACCAAGATCTTGAAATGGCAAAGCTGTTATGAACATGGGATTAAAATAAACATCTTCAAAATGAAATATGATGAAACCAGCTTATAGTTTGCGAGGGAAAGGAATAAAACGTTCGTTAATACACAGGTAACTTGAAGACAATGATCCCATTTTAATTAACCCTATCTCATCAAGTACCTCACAGCCCACTGTAGTAGGTTGTGAAGTACCTATAGTTATATTGATTGTGTTTTGAAAGGAAGTTTCGAACATGGCCTTTTGTTTCAGTCTCCACATTTTGTATTTAATTATTGGAATGTTAAATATCGAACTGAGGCAGATTAATTTGAGAATATTAAAATTATTACACTTATCTAAAGTCAGTTCAAGAATTCGTCTTATGCACTGATTTACTTAAATATGTGATTTTGCTATTGTAAAGTTATTTTTTGTTGAAAATTTTGTAAGTTCTTGGAATTACTTCCAATTTCATATAACGGAAGAACAATTCCATCCAATTATCTACTCTCAATTTCAACAGTTGTCGAACTGGACTAAAATTTGGCACATCGTAGCATGTTAAGGAAATTATCTATTCCAAATTTCATCACATTCTGATGAATTTCGGTAGCCACTGCGCTTTTGCTAAAATAATAAATATCCAGAGTTATAACCTTTCTTCTTTTTTCGATCAAAATTTCGAATATTGTCGGAATGGTCTTTGAAAATTCATTAAATGCTTAGACTAGATTAAATGTTATCCAAAACATGTTGACGTTTAAAAATCCTTCACAGGCGACTCACAATACATGGCCGAGTTTTTTGTGTTGCGTTTTTGTAAATCGATAAGGGGCAGTATGCCAGCGCCACCTACCAAATATCTGATGAACCAAATTTAGTAACATTTGGATTTCTACTTCTTTTTTCTGCCACCTAACGGTTGTATAACGAAGTATTTAATTTAGATCAGATTGTTTGTAGTAGGTGTCGCTAAAGATCCGTGAATACAATTTTTGGAGAACTTGCTGGTAAATTGATATTGTTTCGGCTGTTTAGTTAGCGAGTGAATTCAAAAGTAGAATACAATTTAGATAATGTTTGCCCTACATTGAATGCCTAGCTCAATTTTGCGACATTTAAATAAGCAATTGGATAATTGTCTTAGGTTACAATTGAGAAAAGTTGTGGAAATGTAAAAATATATTGCCATACCAATTAAAAACTTCGTGAGATCGTGACTTTAGTTGAACGTCTATAAGAAACATGTCTCCAGATATAACAGTAAATTATAAATCGTTCCATGTTTTGTTTATGTTTTTGTAACCTATATGTTTTACACCAAGTTTTCTATGAATTATTATAGTTTCTTTCTTTCCACAGTTTAGTCGATCATGTGGATTATATTCCGACCAAAATCTTGAAATGGAATCTTCTAATAGCAAGGCTGTTATGAACGTGGGATTAGTACGAACATCTTCGAAATGAAACACGATTAAACCAGCTTATAGATTGCGAGGGAATGGAATAAAACATGTCTCATTACACAGGTAACATACAGTCGACGATCCCATTTTATTCTAGTTTAACTATATCGAGTCTGTATTAATTGTGTTTTGAAAGAAAGTTTATGGACTATTTGTTTCAGTCTCCACATTTTGTATTTAATTATTGGAATGTTAAATGTCATACTGAGGCTGATTAATTGGAGAATATTAAAATTATCAATCTTATCGAAAGCGCATCCACCATTTAAAAAGTCGGTTGAAGAATCCCAAAACTCGTGGTATGCACCGAAAATATTTGATTTTACTATTGTATTTGTTACAATGATGATGGTCCCTTGTTTTTGAGATCAATATTCGAATGAATCAAATAGTAGTTTTCCCAATTCATTAAAAATGAAATTTAAACATTTTCGTTAGGTAAATAAGGTAATACATCTTCTGGAGATCCTACATCTGGAACGTATCTCGGGAAAATTTATTTTCTTTATACTGTATAGATATCCAGAAAGTAATCTTTTTTTTTCATTCACAATGTTTTAATTGATTAATTATTATAGTTTTTCTCGTTCTACAGCATGCTTGATGACGCGGGTTATATTTCAACCAAGACTTTGGAATGGAGTTTTCTAAAATCGAGCTTTAAATGGGTGAGGGATCAAGATGAAAATCTTCAGAATTCATGGAAGACCTGCTGGGAGATTGCGATGAAATAAACATGCGTTATGAGTAGGTATCACACATTTGATATAATTTTTTTTTTATTTTTAGTAATTAGTTGGATTTTCGAAGAAAATTGGAAAAACTGATGCATGTGGACTGTTATTTTCAACCTTTCCATTTGTTAATTCATTATTGGGGATGTTTAAAATCATATTGAAGCAAATTAATTTCAAAATATCGAAATTAGGGAAGCTGTCGAAAGCGCATCCACCATTTAAATCGCCAGTTTAGGAAACCGCATATTCGTGATATACATCTCGAAGATCTGCTTAAATATTGAATCTTGCTACTGTATTTTATATAATTCTATTGTTTGTCTCACCCTTTCACCAATAATTTTTGAATGGATCAACTGACACGATCTTAAAAATTTCGATAGTTCTCTTCGTTAATGTGAGGGGATTTCTTCATTAGGTGAAGGGGAAATATCTCTTCTAGTTTTTAAATCTGAAATATAACGAACTAAATTTGACATCTTCATACCGACTTCAACTGAACTCTCCATTCATGATTTTCAATTAAATTTGAGAAGGTTAGACAAAGAACTTGTTTATAGTCTCGAATTTTCCATTTTAATCCATTAGTGAGTCTCTCAAATTTACCCATGACTATTAGTACTACGTCATCGGCATAGCCTATACACCCGAAGCTAATCCACTACGAGGCTCCAAAGAAGGGGAGATGTTACTCCCCCTTGAGGTGTTCCACGAATGGCTTTAACAGAAGTGGAAGATAAAATGAATGCACTCCTAATAATCTTTTAATGTCCTGAATTAATTGATACTGAACCATAATAAAGGGAATTAATCTTCTGATGATTTTCGCAAATATGTATATCCAGGCATGATTTATCAAGAAACAATGGTAGATTATTATTTCTCATATATTTCATTTCTTCCTTACAGGCAATTCAAGAAGAACAAACCCCATCGTCGTGGATATGATCAAGGCAGTATGGGAAGAATTTATTGAAGAATTGTAACATAAAATGTTGAAAAGTTTTAAATTGTTGTTCAATTACAAATAAATAATTAATGAAATAAATTGTCTTATTTCCACCTTATTTTCAAACCAAGCGAGTTTAGTTTAGTTGATAATTATTTTCAAACCAAGAGAGTTTATAATTATAAATATGAAATGATGAAGTTCAAAAGCTCCCTAAATCCAAACGCTTCCTCGGCCATAGGGCTGAATGCAGTCCTGTGCTAAGAATCGCTCAGGGTCGAATGCATTCCAAGAGTGGGCGGGGCCTGATAAAAAAACGGTCAGGCAACACAAAATACTTCGCGTTGAATCTTCGGTTGCCTGCACCATCTAAAGTGAGGGGCAAAAATATTTAAAGGATGATGATTATTACCACGCTGTCCGACCGAAAATATCAATTTCTTTAAGCACCCATACCTCCCGAAATACTGAACAGAATTTAATGAGATTTGGAGGAGATAATAGGACCAACCTGCTCTTTCTATGTGCCAAATTTGAGCCCAATCGATTTTTTTTCTGAAAAAAGAGTAAGGTTAACCCCTTTGGATTTTTTCGAATTTTGAAAATTTTCTCGAATTTGGCACATCGAAAGAGCAGGTTGGTCGTATCATCTCCTCCAAATTTTATCAAATTCTGTTCAGTATTTCGGGAGATATGGGGGTTCAAAGAAATCGACAAATTGGTCGAAAAATCGATTTCTTTAAACCCCCATATCTCCCAAAATACTGAACAGAATTTGATGAAATTTGGAGGAGATAATACGACCAACCTGCTCTTTCAATGTGCCAAATTTGAGCCCAATCGATTTTTTTTCTGAAAAAAGTCTAAGGTTAACCCCTTTGGATTTTTTCGAATTTTGAAGGTTGTCTCAAATTTGGCACATCGAAAGAGCAGGTTGGTCGTATCATCTCCTCCAAATTTTATCAAATTCTGTTCAGTATTTCGGGAGATATGGGGGTTTAAAGAAATCGACAAATTGGTCGAAAAATCGATTTCTTTAAACCCCCATATCTCCCAAAATACTGAACAGAATTTGATGAAATTTGGAGGAGATAATACGACCAACCTGCTCTTTCAATGTGCCAAATTTGAGCCCAATCGATTTTTTTTCTGAAAAAAGTCTAAGGTTAACCCCTTTGGATTTTTTCGAATTTTGAAAGTTGTCTCAAATTTGGCACATCGAAAGAGCAGGTTGGTCGTATCATCTCCTCCAAATTTTATCAAATTCCGTTCAGTATTTCGGGAGATATGGGGGTTTAAAGAAATCGACAAATTGGTCGAAAAATCGATTTCTTTAATTCCCCATATCTCCCAAAATACTGAACAGAATTTAATGAAATTTGGAGGAGATAATACGACCAACCTGCTCTTTCGATGTGCCAAATTTGAGCCCAATCGATTTTTTTTCTGAAAAAAGTCTAAGGTTAACCCCTTTGGATTTTTTCGAATTTTGAAAGTTGTCTCAAATTTGGCACATCGAAAGAGCAGGTTGGTCGTATCACCTTCTCCAAATTTCATCAAATTCTGTTCAGTATTTCGGGAGATATGGGTGTTTAAAGAAATCGAGTTTTCGGTCGGACAGCGAGGTAATAATCATCCTTCTTTAAATATTTTTGCCCCTCACTTTAGATGGTGCAGGCAACCAAAGATTCAACGCGAAGTATTGTGTGTTGCCTGACCGATGTATTATTAGGCCCCGCCCACTCTTGCATTCGACCTTGAGCGATTCTTAGCACAGGACTGTATTCAGCCCTATGGCCGAGGAGATGTTTGGAATTATTAGGAGGCGGTTTAGTATATAATAAATATTCGTATTCAGACTTTATGCTTGCCCTGGAAAATTGTAGGAGTCTTTATTGATTCAAAGTTCAAATTGTATTGAATGTTTCAATGAAATCATTTATTTATTCAATATATCGTATCACAGCTCACAAGATTTCTAGTAATATTATAATAAACATTTCTACAGGGTATAAACATTATACTCATTATTGTATTTCGAATCTTTTCTGTATGGCAACTCGTTGATTTCTTGTCGGTAACCATTGATGTCCCTCGAGAGTCTATATTCTGTAAGCAAGAAATACGAAGTATTAGAAGTAATATTCATTGTTGAAATATGAATAAACATATTACCTAATATATAGATAGATAGATAGATTTATTTTAAGTTACATAGTAACTTAGTCAACATAATACAATTACAATTAATTTAGATATTGAACTCTGTGAGGGAGTATGGAGGGTTTTCTACCAGATATTGTTGTAGTTCTTTCTTCAATTTCTTTTCATTAAGTTTTCTCCATTCTACTGGGAGCCTGTTGTATAGCCTGATGCCAAGATTTTTTCTTTCCGTTATTTGTAGTCTAGTGCTTGTTACTTTTAGTTCACTCTTCCCTCTGATATTATATTTGTGACAATCTGATCTTTTCACATACTGTGTCAGGTTCCTAGCAACATCCATGACGATCCTGACAATGAATTCAGCCACCACTGTCAGAATTCTGTGCTTGACAAAAAGTGGTTTGCAATGGGTTCTGGGATGTACTCCTTCAATGGCTCTGACCGCTTCCTTCTGGGTAACAAGAACCTCATGTAAATGACTTGAGTGACCCCATATTTCCAAACTGAAAGTCATTCTTGTGTATGTGCTGTATGTGCTCATTCGACTGTATGTGCTGTACATCACATATAAATAGTAATATAGGGTTGAAATCCAGAATAGGTAAAAGGATCGTATTGATCTTCCGGCCTGCCAAATTGGGAGTAAATCCAAGAACTTCTACGAAAAATAACAAAGCGAATAACATTAGAATTTTTGTTCATATATTCAAACTGCCGTGGGTCAGATAAAAATGGTCAGATTGGGTTGGACATGAGGGAAAATTATCAGATGGTATTGTTTTTCCAGTGTGCGTCATTCCGAGGAGTTTGAAGCTTTTCGAGCAAAATGAGGCCTCGAGATATCCTTAGACGATTTGTTCATTTATTCCTATTGCTGTGAATCATATAAAAATAGCCAGATTGGGTTGGACATGGGGGAAATAATAACTGGAAAAAAAAAGTTTGTTATCTTCCTTGGTTTTCTAACCTCTAAACATTCGCGATTTCGCGCAAAAACATGAGTTTAGGTTAGGCGGGAATTTTGAATTATGACCTAATAAATCTAATATACAGATCCGATCAAATAGAGAATTGTTAATTATTAGTCTCCTTGGTGAAGACACATTCATATCATCAGCAATCGCGCCAATGAAGATTGAGTTCAATAAGAAAGAAGTAAAAAATAACTGACGTGAGGTCAATTTGCTTTGGCGTGCTTGCTAGTAACATTATTATGATGATCCTCCTTGGTTTTCCCCAAAGGGACCCCTCAGAAGCTCCTAGGATCTTGTGTGAGTTGTGTATTGTTGTAGGGGGTAACGTTGCACTGACACCTTAAGGTCCATTGTGCCCCCCGTGAGAGCTTTCGATGTCATCACCATCTACAGCTCGCCTTCCAGTTTCACAGTTCTGATGAACTCCAGTATCTGGGATCGCTTCAAGAAGGCCACGTCTTCGCGCCTGCAGATTTTTTGCCCAAAGCATTCCTTGCGTTGGTTTGAGATGGCGAGTCATTCTGTTATCAGGTGATCAGGAGTTTCATCCTCCTCCCAACAGAATCTGCACTCGTCAGTTTCTGCTAGCCGTAATCTCATCATATTTTTCCAAAGGCCGCAGTGCCCTGTGAGGAAACCAGTGAGGAGGAGCAGCGTGTTGTCACTGAGATCCAAGTATTTCTTGGATCTGACAGTGTCAAAGTTCTGGAGGCATTTCTTGGAGACATTCCGGGGAGAGATCTCCAGAAAATACCTGAGAGTTAGTACAGTCAATCATGTCCTGTATAGGCTTTGTTACTGTAAACTTACGTCAGCTTAGGCACAGCACTGTTAATATTTCTCCCAACAGTCGATGGTGGCCACTACGGTTGGACCAAAGCTCCGTTTCTCTCTATCGATTAAAGATCACTGATTTCACGTCACATTGAACATTTTCATCAAGGCTAGTAAAAGAATCACACAAGGCATTTACAACATTTTATTCATTTTCTAATGTCAACGATACACATGAAAAATTGTGAACATAAAACATCTCAATCGGTTTATTTAATATAATATTAGGCACTGGTCTAAAATGTGAATTTGTGGATACAATATTATCTGAAACTCGAACTCGAATAGCAAAAATATATTAAAACTATGCAATTAATAATTTTCAGAACTTCACAAGTGAGTATCGATACGAATCTATTTGTGCTCCAAGACTAAGGCCTTCAGTCTATCGTAGTTGGCCCCGCTGAAGGAAGTGATGGTCTCTTTGCGTTTGATGAAGACAAAGGTGGGCATGGAGGAGATATTGTAATCCATTGCGATTTCTTCACATTCATCTACGTCCACCTAGAAAGACAAACTTTAGATACGGCCGCATACACAACATGATTTAGACTCGCTAGATTTCATTTTATGATATGTAATAGTAGTAGTAAAATAACTTTATTGATACTAAGATCAATTGGCCATCGACCGAAGTCTTCCTGCCAGTTACACTTATACATTTTTTTTAATCGAGAAAAGGTTCAATAAAAAAGTTATTCTATAGATAATAAGTGTTCGTAAATTGGTAATGTTGGCAGTTTGGCCTGTGATGCATACTGTGTTTCATAATGATGAATTAATGGTTCCATTATGTCTTTGCTCGTCTGCTTCCCAATGAACTTCTGGCCCAGTGTCTCAATTCTTTCTAGTATTGGCTCAACTCCAGTTATTTCGTAAAGTAGTCGATTAGGCGGATTGTACAAGGGATTATTAGGGTGTCCCATTTTCGTTATTTTTCTCATACATGTTGTTTCGGCTACTTCCAGATTCTTGAGTGTTGTTCTTGTTGCGTTTATGAAAATTGTATATCCATGTTCTATCATCGGTTTGCATATAATTTTATATATCACAGTTGCAGTCTTCGTATTGATACCCATGTTCCTATAGGTGAGTGATCAAAAATGACCAGCTCTTGTGATGACTGCTTGTTTCTGTATTCTTGTGTGTGACTTGATGCTCAACTTATTATCAATAAGTATACCCAAATATTTGCACGTGTTTGTGGGCCTAATAGTGTTCTTCTCAATTTTGATATTTGGAGGTGTTATTGATTTTGTGGTTGAAAACAATGAGCTTCGACTTCTCCGGATTGGGCTGCATTCTCCATCTACATCTCATCCATGCTACAGAGACATCAGTTAGTTTTTGTAACTGTAGAATACATTGTATCATGGATGACATGTGTGGTATCATCTGCAAACTGAAGTGCGTAGACACTTTTGTCTATTTCCTCTGCATCTTTGTCTCTGTTGTGGTTATGTATGTCATGGCAGTACAGGTTTAATAGGGTTGGAGAAAGTAGAGACCCCTGAGGAAGGCCTTGCTGAGGTGAAAAGGGATCGGAGACCTCATTTTGCACTCTGACTTGCGTAGTTCTTCCACTTATAAATTGATGGGTGATCTTAATTAAATAATTGGGGCATCGTAATTGTACTAGTTTGAATATTATGCCGGCATGCCAGATACTGTCGAAAACCTTCTGAACATCTAAGAATAATGCTGCCGATTTTTTACCTCTTTTTTTGTTATACTGTATATTGGTAGTTAATAATGTATTTTTAAATCGATTCCTCTTCACAATTGTACTAAGGAATATACTCATTCCAGTAAAAAACACATTAACGAAATTAAAAACAGTTCTCTAATAAATTTTATATCAACTTCCCGCCTTTGATACACGAAAAAACACTCTACATCATAATAATCTTACCAATGTACACTTAAAGAAGATTAACAACTCCGACACATTAAATATTGATTTAACAAAGGGAAGATACCTGTCTGATTAAAAAAGACCAATCACGTAATGCAGCCTTATAGTACTCTTATGATGGATTGGGTCGAATTAAAAAGTAACGGTGGCATATTGCACCTGCTATTGATCCATACTAACCTTCAGGATAAGTACGTTGGCATGCTCTTTCGCCAATTCCTCCAGTTTTGGAGAGATGGTCTTGCAGGGACCGCACCATGTGGCGAAAAAGTCAATTACCACCAGGCTGTCTCCGGCATCTGTCAGCTTGCTGATCAGATCGTTCTGAAAAAAATGATTTTCTCGAATAGATGCACACATGAATATGACATCCTATTTGTTAACGACTGAATGAATGATATTTAAGAGTTCTCTATAGAAATCAAAACACCAGAATTTAATTGTTGAAGGATTAAAAGCGAATTTTAATAAAATGTACTCTAAAAGTGATTGCCCAACTATATTTTCTGGTAATATCATCCAAAATATAATATTGTTCAACTTCATAGTAAGAACAGTAACCACTAAAACTTATAAAGATAAGAATTGAGGTAGAATGGATAAGATTATTATTTCTCAACATAAACTGCATAATTTCCTTCAAATATTTCATTCAATCATATAATCTATCCACTGTGAGTTATCTAATGTAAGCATAATAAACATTTTAAGAAAAGCAGAGTCACGATTGTAATCAATTCAAGTGTCTGAGGATACTACTCCACTAACCGAATTTATCGAATGTTTCATGGACAGATAAGAAAAACTACAATATTACAAACTCTGCATATTGAAAATGTGTTTATTTCACTTTTATATCCAATGAGCATCGTTAAAAGTAATCATTCTAAAGAAACCTTAAGTAACAGATAATGACAGCAGCAATTTTTAACACATAAGAAATCAATTTTCGCTTTCAGTTATTGAAATGAAACACGATCTCATGAAATAATTAAAATATGTGACCTTGCACATACGATTATTAAAAAGCATGATTCATTGAGATCGTAACCAAGAGAGAACAATTCAAAACCCCCCGAGCAAGTGACTCCGAATTAATTAAAGGATTAATCAACATTGGAAGCGATAAATGACCACTCGTGTCTCTAATTTTAAGACTGTTGCGATTCTAACCACACCTTCACTTTCTATATACCGACGAAGTAGAAGATTGCTATAAGATAATAATATGAATAAACTCACCTTGTCTTTGATGTGTGTGACCATTTTGAGCAGTAATAGGTAATTAACACTTTTAATGGAAAAAAAGCCAAGTGAAACCTTCGAAAATTGAGGTCCTAGGTGACGGCAGCAACCACTACTCCTTCGTCCTGCAGCCAACAATACAAGAAAGAGGAACGCGGAACGCCAGTAACGCAACTTCCTTCAATCTCAATTCTCAATGCGTCAATATTACGAAGTTGCCCGAAGAAAACCCACTTGGAGGGGGGAAAATTGATTAGGGTCGGTGAATTATTTTTATTTCGTTATTTCACTTTCTCATAAATGCGATTTGTTGTGGGATCGAAGTGTCACGAAATGTTTCAAACCGATCGAAATCTATTTTCAAGTTAGGGTTATGAAATTAGAGTGTGGGTCTGTAAGAAATCCCTCGATTTGAATTGAATTTGACACGCGCGAGTACACAGAAGATTAATTATTTCAAATCTGTGATTAATTTCGTGTGCACTGTTTATTTCTTTGAGTAATCTTGATCGATAAATTATTTATTAAAACGTGCTTAAATCTATTAAATCATAACACTATCATTATAGCACATTTTTCCTATACTTTTATATAAAAAAAAATAAGTAGGTAATTCGAATTTGTAAATGAAATATGATGAGATTCTTATTTTTCCTAAAATTCTAAATTAAAGGTAATTTAAATTCGCAAATAAAATAGAATATAGGATTTATCCTCAGAGTAAAACTTTATTACTGTGATGATTTATCTCTTCCCATTTCAATAATTCGACTTTGATCTATTTGTAATTGACCTTGAAATTTTTTTTCCTAATTAATTATTATACAGTTGTTTATAGTTCAATTGAATATTTCTATTGGAGTTTATTCTTGATTTAGAGGATTTAATATTATATTTGAGGAAATTTTGTTTGATTGTGCATATCTGTGAGGTGGGTCTAATTTTCTATATTTTAAAATTGTCAGGAATTTATTATCACTTTCCAAGATAATAATATTGCCATAACACTGATAACTGAATATCTCGTAATAAGCACAAAATTATTTATCCATCTATCTTCGCCACAAAAATAAACAACATCTGAGAAGAAATGATGCAATTTTGAAATATTACTTCAGTTATTGTTGAGTGCAGGCTGCAGAAGATTACCTCAAAATGTATGAAGAAGAAGGTTTACATGCTTCAGTTAAATACAGTAAGAAATAAATACTTATGAATTATTTTGTACACTGTTTTTTTATTTGTGAATCTGTTCCTTTGAAATCTCAAGATAGCTATGCCCGGATAATTAACAAAGAAAAATCAACACGATTTTTCCGAATTATATATCCTAATTTTAAAAAGTGAAAATTGCGCATCCACCATTTTTACAATTTGGATAGTACAACCTGAACCTCCTAGGCCTTCGATAAAGGCACCTCAAAACCTTTACAATCAACATTTTTTCGAAAGCTATATTTAATCATTTCTGTTTTAATCACAATGTTCTCTTCAGCTTTCATCTGACAGTCTTTATGCCCGAGGTACCACTATGGAAAAATTGACGAAAACTCATTTGAACATAACATACCCTAAGTCAGGCGTTGACATAGGGATCTTGGATGAAAGTAAATCAAAAGATCCTGTCGTGATGATTTTTGGTTGGATGGGGGCTAATGATCGATATCTGAAGGTGTATTCTCAGATTTATGAAGAGAAAGGGTGAGTTGAAAAATTGAAAATCAAAAACACTCCCATCTTGCAACATTTAGATGAGGTGTACACACTTTTAGGCACACACGCATGACTTAATTCATCAACTGATTATTGGGAATAAACTAAGTTTCGTTTAATTCAAACCTTTTCTAGATTTCCTACGGTTAGGCTGACAGCTTCGCCTCTAATAGTACTCTTTCAGCACAGCAAAATGAGGAAATACTCCGACAAACTTCTAGCTCTCTTGGAGAAGCCCGAATTTAAAGACAGACCGGTAATATTCCATCTCTTCTCCAATGGTGGCGCCTTCCAGTACGACGTCCTCTCCGAGGTCTTGCAAGAGGATCCGACTAAAAGTAAACTGGTTGGGAACCTTACAATTTCTTAGTTTGGATCTGTTTGAGTGATTTCGTGATTTTCAGGTGAAAGGGGTGATAATTGACTCAGGGCCGGCTCCGTGGACCTTACAAAATAGTTTCTCTGTTGTTTCTATGATAATTGCATCGGCTGTGAGTAGCAGGTTGTTGATCTATCCTTTAACATTGGTGGCCATGGCTTGTGCTACGATTTTCCTGGGTGTTAAAGTATGTAAAAAGGATTTTTTATCATAGATAGACATTACAGCGGTACTAATAAACGATTCTCTAAATTTATGATGAAATTGTACAGAAATTTTCATGTTGCTTGTGTTGTGGGTGATTCGCATTCTCATCAAATTTGTATTAAAAACTGTTGTCAAAAGCTCGTACTGTATACTTTGTGTTCACGAGGCAGAGAAGGCTCTAAAAGATATTAAAAAATTATTGAGGTATTGTGAATTTTGCAATATAGGATTTTCGTATATCGTCACTCACCTTCAGTCTTCACTACTTTCTTAAATTACTCATTTCTTTATTTAAATATGTGTTTTTTTTATTATCTGTTATAAAAGTAGTGAACAAGGATGATTAAAGACACCAAATCTTTTCTCTTTCGAATATCGATTGAAAATTACGAAAACTTGTTTCTTCATTATAAAAAAAAGTTTTTACTACAGATAATTCCTCTAAAAAATTCAGCTGATAATGGTGAATTTCAGAAAATTCAAAGGAAGATGCTCAAAAGGCCAGTCTACCTTATGGACCCTTATAACAATCTGAAGAACCAAGATAATTTATGCCCCCAACTTTTTTTCTATTCCAAGGCCGATCCCTTAGTTCCTTACAGAGTAAGTGTTGAAAATATGTCTTCTTGAAGAGTTTTATCGTTCTATTTCTAGAAATTGGAATCCTTTATAGAAAGCAGAAAAGCGAAGGGGGTTGATGTCACGTCCAAACTGTACAAGACGACCTCTCATGTCAAACACTACCCATCCAATAAGTTAGGATATTGTGAAATTGTTTTTAAATTTTTGAATAAAGTTTTGAAGAGATTATTAAAATTTTAAAAAATGTAAACCCCGACCTTTGGTTCCGTGAAGATATATTTTTTATTATCAACTCATCGGAAAGATCAATTTGCAAATAAATTAGCAGGTATATGTGAAATTTGAATACAAATAATATTGAAGTGTGCATATTTATTTTTTGTATGTATTTTGATCTGCTAATTTGTGTAGGTGAGTAGTTGTAGGAACTAAGATTTTGGATAAGGTATTTTTATGGTTTCTGCTCTATATTTAAAATATTTATACATTTTTATGCGACTCAAATCTCATTTCTAGTATTCTTCATTTCATCAGGAAACATTGGTTTTAATTCTCCTATAATTTATCAATAATTGTTTATGTATAGTTTATTCCCATTCGAACAATTTTATTTCATTCAGCACGATGTCCGATAAAAAACTTTGGGAGTATCACGTCGGCCACCCCACCGAAAAATTTGACTACTCCAATCTCAAACTGGCCCCTGAAGAAACATTCCAAATCGACAGCACCAGAGAAATTCCTACGGTGGTAATATTCGGATGGGCAGGTACGGTAGATAAATATTTGAAGGTGTACGCTAAACTGTATGAAGAACGAGGGTAAGAAACAAACTTTATGATTTCCTCAAATTAAAAATCAAAACCAAAAAAAACAACAATAACAAATGAGGGCAAGAAGGAAAAGATTTATCGCTAAATCCTAAAAGAACTATTCCTTTCAGAATGAAGAGAATAAATAAATAAATCCAAGGTAGAAAGTGAGATTCCACAAGGTTCAGTACTGGGTCTACTTCATTCATATCCGCGCCTTTCTTATGAATTTAACATATCCAGATTCCTTCAGTGAACTCATGATTGTACACTCAAACAACTATTTATATTTTTGATATGGATTGCCACACCATTAACTAAGCTCCTTCTGTTTTAGCTTACGTACCATCAGGTTCATCGTACCATCCAAATATCTATTCTTGGCCAGCAATAAAGTGTTAACGATGGGCGAAGAGATGGTCAGTTTGTGGGTAAGACAGAAATTTAAGGATTCTCCGATAGTATTTCATGCTTTCTCCAACGGTGGAGCTTTTCAATACGAGGTATTTATGAGGGCTTTAAAGCAAACACAGCATCACACTCAGGTAAGTTCAAATTTCGTGATAAAGGTTCAGAGAACTAATGAAACAATTAATTTAAATATAAATAAATAAATATAATACATGATTTATCTAATTATTATTCATAATTTTACTCACAGGTGGTAGGCATGATTTTCGACTCCTGTCCGACTAAAAGAGGCTGGTATGCTCTTTACAAGGCATTCAGAACACAGATAGATTCCGAGTACCTCAAAGCACCATTAGGCACAGTCTTAACCATATACGCTGTCCTAAAGAGGTCACTAGAGGTGAGATATTATTAACAGTTTACGATTAAACCTTCTCACTCCTGATTTCAGATGTTCTACGCTCAGGCCCTGCATAGGGATTGCATACAGATGAATCCTCACGAGAACCTAAAGAACGAGAAGTGCAGGTGGCCCCAGCATTTCATTTATTCGAAATCGGACAGCATTGTCTCATGTGAGGTAAGAGATCGTCTATAGCAACTAAGCATTATCGATTAAAATTGCATGCTTTTCATTTTAGAGCGTTGAAGTATTTATCGATCATAGGAAAGCTTTGGGAGTGGATGTTACCGTGAAAAGATATGACAATTCCAGGCATGTTCAACATTACGTGATGGATAGAGCAAGCTATGTCAGGAGTGTCGTCAAGTTTGTTAATAAGTGTTTGAAGAGATGAATTATTTGATGTAAATTTTCAGAAACCTTTTCTAGGGCAGGAAAAATTGTTCATTGTGTATAAAAATAGATTTTGTTATCTGGCACTTGTTTACTTACTTGTACGACCATACAATGTACTACTTGTGGAGTTATTTTAAAGAATTGAGATCGATATATTTAGGTTTCATTTAAAGTTAACAATATTTTTATCCAGATATAATATAGGGTACCTACCCAAATATTCAAGGATTTGCCAAAATTGAAATAGTATATATAATATAAAACAACAAACAATGAAAAAGTAAGTAACATTATAATCTTTAAGGACTTTCAAGATTATCACAATATTACTATTACTGTTACTGAATCAATACGAAAAAATTATTTTGAAAATTATTAAATGTCCGTTTCAAAGGAGGGTGGAAAACAGTTTTCAGATTCATTTATATCGGTATATTGGACTCTTAATCGAATTTACTATGGTAAATTCGATTAAGAGTGTCCAATACAGGAGAATGGACAATAGAACTTACGCGCAAAAGCTCCTGACTTCAAGTCAGTGCTTGAACCAATGTTTTAACTTATTTCGCAGTTCAGATATCGCTGAAATTTTGCTATAGCCTAATTATACAGCCAAGTTCTAGATTTAATCTCAACCAGATCAAAATAAAATATATTTTTTTCAGTGAAACCTCCGGCTATAAATCTGAACAAGCGCTCCAAACCAGCAGACTGACCCACCGTCAGTGCATTCCCAACCTTTTTGCGCGTATGTTCTGGGGAACACCGCGTTATCATTTCGCCCAAATGTCTGCAATTATCGATTTTTTTTGCCGAAAATGTTCTCAAACGATTAGGTTCGACTCCCTGATGAAGAATTGGAGGTCAAATTTGATTCTGTCCGGCCGGCCGTTGCCACGATAACTTGAGAGCGGAAAGAGATAGTGACTTGAAATTTTCAGGGTAGGTGGCGCATCCCAATACGAAGGACAAGTTCGTTAATGGGCATAATCGGCCCCTATATTATTTATGTCACGATAACCTCTGAACGGAAAGAGATAGCGATTTGCAACTTTTTGGGTAGGTTGAGCATCTAAATGCGACATTTGAGTTTGTTGATAGGTAGAATCGGCCAAACGGTTTTGGAGTTATAACCATCTGAAATTTGGTTGTTATTTCCTCAATAACTCGAAAAATACAAAACCGATCCAATTCAAATATGGTTATTGGTTTTAGAATGTCGACGCGAATATTCTTGCAAAATTTCGTGAGGATAATATCACTAGGAATTTTTTAAAAAATGTTTTAAATAAATTCCTTTTATCAGAAACTATTCGTCCGACATCGCTGAAATTTTGCGAGAGCCTTCAAAACCCAACTGTACTGACAAGTTCCAAGTTTGAACATGATCGGTTCTATATTGATGGAGATCCGAGCAGCCTTTGTGTGAGTTCAGTAGCTGGATGGTTGCCTCCTCGATAACTTTCGAACGAAAAGAGGTAGGGAGTTGAAATTTTCAGGCTTGGTTGCGCATTCGAATGAGAGAGTTAATTTCGTTGTTGGGCATAATCGGTCGAACGGTTTCGGAGTTACCCATCTAGAATATTATTTTAACGAAAACTCAAAAAATACAGACCCGATCGAATTGAAACTTGGTATCTAATTGTAGAATATCGACATGAAGACGTGTGTGAAATTCTGTGAGAATCGTACCACTAGAACATTTTAAATATCATGTATCTCACGATAACTTGAAAACGGTAAGAGATAGAGACTTACAACTTTCAGGGTAGGTTGCGCATCCAAATGCGACATTTAAGTTCGTTAATTGGCATAATCGGCCGAATGGTTTTGGAGTTATACTCATCATCTGAAATGTTCTTGTTATTTCCTCTACATCGGCCTAGGCCGCTTACTGTGATATTTATAATAATAATAATAACTCAAAGCATACAAATCTGTCAATTGAAACTCGGTGATTACTTGTAGAATGTCAACCCACAAATTTTCGCGGAATTTCGTGAATATAGTATCCTGGAGTTACTTGAGGCGTAAGTTTTTTTATAATTCTCAACCGCGTCTCTTTAAAATTAAACTTCAAAATGTCGAAAAAAAATCGATCTCGAGCGATGTCCGTTTCTAAGTTACCGGCGACGTCGGGAAGGTTTGAGGGCCTCGATCCGATCAATAAGCCACCTTGTCGGACGCACGCACCAAAAATGGCCGAAGAGGACAATCTGGAATACTACATCACTTTTCCGAATCCGAATTTCGACTACAAGAACCAGAATGGCGACGATTTCGTCTTCGTCATCGACGAAGAAAAGATACCGGTGGTCATTTTGTTCGGATGGGCCGGCGCCGAGGACAAATACCTGAGCGTGTACTCCAAGATTTACGAGGAAAAAGGGTAAGTGAATTTTTTCAAGCCAACATTATAATCGAATAGGTAATTTACGCTTTTCGGTTTGTACGCACTTGATGTAGGTTTCGGTTTATATCCTTCGACATCTATAAATACCGCGAAATACAGGGAGAAGCGAAGTAATATTAATACACCGGGTGTCCCAACCAACACCATCCTTCAAAAGTTATAGTATTAAACATTTGACAACATGTTTCATTTTCCTTCTCTTATCATGCATGTTGAGGTTAGAGTATCATTCCTTCATCTCACTATTGGAACGGGAACGTAAGGAATTAACTTCTTAAGCTGGCCAGCTCTTAGTTATTTATAAACTTTATGTTCAGCAGTACTGGAAAAAAAATCTTAACCTATAACTTCTTGATGTTCTCTCTCTTTTCGCGAAGTAGGACCCTCTGACATTGCGGTCAAATTTCATGTGCCTGGCTTGTATTTAAGAAGGCTGTAACTTCAGATATACCGGTTGACCCACCACAGACGCGGAGTTCATTTTGAGGGAGTAAATTATAAGATATTTTGAGAAATTTTTTCGTGATGTGTGTAGGGTGTTCAAAAGCACAATTCAAAATTATTTTTATATATACAGGGTATTCGAAAACGAAGATATAGACCAAAGTTACATTTTTTTAAATGTAACACCCTGTATTTGACCTAAAAAATGGAACGGCAAGCTGAAATTATGATGAGTTTCTTCAGATCACTTTA
Organism: Halyzia sedecimguttata; assembly: GCA_937662695.2. Lineage (NCBI taxonomy): Eukaryota > Metazoa > Arthropoda > Insecta > Coleoptera > Coccinellidae > Halyzia > Halyzia sedecimguttata. The sequence goes on along the minus strand of OW569419.2, from coordinate 671,363 downwards.
TACCTTAGAAGCACCATTTACAAGAAAATGGCGAAAAATTGAAAGTATGGAGTTTTTAAATAGCAATTAATGAAGACACCAGTTACGCCAGCAATACAAACAGTATTTTTTCGAGTAAACATATTGGCTACTCCTATACAGAAAAAAAAATTATATCTGGAATATACAGAGTGATCATGATTATATTTCAAATATCAACTGTAAATGATGGTCGAAAATTGCTGAGAAACTATCAGGTTTAGGTGTAGGAAAATCTTATGAAGATAGTTTGGAAATTAATTTTTACGTTCAACGAGATATATAAATAGCAGGTGTGCCATTTGAAATAAGAAAGTTCTTGACCATTATTTATAGTTGATGTTTGAAAATTAATTATGATCACTCTGTACATTCCAGAGTTAATTTATTTTCTTCTGTATACGAGTAGCCAATATATCTTCTAGAATAAATACTGCCTGTATCGCTGGCGCAACTGGTTTCTTCATTAATTGCTATTAAAAAACTCCACATTTTCAATTTTTCGCCATTTTCTTGTAAATGGTGCTTCTAAGGTATAAAGTGATCTGAAGATACTCATCATAATTTGAGCTTGCCATTCCATTTTTGAGGTAAAATACAGGGTGTTACATTTAAAAAAATAGTGACTTTGGTCTATATCTTTATTTTCGAACACCCTGTATAAATGAAAATAATTTTAAATTGTGTTTTTGAACACCCTACACACATCACAAAAAAATATTTGGGAGGTGGTTACCCCAGGGTAACCAAGCCACCCAACCCCGTAGGAAACAAATTATTAGTTCCCGGAATCCCAAATCCTTTCCACTAACTTCGATAATACCTATTGAAAGTTTCCATTTTCAGATTGATAACACTCAGGTACATCTCTCCGGTCAAGTACCTATTCTGGAAACAACACCGTATGGTTAAAATCGGGGAGAAACTGGTGAAGCTCCTAAACGATCTCAATTTCGGAAACCATCCAATAATCATACATTGCTTCTCCAACGGAGGGGCCTTCCAATATCAGTTTTTCTCTCAAGCGCTTAAGCTCAGCCTTAAGCCCATGCAGGTACATATAATACGTATAATCCCACATAATGTAATGCTCGAAGTTCAAAAGAATACATACATGTATAAATCCCATGCCAATACAAAAAAAAATTGGGCAGCTTAACCATTCTTTCTATATAAATTATTCAGTGCCACTGACCAAATGCTACATACACTGATTGTAGGTTTCACACAACTTTTATCGTTGTTTATCTTCGAATCAGTGAAAGATTCTGCCTATTCCATTTTCTGGATTATTTTCATTGAATCAAATGATTATTCCTTCGATTATATTTCAGATCAAAGGCGTGATATTCGATTCGGCCCCAGGCAAGAGGAGAGTACTGAGCCTCTTCAGGGCCATAAGAACGATCAGAGGAGGAAACAAATTAATAAATATACCGATATGTTTCCTGATGACTATGTTTTTCACCACAATGTGGGTGCTAGAGGTAATCCCTTACTACTTTCGGGTACGACTCGAACACTCAGGGTTGTGTTTCAGATCATACGAAATTACTTTGTAAAGAAGAGAGTCCTTCAAATGAACCCCTTGGAGAATCTGAAGAACGAAGAGAACACATGGCCTCAACATTTCATCTACTCGAAAACTGATGTATTAATACCTTATCAGGTAAGTTTTTCTGACAAAAAACGAATACTTTCCAAGCATCGAGAGTAATAAAAAATGTTTTTTTTCTTCTTTTCCAGGATGTAGAATATTTTGCGAGCTATAGAAAATGCATGGGAGTGGACGTCACCCTGAAATGTTACGATGATACCCCCCATGTGCGACATTACCCTTACAACAGACCCAGCTATACTCAGTCTGTGTGTAACTTTATGAACAAATGCTTGAACATGTACACTTAAAGAAGAAGTGTAGGTGGCATATGGTGCACGGTATTAACCATTAATCTAGAAAAATCGTATACTTTGCCTTCTACTTACGAATTTAAGGATAGAACACATCAGGAGATCAATATCTAACGAGATACTCAACGTTGGTCCCTTTTGCTCCGAGAGTGGTTGGGAGGGTATCGTTTCTTAGAGGTAGCTTCCGCATCTGATTTCTTCTAGCTTGTAAGATCATCTTCGAAGGATTGAGAAAACCATAGTTGAACTCCGTAGGAAACATTGGGAAAAAAGTGTAAAGAACGAAAGAAAAAATAAGAATTTTGTCTAGTGGGTCTGGATCTTGTATTAAACGAAAGAGTGTGCATTTCAACTTGTGATATTTTATACGTTAATTTCTTTCTTTAATAAATTTTATCACTGTTATACTCTTCTTCGTCCTAAAAACATTTTCGAATAAAAAAAAATTATAAACCAAGAAATATTAATAAGAAAGAACATACTCAAAATGGAGCTGAAAAATATTCCAGGACAGGTAAGGATACTGAATAAACCCCAGCTATCTTCAATCAAAAAAACAATATATTCATATATTTTCGACACATAATCACAAAAATCATCTATTCATAATATATTATTGGAATAATATCTCAGAAACCAAAAACAAAAACAGCGATTAAAATATATTAAAATTAGGGGCGTACACGTAAAATACACCGATATAAAACTCTAAATAAAAATTACGGACATAAAATATTTACATTTATAAAAATTTGTCTTTAAGGTACGTATATATAACAGAAATATCAACTATATCTATCCTTGAGTAAAACAAATAGTTGCTAGTTGAAATATACAGGGTGAATCGGTCGGAAGTTTCAAACGTTTCATCCTGGATAATCTAAGGCATTTTTGGACGGAATATTAAGTACATATACTACATTACAGAGTGATTTAGAAAAAGACAGATTTTAAAATCAGTTAAAATAATAGTTTGATTGTTCCGAAAACTCACATTGCGTTTCAAACTTACCATCTAACTTGGGTGCATTTTTTTTACTTGTTCTTCGACTATATCGCCTTGTTTTAAATCTATAGCAAGGCCTTTACAAATCTTTTTTCATTCATTTACCCTAGATTGCACCGTTTAAAATAATTACTTGTCAACAATACCTATATACAATATTAGTAAAAGAGATCATAGATAGTTGAAGATTTTAATTGTTTCATTGAATCTTCTTATGAGTATTCTAAAAAATTCGAAATTTTGTGTAGGAATGTCATGATTCAATTTACAGTCTATAATACTATTTTCTAATACTTACAGAAAGAATGTGAGATAACCATCACATTACTCATCACACTGTCTGTGAAACAAAAAGTTATACTCTACAAATTCGAATCCTACCTTTGTGGCCTTGCATATATTCTGCAAAAAAACATTCTATCAAAATTAAGAACTGAAAAATCGGTAATGGTGTAGTTCACCTGACTCTGTTGTAAAGGAGCCCTGTAAGTCATCATTTTAGACTGAAAATCCATCATGGCCACCTCGAATACGATGCTTTGAGAATTAATCTGACGTTCTGAATTGTTCTCGTTGATCCTGTGCTTAATTGTCGATTTATCATCGTAGAATCCCAAATTTGAGTAGGAACACTCATTTTTTTTCAAATCGTTATAGCAGTGTTCTACTTCTTTGATGTTAGGTTGAATTGATCTGTAAAATAAACATACAAATTATGATCGAACGTAAACAACACAAATAATAAACAACGCGAAAGAATATAATAAAAGTTTATTACCTAAATATGAGATTCAGGTACTCATCAGGCATATACTTTGATAAAGGAATGACATAAGTATAGTTGTAGTTGTTGAAAGACCCGAGATATCTGTCTGTCAGCGTTGTGTTGAAGCCCCTTCCTTGAATCGTTATCACGAACAATTGATCATCTGCAAAACAACATTCAGAACGAAATTTCAAATTTTAAAAATGCGAATCTGTTACCATTTGTATCAAACACGCTGGATTCGTCCGAAAGCTCCAGAGAATTCCTCTTGTGTCTGATCTGTTTTTCTATATCGTTAGAGTGTAGGGGCTTGTTCACTCCGTTTTTCTCCAAATTGAGCAGTAAAGCGGTCCTGTTCCTTTGCAACTGCGACTTTTTGTCGAAAATTGAGCTCTTCACGTCAACACAACAATAGATCTGCGAACAAAACGAAAAAATTGACTGAAGGGCCTTACCTAATAAGACACGGCCACCACGTATGGTGGGTGTGTCCCAGTATATGTTAAAAACTTGGGAGACCAACCGACCTGGCCCTGAACAACTTGGTTGGAAGGCTTAGGCTTTCTATGTACCACAAGGAGACCGCTTTGGTGGCTTTCTGGAGATAGAAGGCGCTTTTAAAGCAGCCCTCAGTATCTCGTTCTGTAGAGCAGCACAGGCCAGGGGACCCAGAGGCTCTAACAGCAACAGAAGGTTTGTGTGAGGGGGAACAGTTAAATGTGAACCCCCAGCAAGGTGGGAGAAGAACAGATGTTTACATGAACAGGGTCCATGAACACTGGAGTAGTACATCTGGTCTCAGACAAGCTCATTCAACAATTATTGGTCCCTCAGCTAAAAGAGCCACACCATGTGAGCCAGATGACTCTGACAGTCAAACAGCTATTAAAGCTCTGAGCTCCCATGTTATCGAGTCCAAGCTAATATGGGAGTGCAGAAGAAAACTCAATGAAGTAGGATGGAACAACAGGGTCTCCTTGGTCTGGGTTCCTGGTCACGCAGGAATTATAGGAAATGAGGAGGCCAACACACTTGCCAAGAAAGGAGCACAAACCCCCTTTATTGGCCCGGAACCGTACAGTGAAGTTGGTGGACACACCTACAAAAGTGAATTTCGGATGAAAGAAGAAACTGAAAGAGGTATTTTCTGGAGATCTCTACTCGGAATGTAACTTCAAATCTCTGGAACTTTGACACTGTCAGATCCAAGAAATATATGAACCTCAGTAAAAACATGCTGTACCTCCTCACTTGTTTCCTCACAGGGTACTGCGACCTTAGGAAGCATATGAGGAGATTAGGGCTAGCAGAAACTGACGAGTGCAGATTCTGTTGGGAGGAGGATGAAACTCCTGATCACCTGATTACGGAATGCCTCGCCATCTCAAACCAACGCAAAGAATGCTTTGGGCAAGAAATCTTCAGGAGTGACGTAGCCTCCTTGAAGCCATCCCAGATACTGGAGTTCATCAGAACTCTGGAACTGGAAGGAGAGCTGTAGATGGTGATGACATCGACAGCTCTGACGGGGGGGCACAATAGACCTTAAGGTCGCAGTGCAACGCTACCCTCTATAACACTATACAATATATACAATGCCTGGAGGATGACAAGTCTATCGAAACAAGTGTTATGTGATTTTCCTGCCAGGGGCCGGATTAGATTGTAGGAAGTAGGATTCCACAAGATGAAACTGGACAAGTTCTCATCCACTAAGTTACCTGACATAAATTGGAGCTCTCCAGGTCTTGGTCCACGTTCAAGCAATCCGAAGGTTTGCCGATAGTAAATGGCTTCTTGAGCAAATTTTTATCTATTATTAATTTATTGACACCATCATTTCTATCCGTCGTCATTGCAAACGGTGTGAAGGTGAGCCAAGTGTGAGGTTTGGTCGATTTTGTGGGCCTCTTCATCGAGTGCGTCCTGTGGGAATTCTCCAAGCTTTGAGCAAAGTGTTGGTACCTGGCAGTCTCCATCAGATACAAGGTTGTGATTGCTGCCAAACTACAAATCGCAAAGTGAGTAAATTGAACGATCAGATGCGAAGAAAACTTACCAAAAAGCCATAATTAAGACTAATATAACTATAACAATCTGTATAAATTTATTTGAACATAATTCATCACTGTCGTCATGGGGACACTTCTGATGTTGCTTCAGGCATTTTTTTAAGGTCGAGGCTTTACCACTGGATACTGTGAATTAAATAATATTCAAAATGTGATAAACTGAGATAAACAAGGTAGCGGAATTTTAAGGTTAGGTTGTTACTGTGCGACTGTATTTACTTACTGGTAGAGGAAGATTTTAAACTGTCCCCCCTTTTTATTTTGTTCAGTCGCCGATTTATCCTTTCCAATTGGTCGATTCTAGTTCCCAAGTTGTCCGTCACCTTGCAGAGCTCTTTGACTGCCCCTATGTTTTCCATAAATATCCTTTCCTGAAAATTTACAGCTTTTGAATGATTACCCAAGTTGAATAAGTCTAGATTTAAGTATACTTTATCCCTGATTAATCTCAAATTTACTGACCTTATTAACCACCAAGAAATTGTCTATCGAATTCCCGTTCTCCAATACGAGTGTACCAGCCGGACTTACAGCTTCCGGTATAATCTCAGCGACTTCTTGAGCTATAACACCGGTGTCGAAGCAGTCGCTTTCTTTGTTCAGTTGAGCGGCAAAGTTAGGGTCATACTCGTACCTGTTCAAGATCATAGAAAGGATTAATAGCTAGGCTTACTAGTTCTATACCAAAATCTCAATGACAAAATAGAGAATATTACAAGCATCAAGAACCCACCTCACAACCCTTATCTTCTGTACGTTCTCCAACTGTTTAGCTGTATCACACTCCACGATATTCTTCTTCGCCCTGATATCGCTAGGTTGGATAATATGCCCTGTAACTTTGATATTACCGTGCACCACCAGAGATTCATCAGGTCGATCCGTCCCAATTCCAACTTTCCCGTTATGACATATGGAGTCCTAAAAACATTTAAAATTACTTCTGAACGGTCTAAAACCGACTTTAGAAGAATCTCACCTGAGTCTGTCCTTTCTGCCAGCACAGTTCGACGTCGTTCTCGAATTGACCTGGATTCGAAGCCCTTACTATAATTTTCTGGCTTGCGTGGGATACTATCGGGTAGTTTCCGCTTGCTGTATGAGCATGGAGTCCCACCACCAACTAAAAACACTCTCATTGTTTCGTTTGAACGTTACAACAGTTTAAATACTTGCCTGAAAATATCTCTGTTCAGGGTTAGGTTTTCCCTTTTTCCTCATGTTATTCGAGGTAGTTTCGCTGAAATGGAGTCTCCCGACGGTGACTTTGGTCACTTGCGAACCCAGCAGCTCGATACTGAAACACTTCAGATTATCGTCTAATCTTTTTAAAGATATCTAGAGACTCACAGAACTGGATGAAATGGTTTCTTACTTCTGTCGCTCTGACTCTGTTCCACCCTGATGGTCTGCGTGGGGCAGTCGTGTTTTACCCCGTAGAAGTGCAGGTGAAAACTGGAGATTTTCTGAAAACCTTCCGGGGTTTTTACGAACTGAGCGTCCCCAATCACTTGAACGTGACACGTGATCTACAAATGGAAAAATGAGGAAGATTCCTGGATGAAAACCACACGAGACTCACCTGGAAGTGGTTCTTTTTCTGGCATACGAAAGCGTCATCTGCAGTGGAGAAATTGAAACCTTTGTCGGCGTCTACACGATAGTGAGGCATCGGCCTGAAAAGAGATTCAGACGGAACTAACTACACTATATAAATTGTGATAGAATTGAAGACTGATTCAATTAAGGCGAGATAAAGATGCCTATATACTAAATATGTGTACTAAATCATGGAGAGAAGCAAGTATAGTTTTCTCACACAAAGTGGGACAAAAAGGATCCTCAGAAGTTAAATCCTTACCCCCTTTCTCCTTAAAACCATGGAGATAATAATAGATAAGCAGGTGAGAGGAATTATAAAGCTTCACCAAAAACAATTTGGGTAATGGAACAAATTGAATCTTTTGCAGTTCAGAAGGGTTAGACGAAGCAACACGATCAGTTCTAATAATAATAATGTCCTAAATAAACGCGTAGTATTTTCAAAAAGGAAGCAGCATGCTTTGGGAAAAAAAAATTGAATCATTTAGTCAAAAGATTGTGAAAATTACTGGGTTTCAAATAGACTCCTGTGGTACCCCACAATGTCAAGATGTGAATCAACATGCCTTAATATTTGGCATGGGTCTTACTTACAGCTCGGTCAAGTTCTGATCGCACAATGTATGCCAATTGTTTGGTAGAAACGAATTGAACCTAATACACTGATATCCCGACTCCGAGAACCCAACTTCAGAAGATTGATAGTCATCGTCCCCTATCGAAGATGACATGTTCTCGCTGGGACTCATCTGTGAAGGCTGCTCTTGCACTACTCCTGAAAAAGAGGTAACTAAATTCTCCTTGTTCCCCGAAAATGAAGTGTAAATGCAACGTTATACTGTAATTTACATTTTCTGGCTATGAATTTGAACAAGCGCGTTTCCTGAATTTTTCCACCACTCACCGGGTTCAATTTTGGGCGACACGATATCCTGACTCAACTTCCTCTTCTTGGGCGCGTTCTGTAAATTCGTATAGACCGTTTTTATGTTTTCCACGTTCTGTTCGCACATGTTTCTATCTATACCGTTCCGGGGCAGGTTGAGTTCAAGCGTGTTGCACTCGCAGATCACGTAGCTCTTGTCGAACTCCTGTTGGACCTTGTTGTAGATCCTCTCCTCGAAGTTCTGTCCGTTCTGTTGTTCGCCACTCAGTATGATACTTCTGTTGTCGCCCAGGTTGCCGTTGCTCGGTATTATGATGCGGTTCTCCATCAGGTTCTGTTCGTTATCTAGGTTTGCCGGTATCAGACGGTTGGAGAGGAGGTCCCCCGTTCTCATGTCGTTGTTGACCAACATCGAAGTGTCCTAAGGGTCGAATAAGGAAACAAAGATCAGAGATTGGCAGGGAGAACTAGAACTGTTTCAAAGTTACCAAATGCACGATAAGAGAGAAGTTGCACTGAACTATAAATATATAAATATATTGTATATTGTTATAGGAAGTAACGTTGCACTGCGCATTTCAAGCGCACCACTCAAGCCGCAGCAACGACTCAAGATCTTCCGTTGCTTTCTGGTTCCAAGGTACTACCATTCTTTGGTGTTATCTGGTTGTACCATGAAGGTTCTCCGACAACTGGACCTTCAAACCAGAGTGGCAGTCAGGCGACGGATAGGATTGCCAAGGGATACCCCGCTGGGCTATTTTCATGCCTCGTGCAAAGACGGCGGCCTCGGGGTTCCTGCTTTTACCATTGCCATACCCGGTATACTCACGGACAGATCGAGAATTCATCCTCGAGGGCTGTCTCGAGAACAGATTGGGCCCAAAATAAGATCTCGAAAAGGTACTGTTCTTAGGCGAAGACAGACTTTTCACTGCAGAACACCGCAAGAAATACTGGGCGTTGAGATTATATAACTCCAACGATGGCAATGAGTTGCGGGAAAGTGAGAAGTCCTCAGCTTCCACTAGGTGGATTGATGCTGGCAGCCCAGGCATACCCGGAAGGGATTATCGCCAATACCATCAAGTGCATGTCAACAGTCTGCCTACCCGAGTACGCACGACTAGAGGCCAGAGAACAGCCCTAACATCTCATGTAGGGCTGGGTGTCAATGCACAGAGCCAGTGGCTCACGTGATCCAGTCTTGTTTCCGAACCCATGGGGGTAGGATCAAGCGGCACGATCCTGTGTGCAATACACTGTCTGGCTTCTTTAAGAACAAGGCCCTTCAGGTATTTGTTGAGCCGCGCCTAAGAACGTCTGTGGGCCTGAGAAAGCCCGATATGATTCTCGTGAGGGATCGGGACGTTTGGGTGATAGACACTCAGGTCGTGTCTGGGGTACCATCGCTAGACGGCACTCACATGGGGAAAGTGTATAAGTACAACATCGATCCGGTCAAGGATGCGATTGCCATGTTAACTAGCCGCCCCGCTTCCTCTGTGAGTTGTACGACATGCACCATGCATCTTGGCGTGGTGTATGGGCGGGGATGTCTTCAGCTTCCCTGCACGACGACCTGGGTGTTCCGATGGGGCTACTCAGTGGCATCACCACTAGAGTGTTGCAAGGGTCCTCAACCAACTGGACCCGATGGAACCAAATGACCGGTTTGGTTCCACTGTCGAGAGCGGGGATCGGGTAGGGTGCTCGCGTGAGGACAAACCTCAAGGCAACCTGCGCCCATAACAACAAAATTCGGTTGCAGGAAATAAAGCCGTGCTTACTCCTCGTGGGGAGTAGGAACAGAGGAGTTTTTAGTGAGTATACCCCCGAGAAATCGGAGGGAGAGTCTCACACTACCTTCGTTCCGCTGATCGAGGGTGTCTTTAAAAGATTTTCTCCTCTCAAAAAAAAAATCTATTGTGCCCCTCCGTCAGAGCTGTCGATGTCATCACCATCTACAACTCGCCTTCCAGTTTCAGAGTTCTGATGAACTCCCGTATCGGGAATGGCTTCAAGGAGGCTACGTCTTCGCTCCTGCAGATTTCTTGCCCAAAGCATTCCTTGCGTTGGCTTGAGATGGCGAGGCATTCCGTTATCAGGTGATCAGGAGGTTCATCCTTCTCCTAACAGAATCTGCACTCTTCAGTTTCTGCTAGCCCTAATCTCATCATATGCTTCCTAAGGTCGCAGTGCCCTGTGAGGAAACCAGTGAGGAGGTGCAGCGTGTTTTTACTGAGGTTCATATATTTCTCGAATCTGACAGTATCAAAGTTCAGGAGGAATTTCTTGGAGTGATACACTTAGGGGAGAGATCTCCAGAAAATACCTCTTTCAGTCTCTTCTTTCATCCAAAATTCACTTTTGTAGGTGTATCTAGGAGGAGACCCTGCTGTTCTTGCCTACTTCATTGAGTTTTCTTCGGCACTCCCATATTAGCTTGGTCTCGATAACATGGGAGCTGAGAGCTTTAATAGCAGCTTGACTGTCAGAGTGGATTGCTATATCACATCTCTGATAGTTTCTTTCAAGGTTCGTTTCCACGCATCTTTCTATTGCTAGTACTTCTGCCTGAAAGATGCTCGGATAGGAGTCTAGCGATAGTGAGCATTTGGTGCCTGGCCCATATACTCCAGCGTCAGCTACTGTAGTGGTTTTTCAACCTGTGTACCATTTAATGGCATTTCTTTTAAGATCTTGGATGGTGGATTCCTTGTCCCGGTATTTTTTCCTACCGAGCATCGTAGTGAAGTTCTTTTCTATGCTTTCTTAATCATTTCCTCACTAGGAAGATTGGCTAAAGAAAATTACCCGGTAAGAGAGGACCAGGCTTTCTGGTTTTTAATACCCTCATTACCTGTTCCTCTCCTAGATATTCTGAGAATGGCTTCATGGGCCATTTTCTCTATCACTAGATGAAGTGGTGTGAGATTTGTGATAATCTCAAGTGCCCTGGTAGGACAGGTTCCCATAGCTCCAGTGATACACACACAGGCCAACCTTTGTACTTTGTCAAGGACTTTCTTCGTGCTATTCTGGGTTGTATTTGTGTACCAGACTACTGCTCCATACGTAATTATGGGTCTCACAATCATGACGTACATCCAACGCAGTATCTTAGGGTTACATCCCCAAGTCTTACCGGATAGATTCCTGCACTGACCTAATAAGATAGTAAACAAAGTTATCTTAAAACAATGCCCTGGAGAACTTCATAAATAAATAAATAAAATAATGCTTATTAAGCCACTCTTTCCCTGTGCAATAGAGTTAAAAAAACTTATACCTGCAACAAACTGCTGTTCTCGATGATCTGTTGGTCCCCATTTTGTTCAGTGACGACGATATGCGAGCCCAGGATGAGATTTTCGGTGATGATAGGATTCAAGATCCCGGGTTTGTAAATATTCTGTCCGAGCTGAGTGTATATGTTATCGGTGGAGTTCAAGTTTGGTTCGTTGCCGTCTTGAGGGCTGTAGGGATGCTCTGAGCTGCTGTCCGGTGGGCTCTCCGGTAAGGAATGCCTGGAACACACCAAAATGTAGTAAAGTCACCTGAACGAGCTATCATCTTACCCTGTCGTGTTCCTCTTGTTCTCCACGATGACGTTGAGGAGTTTGTCCGTGGAAGAGGCGCCGTTGAGGGTGTCTCCGAAGTAGGGGGAGTTGGTGGTAGAGGCATCGTTGTTTATGAAGTCGGCCAACTGAGAGAAGTCCAAGGCTTCGTTGTCGATGCCTCCCACGAAATCTGTGCCTCTACCTATGGGATGAAATCGTAATTTAGTTTGTTTACATTCGCCACACAACCACGGTATTTTTAAATACAAGTCATGAACAGAGAAAGGCAACGCTGCAAATAATAGTTTGTGTACCCGAAATATTTAGAAAAGACGTAATCTAGAGGAGATGATAACGAAATGATATATGTATTTGTGATTTTTGGCACGCTCATTCAACTGATCAGAGTGCCAAATGTCTGTAATTTTCGAATTTTTGACCGAAAATGGTCTCAAACGATTAGTTTCGACTCACTGATAAAAAATCAGAGAACAAACTCAATTATTTCCGTTAAAATTAGAAGGGTTTATTAAATTATTATTATTATTTTTGTTTTCCGCTTTAGAGGAAAAACCTTTTATAGGCCCGCCCTGAGAGGGTCCGCTTCTCTCAGGAGTGTGAGACTCCAGTTGTTGATTGGTTACTCACTAAAAAACCTCTCGCACGTTCCTTGGAGTAGTTCTTCGTCCTGCCCTTACAGCGTCTCTTAATAAAAGAGATGAGCTGCAAGCGGCCTACACCGTTGATGGGACCTGATGACTCGAAGTGTTTTGAGCAACACCGCCTTCTGCAGACAGGAATAGTTTTCAATACGGTCACGTAGTTCGCTCTCATTTCACCTAGGCATCCTATGATTAGTACAGCCATCCCGACTTTATGTCTTGGATACAGGATCCCCAGTTCGAACATTAAACCTTGTATTTTTCCCTCTTCTGTTCTTCTTTCATCACCACATTATTCTCTGCAGGGGAGGAAAATTCGACGAGAAACAATTGCTTGAGTTCTTTTTCCAGCAAGAGTATATCTGGCTTTATATGTTGGAAACGCATAGTTCAACTAGAAGCGAGCTCTGTCATTTTCAACAACTGCTTCAATCTCCAGAGACACATATGGTAGCACTGCTTCCTTGTCTATACCATAAACCTCTCTCTTAGATGAAAGTAGATAAATCGGAGTGCCGCATTATGTCTTTCCACGTATCCTGATGGAGCATGGGCTCTGCAAGCAGACAGAATGTGCATAACAGTTTCCTGCTGGCTGTGGCATGCTCTGCATGTTGTTGGGGTGTCCACTTTCATGATGTCCTTTTTATACAAACTCCTGAAATATATGGAGTACAGGTGTTTACTCATGTAATCTTCAAGTAGTCTATCTCTCTACCAACTCGTCCTTGGTCTGTTGGCGAGATAGGTGTTCCTGCTAGCTCATGATCGATGGATATACCAGTTATACTGAGCTTTATCATTATTATACATATCACAGTAAGCGGCCTAGGCCGATGTAACTGCATTTAACGATTACATTGTGTGATTAGACTAGGTGTTCACAGCCATCTTAATGCTAAAGCATCACAACGTATATCACAGATTGGTCAAATAAAGTTTTTTTTAACATTTTTCTCACATGTAGTGTATATTTATGTTTTTTACAGCCTCCATTTGCCTATCTAAGCGATTCTTAAAGCTGTTAACTGAGGGAACTGACACTGTACTATTTTTAAGAGAATTTGACTGATAAACCACCCTATTGATGAAGAGATTTTTGCGCTGGAGTGTAGTACATTTTTCTTTGTGAAGTTTATGTTTATGACCAGGTAAATTCGTTTATGGGTTCAGCCATCCGAAATTTTGTTTTCAGAACAACAATACTCAAAAAATACTGATCTTATTGAATTAAAGCTCAGTAGTTGAGAAATGCCGACACGAAAACGACTTCCGTTTCATTTTCAAATTAGGGTCTTTCGGAAATTTAAAAATTGACCATCCCGTTACCAACACTCAAAAACTGATAACATTCACAGTGTAACGGCGAAGAAATATGAGCATAGGAAGAATCAGGGATTCTTCCCATTGCTATTCTTTCAAATAGACCTCTGCACAACAAATATTTTCAGGAATTTCTTACGTGTTTCGAAGCTAATAATTATCCCTTTTGTTGGGATTAATATTTTCATCAGTGGACCACCAATGCATCTTTTTTCGACCCCAAAGGTAGTCCGTAGGTGTCTTGATTACAAGTAGTTGGTGATGAATCGATATAGCCGATATTCTGGGGATATAAAAGACATCACGAACTATAGAAAATTCTAGGCGAGCTGAAGATTATGACTATCCTTTAGCTGTTCCTCCAACCACCGACATAATCGGTCTTACTTCGATTCTCCTAATGCTTCAGATGCGGACCAAAATAGCCCAGCTGGGAAGTTTGATCGATGGCGCCCCCAGACCACGCTTGGTTACCCAGGATCACCGTGGATAATTTTCGTTTATTGTCCCTGGTCTCACCACCTTTCAAACCCTTCCAAGGGCGAGGGCAGGTGTTGTAAACGATCGCGAGTTTAATCGAGCGTTTAATGTAACTAATTCCTCGTTGTTTGTATTGATGGCTGACAGACACCGGACCTGGGGTTGCTGATGGCGGTGGTGTTGTTTATTGAGGAAATCGGGAAACCACAGGCAAACATTTGCAGGGCTAATTATCCCAGGGAAAAGTTATTTGTTTGATTGTTTCGGGAAAGGCATTTCATTCCTATCTACATTGTTCCGATAAGACAGATTTCTTGTAGAAATTATTTAGAAACACTTCAGAATACAACCCCTAGATACTCGAAAAGGATGACGTAGGCATACGAAAATGTAGACAGCTACATTCAGGATGTGGTCATCTACCAAGAATGACAATCAAGAAGTATTCTTGATCGATCTTAATCGTACAATGACGTAGTCCTAGGGTAAATAATGCAAGATAAGATCGGTATCTAGCAAGTTTTGTACGTCGAAATCGAAGAATAACAGTCGCAGTTGTACAAACTCATTTAAGAGGAACGTATGATCAATTAATTTCCATTACCACACTACGGCGAAGACTTTGTAGAGACAATTTGCTATCCAGAACATTACGAGTACCCAGGCACCACTGAGAGGCAGCGGCCCAACAATGGAAGCTAAAGAGCTTTTGGCAGGTGGGATTGCTGACAGGGTACAAATACCACTTTTACCATATGGGAAAGTCAGCAGATGAAATACGCAGACTCTGTCAAATGTCCAGAGCTGGCTAGCCTAAGAATGTTACGTATTGGTGAGCCAGTTCTAAATCATCGTGACAACCAAGGCTCCGAAAGATGTCATCAGGTATGTTAACACCATTGACAATGTCCTTAGGATTGAACAAGTAGGGTAATAGAACAAAAGATCGTATCGGTTACAATTCTGAAGGGAACCAAGCCACACGTATCCCGTTCTAATAATATTGTGAATGAAATTCTCGAACTAGACAGAACCACCCGTAAAATGATCAACATGAATCGTAGCCTGCATCCAAACTGCTCGATTCAAAGAATATTCCTTCCACGAACTCAGGGGGGCAGAGGTTTGCAGAGTTTGGAATACCAACACCATCAACAAACGTTGGAAATGGCAATAAGGATATTGAGAAGCGAAGACCCGCTTCTGAAAATGGTGGCTCAGCATGAAATCAGGAACCAAGGAGCTTTCTTGTTTAGGGCTGGTCAGAGAGCTTTGGAGAAGCTCAGTATAACTGGCATATCCATCGATCATGAGCTAGCAGTAACACCTGTCACGCCAACAGACCAAAGAAGATTATTATTCCGGCCTGTAAATCCCTGCCAGAAGATTTAGCGCACAGAAGACGGTGTTACTTGGATCACTTCGAGTCATCAGGTCCTTAGTGAGTAACCAATCAACAACTGGAGTCTCACACTCCTGAGAGAAGCGGGCCCTCTCAGGGCGGGCCTATAAAAGGTTTTTCCTCTCGAACGAAAAGTACAACAGTTAATCATGGATCGATCAATATATATTTCTTGCCAAGGCTCATTTATCAACTGTCCTGAGCTTTCGGCATCTGATCTGATTATAAGATAGGGTTTAAAGCATTAGACAAGATCCTATTGTTTCTTCATTGATTAGTCGCAGAGTTTCCAACCCCAGACATCTGAAATTATCCCTTTTCTAACGAAAACTCATCATTACATCGCATTAGAGTAACCTCTCATGCGAGATGAGAAAACGTGCTGGCGTTTAAAAGGCGAAAGTATCTCGTTTTAAAATATTTCGATTTCATTATGTCCAATTAGCGAGATTTTCATGCATCGTCGATAAAAACGCATTTTCAGAGTGGTAATCTTAACAACGAACCTATCGACTGTTTATTATGTAGATGCGAGGATTAGGGACACGATTCCTAGCTTTACGGTGATTATTATTATTATTTATGACCGATTTCATAAGGTGACGTTCGCTAATCGATAGAATTCCATTCGGATGATTCTCGTATAGTTGTTATTTTTATTGTTCAAGAACAATAACGTTCAGAACGAATACATTTTATCGTCAGGAGGTAGATGCATTGCTAATCGCTTTTTCCTAAAAAAAAGATTTAAATTTATAGCCAGAGAGCGGTTACCATCCAGGTACTGATCTCGAATTGTGATTATCTGGAAAATTCTTGGAGATAAAAGTTTTTCACAATTTTTCATTGTTCGTACGCGCATGTTCTGGGGAACATCGAGTTATCACTTTGCCCAAATGTCTGTAATGTTCGAAAATGGTCTCAGACGATTAGGTTCCACTCACTGATGAAAAATTCGTGGTCAAATTTGATTCTTTCCGGCCGGCCGGCCGTTGCCACGATAACTTGAGAACGGAAAGAGATAGCGACTTGCAATTTTTAAGGCAGGTTGTGCATCTGAATGCGACTTTTGAGTTAATCAATAGGCATTATCGGCCAAACGGTTTTGGAGTAATACCCATCTGAAATTTGGTTGTTATTTCCTCAATAACTCGAAAAATACGGAATCGATCCAATTCAAACATGGATATTAGTTGTAGAATGTCAACGCGATTATTCTTGCAGAATTTCCTGAGGATCGTCTCACAAGAAAATTAAAAAAAAAAAATCATTGAAAAAAATTTCTATATATCAGAAACTATTCGTCCGATATTGCAGAAATTTTGAGAGAGCCTTCAAAACCTAACACTCTACTGCCAAGTTCCAAGTTTGAACATGATCGGATCTATATTGTTGGAGATCCGAGCAGCCTTGTGTAAGTTCAGTAGCTGAATGGGTGACTGTTGCCTCGATAACTTTCGAACGAAGAGAGATAGGGACTTGAAATTTTCGAAGTAGATTGCGCATCCGAATGGGGAAGCTAAGTTCGTTGTTGGGCTTAATCGGCCAAACAGTTTCGGAGTTATACCCATCTGAAATATTATTTTCTCAATAACTCAAATTATACAGACCCGATCGAATTGAAACTTGTTATCTAATTGTAGAATATCGAACTAAAGACGTGTGTGAAATTTTGTGAGAATCGTACCACTAGAAAAATTTTAAAAAAATTACGAAAAAATATTATGTATCTCACGATAACTTGAGAACGGAAAGAGATAGCGACTTGCAATTTTCAGGGTAGGTTGCGCATCCGAATGCGAAAATTAAGTTCGTTAATTGGCATAATCAACCAAATGGTTTGGGAGTTATACTCATCTAAAATTTTGTTCTTATTTCCCCTATAACTCAAAATATACAAATTAATTTGACCCAATAAAAACTCGGTGATTACTTGTAGAATGCTGACCCACTAATTTTCGCGGAATTTCGTGAATATCAAATCCTGGAGTTACTTGAGGCGTAAGTTTTTTCGCATTTCAATTTCAATAAAATACATATGAAAGAATTAAAATTTATGTGATCATAGATTCTCTCGTTACAGAAGTATGTCATTAAAATGGTATTAAATATATTCATGTATTATAAAAACGGAGAAATCGGTATATATCGATGCAACATTCGATTAAGAGTGTCCAATACAGGAGAATGGACAATAGAATATGCGCGTAAAAGCACCTGACTTCACGTCAGTGCTTGTTTTTAATTTGTCAACTAACTAGCGAATTTTAATTCAGAAATTTCTTAACGATTTGATGCTATACACATGGTGTACCAATCTTAGACTATAGAATTTCTATAGTCTAAGGTACCAATATGTATCTTAGCCTATATATAAACTCAAAGTACAGAGTTTTCAAGTCGATCAAATCAATATTTTTAGAGTTATTGGGGATACAAAACTTCGCATACATATAAAGGTCTTAATACTACAATTTACTGCCAAAATTCAGATAGATCGAACGAGTAGTTTCGGAAATATTTAGAGGAATAGCTTCAATACAAAATGGCCATAACTCCGAAACCACTAGGCGAATTTTGTTAATACGCGAACTTCTACGACTACGAATAGCTCAACAACAATTATACTCAGCACCCGTATTCAGAAAAAGATTCTAAGCCATTTTCAAAATCAAGAAGTACTGATCGTAAAGCTTTGCGGTGAAGAAATTGATTAAAACGTATTTGAATAGACAGTCAGTAAACAAATTGTTGTAGTTGACGTTATTATCTCCCAGATTATCAATAAAACATTCATCATCATTCGTGCAATTTAAATAAAATTAATATCGACAAATTCACCTGTCAGATGCCTATGTCGCAACTCCCTATGTCCTTCCATATCCCAAAATTCCATCTTAAGAAGCCGATTACCACATGTCCGACCGAAAACTACGCGAAAACGTCCCGGGACGTTTCGGAGCCGACTAGGATCGTCATCAGTCGCGTTTGCCGTTCGCGTAACTCTCCTAGGGGATCTTTATAGATATATTTTCTCGGAGAAGTATACGGTTAATTGGGAAAACAACTGTTGCGAAGACCGCAACGATTCTTTATTGAACTCATTGTGAAATTGGAAATTGTTTTAGTTCCCACCTTGCGCCGCGAAGCGGGCGGGCTTTGCGGGTAAACGAGGGGTGAAAGCGACCAATGAGAGGACGGGATTCTAGGGGGAAAATCGAGGATTATACGGGAGATCCGAAACTCCAACGACGCGATAATTCGATAGAATTTCAATCGGGCCCATTCCAGAATTGGTTAAACTATACAGGGTGATTCACGTTCGTTAGAATATTACAAAGAAATACTCGAGATAAACACATTTTTTTTAAACGTAATACCCAGTTTTTTCATTGATAATCAGATTACCCATTGAATTCTACATTGTTTTAATGTGTCACTTACATATTATTCTCGTGTGAAATCTGAAAAAAACCCTTTAAATTTTCTCAAATAGGACTTCAGTCCAATGTTAATAACTTGTAAATTTTTGGATGAAAATTCCTAATTTTCTAGCTTCTATCAGAAGACATACCAATGCTTCTCCTTCGTTAATTAAACATTCAATTCAACATACAGGGTGTTTCTATTTCAACGTCAAATTCAGTCACGACAAAAATCTCAAAACTAATTTTTTTCAAATGAGAACCCATTTTTGGGCGCATGTTCTGGGGGAACATCGTCCTATCATTTCGTCCAAATGTCTGTAATTTTCGAATTTCGAGCTGAAAATTGGCTAATAGACTAATTCGGACTCCCTGATCACGAATCCGGTGTCAGATTTTCGGGTGCCGTCCGGCCGGCCGGCCGGCCGGCCGGCCGGCCGTAAGCACGATAACAGGAGCACCGAAGGTCCTATCGACTTCAAACTTTCAGGGTAGGTTTCTGATCAAAATGCGACGGTTAAGTTCGTTAACGGGCAAAATCGGCCGGACGGTTTAGGAGTTATAGACATTTAAAATTTTGAGGTTATTTCCCTGATATTTCAGGAACTAAAGAAGATGTTGAATCGAAACTTGGTAGTCAGTTCGAGGATATAAACGCGCAACTTTTGGCAAAATTCTGTTATGATCGAAATGTTGGTAATTTTTAAAAAAATATTTCTTTAAATTTTTTCGAAAAAAAAATTTTTTTTTCGTGAACTATTCATCAGATTGCAACAAAAACTTGTACTAACGTCAATTGTAGTATTTTGCAACATTGTGAAAAATTTTGGCTCTATACGATTTCAATTTCTGGAGATATAAGACAAAATGTGTCAAATTTCCTGGGTCTCTCTCAGTATTTTCATCGATTATTCTATGAACTCTTTGAATTCCACCGAAAACAAATTCAAAGACATAAACATAAAGAATCAAGTCATAGTTTAGACGTCGAAAGAAGGACGATGTTGATCGACTTGAAAAGGTACCTATTTCAAGAAATGCAATAATGAAATGCTTAATTTTTTTTATGGTCACAGAAAATCGTCACAAAAATCTATTTACCTCATTTGACGGCTGTTTGTCAAATCAATTAATTCCAATCATTGATGTCAGATTTCCTACATACCAAGTTCAAACACATTTTATTATATGGAAAACACTTATTATGATCACGTTCTACAGGAATTGATACTAAATAGAAGCTAGATGAAGATTATTGTAATGGAAAATTTGTGTTCCAGAATAATATTAAGGTATTCAACATGATACTGCTTTTTTTCTTTACTGGTCAGTACGGGCCACAAGGAACATGCGCCCAAAAGCTCCTGTCCACAGGGCTTGAACCCATTTTTTTATTCGTCAGTGGAATCTACGTTATAAAATCAGTTTCAATTAATGGAAATACGCAAAATATGCCATATTTGATTCTATTTTACCCACGAATGGTTTTGAATATCGATATAAACGCAACTTAATAACTGTTTTCCAACCTCCTCTGAAACTGACATTTAAGAAGTTACAAAATGATTCATTCGTATTAAAAAAAATTGTCATAATCTGGAAAATTCTCAAAGAATATGAATTATACTTACCCGTTTCTATTGTTGTTTTATATAGAAAATATACTTGGACATTTCAATATTTTGCCAATATCTCCAAAAATATAGATCTGTTCGAGTTTAAATCTAGAAATTTGCCTTAAAATAAGGTTTTGAGGGTTGTTGCAAAATTTCAGCGTTATCTGACGGATATTTTTCAACTAACTACCGTGTTTCAATTCGATCAGAACAGTATTTCTAGAGTTATGTTGAAAACCATATTTCAGATGGGTATAACTCCGAAACTACTTGGCGGATTTTGCCCATTTTAACGAAATTAACAGGCGCATTTGGACTACAACCCTATCCTGCAAATTTAAACTCTCACTGAAATAAATCTGACCTCGAATTAATCATCAGTGGCGTGGAGAATATTCGTATGGGCTATTCTAATAGGAATATACGAATTCTTTCGGACAGTCAGGCTGCACTCTGTCCAGGAGATCAAAATTACACACTTCTCTCGTATTTTTTTAGATATGTGAAGAGATGAAAGACGCTGGGGTTCGAATCTGGAGAATATGGTAGCTGCGGAAGCAATTTCGCCGACTTAGCCAAAAACTTGTGATACGATGCAGCCACTTCGAAACCAGCTTTCTCATAGATAAGAAGTCATTCAAAATAAAGCCTTCACGTTCCTTCCATAAATTGTTTGAGAGTGCCAGCTGTCTCTTGCAACTTTACTTTACGGTTTGTTCGAAACGATTCTTTGATTATTGGTATCTTTGGGACGACCAGCGCGACAACCACCTTTTGGAAACTTTTCGATTCATGTTTTAAGTGCTGTTTGCATAGCAGCCTAAGTGACCACGAGGTTTATGGGAGGTAAACCAAGTAGACACTCTAAGGATGCTATGGGAGAAGATCTCAGAGCACCTGTTATGCTTACACGGGTTCTCCTTCGGCACTTAGTCACTTAGGGTCCTAACCACTAGACTCCAGTGGTTAGGACTTTTAGGTTTCTCTGGTTATAGTGGTTATTGTTCGTTTCAGGGTCAAAACCACAGAATATTTTGTTGTTAACGTCACTGTTCCATCTTTCATCAAACTTTACATCTCTTTTGAGGTCGCTGCGGTATTTCCCGGACCTCCTGTATACACCCTAACTTATCATCGCGACCCCTCTTTCCACGAAGCACGTTTCCGCGCCCCATTGGTCGAGATCGGGCCCCAATGACCGTTTCCCCGTATGGATCAAACATTCCATTGGTCATGGCAACCCGGATAGCGTGACAGTACGTCGTATTAACCCCGCTAGAAGGGTCGGAATTTCAGAAACGACCGGGGTTGAATCGTCGTCTTATAAAGGGATGAATATTTGTTGTTCTTGGGGGGTCGGTGGTTTGATGGGGGTACTCGTTAAGCGTGCTTTAGGCCTTGGAGAGTCACGGGATGGTTTGGAAACGGTATACGAACATGTTTTTACATTGTTTCGATTGTTATACGTCGTAAGAAAATATTTTCCAACCCTCCCCTGAAATTTTCGGTATACTTGCTCCAAATTCATCATAAATTGTTGAAAAAATTACTTAGGTTGTTGTCGAATGCAGCCATATTAAACAAATAAAGTCTTACTGAGAAATATTTTTATTATAAGAATTTGCATCATGTTAAAGGGCCTTAATTTTGAGGGAAAAGAGCTTGGAAGAGAAAAATATAAAAAATCTTCTTGCTGAAGAATCACATCTTAAAATGTTTCCATTAATTCAGAAACACCCTGTATATCTCTCAAACAAAAGTTATAGGTTCTATTTCGATAAACACGATAACTTCCGAAAGACTAGAAGCGGAAAATCTTTGTTTTCAAGTAGAAAACTTCAATATCTCAGAAACTAATTTCCAGAATTCGTTGAAATTTGGTATAAACAGGGGTGGGCCAAATTGGACACCTCTGGTAGCAATTTTTTACATAGAATTCATTGAAGTTAATTCAATTTTCTGCAAACCGACATTTTATAAGATTTCGGTATGAAAATAATGAATGGGACACCCCGTAAATTTTGCATATTATCCATTTCAAAAAAATAGCATAATTTCCCAATTTCGTTGCAGACTCGAAAGTTGAACTTCTGCTGTTTAAATAAACGTTTGACTAACATTTTCATTGTTTCATTAATCCTTCAGCAAAATATAAAGTGTGCCATATTTTTGAATCGGTAATTTGAAGACCTATCGAAATATTGGTATAGATATTCTCCAAGAATAAAATAAGTTACTTTATGCATGGATTTTTGTGTATTACATTGAATGAGACTACAATAAGCAGATATTGTTGACGTTGTGATTTTCTTACGCAGGGAGATACCCAAAAAACTTTCATTTGAGAGATATTAGGATCTAAGGGTATACAAAAACTCCTTGTAGCTATGTATACTATGCTTGATCCAATATGTTTTCCTTCAAGATATGGTAGAGATAGAACGTGGAAAGTGACATTATTTCTATGTCCTTCAGAAGCGACCCATACGATCCTTTGTTCTGTTACCCTATTTGTTCAATCCTATGGACATTGCCAATGGTGTTAACATACCTGATGACGATGTCATCACCATGTACAGCTCGCCTTTCAGTTCCAGAGTTCTGATGAACTCCAGTATCTGGGATGGCTTCAAGAAGGCTACATCTTTGCTCCTGCAGATTTCTTGCCCAAAGCATTCTTTGCGTTGGTTTGAGATGACGAGGCATTCCGTTATCAGGTGATCAGGAGTTTTAGCCTCCTCCAAACAGAATCTGCACTCGTCAGTTTCTGCTAGCCCTAATCTCATCATTTGCTTCCTAAGGCAGCAGTGCCCTGAGAGGAAACCAGTGAGGAGGTGCAGCGTGTTCTTACTGCGGTTCATATATTTCTTAGGTGTGACAGTGTCAAAGTTCCGGAGGAATTTCTTGGAGTTATATATCCCGGGGAGAGATCTCCAGAAACTAACTCTTTTTTTTTAGTTTCTTCTTTCATCCGAAATTAACTTTTGTGGGTGTATCTAGCAAGCCCACAGTAGGGTTCCGAGACAATAAAGGGGTTTGCTTTCTTGGCAAGTGTGTTGGCCTCCTCATTTCCTTTAATTCCCGCGTGACCAGCAACCTAGACCAAGGAGCCCCTGTTGTTCTTGCCTACTTCATTGAGTTTCCTTCGGCACTCCCATATTAGCTTGGATTCGAAAACATGGGAGCTCAGAGCTTTAATAGCAGCTTGTCTGTCAGAGTGGATTGCTATATCACATCTCTGATAGTTTCTTTCTAGGTTCATTTCCATGCATCTTTCTATTGCAAGTACTTCTGCTTGAAAGATGCTCGGATAGGAGCCTAGCAATAGTGAGTATTAGGTACCTGGTCCATATACTCCAGCGCCAGCTCCTGTAGTGGTTTCTGAACCGTCTGTGTATCATTTAATGGCATTAATTTTAAGAACTTGGGTGGTGGATTCCCTGTCCAAGTCTTTTTTGCTACCCGGCATCGTATTAAAGTTTTTCTCGATGCTTATTTTCTTAATCATTTCGTCACTTGGAAGATGGTCTGATGATCCCTTACATGTAAGTGCAAGGGATGACTGTTGGTACGCGATTACGGTATCATAAATCATTGAAATATTGTATTCCATGAGGTTCAATCATTGCAGATGGCTCATTTATTCGTGCTATCGTACGTTAAACGAACGGGAGCGCTAAAGATCCGGACGTCACGTGGCCGCTATCGAATTTTTCTCAAATTCAAATTGACACCCTCTACATCGCACCTGCCCGTCCGAACGTGAGTTACACCCTGTCAATCCCGACAATTACCCGATCAAACTTCCCCTAAAGGCCGTAAAACCGACATTTCCTGGCTGGCGGTCACGCTCAGCAATCGCGATTTCGATTAAACAATCCGCCACCAACCCTCCCTCTACACCCCCGCGTTTAAATATTTATCGATCAAACCGACCGGGTGGGAAACGGGCCTAAACGACGTCGTCCGCCCTTAAACGGGGTAAATTTCCCGGATAATTCCTCAGACGGGACATCTGGGGGGAGGTAGATCGACAGCACGCGATCCGGTCGTAAACGGAGGACTCTTTCTCGTCGTCGAAACTGATTTTTCTCGGGAAAATTGGGTTGGATCTGTTGAATCGGGGGGTCGTGAGCCTGCGGGGTGGTTTTGGTTGTGGTTTTTCGGTTAAGATGTAAGAAAAAAATGGAAAATTTTGACTATGTCAAACACATAATAGTCTATGGTTTCTTCAAGTTCATACTGCCGATGTCCATAGATAGGGAGGGGTAATGAAGGGGATCAGTCCCCTCATGAGTCTTAGTAAAACATTAATTCCTTTAGAAATCATGAAAAAATACCTATTTCAGTGGCGTTTGTGTCCGAATCCAAATAAAACTGAGGTTTCTTGCTGTCATTTGAACAATCATCAAAATATAAAACATTGAGTGTAACAAAGAAAAATGATAATGCGGAATCACCCGTTAAACTTTTCTATATTGAGTGTAACTTTCGGTGATTCTTTCTTGAGACATAATTTTTTAATTCTAAATATCTAGGAGTGAAACTAGATTCCTCTTTGAATTTCAAAGCCCATTTGGATGACTTAAGTCTGAAGTTGGAAACAAGGAATAATAATCTGCAAAAATTAGCTGGTACTTCATGGGGTGCTGATGCTGCTACTCTTCGAACGGCAGCCTTAGCCTTGGTTTTTTCTGCCGCTGAATATTGTTGCCCCGTATTGATGTACAGCTGAATTAATCTCTGAGGATCATCAGTGGTTACCAATTCTTTCAAACATTGTCCCGTCCCACATTCGCAGGCAGACTGCTTTTTCAAATTCTTCGAATAAATTTCATTCTTTTCCGAATTCATTTCCGATTCTCTCCAACATTCCAGACAATAAGATTCCCAGATTGAAGTCACGAAACCCTTTATGGTCCAACTGTTTTCTTAATTCGAATAAAAGTGACAAGGAAGTTTGGCGATTCGAGTGAATTTCTTGCGATTTATTCAACAAAGATTCAATTTCTGATCCTTCGAATAGACTTCCGGGGTTTGATCTTCCAAGGAAATTATGGTCTATTCCGAATCGTCTAAGAACCGGTCATGGTCGTTGCAACAGCATGCTTTTCAGATGGAACTCAGTTGAGAGCCCTAGTTGTGAATGCGGGGAAGCAGAGGGAACCATAGATCATTTAGTTAATAATTATCGCATATTTAGATTCAAGGATGGTTTTAGGGCTATTCATAATGTTTCTGAATCTTTTTTAGAATGGGTAGCGTGTTTCAAATCTATTTAATAAAATATAACATATCCCATTTTCAATTTGTTTTTTTCTCCTTTTGTCTTTTCCCTTTCCAGATTGAGTTTCGGGAACCTTGGAGAAACTTCTCTACTTGTTGAAGGAAGAAGCGATATTAAAGAAAAAGATGCCCTTCAATATTTAACATTTCAACATATTTTGTTAACAATTTCAATTTTCATAAATCACAACACTAATGGGGAGGGTTTTTTTGATGAATTTTTTTTTGATGAGGTTTTTTCCCTAAGCTCTAGTATCATATATCAAATTATATGGTACCCATTTACACTTACCTCTGCTTACACTTTTTTCATACACATGGTTTATTGTTAGATAAAAAACAAATTGAGATTATACAAAAATTTTTATAATGTTAGATACCAAGTCATATCTCACCCCCCCCCCATCCCTATCTACGCCACTGAACACAAACCATTTATTATCTCCACAATTGCGGATCCTCATAACGAAAAATTGAAATTCCTTTTTCTCTGATCCAGGTTCATTACATAAACTACGATCATGTATTTCCCGTTCATTTAAACAACACTAATTTCGGTTCAAATTGGTTAAAATCCCATTGAACTGTAATTTACATCACAAAGTAATTCTCTGATATTCTCTCTCATCCGGATAAATACACGATGAGATAATTGATGAAAATACGTCAGAATTAGAATGGAAAATTGAGTTGTAGTCGAAAATACACGTCCACTTTAATATCATTCGAGAAAACACAGTAATCAACGATTCTGTTAATTGCCAAAAAAAAAAATTGAGTCTTCTGATGGTTTATGAATAAAATCTCTGGGATCAAACATTGAAAAAAATATATATCTGGAAGACTTTCGTAGAAAAAAATACTCTTCATCTTGAAAATGGTGAATTGACACCTTGAATTTTGAAATGCACCTTGTATTTTTCTCAATATTTGTCCCCGAAATTCTTTTAAAAGTAAAATTGCACTGGATTAATCCTTATAGTTATTCCTCCACTATTCAGAACTTGAAAGGACTAGAATCTGGTAGAATCCCTCATAAAGCCCTCCTAATATAAAAGTTTGACGTTTCATTCCAATAACAACCTGTTGAATGTATTTAAGTGGGTACCAAGAATCGGCTTGGTTTCTGAAATTCCCGAGGAGGGAAATAATATGTGACGAAATGATACTGAACCAGGGCCTCCATTCAAGAAAATTGGACCTAATAAGTCGGACAATAAGACATTTAACTCCCCCTTTCCAATGATACTTATTCAATTTCATCTTATCGACAGCATCGCGAAACCGCTTTGGAAGTCCATGAATTACAGATATTTGCGGTTTATTAGCCCGTAATTGAGAAGAATGAACTTAAAACTAGTTAGATATTCATCAATTTTCTGGTTTTACGTACTGCGAAACGAAAAAAATTCGCACTTACCTAGGATAGCCTGAATAGCTAAATCAGTCACGAAATTATCCATTCTTAGGGGCGTATGCTAGTAATCTATCATTTTAGAGATATTCCCTTGATCCCGGGAACCCTTCATAACATTTTAGAAGTTCCACGGCAAAAGTTTTCGAACTTTCGAAAAGTTTACATTAGAAAATACACCAGGCAAAATAAAAACTGCGTTTGCGTAGCACTAATTCTAATTTGTCATTTTTGACACTGACAGGTGATAACATATTCTATGCATCAATCACAGAACATGATATTATGAACATAGAATAATATAATAATTGATTTGACCAATCATAGATGACTTCGAAAGTGTTGGTCTCCTCATTTTCCCTCAACTATCCAAAAGTGTCAGTACCCTGATAAATTAAATGATTATTCTAAATACATAATAAATTTAACATCTAAACTATTGAGGATATGTATCTACGAGGGGTAATGAATAATAAATTAGGTTTTTCTTGAACAATCATTTATTCATAAACGTAAATTAAAATTTCAGCACAGCTAGCGAATATGTTCCATTTTCCACTCATCTCAAGACATTTACCGAATGATATAGATATGAAAATGAGTAGCTGGGAATTTTGCCAGATAAGTCAAAATTACAATCTTTCCAAAGAATATACCAATATCTCAAATGAAAACAAATAGATTTTCATGTAGGCAACTCAATTCTCTCCTCAGCTTCACAGTCTCTTCTACTAACATGTGAGTTTCCCAAAATATAAAATCTCAAGGGTTTTTCAGCCCATTCTTCACCAGCAGACTTTATACCTATTCTTTTCGCTGTAATGATATCAAAATCTTGATGATCAGTTGAATGTTCAAGCCACAAAAAATCATTATCACATAAATCCAATTTGTTACAATTTTCTTTCAGAATATTCATACTTATACACAATTTTGAAGGACCATTACAAAGTTCTACATTCTTGAACTTTCTGGAAGGATTCTTGCCTTTTAACTTCTCCAAACGAAGTTTGTGCATTTGTTCCAAACCTGATAGAACACACGAACACAGATTAGGTCTAACTCTGATCATATTAGCTGTATCAACTTACCTTCCATAGGCTCTAGAGATCTGATAAGAACCGCAGCCCCGGGCTCTTTACTGGATATGTTGAAACAATAGTACATACCATAAGTCATGTATACATAAGCAGTTCCTTCCTGCATGAACATGGGCTCGTTTCTTGGTGTTCTTCTAGAAGTGTAAAGTAGAAGGTTTCGAAAACATCTTATGAGTAAACATACCTGTCTCCGAACGAATGCGAGGCCTTGTCAATCCTCCCCAAATAACTTTCTGTTTCTACAATCTTTCCTCTCAAAATTGTATCGTCCTCTAACTTACGAACGAGAATTCTACCCAGAAGAAATTTAGCCATTTCAACGCATGTGAGATCGAAATCTTGCCTACAAAATCTCATATTTGGAAAAACAAATTGTAAATTATTTGGTTATGTCCAGTTATGTCACAGACTGACAGACTCAGAACCATAGAAATAGAACACTAATACATTCTATGTTGAATATGATCACAGATTTATTATAGACATGCGTGGAACTCCCTTGCGGTTCTTTGTGTTTTCACAGTTTTTATTTAAAACAATCTAAATGAAATAGGGACTGGGCTGGGCAGTTTAATATAAAATATCTATAAGAACGTTCTCGAGTGATTTGATGAGGAGGATATCGATTGCGGAGGATTCTGTGATTCTACCACAGATTCACAGCTGTGATTTATCAGCATTCTATGATTCTATCATAGAATACATTTTATGTGACTCAATGCTCTGTGTTCAAATTTGAAAAAAAAACTTAAAAAAAGTTATTTTGTTGTTAAAATATATGTTATAATTAAAAGTTATATATGTTATAATAAAATGGACATGTATGTATACAGAATGTCACATAATAAGCTATAAGCAAGTGAAATGATGAAGAAATTTCAGAATTACAATTCAGTAATTCAAAAATCTACAAGTATTTCAGAAATAGGAAGACTGAGGAAGGTAATTATGTATAAAAATTAATCAAATTAACACCCAACACCTTAAAATAGCCATATTTGTTGGTTTTTGTACAGTTTTGATAATTCTTTATTCAAACTAAGGTACATTCGGCATGTTAGTAAAATATTTTTTCCTTCGTCGTTCTTGTTAGAAGAGGATTGGGTAGGATTGCAACGTCTCAAAAAAAAATGTATTCTTTTGTCCTTACCTTATCTCATGAGGGTCTCTTGATGTAGTAATTGAAAACATATTCAGCTTTATACACATATATTTATTCTATATTTGACATATTTCAATAAATAAAAGTAATTTATACATAAACTAAATTAATTTAATATATATAAAAATACTGAAATGACAACGATCACTTGGATCCGTATCCATAATTATCCTGATGGGCATGAAGCCACTGCTCCAGGGATTTGTAATTTTTCTGCATCCAGACAACCTTGGTCCTCACCATCTCTATTGCCCTATCCAGGGCAGGACCTGAAGAACCTATCCTATCGCCCAGTTCAACCTTGAATTTTTGCAACTGAAACGAGTGATTGTTGAATGATTAAAACGAGTGATTGTTGAATGATTAAAACGATTGAGGTTTGACATGGGGCACTTACCTCAGCCAGTTGAAACTCTGTGTTCATGTGTTTTGGAAGGCTCAGTATAAGCTTGTTGAGGATATTGAAGCCTTCGCCCAAACTGCAAAGTGAGGAAGATGGTGAAGTATTACACATAATTTTCAAAGTAATTTAAGCAAACCTCTTTGAATTATGGATATTGAAATAGCGAAGTTATAACTTACTGCTCTCTGAGATCGTCCCAGTTTCTCCTAAGGAAGTTGAAGGCCAGCTGGCTGCCCGCTTTGTTGTTTGCTATAGATTCGAATATCCTGTCGGCATCCTGGATCCTCATACTATACGTTTCGTCATTCAGAACGATGTTCAGGTACCTGCGAATACAACAAACTTAACCTTACATGAACTCTTTGGTGAGAGACGTGAGGGGGTTACGTTGTGGGTGGTGGAGGGGGCGAATTTTCATTTTCTTGCCTGAGAAAGATGACGAATCGGGACATCCTTCATTGTATGAAGTTTTCAGGTAGTTTTAGTGGGAAAAAACAACAAAATTCTTTCAGCTGAAACACTTAAAGCATCAAACTGGTGATATTCATATGTAAGGTTGGGAAACCTTGCAATTGGGTTTATAAACATACAAAAGATTCCTATCTTGTAGTGTTAAATGTTTGAGATTAGGGTTGTTTGGACCACTGTGACCTAGTGGTTATTGTACCCCCTGTTTTGAAATCGCTAAAATGGTTAGAATGATTGATTTCTTGTCCCAATCATTCTTTCTGTACTCAAAAGGCGTTCTCTTATTAGGTCTTCTCAGTGTCAGTGGTCTTTTTTTCCCACATATCAGCATTAATAGTTTTCTTCTGTTTCAGTACCACAAGGGGAAAGTGTCCCATCATTAAACCTACAGAGAGATGTATCCGGTTTCTGCAGACATCTAAAACTTGATGTTTGATGTTTCTTGTTTCCGGAATGTACCAAAAGAGAAAGATTTTGCCAGTTTCTCCATTCTTTTTCAACTCATCTGCGTAAGTGTGCTTTCTTTAATCGTAAAAAGGTGCCACGAAGGTATCATTACCAATTTCTTTGATAGCTTGTGGAGTTCTCGTCCCCTGGATGTTTTGATGTTCAGAAGAGCATCCTTACGAAAAAAGTAAAGTAGATGAATGATATTATGAAAGATGAATATCTATCTATTTTCGACTTACGAGCTTTGTCCCTTCGTAATCGCAGTAAGCATTCTGAAAATCCAGAACAATTTATATTCCAACTTGTCTCGTAGACTTGAAAATAAAATGAAACCTCCTCTTCCAAAAAGTGACGGCTATACCTACTGTACTAAATGTGAAAGATTGTTAAAGTTACATGCTCATGCTTCTTACATTCAATTTAAACTAGTGCTTGGGAGGTTTAGTACTATGAGTCCAGTCACATGCTTCAGAACCCTGTTGATTAATGGTTTAGACATGCTATTAACTACAAGAAAAAGAAAATTATGCCAAGGAGTGGGTGGGTTGTGGGATAAAAGCCTTGTTAACTTGGTGGTTCGATCGAGCCTACCTGGACAGCAACCATTCTTGCTTGGTGCAACCGAGAGCGTCCAAAAGGACGTTTTTTTCGGTCGGTGAGTTGGACCTTTTGTACTCGTGGTAAGCAAAGTCCCACTCCGGTTTGCCCCCTTGTCTGATGGCTGTGCAGTAGATTATATGACGTAGGTTCGGTTGGATACTGGAATTTTCGAAATTTCAATTACAATTCTACACGTCCACACCTGATTTCTATCAATTTCCTATATAAACTCACATTATAGACCCCTGCATCCACCTCCTGTACAGGTTATGGGCCACAATGGCACATTTAGATTCGGTGCTCCTACAGGACCATTCCAATACTGTCTTCATTATTCTTACTGATAAATAGTGATTTTGGGTGTTGGCGAAGGTGACCTTCTCATAAGTTTCCTTGAAGATCGTCTTGTGGTAGTTCTACAACGATATTATTATTATTATTATATGGGTTGTGCTGGGCAGACGAAACCCGCCCCTCCACTGCGACCAATCGGTCTATTGTGGCACACCTCTAGTATATAATCTATACTTCACCCACAAGCTCAATTCTCTTGATGAGGGATATGAGTCTGGTGGGTGAGAACTTGTCCAGTTCCCTCAGTGTCAGTTTGTGAACTCCTAGTTCCTCCAATCTTCTACAACCGCTGACTCCCGCTCCCACCCCTTGGGTAGTAGCGGAGCCATCTGTGAACCAGCAGGGACCCTCAAGCAGTCGGGTCTCAGAGAAGGCCCAATCGTCTCTGCTAGGAAAGACGACTCGGTAGGGCCACTCTGTGTAGGTTCTGGTTTTAAATACGTCAGATCGTATGCTCATTATCTCGTTGGCCTCCAATTCAGCCTGCAGAGAACCAGGCACGTAGCCGATCGCATCTGGCTCATTGTGAGTCATATGCAGAAGTCAAGCACGCAGATCTCTGATTTTTTGCAAGCTTGAGCTGAGACTGCACCTTTACAGTACACTCCCACCAAGCAATGCGGCGTAAGAGATTTGTGGTTTCACCACCATCACGTACAACCAGTGGGGCTGTTTCGGAGGCAGTCCCCACCTCTTTCCACAAGTCCGCTGGCAGGCCCATAGAGAGTGCCTAGACTTATGGATTACCCTATCCAGGTGTGAGTTCCAGTTCAGCTTTCTAACCAGGATAACACCCAGATATCAAGCCTCATCCGCAAAAGGGATGTTAATTCCATTCATAGTGATGGAATCTATATTGAGTTTCCTCTTTCTAGTGAATGGCAAAATCAAGGTCTTTCGAGGGTTCACGTTTAACTGCTCCCCCACACACCAGCCTTGTGTTGCTGTCAGTGCCTCTGATAGGCTCTCGACCAAGAGTGAGTCATCCCGGCCCGTGGCCATAATGACTATGTCGTCGGCGTACGCTTGGACATATACAGGGTGTCCCAAAAATAACACGCGAAAGTGACACTGGAGATAGATTGGCATTAGGTCTATCAGATAGCATCAACATGACCTCAGTAAAAGTCCGCTGGTTTTCGAGATATCACCACTTTTGTGTATTTTTCAAAAATCTCCACTTTTCGGTCTTTTATCGCCTAGCATTGCTAGAAATTACTTCAAACTCTTGTTTTTTTTTACCTAGGCTATCCTGAATAGTTGCTTTAAAGAATGAAGTAATAACTTCACCGACAACTAGAACAAAATCCTTCAAAAAATGTCTAACTTGTTGTATTTTATGCCGAAGTTAAAACGTTAACTTAAGTTTGACTGACTGCTGTGAAAAAAAATTATATCAGACTGAATTGACAAATAATCGCAAAAACTGGTCCATTTCATGCCCTTTTCAAAATGATACAACACTACCAATTTTTTTTAATAAGAACCAGAATTGCTACTTATTAAAAAAACCAAAACCCTTATCGGCTATCTCGCTCCCACATTCATTGTTTTGTAACATGGAAACCGGTCCGACTTTCACAGACTAGGGGACCGCGGTCCAGATGCGAATCGCGAACCTTTTTTTTGCGGACCATTTTTCCAGAAAACATGTATTCTTGATTAAAAAAATTCAGATAACTTTTCGTTTTATTTACTAATTATAGATATTGGATTTAGATTAACAGCTAGTCAAATTCTTATGCCATCATAATGCTATCAACGACCCGCGACAGATATACAGATTTTGTGAACGGACCTCCAATGAAACTAATTGGTGACCCCTGGGTTAGATACTAGAGAAAACTTTTTGGCGTTTGACGGATTTGCTCATTTCCTAATATTTTCCGAACGGATAGAGATACATGGGAAATAGATACATAAATCTAAACGTCGTCCACCGACCAATCATCGGGGAAAATCAAGATGTGAAAATCATAGATTTCGGACGGGAAAGAAGAATTTTCCTTCGATTCCGGGTCAAAAATATTTCTGAGTGCCAACCCAAAAAATTTTTTTCATGGTATATCGATACGGAGCTCGTGTCTAGTTAAATCGAGGTCGCTGATCACGAATATGCAATTAGTTTTTCCCTAAGTGGCGTACTTTGGGAAAATTTTCACTTAGAGTGAAAAAATGGACGAAAATAGGTCAATTTTGGAAGTTCACAACGCCCAAAAAAATCGGAGTAAGGTGTTGTTGATTTTTGCCCTCACATATGGATCCTTTATCTACTGAATAATCCAAACAGAAAATGTCCAGGCCGTACTATTCGGAAATTATGATTTTTTTCCCAAGGGTCTGTTTTCCGGAAAATTCATTTCGCGGTATTTCTGCGGAAAATTCTCTAATGAAAAATCCGATCATAAATTCGTAATCTACGGCCCCGAATTAGTAAATGACGTAATTTGCATCGAAATCGGAGACCGGTCGAATTTTGGCAATTTTTTAATACATTAGCCTTAAAAAAATCCCATTTTTCGAGAAAAATTTTTTGACGCAAAACTATGAAACGGGTACTTATTCTTATAGATTTGGGGCCGTAGATTCCGAATCTACCATCAGATATTTATTACAAAAATTTTCCGAGGAAATATCGCGGAAAGAATTTTCCGAAAAATAGACCCTCGGGAAAAAAAATCATATTTTCCGAAGCGTACGACCTGGACATTTATTGCTCGGATGATTCGATAGATAAAGGATCCAAATATGACGTAAAAAATCAGCAACACCCTACTCCGATTTTTTTGGGCGGTGGAAAGTTCCAAAATTGACCTATTTTCGTCAATTTTTTCACTTTAAGTGAAAATTTTCCCAAAGTACGCCACTTAGGGAAAAACTAATTACATATTCGTGATCAGTGACCTCAATTTAATTAGACACGAGCTCCGTATCGATATACCATGAAAAAAATTTTTTGGGTCGGCACTTAGAAATATTTTTGACCCGGAATCGAAGGAAAATTCTTCTTTTCCGTCCGAAATCTATGATTTTCACATCTTGATTTTCCCCGATGATTGGTCGGTGGACGACGTTTAGATTTATGTATCTATTTCCTCTGTATCTCTATCCGTTCGGAAAATATTAGGTAATGAGCGAATCCGTCAAACGCCAAAAAGTTTTCTCTAGTATCCAACACATACAAAAATCTACAATTTTCCGATTAGGTCGACGCGGCTTTGGTTATTCACTAAATCGGGTACGCAGATCACGAATCTGTAATTAGATTTTCCGTATCTCGATTAGTTTCGGAGCAATGACGAAGAAAGTCGCAATTTCTGGCTCTACCTCCGGAAAATGGACTAATCAGTCGGATTTTTCGCCATATTAGCAAAATTAATCGAGATACGGAAAAACTAATTACAGATTCGGAATCTACGCCCTCGATTTAGAGAATAGCCAAAGCCGTGGCGATCTAATCGGAAAATTCTAGATTTTTTTTGGTTTTGGTTTTTTTTAATAAGTAGCAATTCTGGTTCGGATTAAAAAAAATTGGTAGTGTTGGATCATTTTGAAAAGGGCATGAAATGGACCAGTTTTTGCGATTATTTGTCAATTCAGTCTGATATAATTTTTTTTCACAGCAGTCAGTCAAACTTAAGTTAACGTTTTAACTTCGGCATAAAATACAACAAGTTAGACATTTTTTGAAGGATTTTGTTCTAGTTGTCGGTGAAGTTATTACTTCATTCTTTAAAGCAACTATTCAGGATAGCCTAGGTAAAAAAAAACATGAGTTTGAAGTAATTTCTAGCAATGCTAGGCGATAAAAGACCGAAAAGTGGAGATTTTTAAAAAATACACAAAAGTGGTGATATCTCTAAAACCAGCGGACTTTTACTGAGGTCATGTTGATGCTATCTGATAGACCTAATGCCAATCTATCTCCAGTGTCACTTTCGCGTGGTATTTTTGGGACACCCTGTATATCGAGCGTGCCTATTATGGCACTACTCCCTGTGGACGGCCTCTTCTGGCCACGAATCTCACTATGTCCCTACACAGGGACGTGGAGATGAGTCTGTTAGTCAACATGGATCTTATCCATTCCACAATCATGTCTGATATTCTCCTGGCCCGCGCCGCTTCACAGAGCGAGTTCGTGAGCGGTGCATTAAAAGCACCCTTGATGTCCAGGAAGGCCACTAGAGCAGTCTCCTTGTGGTCCAGAGATTGCTCTACAACGATAAGTTAATGTTATGTGGAGAGAATATTTGTTTTCACCATAAAAATCAAGCAAATTTTTCGGACCAGAAGGTCACCTACCTCGAAAATGCCAAAGGCGGGGGTGTTGATCAGCATGTCGCTGAGGAACTCCAGCTTGTTGAACACAACTAGAGTGGGAATGAACATGATCATCTTGTCGTTGACGGCCATATTCGCGATGAGCCTCAGAGGAATATCGTAGTCCAGCAGATTGGCCTTGGCCAGCTCCATGGAATCCCCTATCAATTGTGCCCTGGTCAAGGGGGGCACGTTCATGATATCCTTGATCAACGCTCTCCAGATTTTGTCGTCATAGTTCACCATGTAGTAACCTGTGGACGATTTCCGAATCAAACTCTATCTAGAACGTCAATTGACCTCGCAAACCTGTCTGGTTGACGTTGAGGATGTACCATTCCGAAAAATTCACCGGTAACGTTATGGATTCTCCGTGCATCCAAGCTTTGGGACTGGTGTCTTGAAAATCTGGATCCAAGTCTGTTGCTATTGAGATTGGCACCCACCATAGTGTACTATCCGACTCGCCATCTACCAAGAATCGTTTCTGAAAAAAAATACACCTTTAAAAGAACCGAAGGAAGGAGTAACCCAAGGAATTTTCCTAGGACCACATATATTCTTTAAATTCTCATTTAGTGTAGTAATAACGTACAACTGAACGAAATCTAACCTGTTTTATAGTTATAGTTTTCGTTTCCATGTTGGTGTTTATCGTCAATACTGGGAAACCCGGTTTATCGGTCCAGTTCTCCATGATCTCACCAACGTTGGTAAAATTGACGAATGGGTTGACATTTTCGGCTGCTGCGTCGTCGAAACATTTGAGGAGGTCCTTGTGGTCGGCGTTTTTGAATTTATACCTGTTCAGGTAGTAACTGAGGCCTTTTAAAAAGGTGGGTTCAGTCAGAAAATTGTTCATCATCCTTACCAAGCAAGCGCCTAAAACAACCAGGTGTTAGTTATGACGAAAAACTTAGTGGACGTATGCTGTTCGATATATGGATTACACTATCACAAATCACCGAAATTCTTGTTTCGTAGAGCTCCTTCATATATTAAATATGCTACATTAGAAGGCTCACCTTTGGAATATGATCCAAACCCGAAAGTTTGTCTGATTTGTCCGTTGTTCTTAATTTCTTTAGAGACGGCTTCGGAAGAAGCATATGCATCATTTTCCAAGGCTCTGGTCAGCTCATTAGGGAATATTTCTTGGGTGTACGTCCAGTCGGGATGAGCCTGAAACACCACGAGGTACGTACAGTATTTCCTTTTGTTTAACATCAACTACTTACTTTTGCAACGGCCAGGTATGATAAATAGGTGGCAAAACCCTCCTTCAACCAAAGATCATTCCACCATTTAGGAGTTACAAGATTCCCAAACCATTGA
Organism: Halyzia sedecimguttata; assembly: GCA_937662695.2. Taxonomy (NCBI): domain Eukaryota; kingdom Metazoa; phylum Arthropoda; class Insecta; order Coleoptera; family Coccinellidae; genus Halyzia; species Halyzia sedecimguttata. The sequence continues at coordinate 633,736 of OW569419.2, read as the reverse complement.
TGGGCTAACTCATGGGCTAGAACGTGGGCTATATTCTTCTGATCTTCGATGCTCGTATTGTTCCGATCGAAGAGCAGCATGCTTTCCCTGTAAGGACGGTGAAATAGTCAGTCTTAGCTTTGATCCTCGCTTCTTTATCTTACCTGAAGGTTATGAGTCCCCAGTTCTCCATGGCCCCGAAACCGAACTCTGGAATGGCCACCAGGTCCAACTTCTTTACGGGAAAGGTAACGTTTAAATACGTTTCTATATAATCGATCATGATAGGGATCAATCCCGCGGCGTATTGCGTCTGTGGAAGGAAAGATTCGCTGGCCCATAGATGAGCGGAAGGTCTGGCAGAGGAGGCGGATTTGAAGTCACTTATAACGAAGGCGACCAAGTAAGACGGTATGGGGGGAGTGTCTTCATAGTGGTCCCAGACCCAGCCGGCCCTGTCTGCACTGAAAAGAGAACTACTTCAATTCCACTTCATGCCGAAATTAATTTTGCATGTGTGGCGCCATCTATGTGCTAGTCCGAAAACTTTTTTATCGATGTAGTACTTACAAAGGCTGTGGGTCTCCCTTAAGAGGCATGTTGGATACTGTGGACAAAGAAGTGGGCCTTGCGATGCTAATACTGAAGACAGACTTGAAAGATGGTTCATCGAAGCAAGGGAAGCCTCTTCTGGCGTCTATTGGTGAGAACTGGGTACTCAACAAAGTCCTAGAAAGAAGCAAAATTGAATATCTCCGCGATAGATATATCCTGAAGATCAGTAGAGAGATACTCACTTGGTTTTTTTACTTCTCCCATCGTAATATCGGCTGTTGTAGATGCCCAAGAGATGTGAGTTGAAATCGGTGTCATACTTCAACTCCAACAAGTAATTCTTCTCCTTCTTCAAAGGCTCTTTGGTGGTAATCTTATACCTTTCCGAGGTTATATACTCTTGTTCGTCTATATCTACCGTTTCGTTGGTGGTGGTCAATCTTAACCTTGTGTAGTTGCTGTCGATTCTCAAACCGTTTACGTGGAAGATTACCTCGAAGGTTTCTTCGTTGACTTTCAGACTTATCTCTACACTTCCATCGATGGTTTGTCCAAGGATGTTTGGTACTATGTTTAACCTGAAATGAAAATAGGATGAGGTTCGTTAAGCAGTCATTATATTTTCACCTTTGTGAATAGTAAACTTAAGATTAGCTTCGATAAATTTATAGGACAAAATTTTTTACTCACTTGTAATATAAGGGATCTAAAGCGAGGGGCAGTCTTGGATCAATGAGTTCTGTTACCGCTGAAGGATTATCGTTGATGAGGGATCGGATGAGAGACTTCTCTTGGTTGCACTTAGGTACTAATAGGAACACGATTAGGGCAGATAACACTGCCAGGGTGAGGGCGGCTAGGGTCAATAGGGCGCATATCGATTTGGGTATGACGACCTTGTTGTTCGAGGAGTTGACCGTGTACTTTCTGCCGTTGAAGTTGTTGTCCAGCTCCACTGAAGTGGGGACACCTAGGAAAAAGAAACAAATTAGTTGTAATGGAATTTTGAACACTTACTGCAGGGCATGGTTAGAGACTTCGAACTCGGGTAGTATTCATAAAAATCATTTTAACGTTGAGCGCGAAGCGAAGGTCAAGAGCGCCGTAAAATGAGAGAACAATGGATTTAGTTTAATCTAAGGTATGTCGTTAAAAAAGTACTGAATTTGTTATTGGTCGATGAAAAACATTTGATTGGTTTCTTTGGAAAGTCGTAAAATAGGTTTTCATTCTTCGTAACCTTTTATAACTGCACAGCGTAATACAGGTTCGCAGTACAGTGTTTTTCAATGATTACAACTTAAAATTGTAAAGTGTATTCTTCACTGTCACGAATAAATTATGGCTTAACAGCCAGCTGCAGAACAACTTAATAGTCCCGATACTCACCTACTATTTTGAGGATTCACCCTGTATGAGCAACAATTGAGCGAATGTCAACTTCCAAAGAGGTTTAAACTATTGACTGGGCATAAAAATAATAACTGTCATTTATTGACCACAGTCAAAGGCCATCGACCAAAGTCCTTCAGCCTTGTGGCTGTATTGTGTGCAAAATTGAGTTGAGTCGCTGATCTAATTGGCCATGGACGTGAGGCTGTCCATGACAGTTTGGGCAGGAAATTTCCTGGGTGGGTTGGTCACTGTATCTCCGTGGTCATGCCATATATCCTCCAGTTCTTAGACCCGATTCAAGAATCTGCCATTTAGGATTTTCAGTCTTTCTGTTATTGGCTGGTTGTGCAATCTATTGAGGGGATGTCTCATTCAAGTTATTGATCTCAGTGATGTTCTCTCTCCTACCTCTAGATTTTGTTATACCGAATTTGTGGCATTTGCATATAGTGTATCTCCATACTTAAGAATTGTTCTGCGGATTGCTTTGTAAATTTTCGTGGCATTTTCAATACTTATTCCTTCGTTCTTGTAGGGGTGAGACATTTGAAGTGTTCTGTTCTTGCAATTGTTTTTTTCCTTGGTTTCATTGAAGCTTCATATTTGCTTTGCTGTCGATTTGTATTCTAACGTATTTTATTGAGGGAGATGGTGTTATATTTCTGCTGTCTATTTGTTCCATAGGAGAGCTTGGTCTTATCTTTAGTTAGAGATTATGAACTTAGATTTTTCAGGGTTGGGGCGTAATCGCCATTTATAAAATCAGGTTATCAGTCTATCTACGTAATGCAGTAATTCCTTTATGCACTTAGCTTCGGTTTTTCCATGAGAGATTATAATGGTGTCATCGTCATATAGCGGGAGATACTGTTCCTTGTTATTGTCAACTGTTATATCATAACAGAAAATATTGTAGAGGAAAGGGGAAAGGGGAGAACCCTGTGGTGTACCCTGTTCTGGAGAGAATGAGATGGATGTTGTCTCATTGATTTTTACAGAGAGTTTTCTTTCTTTCAGAAAACTTTTCACCATCTTTATCAAGTAATCCGGAGTATCGAATTTGTATAATTTGAAAAGCAGGCCCTCATGCTACATACTGGGCATAATATTTCCAAAATAATTGAGCTGTATCAGCCTCTTTCAATATATTTATCGGCGTGAGTATTGTGGCATGTTGTGGTGTCTTGTTGAAACCACCCTTCCTCGATCAAATTTGGTATGTGTGAATAAGCTTAAGCACATAAATGTTTAGAGGTAATGATTAATTCCTCAGTGTCAGTCCAACCCAGTGTTGCCAGATTCTTTTTATCAAATTTCTTCAATTTATCCTCAAAAATTCTTCATATTTCTGCAGTGGTGTGTAACGTCATTTTGGAGTACCTACCTACCCACTGTTAGTAATGTTAAAAACTTCCTCAATCGGGCCAATCCCCAGTTTGACCTGTTTCACACTGCAATATTTTTATTTTGCTACTGCAAGCACCATCTCGAGGCCGATAATTTCAAGTCGTAGCTAAACCATTCTACCGAAAATGTCAGAACGCATACGAAATGAGTAAAATTGTTCCAAAAATATGTGAATTTCAAAAATTCTTCATATTTTAATGGTTTCCCTGAAATATTCTTCTTTTCTTCATCAGCTCTTTTTGGAGGCTAAAATTCTGCATATTGAAGAAAATTCTGCATTTCTGGCAACAGTGGTCCAACCTAAGCGAAATCCGAAGCCGCGACGAGGGCGCAAAAGGAAGTTCCAAGATCCCCTGTCGGTGTCCCTATCAATCAATCAACCCATCGATGTTACATTAACTTCATTTCCGCTTTCGCCGCGACGCCGAAGTAAACAATTCTTAGTGAATGGATGACGTCATTCCTCTCTGGATACGACCGGAATATGTGGGGATTTAATAAATCGGGAATCTGCCTAATCGAACGGGAAAGGAAGCGTTTTAAGCGAAATTGTTTCGTAGGAACTCCGCTGAAGCCTAGTCTCAAAAATATTTCTCCATCTTCTATGCTCATTATGTTATCAGTGACTATTGTAACTAACTTCAATTTGACTTTGTTTCTTGTTTTATTGTATCGAAACTGAAACATCTAAAGTGCTACCCGCTTTGGAATAACGCTATATTATGATAAATATTTTTTTTGCCGGCTACCCACATTGTGCCGAAAACTACTGATACTCAATATTGAATTTAGGGCAACAGGAATGTGTACAAGGGTGCATGGTGTTCTTCCATGTTATCCCGTTCCTATTATCTGCCTGCTTTGCATTTATCCAATCAGGCGGTCAAATTTCTCCACATTTTATAACAATTTTTTCGGAAATATTCCAACTCCTTCGAAAATGGGGGGGGGGTGATCATCCCCCCTTCCTTAGGCCCGTGCCTGTTATCTTTCATTTTCTATGTTTGAATAGAACATGGAGAATTAATATCCCTTCTATGATGGTCGAGGTGTAACAATATGGTACCTTTCGGCTCCAAATTCGTGGCGAATTAATGTTCTGTCTCACTTTACGCGGGGCTAGCGCGAACAATGGAGCGATATCCTTCTACAACACTTCGATACTATTGAAACGTATTATTTACGGACCATAAACCATTCTGTATTAATAATATACAATCTCAATCTTCGGCTGGAAGTTTAACAATGCTTATAAATATGCTAATGACTGTGTTCTTCGCCCCATCGTGATGTGGACCCGTTTGTGCAACTCGATACGGCCATGTGCGACCTATTTCCGTAATTTATGGACGTACCAAACGAGGACGATAATCCGCAACTATTAACGAACAAAGTTTCTAAAATATCCTAATGTAACAAAATTAATGTTCTATAAATCAAATCGATCGCAAGAGCAAACGGTAGTCTGTGCTGATCTGACTGAAGAAGTTCTCAATCTTTTTAGATACGTCTTTTGAGGTGTCACGTTTCCAAATCATTTCCGGTAACGCCATCTGTTGGAAAACAGTAAGCAATTATGCAATGTCATATCAATGTTTCACGATATCTCCGATAGGGGTCCTGAGAGGTAGTTAAATGAGTCAATTGTCCCGCACAATGCGTAAGGACTTCTTTGAACTGGTCTTGTGACTCTCAAACCATTGGGTATACTTATTTTTAGTAGGATTTAGATGATATATTAATTAATCGAATGAGCAATTTTATGAAATCTTTCCGAGCACTGAACCATGAAGGACACCCAGTTATTCGTTGGGAAATGACTACTATATTGTATATTGTTGTAGAGGGTAACGTTGCACTGCGACCTTAAGGTCTATTGTGCCCCCGTCAGAGCTGTCGATGTCATCACCATCTACAGCTCTCCTTCTAGTTCCAGAGTTCTGATGAACTCCAGTATCTGGGATGGTTTCAAGGAGGCTATGTCTTCGCTCCTGCAGATTTCTTGCCCAAAGCATTCCTTGCGTTGGTTTGAGATGGCGAGGCATTTCGTAATCAGGTGATCAGGAGTTTCATCCTCCTCCCAACAGAATCTGCACTCGTCAGTTTCTGCATACCCTTATGTCATCGTATGCTTCCTAAGGCCGCAGTGCCCTGTGAGGAAACCAGTGAGGAGGTGCAGCGTGTTCTTACTGAGGTCCAAGTATTTCTTGAATCTGACAGTATCAAAGTTCCGGAGGAATTTCTTGGAGTGATACATAACGGGTAAAGATTTCCAGAAAATACGTCTTTCAGTTTCATCTTTCATCCGGAATTCACGTTTGTAGCTTTATCTCCCAACCCCACAGTAGGGTTCCGGGCCAATAAAGGGGGTTTGTGCTCCTTTCTTGGCAAGTGTGTTGGTCTCCTCATTTCCTGTGATTCCTGCATGACCAGGAACCCAGACAAACGAGACCCTGTTGTTCTTACCTACTTCATTCTACTTCGTATTCTTCGGCACTTCCATATAAGCTTGGTCTCGATAACATGGGAGCTCAGAGCTTTAATAGCAGCTTGACTGTCAGAGTGGATTGCTATATCACATCTCTGATAGTTTCTTTCTAGGTTCATTTCCATGCATCTTTCGATTGCAAGTACTTCTGCCTGAGAGATGCTCGGATAGGAGCCTAGGGAAAGTGAGCATTTGGTGCCTGGCCCATATACTCCAGCTTTTTGTCACTAGGAAGATTGGCTGATGAAATGTACCTGGTTAGAGAGGACCAGGCTTTCTGGTTTTTAAGAAATGACTACTATATCTGATACTCTTCGATATCTACATTTAATACACCTGTTCGGACCATACTGTATACGCTGTGCGTACCTACAGTATACAGCGTGAATTATGGATTTGATTACTAATAAGTTTATGTAGAACAGACCATTGTATTCGACTCGGAACCGTAACTAATCTAATAATGGCGGGTTATTATCATCGAAATCGTTGTCCCTATATGGATGAACGTATGGAAATCAACTATTTTGCATAGGGTCAATCGAAATTATCTTCCCAACACCTAATCTGGGACGTATTTCGTTCTCAATGTTCCTGATATGCGCTGTTCTGAAATAAGTGAAATTGGTAGGGCAAGAGCCAGGAAATGTCAAAGTTGCACCTTATAGGTAGAAGCACAGCCTTCTCAAATACAAGCCATGCACAGAGAAACATTTCCGGAATCTTTTGTTAGTTGGTTAGTTGATGAAAATGGTCTTAAACGATTTGGTTCGACTTCGGTTAACACGATCACTCTCAAACGGAATGAGCTAGACAGTTGAAATTTTCAGAGTAGGTTTGGGAGATAAATATCTCGGTTTTACGTTACAAATTTCAAATTCAGTTTTTTTTCAAGATGCAGTTTCACCCTAAGAATCCATTGATATAATTTTCAACTCTAACAAGCTAACAAACTCTCGGAGATATTATTTTTCAAAATTTTAATGATACATCGTACTTCTATGTTTTCACAGAATGCGAATTCTATCATTCTGTCTGTGTTCTATCTGTGTTCACTGTTCATAAATGTCATCTTATCTAGCTATTAGAGACATGCCAATTTTTTTTCTGTTCTAGTTTGTTTATAATTCGCACTTTGAAAATATGTTCTGTTGGAAAACAAGCATCCTAATCTTGAATTTGTGAATATATACAAGACTGTTTTGATACCGAAAATAATATTGACTTGTTGCATATTGAATAATTTATGTATAAATATTGGGGATGATGTTTCAGAAGATTTAGAATTGGTTAATTTTAATGATTTAGTTAATCAAGGTAATAGGAAATAACAACAAAATGGAATCATCAAAAGTAATTACTGTTCGTTGACCACTGAGGTTAATATTACCTTTTACTTCCTTAAGTAGTGAGACATGTTCCTATATACAGTATTTTCATAATGTTGCTAGCAAAAAAATGGTGAAATTTGGATCTACATTCTACATCTACAGAATGAATGTGTTAGTGGTATGAACTATTAAATTATGAAAAGAGGATTGTATTTTATTAATATAGAGAGAGAGAATTAACTTAATTAGCATACGACCGAAGTCTTCCAGCCTTTATTAATATATTTTGTCGTATAATGAGATAAGTTTTCAAATAAAGAAAGACAAGTTTATAAAATACATATTTAATCTTTCAAAAAAATTAAATGAACTATTGAAATAATTTGAGAAAACTTTGAGAAACCAATACTTTCGGAGATATAATTTGGTGATTTGACAGAATGAGTGTTTACATTTTAGCTTGCTGAGATATTTAGGGCTTTGTAGGTCACTTCGTATTCATCGTATAATCTTCGAAATGAACCCGCATATTTCACCCTCTGCTATATGTAACAAGTACCTAATAAACGAGCCTATTAATCACATTCTGATGAGGGACCGATCGTAAATATAGCTCCAATCTAGAAAACACTTCTGACATTCCTCGTATAACACACAGCTGACCATAATTCTTCCTTCTCTCAATTAACGCTCCCATAATGGAATGCCAATGGTCATTGACACATTTATACCACCGCAATGTTCTGAAGTTATTTGTGCATACAGTTGTTTTCCAGAAATCGATACTGTTCGTAATCGTATACGCTTGAAGAGGAAAAACATTCGACAAACAATCCATATGATGCATTTTTCAATCGATATACAGTTTGATCTTTTGCATCAATTTAGAAACATCGTCTATACCGGATTTGGCTTCATCGATCCAGCATGCTCCAATCGCTTTTATAAATTCTCCCGGTTGGCCATGAAATTTTGACACATTTCACCGTGTATATTTTGAAAATGTTAGGTTATGCTCATTTTCCTGTCAGCTAACTACGCAACGTTGTCCTCTCTACATAGAAGTCGTAGTAATTACGCATTTTGCACAATGTGAATTTTCTTGGGAAAAATAATGAATTTGAGAAGATTCAACAATTCCAAAGACCTGGCGACTGTTGAAAGATAATGTTTCATCTGTTATTACTATGGAAATATATCATGTATGTATATAAACTGGTTGCAAGATTGAGTTATGCTATTTCTTGTACGGAAATCAAGAATCAAGTGTTGAAATTTTAATGAAAATTAATGGATACAGTAGACCGTTACTTTGTGATAGTTCTTCTGAAAAAAGAATAAAAGTACCTGAATAACCTGGTAAGAAAACTTCTAAACAAACAGACGTACCTATGGAATTCCCCACTTTTCGAAATTCTTAAGAAATAAGCCTACAAAAGACATTTAAATACCTTGTTGCACATTTAGAAATATACCAGTTTAAAGATGTAGTAGTACTACGAAACCCGAGTCACTGTTAAACCTTAATAAAATATAGTGTTTGGATAGGAAGCTAACTAATTTCATTCGAGAGTTCAACATGTCCTAAGACAAAATGAAGTGTTCCTACTACAGATATCAGTTCTGTATAGCAATTCCTGATAATTTGTCTCTGCTTCTTCAAAACTGCTTTCGGCATTTTCAATTTCAAAGCGAAGAGTTCTTTATTATTCGAAGAAAATGATCTGTGATAATATCTTGTCTATGATGGAACGTTATGTTGATTGTTGGGAGTAGAAATTGGCAACGTCTCAGAGAATTGTTTTGACATTGGCGATATCTCAGGAGTGCCAACCTGTCTTAGTTTTAGTTACAAAAACGTGATAGACCTAAATCATGGCCAACCGGGAGACTTTATAAAAGTGAATGGAATATATCTGGTTTACAAAATCCCGGTATCGATTTTCCCCGGCACTTTTCGAGTCCACCCTGTACAGACCATCCAGAATGACTACTTTTATCACGCCTCCGCGATGCAATAAATCCCACTGCCCCAAATTAACGGACCGATTAATGAGATATCCGCGGGCGTCAACATAACAGATCAAAAAAAATTGTTACTCAATCTATGCGATAAATCAAAGCTGGATCGAGATCAGATATTTTTTGGCTCACTCGTTATGCACTCGCGTGATACTAATCGATTTTTGGTGCGTCCTGTAATTAACATTCTTGTCGCGTTGTCCGAGCGCAACGTACCTAAAGAATTCGAGTGGAGTACAAATAGAACCTTGTAGGACACCCACGCTATGGGATCTACCCACCGGGAGCCACCTAGATTTGGACGGGAAAGTTGAAATGGGCTTTTTTATTAATTTTCCAAGTGTTCTTGCATCAGTGCAAATAGAGAGGTTTGCCTACGTAGGATACTTGTCCGGATAAATCAATGACGATAAGGTTTCGCAACAATTTTCATCCATAAAACATTCGAAATGTTTTTGGTTCAAGTTCAAGGTGATGTGTTCAACTTTTGACCCGTTAGGGTCAATTACAAAATTGGTGATTAAAAAAAGACGGACCTTGGTGTTGGAACAAATACTTTTGTTTTCGCTCTGATAAGAAGCGATTGTGATTATTGAACAGGTCCGTCTTCCCAATGGCCATGAACGCTGTTTAGCGTTTTCAAAAATAATAATGAAAAATGGCGATACCGTTGTTGAGAAAGCTACAGAGTACTGATGAAGGCCAAGAAGCCAGAAACGCGTCTGCTCTTGCTTTCTCGGCAAATCAATGAACCCCCTGGGGTCTATTTGACTTGTGAAATATATGCATAAGTATATTTATTATACGAAGACATTTATGAAGGTCCCGATTGGCAGGAACGCTCTGGACTTATTTTTTATTTATATTTATTTTCATAAACTGGAACCCCAACTGGATATATACAGGGTGAGTCTTTGACCACTGCATTAATTTTAACCAAAGATTCCTCTCTTTTTTCATTTACCATTTTTCCAGATTCGGCTCAGGTAAAAAGTTACAAGCGTTTAAAGATTTCACAATGTGCTAATACACTCCCGCATATAAATTATCTATGACATTGTTGGCGGACGAGAATAAGGCAAGGTAACGTGATTTACAGCTTGATTCGGGATTCCAACGCTCAGGGACGGATCCATAAAAGTAGTGAAATTTCTGGAGTTTTCCATTTTAAAACATTCAATGAAGAATATCTCGAAAACGGTGTGTTTAAGGAGAAATGATGAAGAATATGTTAATGTTCTAAATCGATGGAATATTCTTGAAATGACTCAAGAAAAACTTTATATGCTTTCTTTATGCTAATTTAGTTTAGTTTTATGAATCCAGGATTCCATAACTAGAAAACCAGTAGAAGTAGAAAATAACTAATATTTGGAAAATATGTATCTTAGTTATAGGAAACTTTACGCCAACATTCATTTTATTCGAAAAAAGGATGTCAAAGCTACAAAATAAAAACTGTTTTTTTTTCAAAATTTCAACAGCCTGTATCTTTTTACCTGAGCTGAATTTGGAAAAATGTTAAATGAAAAAAGTGTTTCATTTGATGAGAGGAATCTTTGGTTAAAATTAATGCAGTGGTCAAAGACTCACCCTGTATACCCAATTACAGGGGTTCACTACAAATCAACATCTTATTACCTAATACAAGATTGTGAACATTTTATAATACATATTTACGTAAACAGCGACCTCTCTAACCTACCCAATAACAACAGCTAATTATAACTTCTACTCAAATAGACTTGTTGATTTAAAAATGTTTTCTGAATCAGAAAATTCAATTATTAACATAAAACAAAAAAAAAGATTCAGACTACCTGGAAACAGTAGAAGAGCGACTTTAATCTAGGGTCATTAAACAGGGGCAAAATTCATGAAGTTTTGGGCAATAATATATGAATATATGAATAACCAGTTTGTCGACTTTAAATGCCTATAATTCTGAAATTACATCACGTAATTTTTTTAAAATATTTTTCTGATCACTATCAAGACTTTTAATATCACCTGCTTCCGGCTTGTCGAATTGTCGACTTCTGGGACAGCCTGTATGTACATATACAACTCAAAGACTCGCCCTGTTTAGGACTAGAAGAACAGCTCTCGTTGCAGAATTAACAATAATATCTCTTACCGTATTCTATCCGCTCAATTTTGAACCCCGAAAACACCTGGATGACCATCAAAAACCTGAGAACACCCTGAGCAACCAACTCGCGAAACTCGACCCATATAGACCATCGCATTCTTGCCGTATCAACAAGCTTTCATCGAAAAAAACGTATAATCACTCCTGATATCATACAAACGAACCGACCTGCATTTCCTGCTCTTTGTTCGTACCCATTTTCCGCGAGATAAGAGAACAAAAAGAGCCAATTATCCACCCGGCAGATCGACGAAGAGCAACGTCTTTAAACAGTGACGTATGTGAGATACCTACGCAAAACCTGCGGGGCCTCGGTGAGATCCCTGGGTAACACCCTCGATAACACGTCTTTCCATATTCGCGACCCGCGAGAATCTTCGTCGTTCATCGTACGTCGCTTCAGGAGGGAAACTGAGGTCACACGTAAAAACTGGTTTTTCGAGGATATATTTTCCTGGATCCTGGTGCGATAAGAAGTGTTATTTTTAAGTTTTTATTGTGGGGAAGTGGGATCAACTTAGTTCGATCGGTAAGGAAGGAGTTAACGGTACAGGAAAATCTTAATAATGGTCCCTACAATTTTTATCGGGTCACACATGCTGCGACAGCGAATTTGTGTGTTTGAAAAAGGTTGAGGAGCTATATTGGGTAAGCTTTTTTGAATCTACAAGGTTCTAAATATCAGCGAGTTGAACCTAATCGTTTGAGACCATTTTTGGCAATAAATTTGGAATTTACAGACATTTAGGCAAAATGATAGCACTCTGTTCCGTAGAACATGCTCGCAAAAACTGGCTTTTATTTTATTAAAAGGGTTGAAATGGTCCTATTGGCTTC